>JARQOD010000006.1:60612333-60721465 GCA_033576555.1 Oophaga sylvatica | reverse complement strand
TCCGCCGAACACGCAAAGAGAATCAGAGACATTAATATAAATTATCCAGATGTCGGCCTCAAAAGAATTTGGAATAGACTTGATGAATGCTATGGCTCAGTAGAGGTTATAGAAAATGCCTTGTTTAAAAGAATAGAGGATTTTCCTAGAATAGCAAACAAGGATTATTCAAAGCTCAGAGAATTAACTGACTTGTTAATGGAGTTGTGTGTAGCAAAAGCAGAAGGAGATCTTGTGGGGTTGACATATCTCGACACTGCTAGAGGTGTGAACCCCATAGTTCATAAACTCCCATATAACCTGCAAGACAAATGGGTTACATATGGATCTAGGTATAAACAGACTTACAATGTACCGTTTCCTCCATTCGATGTGTTTGTAGATTTTGTCTCAGAACAAGCAAAAATTAGAAATGACCCTAGCTTTGATTTCATGTCGTCATGTGCCAATAACTCTGTTAGCAAACCTCGTAGAACAACTGTAGAGGTCCACAAAACTAACATTTCTCCCACAGGTCCAGTTCACAAAGAGTTCAGCTCCGGTCAAGGAGAAGACAAATCCAAGGATCCAAGCAGGCAGTGTCCCTTACACAAGAAGCCACATTCCTTACTTAAGTGCAGAGCTTTCAGAGAAAAGTCATTGGAGGAAAGGAAGGCCTTCCTTAAGGAGAATCGCATCTGCTACAAATGCTGCTCTTCAACATCCCACTTTGCCAGGGACTGTGAGGTTAGTGCAAGGTGTACCGAATGTGACAGCACCGAACATAACTCAGTTCTACACCCTGGATCACTATCAGATACTTTGCCCCGAGAGCATAGCGTGGAGCTGAATGACTCACTGTCATGTGTGCATTGCCACGAAGATCGTCGCGGTTGCACATTTTGACTTCTCACAGCTGAGTTGCTGTTTCTTTGTGTTTGTGCAGCTAGGGAGTTAATTCTGTCTGTGCTCGGTGCTGGGACTGGGTGCAGTTTCTCCCGGCTGCAATTGATTATTTGTTGATTGGTTTCCTTTAAATTCCTGGTTGTCTGCTTTGGGAGTTGCCAGTGAAATCCTTCTTTCAGTCCACAGATAGGAATGAATCTGTATTGACTTAAGTTGAGAGCTCCTTAGTTGTTTTAAGCTCAACTTGCTTAGAGTTTATTTCCCAGACCATTTATGTTCCTTCGGTGTTTGAGTGTGTATGCAAGTGAGTGCTATCCTGTCTGTCTTATATGTCTTATCTGTGTATTTAGCTGAGATCAGCCCATATCCCTTTGGTGGTAATCAGGATCCTTCTTAGGACTGATTACAGGGTTCAGGGTCTGATAGGAGACAGGGTTAGGCTGGAGACTTGGACCTCTGAACCATTATCAGTACCTCCAAGGTGAGGGATTAGTTAGGACCCCAGTGTAGGGTCAGGTTAGACCCCGGTCCTCCTCTTTCCTGTTACAGCTCATCAAGTCCTCAAGATTTACCCTAAGTTCTGCAGATATCGTGTCAGGTAAATCTATTTTATACTTACATTCTGATGTTGCTAAACTATATGTTGTATAGAGTGTGGTTCCTGTATAAATAGTTTACTGACATTGTATTCATATCATTAGACAGCGTGACATTTTCACTGGCCATAAAAATTATCTCTAGTTACCATGGATCCAGTAGCCCAGCTGGCTCTGCAGTTGCAGGGATTATCCATGGAGCTGACGGACATTAAGTCCAAAGTTTTGTCTCCCCTGGAGCAAACCAGAGTTGAACCTAAAGTAGCTCTCCCAGATAGGTTCACTGGTGGGCGAGACAAATTTTTTACCTTCCGGGAGGCATGTAAATTGTATTTTCGGCTTCGGCCGCGATCATCAGGGAGTGATGAGCAGAGAGTGGGAATTGTTATCTCACTTCTTCAAGGGGACCCTCAATCCTGGGCATTTTCCCTTCCTCCGGGATCCCCGGCTCTACAGTCTGTAGATCAATTTTTTACTGCCCTGGGATTAGTATATGATGACCCAGATCGGGTCTCTCTTGCTGAGACCAAATTACGTAAGATACAGCAGGGAGATCGTCTGGCGGAGGAATTTGCTTCTGAGTTTCGTAGATGGGCCACGGATACTCAGTGGAATGACCCAGCTCTTAGGAGCCAGTTTTGTCATGGGCTTTCTGACAAATTAAAAGACGTTTTGGCTCAGTATGAGTCTCCTCCTTCTCTGGAGGCTGCTATGGCCCTAGCTATCCGTACTGATAGACGGCTTCGGGAGAGGGGTGAGGTAACTCCACTCCCTGTTGTTACTCCACCTACTACTAAAGTCCCTTATGTTGAGGTTCCCCTTGTCTGTTCGGATGAACCTATGCAGTTGGGAGGGACATCTTTTCGTAGTAGGGGATTGGCGGCACGCCGCAGGACTAGAAGGTGTTTTTTTTGCGGGAAAGAGGGACATTTTGTTGGAGAATGTCCATCCCGTGTCTTGTTAAGTAAAAAGTCGCCGGAAAACCGCTAATCCCAGGTTGTGTGGTGGACGACAACCTGGGAGTATGTATTTCATCCGCCGGTTCTTCTCAGTTCCTTGTACCAGTGGAGGTGGTGGTTGGTACTAGAGTGAAGAGATTGTCTGTTCTTCTGGATAGTGGTTCCAGGGCTAATCTGGTTGACGCTCAGTTTGCTCAGGCTCAAGGTATGCATCTGAGTGTATTGGTCAAACCGATCCCTATTTTCTCCATTGACGCCAGGCCTCTCGGCCAAGGTAGCTTTGTTCATGAGGTTCATAACATTGACCTTCGGGTAGGGGCAATACATAGGGAACAATTATCTTGTTATGTGTTGGAGGGTCTACCTACTCCCATTGTGTTGGGACTTCCTTGGCTGGTTAAACATAACCCTGTGATTAATTGGCAGTCCAGAGAGATAAGCCAATGTGGTGAGTTTTGCAAAAGCAACTGCATGAACACAGTCATCAGTGCGGTCGTGCCTAGTACATTGCCTCCTTTTTTGGAGGATTTTGGGGATGTTTTCTCTGAGGAGGGGTGTCGGGAGTTGCCTCCTCATCGCGTGTATGACTGCTCTATTAATCTACTTCCTGATGCTAAGTTGCCTAAAGCTAGGTTGTATAATCTTTCGGTCCTGAAAGGCAGGCTATGAAAGATTATATTTCTGAAAGTCTGGCCAAAGGGCATATTAGACCTTCATCTTCCCTGTGGCCGCGGGGTTCTTCTTTGTGAAGAAAAAAGATGGAGGCCTACGCCCTTGCTTGGATTTCCGCGAACTTAATCGGATTACTGTTCGAGATCCGTATCCACTCCCTCTTATTCCTGATCTCTTCAATCAAATTGTTGGCGCCAAATGGTTTCTAAATTGGATCTCAGGGGGCGTATAATCTGATTAGGATAAAAGAGGGGGATGAGTGGAAAACTCGTTTAACACGCCGGAGGGACATTATGAAAACCTGGTCATGCCTTTTGGTCTGACTACTGCACCAGCAGTATTCCAACATTTTGTTAATGACATTTTTCGTCACCTTGTGGGGCTGTTTGTGGTCGTATATTTGGATGACATTTTAATTTACTCGCCAGATCTTGTGTCTCACCAGGAGCATGTGAGACAGGTGTTGCAGATCTTGCGAGACAATAAACTATACGCCAAACTGGAGAAGTGTGTTTTTGCCGTACAGGAACTTCAGTTTTTGGGTTTTTTGGTGTCAGCCTCCGGTTTCCATATGGACCCTGAAAAGGTGAGAGCAGTGCTTGAATGGGATCAGCCAGGGGATCTTAAGGCTCTGCAGCGTTTTTTGGGGTTTGCTAATTACTACCGGAAATTTATTTGTAATTTCTCGTCTGTCGTCAAACCTCTCACTGACATGACGAGAAAAGGGACGGATTTTTCTAGGTGGTCTGACAAGGCTTGCCAAGCCTTTTCCTCTTTGAAGAGATGTTTTGCTTCGGCACCCGTTCTCATCCAACCAGATGTATCTCAGCCTTTCATTGTTGAGGTGGACGCGTCTGACGTAGGGGTGGGTGCTATATTGTCCCAGGGTCCGTCCCCTGGTAAATGGCATCCGTGCGCTTTCTTTTCTAAGAAATTGTCGTCCGCCGAAAGGAATTATGATATCGGCAATAGGGAACTTTTGGCCATTAAATTGGCTTTTGAAGAATGGCATCACTTTTTGGAGGGGGCAGTCCACCCGGTCACCGTTATTACTGATCACAAGAACCTGCTGTATTTAGAATCCGCTAAGCGTCTGAATTTCAGACAAGCTCAATGGTCGTTGTTTTTTACCAGGTTTAATTTTGTCGTCACTTATCGCCCGGGGTCTAAGAATGTAAAGGCTGATGCCTTGTCTCGCAGTTTCCCAGGGGCCGGGAAAACGGATGACCCGATTCCTATCCTTCAGGAGGGGGTGGTAGTGTCGGCTGTATGTTCTGAGCTTGAGGAGGAGGTGTTAGAGGCTCAGGGGGACGCCCCTGCAGGACCTCCAGGGAGACTGTTTGTCCCGAATCAGTTGAGACAAAAGGTTATTGAGGCACATCATAATTCTGCTTTAGCAGGACATCCAGGGAGTAAGGCTACTTTAGATCTCCTTTCTCGCCGATTTTGGTGGCCTAACGCTAATAAAGATGTTATAACTTTTGTCGCGTCCTGTGGGGTTTCTGCTCGCTCTAAAACCCCTCATACCCGTCCGTCTGGGACCCTTTTACCCTTGAAACTTCCGGAGCGTCTATGGACTCATTTATCTATGGACTTCATTACGGACCTTCCTCCGTCGTCAGGGAATACTGTCATACTGGTGGTTGTTGACAGGTTCAGTAAGATGGCACATTTCGTTGCTCTTCCTGCACTCCCTAATGCTAAAACTCTGGCGCAGGTGTTCATTAGGGAGATCGTGAGACTTCATGGGTTGCCTTCTGATGTGGTGTCAGATAGGGGTCTCAGTTTGTGTCCAAATTTTGGAGGGCATTTTGTTTACGTCGGGGGATGCAATTGTCGTTTTCCTCGGCTTTTCATCCGCAGACCAATGGTCAGACAGAGCGTCTGAATCAGAGTTTAGAGACATATCTCCGGTGTTTTGTCTCGGAGAACCAGGAGGACTGGTCTTCTTTCTTGCCTCTGGCAGAGTTCGCTCTTAACAACAGGCGGAGCGAGTCCACTGGTAAGTCCCCGTTTTTTGGGGCATATGGTTTTCATCCTCAGTTTTGTACTTTCAATGGGGGGGGTCCTTCTGGGGTTCCTGAGGAGGAGCGTTTCTCGTCGTCACTTGCTTCTGTGTGGAGAGGTGTATTGAATAATCTGAGTGCGATGGGGAACCGTTACAAACGTATGGCTGATAGGAGGAGAGTTTCTGGTCCAGATCTGAATGTGAACGATCTGGTATGGTTGTCTACCAGGAATATAAAACTTAAAGTGCCCTCCTGGAAACTGGGTCCCAGATTCATCGGGCCGTACAGGATCAGTTCCATAATTAATCCTGTGGCATTTCGTCTGGAACTCCCTCCTACGTTTAAAATTCATAATGTGTTCCAAAGTCTTTACTTAAAAGGTATGTGGCACCTGTCATATCGTCACCTCTACCTCCTCCTCCAGTGTTGGTCAATGGCAACTTGGAATTTCAAGTATCAAAAATCATTGACTCACGTCTGAATCGCCGGTCCCTTCAGTACTTGGTGCATTGGAAGGGGTATGGTCCGGAGGAGAGGACGTGGGTCCCTGCGTCTGATGTTAACGCAGATCGTTTGGTTCGGACCTTCCACAGAACTCACCCGGGCAGGCCTGGCCCTGAGGGTCCGTAGGCCCCTCGTAGAATGGGGGGTACTGTCATGTGTGCATTGCCACGAAGATCGTCGCGGTTGCACATTTTGACTTCTCACAGCTGAGTTGCTGTTTCTTTGTGTTTGGCAGCTAGGGAGTTAATTCTGTCTGTGCTCGGTGCTGGGACTGGGTGCAGTTTCTCCCGGCTGCAATTGATTATTTGTTGATTGGTTTCCTTTAAATTCCTGGTTGTCTGCTTTGGGAGTTGCCAGTGAAATCCTTCATTCAGTCCACAGATAGGAATGAATCTGTATTGACTTAAGTTGAGAGCTCTTAGTTGTTTTAAGCTCAACTTGCTTAGAGTTTATTTCCCAGACCATTTATGTTCCTTCGGTGTTTGAGTGTGTATGCAAGTGAGTGCTATCCTGTCTGTCTTATATGTCTTATCTGTGTATTTAGCTGAGATCAGCCCATATCCCTTTGGTGGTAATCAGGATCCTTCTTAGGACTGATTACAGGGTTCAGGGTCTGATAGGAGACAGGGTTAGGCTGGAGACTTGGACCTCTGAACCATTATCAGTACCTCCAAGGTGAGGGATTAGTTAGGACCCCAGTGTAGGGTCAGGTTAGACCCCGGTCCTCCTCTTTCCTGTTACAGCTCATCAAGTCCTCAAGATTTACCCTAAGTTCTGCAGATATCGTGTCAGGTAAATCTATTTTATACTTACATTCTGATGTTGCTAAACTATATGTTGTATAGAGTGTGGTTCCTGTATAAATAGTTTACTGACATTGTATTCATATCATTAGACAGCGTGACACTCAAATACTGACACTCCAGCCATTACTTCTAAGTGTACAGAAGTTTGTGGAAATCTCATGGGAAGCAAGTCTTGCTCTAAAATTTCCCTAGTGAGAGTCTACCCGGCAGATGAAAAGGACAAAGCCATCAAAGTATACGCGATTTTAGATGATCAGAGTAATAGGTCACTAGCCAAGTCTGCCTTCTTTGATAGCTTTAACGTCAGAGGACCCAGCGCCCCCTACTCTTTAAAAACCTGTGCCGGTATAATAGAGACAGCTGGTAGGAGAGCAACAGGATACGTAGTCGAGTCTATAGATGGCCAAATGTGTCTGCCCTTACCAACCATACTGGAATGTAACCAGATTCCTGACAACAGGTCAGAGATACCTACGCCTGAAGTGGCATCGTACCATCCTCATCTGAAGCGTATAGAATGCCTGATTCCTAACCTTGACCCAGAGGCTCAAATAATCTTGCTCTTAGGGAGAGATATTCTACAAGTTCACAAGGTTAGACAACAGATCAATGGCTCACACAATGCTCCATATGCTCAGAGACTCGACCTTGGGTGGGTCATTGTAGGAGAGGTCTGTTTAGGAGGTACACACAAACCGACAGTAGTTAACAACATGTTTACCAGGACTCTCGAGAATGGACGTCCATCTCTCCTTCAACCATGTGAAAATCACTACTTCATAAAGGAGCTGCTACACAGTACTTCAGCACCAAGTATCTTAGCGACTAGTGCCAATGATGATTGCATTCAGAATTGGGACCAAGATCACCTTGGGTGTACAGTCTTCCACAAGAACAAAGAAGATAAACCCTTTACTCGCAGAGGAGTACTGTCTACCATAAACAGTTTGTATGACCCACTGGGGTTTGTAGCTCCTGTAGTCATCGAGGGCAAGGTTATGTTAAGAGAGTTCACCACAGAGGTGACGAACTGGGATACTCCTCTTCCCACAAAAGAGAAAACCAAGTGGATGAGCTGGAGAAATTCCCTCACAGCCTTGTCAAGTCTTCATATAACACGTTCGTATGTGTCTGTACCGAGTACCAAGATAGAGACACAAACCCTTTGTGTGTTTTCCGATGCTTCAATCAAAGCTATTGCTGCGGTAGCCTATTTGAGGATGATAGACACAAGTCAACAATGCATGTAGGGTTTGTCATGAGCAGAGCAAAACTAACACCGCTCCGTGAACACACCGTACCACGCCTGGAACTTTGTGCCGCCGTGTTAGCAGTTGAGTTGGCAGAACTCATTGCTATGGAAATGAATCTAGAAATTAAAGACTTTGAGTTCTACACTGACAGCAGGATAGTACTTGGGTACATCCATAACAAAGTGAGACGCTTCTATGTCTATGTTAGCAACAGAGTGCTCAGAATTCGAAGGTCTACCTCACCTGAACAATGGAGATATGTGCCTACACATCTCAACCCTGCGGACCAGGCTACCAGATTTGTTGCTGCCAATCGCCTCAAAGACACGATTTGGTTTACAGGCCCTGAGTTTTTGTGTAGGTCATTGCCCAACATGACAGAAACGTCCTTGTTTGAACTAGTAGATCCACATGCTGACGTTGAAATTCGCCCTCAAGTGTCTGCGTTACATACTGAAACTTTGAAGCGCCACCTGGGATCTCAGCAATTCAGTAGGTTCTCTACTTGGAATTCACTTGTTCGTGCCATCGCCTGCCTGACCCACATAGCTCAGTCTTACAAGGCAACCTCACCAACAAAAAAGGAAAGTTGCACAGGTTGGCATCTTTGTAAACATGTCCACACAGCTCTCGATCTAGAGCAGTCAAAGAATATAATTATCCAAGCTGTACAACGGGAAAACTACGCCAGAGAAATCGACTGTGTAATCAATCAAAGACCAATACCAAAAGATAGTGTTCTGAGGAAACTCGACCCAGTCATGGATGGAGACGGTCTCTTAAGAATAGGAGGACGCCTTAAAGAGGCAAAAATAGGTTCGGCACAGAAACATCCCGTGATAGTTCCTGGACAACATCACATAGCTACTCTGCTTGTTCAACATTATCACGAGCGGACAAAACACCAAGGTCGTATGTTCACAGAGGGAGCCTTAAGAACATCTGGGGTTGTGGATAGTTGGAGCTAAGAGATGTGTATGCAGATTCATCTTTAACTGTGTTACTTGCAAGAAACTTCGTGGTATGTCACAGATTCCGAAGATGGCAGATCTTCCATATGACCGATTTAGTACAGATCCACCTTTCACCAACATCGGACTAGATGTGTTTGGTCCTTGGTCTGTGGTTGTCCGAAAAACCAGAGGAGGCCACGCAAACGGGAAACGATGGGCGATTATGTTCACTTGTCTATCCATCAGAGCCGTCCACATAGAGATAATTGAATCTATGGACACTTCGTGCTTCATAAACGCTCTCCGGCGTTTCATTGCCATCAGAGGACCCGTCAAACATATTCGTTCAGACCGAGGCACCAACTTTGTCGGAGCAGCAAGAGAACTGCAACTCTCTTCCAACTTGGATATGAAGGACGTTGAAAGATACCTAAGTGTACATGGGTGTACTTGGACCTTTAACCCACCACATTCTTCACACATGGGAGGTGTATGGGAGAGAATGATAGGTGTCGCAAGGAGAATCCTCGATTCAATCTTCTTACAGGAAAGATCTGTAAGACTGACACACGAAAGCTTAACAACATTCATGGCCGAAGTGTCAGCCATCATAAACGCGAGACCGTTGGCTCCAATTTCCAGTGATCCTGATGACCCAACTGTTCTCACCCCAGCCCTGTTGCTTACGCAGAAGACTGACCTTAATTGCTCGCCACCTGGAGAATTTAATGTTAAAGACCGTTACAGGAGTCAATGGAGACAAGTGCAGAGTCTCTCCAATGCCTTTTGGGACAAGTGGAAAAAACAGTACCTGCCTACCCTGCAGCAGAGGAGAAAGTGGCAAACCAGCAAGCCTAACCTCCAGCCTGGCGATGTAGTACTAATGAAAGACTGTCAGTCTCGGAGAAATGAATGGCCATTAGGTCTTATTACTCAGACATTCCCAAGTAAGGATGGAATCGTACGTAAGGTGGAAGTAAAAATAGGGAACAAAGCGAGACCAAATTGTTCCTCAGGCCAGTAGGGGAACGCGTTCTGCTGTTCTCGTCCAATAAACACAATAGTGACGTCGGCTGACGTCAAGCGGGGAGTGTTCTGTCCAGCCATATAATTTCTGTCTAGAAAGTCTAGTCATTTTTTTATGTCTCCAATTGTTATAGACATTGCAATTTTTGAATGTATTGCTCTTTCATACATTTTATGTTGTAAGGTAACAGCGCCACCTGCTGGCTGTTTGATGCATAGATTCTAGTTTAATTTGTGATGTCTTGTGGGAAATTCCAAGAGCATTGTGGGATTGTTCCTGTTGCATTATGGTCTTGTGTATCACACTGAAGGAGGACAGCAGCCATTATTCCTCCATGTGCCTTAAGAGAAACTACATCACTGGTGTTCTTCATGTTTCTTAAACAGCCTGCTCTAAGCATAGTCGGTAAGCACTATCTGTGTTTAGAATCCTGTGTTTATCAGTACGTTTGTTGTACTAAGTAGGTAATAATCAGTTTGTGTATTCTGTATATTGTAAACTATTTGTGTTTCATGCTCTGTACAGTTATATATTCTGAAATGCTCTTATTATTGCATTCTATAGTTTTACCTTTCCTGTCACATCTGCAATCAATAAAAGAAGGTTACAGTTTTACAGCCTCTTTTTCTTAAAGAAGACAGGGGTTTAGCTACATGTCTCATCGCACACCCTGCTAACGTGCATGAGGACAGAATATTCGCCATATTTGCGTTTTTTTCAAAAATAAACGCAAGTTATATGGAAGAAATTTTACCACTAACGTGAAGTACAATATGTCACGAGAAAACAATCTCAGAATTGTGAAGATCCGTTGAAGCGTCCCAGAGTTATAACCTCATAAAGAGACAGTGGTCAGAATTGTAAAAATTGGCCCGGTCATTAACCCCTTCCCGACCCATGACGCCTACGTCGGCGTCATGAAAACCTGTGCCATCCCGACCCATGACGCCGACGTAGGCGTCATGCTATAAATCATGTTACTGCGGGTCGGGGGTCCGGGGTCACTGAAAGGTCACCCGACCCGCAGTAACAGGACCCTTACTGCATCACCACAGGGGGGTTGGCTTAACCCCCACGTGGCCACGATCGCTCTGATTGGCTGTTAAAAGTGAAACTGCCAATCAGAGCGATTTGTAATATTTCACCAATGAAACTGGTGAAATATTACAATCCAGCCATGGCCGATGCTGCAATAGCACGATCCGATCAGACCCCCCCCACACCATGTCACGGCGGTGATCGGCCGCAGCCATCGAAAGATGGCAGCGATCGGTCACCGCCGTCGCTGTCTGCTCCCCTGCTCCTGCGATCACCCCCCCTCACCTTCCATCCCCCCCCTCACCTTCCAACGTCCCCTACTCACCTCTCCCGGTCCACCGATGTCCCTGGATCCGTCCCGGCGGCTGCCCGGGATTCTTCATGGGCGCCGCCATCTTGGAAAATGGCGGGCGCATGCGCAGTGCGCCCGCCGGCCGGCGCATGCGCAGTGCGCCCTCCATTGTAAAAAAAAATGTTTTGATCACTGTGATAAACTGTCACAGTGATCAAAATAAAAAAAAGTAAATGAACCCCCCCCGTCATAGGTAGGGACAAATAATAAAAAAAAAATTTTTTTTTTTTTTCCTAGCGGATTTTGCTGCTGATCCGCAGCTGATTTCGCTGCTGATCCACGGCGGATTTCGCTGCGATCCGCGGGATCGCTGAGCCGCGGCGGATTTCGCTGAGGATCCGCAGCGGATATCGCTGCTGATCCGCGGCTGATTTCGCTGCTGATCCGCGGCGGATTTCGCTGCTGATCCGCGGCGTATTTCGCTGCTGATCCGCGGCGTATTTCGCTGCTGATCCGCGACGGATTTCGCTGCTGATCCGCGGCAGATTTCGCTGCTGATCCGCGGCGGATTCGCTGCTGATCCGCTGCGGATCCGCGGCTGATTTCGCTGCTGATCCGCGGCGGATTTCCTGCGGATCGCGCGGATTCGCGCGGCGGTGATTTCGCTGCGGATCCCGGCTGATTTCGCTGCTGATCCGCGACTGATTCGCTGCTGATCCGCTGCGGATCCGCGGCTGATTTCGCTGCTGATCCGCGGCGGATTTCGCTGCGGATCCGCGGCGGATTTCGCTGCGGATCCGCGGCTGATTTCGCTGCGGATCCACGGCTGATTTCGCTGCTGATCCGCGACTGATTTTGCTGCTGATTCGCGGCGGATCCGCGGCGGATTCGCTGCTGATCCGCGGTGGATTTCGCTGCTGATCCGCGGGGATTTCGCTGCTGATCCGCGGCGGATTTCTCTGCTGATCCGCGCGGATTTCGCTGCTGATCCCGGCGGATTTCGCTGCGGATCCGCGGCTGATTTCGCTGCGGATCCGCGACTGATTTCGCTGAGGATCCGCGACTGATTTCGCTGCGGATCCGCGGCGGATTTCGCTGCGGATCCGCGGCGGATTTCGCTGCTGATCGCGCGTTGCGGGATTTCGCTGCTGATCGCGACTGATTTTCGCTGCTGATTCGCGTGCGGATCCGCGGCGGATTTCGCTCTGCGCTGATTTCTGCTGATCCCGGGGATTTCGCTGCTGATCCGCGGCTGATTTCGCTGCTGATCCGCGCGATTTCGCTGCTGATCCGCGGCCCGATTTCGCTGCTGATCCGCGGCTGATTTCGCTGCTGATCCGCGGCGATTTCGCTGCTGATCCGCTGCGGATTTCGCTGCTGATCCGCTGCGGTATTCGCTGCTGATCCGCGGCGATTTCGCTGCTGATCCGCGGCTGATTTCGCTGCTGATCCGCTGCGGATTTCGCTGCTGATCCGCTGCGGATTCGCTGCTGATCCGCGCGGATTTCGCCGCTGATCCCGGCTGATTTCGCTGCTGATCCGCGGCGGATTTTGCTGCTGATCCGCGGCGGATTTGCTGCTGATCCGCGGCGGATTTTGTTGCTGATCCGGACTGATTTGCTGCGGATCGCGGCTGATTATCTGCTGATCATCTGCGCTAGCGGTATAGCATAACGCGATCGCGTTATGCTATACCGTTACCAGCCGGTCAACGCTACGTGTTGAACGGGCTGGTAAACGCAATATGAACCAGCCTTAGGGTTAGAACTAGGGTTAGGGTTAGCATTAGGGTTAAGGTTAGAATTACGGTTAGGGTTGGAATTGAGTTAGGTTGGAATTAGGTTAGGGTTGGAATTAGGGTTAGGCTTGTAGTTAGGTTTATGGTTAGAGTTGGGATTAGGGTTAGGGGTGTGTTGGGGTTAGGGTTATGATTAGGGTTTGTATTAGGGTTAGGTGTGTGTAGGGGTTAGGGTTGGGGTTAGGGGTGTGTTGGGGTTAGTGTTGGAGTTAGAATTGAGGGGTTTCCACTATTTAGGCACATCAGGGGGTCTCCATACGCGACATGGCGCCACCATTGATTCCTGCAAATTTTGCGTTCAAAAAGTCAAACAGTGCTCCCTTTATTCCAAGCCCCGACGTATGCCCAAACAGTGGTTTATCCCCACATATGAGGTATCAGCGTACTCGGGAAAAATTGCACAACAACTTTGGGGGTTCTAATTTCTCCTGTTAACATTGGGAAAAAAAATTGGGGACTAAAAATTATTTTTGTGGAAAAAAAATGATTTTATATTTTCACGGCTCTGCGTTATAAACTTCTGTGAAGGACTTGGAGATTCAAAGTGCTTATCACACATCTATAGGAGTTCCTTGGGGGATCTAGTTTCCAAAATGGGGTCACTTGTGGGGAGTTTCTACTGTTTAGGCACATCAGGGACTCTGCAAACGTAACATGACGCCCGAAGACCATTCCATCAAGTGGGCATTTCAAAACATCACTACTTCCCATCCGAGCCCCGACGTGTGCCCATACAGTAGTTTTCTCCCACATATGGGATATCAGCATACTCAGGACAAATTGGACAACAACTTTTGGGGTCTAATTTCTCATGTTACCCTTGGGAAAATAAAAAAATTGGGGACTAAAAGATCCTGATTGTGGAAAAAATATGATTTTTTTATTTTCATGCCCGGGCGTTATAAACTTCTGTGTAGCCCTTGGGGGTTCAAAGTGCTCACCACACATCTAGATAAGTTTTTTGCGGGGTCTAGTTTCCTAAATGGGGTCACTTGTGGGGAGTTTCTACTGTTTAGGCACATCAGGGGCTCTGCAAACGTAACAAGATGCCCGCAGACCATTCCATCAAGTCGGCATTTCAAAGCGTCACCACATCCCTTCCGAGCCCTGACGTGTGCCCAAACAGTGGTTCCCCCCCACATATGGGGTACTAGCGTACTCAGGACAAACTGGACAACAACTTTTGGGGTCCAATTTCTCCTGTAACCATTGTGAAAATAAAAAATAGTGGGCTAAAAAATCATTTTTTGAGAAAAAAAATGATTTTTTTATTTTCACGGCTCTGCGTTATAAACTTCTGTGAAGCACCTGGGGTTCAAAGTTCTCACTATGCATCTAGATAAGTTCCTTAGGGCGTCTAGTTTCCAAAATGGGGTCACTTGTGGGGGAGCTCCAATGTTTAGGCACACAGGGACTCTCCAAATGCGACATGGCAATCGCTAAATATTCCAGCATATTTTCCATTCAAAAAGTCAAATGGCGCTCCTTCCCTTCTGAGCCCTGCCGTGCGCCCAAACAGTGGTTTATGACCACATATGAGGTATCTATGTACTCAGGAGAAATTGCCCAACAAATTTTAGGATCCAATTTATACTGTTGCCCATGTGAAAATGAAAAAAACTGAGGCTAAAAGAAAATTTTTGTGAAAAAAAAGTACTTTCTTTTTTTTACGGATCAATTTGTGAAGCACCTGGAGGTTCAAAGTGCTCACTATGCATCTAGATAAGTTCCTTAGGGGTCTAGTTTCCAAAATGGGGTCACTTGTGGGGAGCTCCAATGTTTAGGCACACAGGGACTCTCCAAATGCGACATGGCAACCGCTAAATATTCCAGCATATTTTCCATTCAAAAAGTCAAATGGCGCTCCTTCCCTTCTGAGCCCTGCCGTGCGCCCAAACAGTGGTTTATGACCACATATGAGGTATCTGTGTACTCAGGAGAAATTGCCCAACAAATTTTAGGATCCAATTTATACTGTTGCCCATGTGAAAATGAAAAAAACTGAGGCTAAAAGAAAATTTTTGTGAAAAAAAAGTACTTTCTTTTTTTACGGATCAATTTGTGAAGCAACTGGGGGTTCAAAGTGCTCACTATGCATCTAGATAAGTTCCTTAGGGGGTCTAGTTTCCAAAATGGGGTCACTTGTGGGGGAGCTCCAATGTTTAGGCACACAGGGACTCTCCAAATGCGACATGGCAATCGCTAAATATTCCAGCATATTTTCCATTCAAAAAGTCAAATGGCGCTCCTTCCCTTCTGAGCCCTGCCGTGCGCCCAAACAGTGGTTTATGACCACATATGAGGTATCTATGTACTCAGGAGAAATTGCCCAACAAATTTTAGGATCCAATTTATACTGTTGCCCATGTGAAAATGAAAAAAACTGAGGCTAAAAGAAAATTTTTGTGAAAAAAAAGTACTTTCTTTTTTTTACGGATCAATTTGTGAAGCACCTGGAGGTTCAAAGTGCTCACTATGCATCTAGATAAGTTCCTTAGGGGGTCTAGTTTCCAAAATGGGGTCACTTGTGGGGGAGCTCCAATGTTTAGGCACACAGGGACTCTCCAAATGCGACATGGCAACCGCTAAATATTCCAGCATATTTTCCATTCAAAAAGTCAAATGGCGCTCCTTCCCTTCTGAGCCCTGCCGTGCGCCCAAACAGTGGTTTATGACCACATATGAGGTATCTGTGTACTCAGGAGAAATTGCCCAACAAATTTTAGGATCCAATTTATACTGTTGCCCATGTGAAAATGAAAAAAACTGAGGCTAAAGAAAATTTTTGTGAAAAAAAAGTACTTTCTTTTTTTACAGATCAATTTGTGAAGCACCTTTGGGTTCAAAGTGATCACTATGCATCTAGATAAGTTCCTTAGGAGGTCTAGTTTCCAAAATGGGGTCACTTGTGGGGGAGCTCCAATGTTTAGGCACACAGGGACTCTCCAAATGTGACATGGCAAACCGCTAAATATTCCAGCATATTTTCTATTCAAAAAGTCAAATGGCGCTCCTTCCCTTCTGAGCCTTGCTGTGCGCCCATACAGTGGTTTATGACCACATATGAGGTATCTGTGTACTCAGGAGAAATTGCCCAACAAATTTTAGGATCCATTTTATCCTGATGCCCATGTAAAAATGAAAAAATTTATGCTAAAAGAAAATTTTTGTTGGAAAAATTAAAATGTCCATTTTTTCCTTCCACGTTGCTTTAGTTCCTGTGAAGCACCTGAAGGGTTAATAATCTTCTTGAATGTAGTTTTGAGTAGCTTGAGGGGTGCAGTTTTTATAAAGGTGTCACTTTTGGGTATTTTCTGCCATATAGACCCCTCAAAGTGACTTCAAATGTGAGGTGGTCCCTAAAAAAAATGGTTTTGTAAATTTTGATGTAAAAAGGAGAAATCGCTGGTCAACTTTTAACCCTTATAACTTCCTAACAAAAAAAAATGTTGTTCCCAAAATTGTGCTGATGTAAAGTAGACATGTGGGAAATGTTATTTATTAACTATTTTGTGCCACATAACTCTCTGGTTTAACAGAAGAAAAATTTAAAATTTGAAAATTACAAAATTTTCAGAATTTTCGCCAAATTTCCATTTTTTTCACAAATAAACGCAAAAATTATCGACCTTAATTTACCACTAACATGAAGCCCAATATGTCACGAAAAAACAGTCTCAGAATCGCTAGGATCCGTTGAAGCGTTCCTGAGTTATTACCTCATAAAGGGACACTGGTCAGAATTGCAAAAAATGGCAAGGTCTTTAAGGTCAAAATAGGCTGGGTCATGAAGGGGTTAACGTGCAAACCACCCTTGGGGGTTAAGGGGTTAATCGTAAAGTTTGCACATGTTTAAAAAACTACACAGTCAGAATAAAGTCTTTTAATGAAATAAAACACAACACAGTTTTAATTTTTTTTTATTGCACGCTCATCATGCGACGCCATCGATCTCCTGTAAAAAAACAAAAATAACAAACCAACACAAAAACTCCCTTTACAAAAAAGTGTCAAACAACTGAAAATATGTCTTATATTCTAGGTTCTTCAAAGTAGCCACCTTTTGCTTTGATTACTGCTTACGCAGAAAAGGTGAACGGATGGACTCTACATGCCTGGTTCCCACCGTGAAGCATGGAGGAGTTGGTGTGATGGTGTGGGGGTGCTTTGCTGGTGACACTGTTGGGGATTATTCAAAATTGAAGCGGTGAGCGGTCCAGCTCACCCCAAACCATCTCGATTGGGTTCAGGTCTGGTGACTGTGGAGGCCAGGTCATCTGGCATAGCACCCCAACACTCTCCTTCTTGGTCAAATAGCCCTTACACAGCCTGGAGGTGTGTTTGGGGTCATTGCCCTGTTGAAAAATAAATGATGGTCCAACTAAACGCAAACCGGATGGAATAGCATGCTGCTGCAAGATGCTGTGGTAGCCATGCTGGTTCACTATGCCTTCAATTTTGAATAAATCCCCAACAGTGTCACCAGCAAAGCACCCCCACATTATCACACCACCTCCTCCATGCTTCACGGTTGGAACTAGGCATGTAGAGTCCATCCGTTCACCTTTTCTCCGTGCAAAGCAGTAATCAAAGCAAAATGGTGGCTACTTTGAAGAACCCAGAATATAAGACATATTTTCAGTTGTTTCACACTTTTTGTAAAGTGTAATGTATAATTCCACATGTGTTAATTCATAGTTTTGATGCCTTCAGTGTGATTCTACAATTTTCACAGTCATGAAAATACAGAAAAATTGTTGAATGAGAAGGTGTGTCCAAACTTTTGGTCTGTACTGTATAATATATATAATATATATATATATATACACATGTCATTGTGACACAAATATATATATATATAGATATATATATATAGATCATACACTTCTACATAGTATAATGGCCGCTAATTCAATTGCCGGCTTTTGTGAAATTACAGACCCGACATGAAATGACACATGATTTACATACAGTTAACCATGTCATTTCATGTAGTTTGATATATGGTTTTCACTAACAATTACATGAGTGTATGGATGCAAAATTTCAGACATGTAGGGGTTAATTAAAGGTGTAAATTCGTTGAATTTTTTTTTTTCATGTAATTGTTAGTGAAAACCATATATCAAACTACATGAAATGACATGGTTAACTGTATGTAAACCATGAGTCATTTCATGTCGGATGGTTCTGTAATTTCACAAAAGCCGGCAATTGAATTAGAAGATGGCGACCAGTTTTCCTGCTACAGTTTTCGCTCTGTGCATTTTTCTAGCGTTTTTTTTGCTCCTCTGCCTCTGCAAACTCTTTCCCCATTATCCTGAGGTGTTTCCCCTCCATTTTATCCATTACATAGCACTGTAGTGGTTATTTTGTAATTCCGATTTTTTTCTCCCATTGACTGGCATTGATATCGGAAATCGGAAATTCCGATATCCGATATTTTTCCAGTATCGTAAATCGGAATTCCGATACGATTTCGGGCAATATCGCTCGTGTACATTAGAAGATAAACAAAATCTACAAATTGATAATAGATTTACGACCAAGTTGCATCTATCCAGATGTAGTGGACAAAAAGGGAGCCATCCAAATAAACACAGAGAGTCAAGATAGAGAGATCAAAGAAAAAAGATGAATGTGAATAAGACTAAACAGCAAGTCACAGTATCCCTAATATCCACTGTATGTTGCCCTTCAAACCAATCCCTAATAAGTCCAACATATACAGCATCGATCCCATTTTGTAAAACTTACAGGAATAATTTGTCCCAACATACCGTATACACTCGCGTATAAGCCGAGATTTACAGCCCATTTTTTAGGGCTGAAAGTCCCCCTCTCGGCTTATACGCAAGTCATATACCGGGGGTCGTGGGGGAAGGGGAGCGGGGGTTTCGGATCATACTCACCCCTCCGCCGGCACGTCTCTGTAGCCCCCTGCTTCTCCCACGATCTCCAGCTCCTTCCTGCAGCGGTCACATGGTACTGCTCATTAAAGTCATGAATATGCATATATTCATGACTTTAATGAGCGGTAGCACGTGACCGCTGTAGGAAGGAAGAGCTGCGGAGACCGCCGGGAGAAGAGGAGAGGCTGCAGAGAGTGACGCGCCGGTGGGGTTGTTTCCACTGTTTAGGCACATCAGGGGCTCTCCAAATGCGACATGGCGTCCGATCTAAATTCCAGCCAATTTTGCATTGAAAAAGTCAAACGGCACTCCTTCCTTTCCGAGCTCTGCCATGTGCCCAAACAGTGGTTTACCCCATATATGAGGGATCAGCATACTCAGGACAAATTGCACAATAACTTTTGGGGTGCAATTTCTCCTGTTACCCTTGGGAAAATAAAAAATTGGGGGCAAAAAGATCATTTTTGTGGAAAAAATATGATTTTTATTTTTATGTCTCTACATTGTAAACTTCTGTGAAGCACTTGGAGATTCAAAGTGCACACCACACATCTACATAAGTTCCTTGGGGGAGTCTAGTTTTCAAAATGCTGTCACTTGTGCGGGGTTTCCACTGTTTAGGCACATCAGGGGCTCTCCAAACGCGACATGGCGTCCGATCTCAATTCCAGCCAATTTTGCATTGAAAAAGTCAAACGGTGCTCCTTCCCTTCCGAGCTCTGCCATGCACCTAAACAGTGATTTACCCGCATATATGGGATATCAGCATACTCAGGACAAATTTCACAACTTTTGAGGTTCAATTTCTCCTGTTACCATTGGTAAAATAAAAAAAATTTGGAACTGAAGTAAATTTTTTTGTGAAAAAAAGTTAAATGTTAATTTTTTTTTTAAACATTAGAAAAATTCCCGTGAAGCACCTGAAGGGTTAATAAACATCTTGAATGTGGTTTTGAGCGCATTGAGGGGAGTGGGTTTTAGAATGGTGTCACTTTTGGGTATTTTCTATCATATAGACTCCTCAAAGTGACTTCAGATGTGATGTGATACCTAAAAAAAATGGTGTTGTAAAAATGAAAAATTGCTGTTTAACTTTTAACCCTTATAACTTCCTAACAAAAAAATTTTGTTTCCAAAATTGTGTTGATGTAAAGTAGACATGTGGGAAATGTTACTTATTAAGTATTTTGTGTGACACATCTCTGTGATTTAAGGTCATGAAAATTCAAGGTTGGAAAATTGCAACATTTTTGCCAAATTTCCTTTTTTTTTTCACAAATAAATGCAAGTCATACCAAAGAAATTTTACCACTATCATGAAGTACAATATGTCACGAAAAAACAATCTCAGATTCACGGGATCCATTGAAGCGTTCCAGACTTATTACCTCATAAACGGACAGTGGTCAGAATTGTAAAAATTGGCCCGGTCATTAACATGCAAACCATCCTCGGGGATAAAGGAGTTAAAAAATATTTTGACCAAAACAAAAGCTGCTGGCTATGTGCGTGAATTTAATGATGATGGGAACTGTTAATGTGTGATTGGTGAGGATATGGTGCAAAAGTGGAGTTTTTGTAAGAGAGGGGCAGTGGGACTGTGGAAGGTTCGAGGGTGAAGCCTGGGTGGAGTCTCAAGGGGGCCCCAAAAATTTTGCCAGTATGGGGCCCCTAAATTCCTAGTGGCACTGGGTAGAAGTGAGCAAGTAAATATCTTATATTGTGTTGTATGTATGAATGATAAATGTATGTATGTACTGCAAGTGAATATCTTATGCTGTGTTGCAGTGTTTATATATGACATGTACATATCTTATCCTATGTTGTACGTATGAATATACAGCATGTAAATAGCTTATACTGTGTTGTACGTATGAATATACGGCATGTACTGTAAATAGCTTATACTGTGTTGAAGTATGTATATCCAGCATGTAAATATATTTTGCTGTGGTGTTGTAGTATGTATATTTTGCATGAAAATATATTATTAAATGTTGTAGTATGTATGTACAGCAAGTAAATAGCATATGCCATGTTGTAGTATGTATTATCCCCAGAAACAGATTTCAGATGGAACCCCAGTGGAACCATTGAAGGCTATTTACCTGATGGAGTGCATAGTTTCTCTACTATTCTAGATTGAAATGAATTTTCTTCTGTAAATATGTGATATAAGTGAGCATGTAAACATCTTATATTATACTGTATACGGTATACAAATAGTGCATTCTGTTTTGTAGTATGTACGGCATGTAAATAGCATATTGTAGTATGTATGTACAGTTCATTTTATTATTATTCTAACCCAGGAAATAATAAACCATGACATCTGGCTTATATTTCTTACATGCCTATGTCATAGTCATCTTGCATTCCAGTCCCAAATTTACAAGCTGCTTTTCACATCCCCTTCTCCTCCCTCAAGTTTTTTTTTTATGCCAAGCCCAAGCAATACATTGGTTTTATCATAAATCCTACTGCATCCAATCTACAATAATTAAAGTGAAATCATTCAGTCCTATCCCAAGTTATACTTCTATTCTTAGATTGTGCATAGTAATGCAGATATAGTACATGCATTTACAGTTACTCTCTGTCTCTCTCTCTCTTATATATATATATATATATATATATATATAAACAGTGGGTACGGAAAGTATTCAGACCCCTTTAAATTTTTCACTCTTTGTTTTATTGCAACCATTTGGTAAATTCATAAAAGTTCATTTTTTTTCTTATTAATGTACACTCTGCACCCCATCTTGACCGGACAAAACCCAGAAATGTAGAAACTTTTGGAAATTTATTAAAAAAAAAAAACTGAAATATCACATGGTCATAAGTATTCAGACCCTTTGCTCAGACACTCATATTTAAGTCACATGCTGTCCATTTCCTTGTGCTCCTCCTTGAGAAGGTTCTACTTCTTCATTGTAGTCCAGCTGTGATAGGACTGGATTTGTAAAGGCACACACCTGTCTATATAAGACCTTACAGCTCACAGTGCATGTCAGACCAAATGAGAATCATGAGGTCAAAGGAACGGACCAAGGAGCTCAGAGATAGAATTGTGGCAAGGTGCAGATCTGGCCAAGGTTACAAAAGAATTTCTGCAGTACACAAGGTTCCTAAGAGCACAGTGGCCTCCATAATCCTTAAATGGAAGAAGTTTGGGACCACCAGAAGTCTTCTTTGACCTGGCCATCCAGCCAAACTGAGCAATTGTGGGAGAAGAGCCTTGGTGAGAGAGGTAAAGAAGAACCCCAAGATCACTGTGGCTGAGCTCCACAGATGCAGTAGGGAGATGGGAGAAAGTTCCACAAAGTCAACTATCACTGCAGCCCTCCACCAGTCGAGCCTTTATGGCAGAGTGGCCCGACGGAAGCCTCTCCTCAGTGCCAGACATAGGAAAGCCCGCAGAGAGTTTTCTAAAAAACACATGAAGGACTTCCAGACTATGGACTCTGGTCTGATGAGACAAAGATAGAACTTTTTGGTGATAATTCTAAGCAGTATGTGTGGAGAAAACCAGGCACTGCTCATCACCTGCCCAATACAATCCCAACAGTGAAACATGGTGGTGGCAGCATCATGCTATGGGGGTGTTTTTCAGCTGCAGGGACAGGACGACTGGTTGCAAATGAAGGAAACATGAATGCGGCCAAGTACAGAGATATCTCGGGATGAAAACCTCTTCCAGAGTGCTCTGGACCTCAGACTTGGCCGAAGGTTCACCTTCCAACAAGACAATGACCCTAAGCACACAGCTAAAATAACAAAGGAGTGGCTTCAGAACAACTCTGTGACCATTCTTGACTGGCCCAGCCAGAGCCCTGACCTAAACCCAATGGAGCATCTCTGCAGAGACCTGAAAACGGCTGTCCACCAACGTTCACTATCCAACATGACGGAACTGGAGAGGATCTGCAAGGAAGAATGGCAGAGGATCCCCAAATCCAGGTGTGAAAAACTTGTTGCATCATTCCCAAAAAGACTAATGGGTGTACTAGCTCAAAAGGGCGCTTCTACTCAATATTGAGTAAAAGGTCTGAATACTTACGACCATGTGATATTTCAGTTTTTCTTTTTTAATAAATTTGCAAAAATGTCTACATTTCTGTTTTTTTCTGTCAAGATGGGGTGCAGAGTGTACAATAACGAGAGAAAAAAATGAACTTTTGTGAATTTACAAATTGGCTGCAATGAAACAAAGAGTGAAAATTTTAAAAGGGTCTGAATCCTTTCCGTACCCACTGGATGTGCTGCCCATGATTTTCAAGGACCCAAAACTTATCTGAGTTGCCAACCAAAAACGGACATGAACACAACTGGGAAATAGCTCAGGCGACTGGAGAAGTGTTACTATTGTAAGTAAGGGTTAAAACTTAAAGGGGTTGTCCTATAAGAAAAGTTCATTTTAATCAATACATATTGGAATAATAATAATTTTCACAATTGGATGTTTTAAAAAAATGTTCCTGTTCTGAGAATCTTATAAATGTGCCCCTGCTGTGTACTGTGTAATGGCCGTTGTCTTACCGTGCAGGAGCATGGTCTGATCATACCACATCTCCTGGCCAGCAGGGGTGCAAAAGGGTATACAAACATTGCAGCAGGGGATCACAGCTGATTCTTTGGTCAGGATCACACAAAAGTATTTTCTCTCATTCAAAAGAATAGGGCCGTTATGATCAGAGTGTGCTTCAATTTTCTAGAATGATGAGAAATGGAAAAAAAAAGTCTCCATCTTCTCCATTCTGTAAGTCAGAGAAAATCTGACTGCACTCAGATCAGATATCATCCGAGTGCAGTCCGATGTTTTCCACAGACTTATTGACTTGCATGGCTGAGTGTGGTCTGATAATTGAATTCCACTTGGACATGCTGCAATTTTTTTCTCGGACTGAGCCGGACTTGTGCTTGGCCCCATAGCATAACATTGGTCCAAGTGCAATCTGATGTTTTGTTGGATCACACTCAGACATAAAATACAGTCAGGTGTACAAACCCTTTCTATGAGGTAAAACATTTCACTGCCTGTTTTTAGACATGTTTTAACTCACAGTAAGAATGAGCTGCGATCTAATGCTAAGCTATCTGTATACTCTCTCTTGCTTCCTCCCCTGCTCAGGAACTGTGGTATGTTCAGACCATGTTCCTGCACGGTCAGACACAGTCCCTACACAGTACACAGCAGGGGCACATTTATAAGATTATCTCAGCACAGGGAAATTATTTAACATATTCAATTATAGAAATTATTACTATTCCAAGATCTATTAATGAAAATGTACTTTGTGGCACAACCTCTTTAACAAAACTGGACATGTAAAGTGTCCGACAGATTATAATGGGTACATGTACTATCCATGAAAAACACAAATAGAACATTTACATGGAAAACAGAATGCCTCAATTAAGCCTTGGGTAAAAATAAAAATTAATGCACTTTTCAACGTAACTGTGTTTTTAAATATTCATTCCTATATCCTTTTCTTCTATCCATCTACAGCCCTTAATTTTACTAATGAAACTGACAAGACATATAAATATATAGTTTTACAATATCCCAATAAGTAAATTGAATAAGTGCTGCTACATGCAAAATACATTCAGCATCCTAGGGACCATGGTCATGCTTACTGCAATAGATCTTAAGAGGGATAATTGTTCCAACCGAGTCCATACACACCAGATGGCAGGAGCACATTCCAAGAGTAATAGGAGAATAAGCCCAGCTACCTTCATTTACACCCCAGCCTAGGATGGTTAATGGATTCCATTCTAGAAAACATTTGGCTCATACATACACACCATCTGCCCATTTCCGACATGTTTTGTAATTACACTGTTTGTCTGTCTGTATTTCGATCAAGAAAGGAACATTGTGCAAAGTGTGCAAAGGTCAGGACAACATGCAACAGGATAGTACCTGCCTTCCGTGTGAAACAGAATATGATGCCTTGTTTGGGATTTGAAAAGAAACTCAAATTCCTGCACACACTGATCTCACATCTCACTTTCTACTTTAATAAGAGATGAAGAGATATCGGTATCAACAGAACGCTGGCACTTTGTTATAGGCAATAACAAACACAAAAAAGGTCTATGACCTCCCCATTAGGATTAATTCTTTTTGCTTTTTGCTCCTAGGATATATTCTCTAATATAGTACTCTAAAGAATATCAAGATAAATATAATATAATATATATATATTATATATATTATTGTGAGACAGTGAGTGAATATGTGTTGAATGGGGTGTACATTTCACCTAGGTATAAGGGAAATGTGTGGCTTTGTAAACCTAGTGGTAGAGAAAGGTCACTACACCTCACATTCAGCACACACTTGCAGCTCAGGCCTGAAATCACTCAGGTGTTAATTAGGAGACCAGAAGTAGGTGTGTTGGAAAACACAGTCTCCAGAGGAGAGTGCAGGCTTAGCCTGGACACAGGAAGGTGTCCTGGCACAAGAAGCCGTCTCAAGGAGTGTGGGAGCTGTCTCCGTCTGGACACAGGAAGGTGTCCCGGCACAAGGAGCGTCTCAAGGAGTTTGAGCTATCTCAGTCTGGGTGCAGGAAGTACCCCCGGACACAGGAGTAGTCTCAGTGCGAATCCGTGTGAATAGCGGCTGAATAGGAGTGGATCTCTCTCAAGTCTGGACATGGAAGGTGCCTTCAGACACAAGGAGGAGTATCTGGGAAACTCCATACTGGTAACATATATCATATGTGTTGTTTTGGGTCAGGCTGATAGAGCCGCGACCCGGATAGACAGGGCAATCGATCTATGTGTAATTAGTGGCTAGACAAGCCCAGGTTTTCTGTTTATGCTTTGTTTTATCTGTTTGCTGTGGACTTTAATAAAGCTGGTTGCGGCCAGTTTTTACCAGAATTGCTGTCTGAATGAACTGTTTTCGGGCCATTCTGTCTACCCAGACAGCGATCTCAGAGCTATATCCCCTGAAATGCTACAATTGGCGGAGAATGCTGGGGCAGCGCAGGGGCCGGTACAGTTAGTGCTGGAGTGTGCATGCAGCACAGAGGCTTAAAGACAGCAATAAAGGTGAAGTCTGTTGAAATAGCAGCAGAGGAAAAAAAAAAAGTGTTTCAAGAGAAAAGTCTGTGGAGCAGTCTTAAAGAGACAGTAGCCCTAATAGACTTTGCAAAGAAAAAAAAAAAAGTGTCTGCACAGCAGAGCTGAATTTTTTTCTGTGGAGAAGACTGGAGTGTGTATGTCTTGAGTGAAGACTGCCGTTGTTAAGACAGAGAAGTCTGACAGCATGGATGACAGCATGGAGGCGCTGTTTGAACAAATGGCACAAGTTAATGTGCAACATAAGACTGCTGTGGTTGAGATAGATAAGTCCAGCAGTATGGAGGAGCTTGTTAAGAAACACCTGCAGAGCATGCAGCAGGCCCAGCAGAGCTGGCAGCAGCAGCAGGAGTTTAACCGGTTGCTGAGGGAGCGGATTGCAGCTCTCAGCACCTTGTACCCGAGTAATGTTGTGAAGGTACCTGCATTGTCCGCTGTAAAGAAGGCGGTAAGACGGTCCCTGAAAAAGATGACACCTCGTGATGATGTGGAGGTATATCTCACTAGGTTTGAGAGACTGGCAGAGAAGGAGAATCTGCCCCTATCTGAATGGGCCATGATGGTCGCACCCTATCTGATTGGAGAGCCCCAAAGGGCCTATGCTGACCTGAGCGAGCAGGACAGCCAAGACTATGCTAAGATGAAAGTGGGGATTCTTGTCCGGCTGGGTGTTACGGTGACAGCCCGTGCCAGGGGAGTTCATGACTGGAGATACAGTTGGGAGTCTGCAGTCAGCAGGCCTGATTATGGAGTTGAAAAGGTGATGGTGAGCCGCTGCACCCGAGCATGTCCTCCTGAGGTACAGCCGTCTGAGAGATCGTTACTTCAGAGTTCCCGGACGCTGAACTCTCGCGGTAAGAGCGTTCCAGCTGTTGGGGACATGGGGTATGCTGATAAGCGGGTTCAGGCCCGAGGGGACATGTGGGTGGGAGAGTGTGATGGACAGTGTTGGAGCTGGCGTGAAATTGCAGCCAACTGTCCAATAGGGGGGGAGCCTATGTGTTGTGATGTTGGCAGATCCCTCTCTCCCTGCGCAGAACCTGTGTGTGTGTCCACCTCAGCCGAAGAGACTGGACCACAGGGGTCCCCGGTGGTTGTAAATGACTGCCCAGCACAGGCCCTCTTGGACTCAGAGAGTCCAGTGACTTCCGTATGTGACAGCTTGATTGATAGGGACTTCATCCCTGATAAGCACCTGAGTATGGTGTGCATCCATGGAGACACCAAAGTCTACCCAGAGACTGCCGTGGACTTGGTCCCCAAACTCGGGGAGGTTTCATATGAAGGGGGGGTAGTGAAGAACCTGGTGCAACCCGTCATATTGTGTAATGACTTTCCCCGGTCTAAGGATCTCTGGGGAAGGGTGATTCTGATGAACAGTGTGATGAAGCTCCTATTGAGGGTGCGCAGTCCCGAGGGGCGGAACACAATGCTAGGGGGCCGTTAAACTTATGTGACCATGATAATGATGATGATGATCATGATAATGATGATGACCATGATAATGATGCTGATGCTGATAATAATAGTGATGATGATCATGATAGTGATGATGATACTGATCATAGTCATGATAATGATATTGATAATAATGATGACTGTGATAGTGATGAAATTCCTTTGCAGGTGATGTTGGGAGACGAGGATGGTGGTTCTCGGGAACCAAGTGTCCCTGACTTACCTGTGTCCTGTGACAATTTTGAGAGTGAGCAGTGGCGAGACCCCACTCTTAGGACGGCACAGGAAAATATGAGTGTTCTAAATGAGGTTTCCCAGGAGCCTGGCTCTGAGGAGAGGTTTCCTCATGCTGCCATGAACAATAACCTATTGTATAGGGACACTGAAGTCCAGAGAGAGGTCGTGAGTCAGCTCCTAGTGCCTGAGCTATATAGAAGTATAGTGCTGGGGTTGTCACATAGTCACATACTTGAGGGACCAGATGGTGAAGTTAATGTTGTGGATGACATGTTAACTAAGGTTCCAGATCAAGATGTGAATGAAAATGAATTGTATAACCCTGACAGTGAGCAGGATGTGAATGAAAATGAATTGTATAACCCTGACAGTGAGCAGGATGTGAATGAAAATGAATTGTATAGCCCTGACAGTGAGCCAGATGTGGCTGAGAAAAAGGGGTCAGATAGTGATAGTGAATCATCTGATGACCATAAAGCAACCAGTGCAAATGAGGAAGGCATGGTAGCGGAGGAGGTTGAGAGTCCTGAGAAGAAAGCTGATGCTGACCTTACAGCCAGACAGAAGATGGCATCTGAAGATGTTTTACAGTTGGCCGGTTCCCTGGCGAAGACTAAGGTGAAAGGAGGAGAGCTGAGCTTTAAAGGCAGGACTCTGAAACTGAACACAGCACAAGTGGATGCTGTTGAAGATGAGAAGTTGTCGGTGTGTGGTGTAGATCTGCATCATGCCAAGGACTCTGAAGGTGATGCTGCAGAGGTGGAAAAAGCCATGGAAGTGGTGGTCACCAAGCCAGATGCCTCATCAGAAGCTGAGGTCTCAAGTGAAGCTGTGAGGAACAAGGCTGAAGATATGGGGACTGACGGTAGGGCTTCTGGGCATGTCCTGCCAGAAGAGCCTGAAGGAGGGGAACTGGAGAAAAGTGAAAAACCCCCTATACCTTCTGTGATAGTTGGTGACACATGGTCAGTGCACCAGGGACAGGAGGTACGTGAGTTTCTGAGGAAGAGTCAGCAGAAGTGTTCTGACGTGCCTGGTCGTACTTCTCTGGCCAGACACTATATCGAAACTGAGCCCGGCCCTAAGGTCAAGATGAAACCGTGCAGGATACCCGACGCCCGCAGAGAGTATAGGCCTGGGAGGGTACAGGGTAGTGCGGATGCTTCAGATGAAGAGAAAACTGATGTTGGCTATGACAGTGGTGAGGATGAAGCTGATGAGGGCCATGACTGGTCCGGAGTTCACTGTCTCTGTTGGATTGTTGACCAGCCCTCCGGTCTGGATGACCAGCCCTCCGGTCTGGAGAAGAGGGAGGGGATATGTGAGACAGTGAGTGAATATGTGTTGAATGGGGTGTACATTTCACCTAGGTATAAGGGAAATGTGTGGCTTTGTAAACCTAGTGGTAGAGAAAGGTCACTACACCTCACATTCAGCACACACTTGCAGCTCAGGCCTGAAATCACTCAGGTGTTAATTAGGAGACCAGAAGTAGGTGTGTTGGAAAACACAGTCTCCAGAGGAGAGTGCAGGCTTAGCCTGGACACAGGAAGGTGTCCTGGCACAAGAAGCCGTCTCAAGGAGTGTGGGAGCTGTCTCCGTCTGGACACAGGAAGGTGTCCCGGCACAAGGAGCGTCTCAAGGAGTTTAGCTATCTCAGTCTGGGTGCAGGAAGTACCCCCGGACACAGGAGTAGTCTCAGTGCGAATCCGTGTGAATAGCGGCTGAATAGGAGTGGATCTCTCTCAAGTCTGGACATGGAAGGTGCCTTCAGACACAAGGAGGAGTATCTGGGAAACTCCATACTGGTAACATATATCATATGTGTTGTTTTGGGTCAGGCTGATAGAGCCGCGACCCGGATAGACAGGGCAATCGATCTATGTGTAATTAGTGGCTAGACAAGCCCAGGTTTTCTGTTTATGCTTTGTTTTATCTGTTTGCTGTGGACTTTAATAAAGCTGGTTGCGGCCAGTTTTTACCAGAATTGCTGTCTGAATGAACTGTTTTCGGGCCATTCTGTCTACCCAGACAGCGATCTCAGAGCTATATCCCCTGAAATGCTACAATATATATATATATATATATTACAGGTGCAGCACTACCAGAGACAAAAAAATGCAAAACTGGGTGCAAAAAAGCCTCTTAGGCAAATCCAAACCTCAAAGTATCCAAAAGAGAAAAAGGCAGCACTCCATTGTTAGGGCTGGCGGAACGCACAAAATAATTTAAATAATAAGCCCCCCGGGTCCACCGTGCAAGCGGAGCCTGCTGCTAGTAGAAATGGCGCGAGAAGCAAACTCTGTTATCCCGCAGAGTCGCCAACATAAACGCCGTAACGCGCTGTGGCAATAAGTGCGAACTCTGTTAATCCACAGAGCCGCTAGAAGGAAAGCCGCAGCGCTATATGGCGATGTGTGCGCACTCACTAGACACAACTGAGTGGCAAAGAAAACACGCTAGGGCGCTGTCTAGCGTTGAAAGTGAACCCTGTTACGTCACAGAGCCGCTGAGAAAAAGTACTTGTCCTGTCAAGCTCTCAGGTACACAGTTAAGTGCTACGCGTTCATAAAGCGTGATCATGTGCTAATGTCCTCGCGGGAGTCACCCGCAATCTATGGCGTCTGAACGCCAGACCCTGAATACGGCAATCAAAACTCCTCACCGGTTATGCCGGTAATCTAGGGCATCTAGGACACCGATCCTGACCAGCTACCATACCAAACTCCTCACCGATTAAGTCGGTATTCTAGTGGCTTATTTCAGCCGGGTCCCTACCCACACATACACATGACCACACTGGCGCATAGCATACAATGATTGATATTAGCGCATGGCGGCCCAGCCATGCTACCCTTTTATAGCAACAGCTACAGGACCTTCCAGGAACAAGGACCAATGAGAAGCTGTTACAAACAAACGTAGCTACATGACCTTCCTGGCGGACCAATAGGAGCCGCTGCAGCACCTGAACATGTGACCCCTGATCTCCAATGAGAGATCTCACTCTGGGCATGCTCAGATGGGAAAACGCAGGACTTTGTCTCAAAGACGACTGCTCCAGCACTGGCTATAATAGCACATCCAGGAAAGGCAGCAGCAAGTCACTGCACAGTAGAGGAGTGGGCAAGACGCCTGGACCGACGTCTCTGCTGAGCAGGCTCCACTGTGGCCGGAGATGAATGGGAGACCGCAGCGGGACGGGTTCGAGACTCCCCTTGTGCAGCAGCGGGAAATCGAACCCTAACACCATAGTCCAATATTCCTTGGTTTGTTGACCCATCATGCCAGGGCAACTTTTCGTTCCAATGTGGAACTTTTTCAAGCAAAAGGAGAGATCACACTGAATCTCACCGCTGCCACCACTTGTGAAGGATGACACTGAGAGATCATGTACAATCACACCGCTGCCAACACATGTGAAGGATGACAAGATCACACAGAATCCCATCGTTGCCACCATTTGTCAAGGACCCGCATTTCGCCACCCGCCCAGGGGTGAACCTAGCCTCTCTGCTGCCTGAGGCGAACAGCAAAATGGCGCCCCCCCATTGTAAAATCAGTACAAATAAATCTGGTTTACTCTTACTAGCCTAAAGTGACGCACATGTGAAATACATACACTTTTAAATAGGAATATGTTTGAAACATCGATTTTTATATTTGTTAAAGTTCTGTATAAGTAGTAGAAAATAAAGGATATTAAGAATACTACTCACTGTATGGTTGAGTTTCAGAAATCAACAGCTGGGCCTTAATCAAAATCGTTCAACAAACCCTCTTGCCACGTAGAACTTCAAGGTCTTGGACAATAGAAAAAATATACAAGACATAAATGAATACACCAATAAAAACCAGTGCTGCGCATATTATAAGAGCATACTGTACATCATCCTAAGTCTTAGAGACTCTAACGTCCACTCTTAAACAGCCTCCCCATTGTAGACAATCCATACTTGTGTTAGAAGTAAAATGAAGCGTCCTCCTTTCTTAATGAGTAAAAGTCCTTTTAAATGGGCAGATTTATCCACTGAATCACATCAGTGGATAAATCTGCCCGTGCTGCCCTTACCACTATCGGCCTCTGAGACACGGATTTATCAGTTGGATAAATCTTTGGTCATGAGGCCCTATAGTGCACAGTGATGATACATGAGGCCCTATAGTGCACAGTGATGATACATGAGGCCCTATAATGCACAGTGATGATTAGAGTTGAGCGATAATTTCCGATATCCAAAAGTATCGGAATCGAATGGTATGCGATACCAAAATATCGGCGATACCCGATACCGATACCGGAAATCCAATGTAAGTCTATGGGAACAAAATATCGGAATTAAAAAAAACCCATTCTTGCCTTGTTGGTTAATTGTACATGAAGAAAACAACAAAGAGTAATGTAGAATGTATTGGGGGAGGTTGAGGAGACATTAAAGGCATAGATGTTTAACCCAATCAAATGGAATAGCATTAATATTTTTTTTTTTAAAGATGTTCAGATTGACGAAGAAATTGACAATGTTGTTAACGTTTTTTCTATTTTGGCAAATATGTATATTTCACAACTTCCATGCTCTTCACCTTTTTAACTTTTGACACACTTTCTCCTTCATAATCTTCAGCAGCAGCATCTTTTTCATCAAATTATTCTTCATCTTCACCTTCTTTATCTTCTTCTTAAACTTCTTGCTATTCATCTTTTTGTTAACATTACTCATATTGTTCTTATTAAACTATTATTCTTCTTCATATTCTACTTCATCTTCATCTTCTTCATCATATTCTTATTTGTGACAGAGATTCCTGTACTTGTAATCTGTAAAAGTATGAATTTTTCATCCTTCCGTTCTTGCTGTCACAAAAGATTTAAATTACAACAGTATTTGTCCGTGTTCAGTTTAGCCTGCAGCAGCAGGCATTTTCCAGGGGCACCACGAGGAGGAACGGACTCACCCCCATACACTGCTTAGTCTTCTTCTGCTTATAATTTAGAGCATATATTTTGCTCTCCATTTTGGTCTTATACTTAATGTTCTTCTGCTTTTTAATCTTTTTTTCTGTATCTTGTAGTTTGTCTTAACTTTCTTTGTCCTGTTGGTGATGTTCTTCTGGGTAATCTTTTATTTCTTCTTTGTGATGGTGTTCAGGCTGGTTGGCTTGATGCTCGTCGTCCTTGTGGTCGTCATCTTCTTCGGGTGGTCATCAGGGTCGTCGTCTTCATTGTTGGAGATCCAGAGTGATTACCCAAAAAAACATTTAAAAAATATTCAATTTGTAAATGTAGCTGAAGGTACAAGAAGGCTGACTAACTTCCGAGAACCAGCTGACGTTACTGGAACCCGGAGGGCAGCAGAAGGAAAAGAGCCAATGGCACAACCGAGGACCAGCTGACGTTACTGGGACACGGTTACTAAGCAGGAGGTACCTGTGCTCCAAAGCACTACCAAGGACCAGCAGACGTTGCTGGAACTCGGATACCGAGATGGAGGCACCTAGGCCAAAGGCACTGCGGAGAACCAGTTGACGGTACTGGAACCCGGACGGGTAGCAGAAGGTACAAGAGCCAATGCAAGTAACGAGGACCAGCAGACTGTTCTGGAACCCGGAGGGGCAGCAGAAGGAAAAGAGCCAATGGCACAACCGAGGACCAGCTGACGTTACTGGGACACGGTTACTAAGCAGGAGGTACCTGTGCTCCAAAGCACTACCAAGGACCAGCAGATGTTGCTGGAACTCGGATACCGAGATGGAGGCACCTAGGCCAAAGGCACTGCGGAGAACCAGTTGACGGTACTGGAACCCGGACGGGTACCATAAGGCACCCATGAAAATGTAAGTTGACAGGCCGCAAGCCGTCCGCAGTTACCGAATCACACAGTCCTACAGTGGGTGCTTGTCCTATTGTCACAACGGAAACAGCCTTTATTTACATATCCCACAGCACACATAGGATTGACCAAAACTGCAGGCACCATATAGTCGGCTAACCAGAATGCAACACGACAGGATCAACTTATTGGAGGCTAATTGACGTTGACACTGCCAGGAAACAGCTGTCGTGCTGTAACCAGGCTGGGCAGGAGTCAGTACCCGTGCCAAGTACTTCCGAGCAACAACTGGCGGTGTTGGAGCCCAGGGATGAGAAGAGAACAGGGTGGAGGCAGCAGGACTTTTTGCCGTACACACAGCAGGGGAACAGCTGACATTACTGAACCCCAGTAACACAGGAGCAAGTGTTGACTGTGCTAACAGCACTTCCAGGCAACAACTGGCGGTGTTGGAGCCCAAGGATGAGAGGAGGACAGGGTGGAGGCAGCAGGACTTTTTGACGTACACACAGCAGGGGAACAGCTGCTGTTACTGAACCCCAGTAACACAGGAGCAAGTGTTGACTGTGCTAACAGCACTTCTAGGCAACAACTGGCGGTGTTGGAGCCCAGGGTCAAGGAGGATGTTTAAATAGTAGATCAAGTATTTTCCTTGTTGCCTGTCAATTTTAAATGTCTATACTCCAAACAAGAGAAAGATAAGCTTTACTACCATAAGATGATGATTTCAGTTAAAAAAATATCGAGATAAATAAAGAATTGACAAACATAAACGCATACATTAACATGTTTAACAGCAATGCAAACCACAAAATAAATTAGTTAAGGAATCTGCTATACGGTTGTACATAAAAGCATACAAGTACATATCTGAATCCATTAATGATGGATAAGTAACAGTATGTACACCATTTTTATTGTATAGACAATGAATGTCTGACTTCAAAACATCATCAGCATTACAAGTTATCTGTGACATTAATAAAATGTTACATTTGCTGAATAATGTCACTAAACAGTTTATAAAAATTATACAATTTCCATCATGTAATACTCATAATATGTGCCAATAATCATTTTTATTAACAAACATAACCTTTAAAAAGTGCATAGTGAAAATTGCTATTTATGCCTGACTGTGGACTTGCAAGCATGACAACGGATAGATAAGGTATACTGTATATAGATGAGACTGCATAGCCACAGATGGTGAATGGCCATGTAATACTGTACCTCAATAAAGTGTGCGTCACTACTACATAATTTTTGTTATATAGCTTTATAAACAGGGTACGTGCATGTATGCTTGCGCCTTTGTTTGGATGCACAGACTGCCTTCCTGCTGTGACGCGTTGGGTAGTGAACAGTTGTGTGCAGTGTTCGCTGCAGTCTCTGCGGAATAACCACACTTAGGCCTTATAACTTTTCAGACTTTCTTTATCAATCTACCAAGATGAAGAAGGCAGGGAGTAAGGCACGTGGTCGTGGCCGTGGAGTTTCAGCAGGGAGAGGACGTTGGGATTCTGTGGCTGCTGCCGCCCCCAGTGACACAGCATCCACCAGTTTTCCCCGTGAGCGTTCCTTTATGCGCACTTTTGTAGGAGGTCGGCGTACCCCCCTGCTGCGGGAAGAACAAATTGAAGCCGTTGTTGGTTGGATGTCAGCCAATGCATCGACTTCAATTGCTTCCACCTCCTCTCAGGACCACAGCACTGTTGAGCAACCATCTGTCTCTTCACCGCCTGCCAAATTGCCCAGGCAGTCACAGAGTTCTGTACAGGAGCCAGCTGAGTGTCTGCTTCTGTTCTCAGAATCTGTTGGCTTGCAAACAGGGGCCCAGCCAAGCAGCGCAACAGCTGTGTCTCTCTGAATCTGAAGAGGCGGGTGAGACAGTGCCGATGGTCAGCACACCGCAGAACGCATCTGATGATGATGAGACTCAGGTGCCAGTTTCTGTTGAGCATGGTGCTGGCCAGACCACCCAACAGCAGCAGGTGTTGGAAGAGGGTAGTGGAGATGATGAGGTCCAAGACCCAACATGGCGTGAGGAACAGGAAGGTGGTGGGAGCAGCTCAGAGGAATACTAATAATAATAATAATATTAATTTATATAGCGCCATCATATTCCGCAGCGCTTTACAGTTTAGCAGTTTCAGAACACAAGTCATAAGTAACAACGTTAACAATACAATAATTTAAGCAAAATAAGTCGCCCCTGCTCGTGACAGCTTACAATCTACAATGAGGTGGGGGAGATACAAAGTATAGGTGTTTATATACAATGGTGCATTTACAATGATGGTCCAGCCATCTTAAGGGAGTGAGGGATGGAGATAGTGAATGGGCTAGACACACACACACACACTTACACAGAATACATAGAATGACTTTGATTAGTGAATGTGATAGGCCGCTCTGAACAAATGTGTTTTGAGGGAGCGCCTGAAACCATGCAAATTGTGGATAGTCCTAATTTCTTGGGGTACAGCATTCCAGAGGATTGGCGCAGCGCGGGAGAAGTCTTGGAGTCTGGAGTGGGAGGTACGGATTAGTGCAGAGGTTAGTCGAAAGTCGTTTGCAGAGCGCAGCAGTCGGTTAAGCCGATAGATAGAAATGAGGGAGGAGATGTAGGGGGTGCTGCACTGTGGATAGCTTTGTGGCTGAGAACCAGTACTTTGGTTGAAAGCTGTGAGAGGCCTAGAGAAGTGGTTAGTGATAGAAGGAAGATAAAGGAAGACATTGCCCCAACGGTACAAACAGGAGGGAGAGTTAGGCTGCAGACTCGGTTGCCTGTAGCCTCCAGTTTGGCACCTGTTCGGAGCAGTTGTCTTCCAAAAGTCAAAAGTGTGCTCCCAGGACTTGCACTGCGTGGTCCTTTTTTGACACACTTGCAGATGATATTTGCTATGTCAAATGCAAGCTGTGTAATCAAAAATTAAAAATAGGTAAAAGTGTCAGTAACCTCAATACCACTAATATGTGGAAACATGTGCGGACAAAGCACGTAGTTGAGTTACAAAGACACACTGGAGATGTAGGCCAACCTACAGCAGCACCTACATCTTCAGGTTGTGTTGAAGCCTCTTCATCGAGCTCACACACAGCTGGTTCTGCTTCCTCACAGGATCGCCATGGAAGAACCTCGGTCACTGTTGTCCAGAGACAAAGTGTTATTCCACACACAGCAGCAAGTTCCTCCTCACACTCCCAGGCCACAAAACAGCCATCGGTAGCACAGGCATGGGATAAAAGACGGCCATACTCGGCAAACCATCCACGAGCACAGGCTCTGAATGCTGGCATTGCAAAACTCCTGTCCCTTGAAATGCTGTCATTCAGGCTGGTGGAGACAGACAGTTTCCGTAACTTAATATCATTGTCAGTCCCACAATACAATGTGCCAAGCCGATTTCATTTCAGCAGGCAAGCCGTCCCTGGTCTGCAAAAGCATGTTGAGGGAAAAATTAAACATGCGCTACTAAACGCCATCAGTAGCAAGGTCCACCTGACCACCGATGCGTGGACCAGTACCCATTGTTATGATCTGCTACAACCACTAAGGAAAGAAGGGAATTCTGTCCCTACAATAGAACTAAGCTGAATCCCTACGATGTAACGGGGAACCTGATGCTGCGACCAGACCCGCTAAAGTCCTCAGCTAGTCTGAACGAAGACCTATAGTTGCGAGGGAGGAATCCCTACAAGATCTAGGGACTGGGAGAAAAGGTGGACACCTCCTAACAGAAATTGTAGCAGGGATAATTAAACAGAAAACAAAATACTTTGAGATCCTAACATCAAGCAAAACTGACTGAGTAAGGCACCTAAGCACCCGGCTAGCTTAACAGTAGATAATACAATGAAGTCAAGCAAAGCCAGAAGGGCGGAGCCAGACTAAATAGGGAAAAAAGGTCATGTGACCAGCAAACTGAAACAAAACCTAACAAGAGGGTTCTAACACCCATGGCCAGGGACGATACCTTTCCCTCACTGCCCATTGGGTCAATGTTGTGGAGCCGGGTACTGATCTTGCGAGTGGCGCTGTACGTGTTCTGCCAACTCCAAGGATTGCAGGAATCAAGTCTGTACACATTGACTCCTCCTCCTACTCCAGTTCCTCAGAATTATCGCTGCAGGAGCCGTCACGGTCTACCTCCACATGGACCCGTAACGGTTACCTGTTGCGACCGATATGAGCACAGCCGTGTCCAAACGTCAACAGGCCATCCTGAAATTAATTTCCATGGGGAATCGAAGCCACACAGCGCAGGAGCTCTGGAATGCCATCAAGCAGAAGAGTGACGTGTGGTTTTTGGCAGCGAATCTCCAGCCAGGCTTGGTAGTGTGTGACAATGGCCGAAATCTGGTGGCAGCTCTGGGCCTTGGCAACCTCACTCACATACCATGTCTATCACATGTGCTCAACTTGGTCGTGCAGAGTTTTTGGAGGGACTATCCGGATCTTGATGCACTGCTGCACAAGGTCCGCCTAGAGTGCGCTCACTTGCGACGTTCCAGCATGGCCAGATCGCTGATTGCAGCTCTGCAACGCAGATTTCGCCTTCCTGAACATCGCATCATATGTGACGTACCCACCAGGTGGAATTCCACGTTACATATGTTGGAGCGGTTGTGTGAGCAGCAGCCAACAGTAATGGAGTATCAGCTGCATCAGGCGCAATCAACTCGCAATTTGCGCCGTTCACACTTCACCACTACTGACTGGGCCTCTATAATAATAATAATCTTTATTTATATAGCGCCAACATATTCCGCAGCACTTTACAGTTTAACAGTTTCAGAACACAAGTCATAAGTAACAACGTTAACAATACAATAATTAAAGCAATATAAGCCGCCCCTGCTCGTGACAGCTTACAATCTACAATGAGGTGGGGGAGATACAAAGTACAGGTGTTTATATACAATGGTGTATTTACAATGATGGTCCAGCCATTTTGAGGGAGTGATGGATGGATGGAGATAGTGAATGGGCTACACACACAGACTTACACATAGAATGACTTTGATTAGTGAATGTGATAGGTCGCTCTGAACAAATGTGTTTTGAGGGAGCGCCTTAAACCATGCTAATTGTGGATAGTCCTAATTTCTTGGGGTACAGCATTCCAGAGGATTGGCGCAGCACGGGAGAAGTCTTGTAGTCGGGAGTGGGAGGTACGGATTAGTGCAGAGGTTAGTCGAAGGTCGTTTGCAGAGCGCAGCAGTCGGTTAGGCCGATAGATAGAAATGAGGGAGGAGATGTAGGGGGGTGCTGCACTGTGGAGAGCTTTGTGGGTGACAACCAGTACTTTGAATTGGATACTATAATGAATGGGCAGCCAGTGTAAGGACTGGCGAAGGACTCTATGAAGGACATCTGCCACGTTTTGCGTGCGTTTGATGAGTCAACACGGATGGCGAGTGCAGATGATGCACTAGTCAGCCTGATTGTCCCCCTTATCTGCCTGCTTCAAAAAACAATGCAAGCACTAAGGGATGAGGTTTTGGAAGAGGTGGAGGATGAGGAGTCACAAATTTCGTCACCTTCTGGACAGTCAGCGCAACGTGGTTCCTCACAAAGGGCTGGGCAGGGCTCACTTTGTGAGGAGGATGAGGAGGAGTCAATGGAGGAGGAAGACATCGCTCCAGAGGGAGGTACACAACGCTCTAGTCAGTATGTATAGCTAGGGTGGGGTAATGCAGAGCAGGCAGAGATGACGCCTCTTGCAGGGGACAGCGTTTCTTGGCCAGTTGGGAGTCTGCAGCACATGGTTGATTTCATGCTGCAGTGCCTGAGAAATGACCGCCGCATCGCCCACATTCTCACCACGTCTGATTATTGTGTGTCCATCCTCCTAGACCCTTGCTACCGGGACAACTTACAAAGCCTCATCACACCGTTGAACCGGGAGCGTAAAATGCGGAAGTACCAAGACACACTGGTGCAATCCATAATGTTCTCCATTCCAGCCGAGAGCATTGCTGCTACTACTGCTTTACAAAGCAGCTCTGTGCGTCGAGGCAATGGAGACAGCTCTGCAACAAGAGGGAGCACAAGCAGCGCCTCTGCACAGGGCAAGATGTTATGATTTGGTAGCTGAGGAGAGCAGGCAAAAAAGGCAATACATCAGAGAGGTTGGAATCTATGGGATTGCAGCACCCTGACTAACCACCACAACTAAAGGCAGCCGTAGAGCGTACCTGCGTTGGTCCTAGACGCCTCGTCACAGCCTGAGAAGCTAACTACACCTAAAGATAGAAAGAGAAAAGCTATCTGCCCCGGAGCAGATCCACAAAGAACATAGAAAGCCCTCAAACATGTAATGGCGGTTAGACAAGAAGAAATACTGACACAGACAGAAAATAGTATGAGCAAACGTTGGGGCTCAAACTTCATAAATAGAAAAGGATAGGAAGGGCACTTTATGCAATCACATAAAACCCTGAAAAGTACCAACTCTACTAATTACAAAAACACCTGAGATGACACGACCTCTAGCACCTAAATTAGTTCTCTGGTGTAACAAAAACTAAACAGCAGCCACAGAAAAAAGTGGAAAAGGAAAATGAACAAACAACAGTGGCTGAACTAAACTGAGAGGAGCACAAGCCCCCCCAAAGGGGACCCGGCAGACCCCCACAGAAGTGCAGGACAAAATGCCAAAAAAAAACACAAAAAACTAAAAGAAGAAAATGTCTTATCAGTTAGAAAAAGATGCAGGCACGAAACAGCAAGCTACAAAGTGTACAGGAATCAAAGATGAGACCAGAACAATTGATCACCGTCAACCCTGATGGGAGGGAACCTCCCTTATATAACACCAGTCAGTAACACCTGATGTCCAATCTTCACAATCTTCATTGGATAGTTCAGTACTGTTTGTAACCACCAGAGGAGCTTCTGCTCAGAATTCATTTCTAGCACATTCACAACAGCAAGACCAGTATGTTCCAAATGTGGCGAAGTTTTGTGGCAGTGCCACCAATGTCTACACCATCCGAGACGGCTCCAGTCAGCAGGAGGCAAAGTTTCCGTAAGATGGTGACAGACTACATGTCTTGGCCTCTCAGTGTACTCCCAGATGGCTCTTCCCCATTCAAGTTTTGGGTCTCTAAGCTGGATACATGGCCAGAGCTTAGCCAGTATGCATTGGAGGTGCTGGCTTGCCCTGCTGCCAGTGTATTATCGGAGCGCTTCTTTAGTGCTGCAGGTGGTGTACTAACAGACCGTAGCATGCGACTATCCTCTGATAATGTAGACCAGCTTACTTTTCTGAAAATGAACAAGGTATGGATCTTCCATGAATTTGCCTGTCCGGTTTCAGATTAAATAACTGGTTGGCAACGTTATCCATGTCTCCTGTTATGTTCATCTTTCTACCACCTGAACTCTACTGCCTGGGCTACAACACTGCCAGTTGCTGCTCAGAAGTGTTGGATGCACAGATCAAAACAATCGCTGATGTGTTTGTGGGGTTCAGTAACGCCTGCTGTTCCCCTGCTGTGTGTCCGGCAAAAATTACTGCTAGGTAGCTACACATGTTGAAAAAAACATGACATGTTAAAGTGGCTACTGCTACACATAGATAAGAGGCTACACCCTTATTTCTAAGCTGTAAACAAGTGAAACGTCACCTTTAAAACCATAAAATTATTAGTCTTTGTCACAAATCTGTAACAAAATAATTGTGACATATTATTACAGATATGCACATGTCGAAAACAAATGCAAACACAAAAGCCTACTTATGCTATAGGGTACTGATGGTGAACCTTGTCAATCCATAACTTAGACAAATCCAACTCACATCATGCCTCAAATGCTGCAATGTTGGAAGTGCATAATGTGGGTTGAACTTTGACAACAGCTGCAGTGCGAAGGTTAGTCTTCAGTGTTCTTGGCTTTTAAATAAAAGCATACAAGTAAATTTAATAATCCATTGTTGATTAAGGGACGTGATGTACACCTGTAATATTGTGCAAACAATGGATGTAGGACTAGTCCTCTTCAACATTACTTATATTTGTGTCATTTCAAAAAATACATATTTAATTACAAATTTAACAACCCATATCATAAAGGTCCATCATGTAAAAATGAGAATCGGTAACAAAACTCATGCATTACCTTATTAAAGTCAATAGTGCATAGTCCAATATAGCTAAATATATACCTGCAAGTTTTGCTGAAACAACGACAACTGATAGAAAAGGTGAATGATATCTAGTTATCAGACTGAATAGCGACACCTGTACAATGTCGATATAATACTGTACCTTAACAAAAAGGCTGTTTGCAACCAATGTATTATATACGGATGGAAGCGCATCACACTAATAGATTTGAGTTATTTGAAATAGAATGGAGCAGCACCAATTAGAGAAAAATGTCAAGGATGAGGCAGTGACACACGCTCAGCAGAGTACAAGCAGCAGTGGTTGAAGAACTAACTGGAACGGGATCTGCACTCCAAAAATGAAAACCTCTGACTACAGTAAACACTGCACACAACTGTTCAGTAGCTGTGAAAGGCCCGTTTGCGTACTTCTATATTGTTTGCAACCAATGTATTGGATACGGATGGAAGCACGTCACACTAATAGATTTGAATTATTTGAAATAGAATGTAGCAGCAACAATTAGAGAAAAATGTCAAGGATGAGGCAGTGAGACACGCTCAGCAGAGTACAAGCAGCAGTGGTTGAAGAACTAACTGGAGCGGGATGTGCACTCCAAAAATGAAAACCTCTGACTACAGTAAACACTGCACACAACTGTTCAGTAGCTGTGAAAGGCCCATTTGTGTACTTCTATATTGTTTGCAACCAATGTATTGGATACGGATGGAAGCACGTCACACTAATAGATTTGATTTTTTTTAAATAGAATGGAGCAGCACCAATTAGAGAAAAATGTCAAGGATGAGGCAGTGAGACACGCTCAGCAGAGTACAAGCAGCAGTGGTTGAAGAACTAACTGGAGCGTGATCTGCACTCCAAAAAAAAAAACCTCACAGACTAGAGTGAACACTGCACACAACTGTTCACTATCTCTGAAAGGCTCCTTTGTGTACTTGTATAGTGTTTGCAACCAATGTATTGGATACGGATGGAAGCACGTCACACTAATAGATTTGATTTTTTTTTAAATAGAATGGAGCAGCACCAATTAGAGAAAAATGTCAAGGATGAGGCAGTGAGACACGCTCAGCAGAGTACAAGCAGCAGTGGTTGAAGAACTAACTGGAGCGTGATCTGCACTCAAAAAAAAAAAAAACCTCACAGACTAGAGTGAACACTGCACACAACTCTTCACTATCTCTGAAAGGCTCCTTTGTGTACTTGTATAGTGTTTGCAACCAATGTATTGGATACGGATGGAAGCACGTCACACTAATAGATTTTATTTTTTTTAAATAGAATGGAGCAGCACCAATTAGAGAAAAATGTCAAGGATGAGGCAGTGAGACACGCTCAGCAGAGTACAAGCAGCAGTGGTTGAAGAACTAACTGGAGCGTGATCTGCACTCAAAAAAAAAAAACCTCACAGACTAGAGTGAACACTGCACACAACTGTTCACTATCTCTGAAAGGCTCCTTTGTGTACTTGTATAGTGTTTGCAACCAATGTATTGGATACGGATGGAAGCACGTCACACTAATAGATTTCATTTTTTTTTAAATAGAATGGAGCAGCACCAATTAGAGAAAAATGTCAAGGATGAGGCAGTGACACACGCTCAGCATAGTACAAGCAGCAGTGGTTCAAGAACTAACTGGAGCGTGATCTGCACTCAAAAAAAAAAAAACCTCACAGACTACAGTGAACACTGCACACAACTGTTCACTATCTCTGAAAGGCTCCTTTGTGTACTTCTATAGTGTTTGCAACCAATGTATTGGATACGGATGGAAGCACGTCACACTAATAGATTTGATTTTTTTTAAATAGAATGGAGCAGCACCAATTAGAGAAAAATGTCAAGGATGAGGCAGTGAGACACGCTCAGCAGAGTACAAGCAGCAGTGGTTGAAGAACTAACTGGAGCGTGATCTGCACTGAAAAAAAAAAAAACCTCACAGACTAGAGTGAACACTGCACACAACTGTTCACTATCTCTGAAAGGCTCCTTTCTGTACTTCTATAGTGTTTGCAACCAATGTATTGATACGGATGGAAGCGCGTCACACTATAATTTCTATTGAATGGAGCAGCATGAATTACACTAAAGAAAAAAAAAAGAGTCTGTGAGTGACACGTGCAGATGCCTACAAACAGCGTTGGATGCAGAGCAAACTGCAGCGTCACCTGCACTCTCACACACACACCTTGCACAGAGCTGTTAAAACAACACTGCAAGGCAAAAGGAAGCTTTACACAGCGGTTGGTAAAATAGCCTGCCTAAAGCACAGTACACAAAATCGCAATCTCTAACTGTCCCTCAGAGTCAGCAGAGCAGCATTCTGTCCCTAACTGAATTCACAGCACAGTGACGCTAAAATGGCGGCGGCGCCTTTTATAGTGCATTCTGACATCATTTCAGCATCCAATCACAGCCATGCCATTAGTTAACATGACCGCAGCATTACAGAATGTGCCCACACTTCTTAGGATTCCTCATTGGCTGACTAAAATCACATTGCCTCTCAAAGAATTATGGGAACTTCCGATTCCGGTATATGATATATGGAAAATATCGGAACTAAGTATCGGAATTCCGATACAGCGAATATCAGCCGATACTCGATACTTGTGGTATCGGAATGCTCAACTCTAGTGATGATACATGAGGCCCTATAGTGCACAGTGATAATACATGATGCCCTATAGTGCACAGTGATGATACATGAGGCCCTATAATGCACAGTGATGATGAATGAGGCCCTATAATGCAGTGATGATACATGAGGCCCTATAGAGCACAGTGATGATACATGAGGCCCTATAGTGCACACTGATGATATATGAGGTCCTGTAGTGCACAGTGATGATACATGAGGCCCTATAATGCACAGTGATGATGAATGAGGCCCTATAATGCAGTGATGATACATGAGGCCCTATAGAGCACAGTGATGATACATGAGGCCCTATAGTGCACACTGATGATATATGAGGTCCTGTAGTGCACAGTGATGATACATGAGGCCCTATAATGCACAGTGATGATACATGAGGCCCTATAATGCAGTGATGATACATGAGGCTCTATAGTGCACAGTGATGATACATGAGGCCCTATAGTGCACACTGATGATATATGAGGCCCTGTAGTGCAAAGTGATGATACATGAGGCCCTATAATGCACAGTGATGATACATGAGGCCCTATAATGCAGTGATGATGCATGAGGCCCTATAGTGCACAGTGATGATACATGAGGCCCTATAGTGCACACTGATGATATATGAGGCCCTGTAGTGCACAGTGATGATACATGAGGCCCTATAATGCACAGTGATGATACATGAGGCCCTATAGTGCACAGTGATGATACATGAGGCCCTATAGTGCACAGTGATGATACATGAGGCCCTATAGTGCACAGTGATGATACATGAGGCCCTATAATGCAGTAATGATACATGAGGCTCTATAGTGCACAGTGATGATACATGAGGCCCTATAGTGCACAGTGACGATACATAAGGCCCCAGAGTGCATTTGATTTGAATAGGGGGGAAAATGTACAGTAGCTGGCCATGGCCACTAAATAGGAGACAAAGCAGCTCTGTAAGGCAGCAATTCCAGCTGGCACCAAGAACAGGTGACTGGCAGGGGTGCTAGGTGTCGCACCCCACTGATCAGACATTGCTGACCTATTCTAAGGTTAGCCAGTGTTAGGCCGGGATCACACATGCTACGAAACGTCCGATGCTCGCATGTGAAATCCCAGCTCTGGCGCCGGCACTCGGGAGTGGAGCGAGCGGGTGCATATAAATACATGCAGCCGCGCACTCCACTCCCGAGTGCCGGCGCCAGAACTGGGATTTCACATGCGAGCGTCGGACGTTTTCGTCGCATGTGTGATCCCGGCCTTAGTGATTTATCTGCATCCGGATTTTTTCTGCAAACGGATGCAAACGCATGCAACTGCATCCTGATCAGGATTTGGTTGGAAATTTGAAATTCTGACTTCTGGGGTAGAGGAGAGAGAGGAGAGATGAGGAGAGAGGGGAGAAAGACTGGTAAAAGTGAAAGAAAAAAAAAATGTTGCTCCGAGCCTGCGCGGTATGAAATCCGCATGCAGACTGGATGCAGGCATCCTGATTCGGGTGCGTCTACCAGGGGCGTATCTAGGGGGGGGCAGCCGGGGCAGGTGCCCCGGGCGCAGCCGGCAGGGGGGCGCAGTCGGGCCGCCTAATGCGCGGTCCGCAGTGTCTCCCCCGCGGCTGTGTTCTGCCGCCCCCGGCCTGAGAGTCAGCGGTCCCTGTGCCGGCTGTCAAGCTGACAGCCGGCGCAGAGAAGCTGCTGCGTGCCGGATCCCAGGGATCAATTGTACTGGCGTCTATACAGACGCCAGTACAATTGAAGCTCTGCCTGCGGGTCAGAGCGACGCCAGCAGCGTGATCAGGTCATGTGATCACGCTGCTGACGTCACTTGCCGGCGGCGGCGGCAAGATGGGGAACGAGGCATAATGTGTGTGTATGGGGGGGTGAATTTAGAGTGGGGGTTTTTGGAGGGGGGTTACTTTATGTGTGAGGGGATTTGGGGATGGGGGGCTATTTTATGTGTGGGGGCGGGATTTGGAGTGGGGATGGGGGCTATTTTATGTGTGGGGGATTTGGAGTGGGGATGAGGGGCTATTTTATGTGTGGGGGGATTTTGGGTGGGGATGGGGGGCTATTTTATGTGTGGGGGCCGGGGATTTGGAGTGGGGATGGGGGGCTATTTTATGTGTGGGGGCCGGGGATTTGGAGTGGGGATGGGGGTATTTAATATGTGTGGGGGATTTGAGGGTACTGAAGAGTATGTATGTCTGAGGAAACAGTATGGGGGATGGTTGCAGACAGTGTGGGGAGTGAACGGGTGAATGTATGTGGACATAGTATGGGGAGTCAGGGGTATGTGTGAGCAGACAGTATAGTGAGGGGGTAAATATATAAGGAGACAGTATGGTGAACAGGGGGATGTGAGAGGAGACAGTGTGAGGAGGGAGGGGAATAGTGTGAGGCGACAGTATATTGCAGATATTTTTATTTAGGGGCATTATAATGACTCTTCTGTCTTTAAGGGCATCGTGTGGAGAGTTGGTGCAGAAGAGCGGAGAAGATGGAGGTCTGCAGAGACGGCTGTGGATGAGAAAACTCATCATGGGGTCTTGACAAGATGAAGAAAAGGAGAACGACTCCAGAGACGACGTCATCTATAAGGTACCTGGATGTAAATATTATTTGTGAAATTGACTAATTCTCATGTCTTTATTTGTTAGGAGCATTAAAGGGGTTCTCCAGGTCTGTGTCACATAGAATGACTGCAGACTCAGCACAAACCTGGGCAGCCCCTTTAATGCTCCTAACATAAATAAAAACATGAGAATTAGTCAATTTCAGAATTCTCACAGAGCTCACTGCACGCTAACAGAATTCTCTCGTGCCGGTGATTTACATACAAGCGGTCACATGCTGACTAGACGTGTGTGGCCTCACTCAATGAAAATGAACGGAGCGAGGCCGGGCACGTCTAGTCGGAATGTGGTCAGAAGTATATAAATCACATGCTTGTGCTGACATGACCGTGTACTCTTGCCACTGGTAATGGAGAATCCTAAAAGTGTGCAGTGCATTCGTTGTGAGAATTCAGAAGCTGCAATGTCAGGATTCAGCTCTGCAGGTTCCAGTAGTCATCACACGGACACTTCACTCATGCCATTTTCATACTTATGGTCCTGTGACAACGAGCTTCTCTTCCTGCTTCTCTCAGTTTTTCACTGAACATTGAGAGCATTAGGGAGAGCAGCTCGTCAGTACATGACTAAGTGTGCAAATCGCATGTGTGCTTGGGGGGGGGATGCCGAACCGAATTCTTGCCCCGGGTGCCAGAAAGCATAGATACGCCTCTGGCATCTACATTGACAATCATATGTTTTTGGACGCGCTGCCACGTATCAGGATGTCTGCAGATTTTTTTAACACCCAAAATTTGCAACAAGCTGCGTTTGGGGAGCACATGAAAAATCCTGATGCAGATGCAGGTCCATGCATCCCTATGTTAAGGATAGGGATGCAATCTGGATCAGGATTGCTACGCATCACAACGCATCGTACCAAAACGCGAGTGTGAAAGCAGACAAACTCGTGCAGCCCCTCACCAGGTGCCCCCATGTCATATACATGCTTCCAATACATGTTATTAACATTAACACACTATAACATGGAGCACAAGCTCTTCTAGTGAGGCGGGAAAGATCACTGTACATCATGAATAGCATGCAGAGTCTACATTATGTCTGCATACTGGCTCCATACAGGTTCATCACTTTCCCATACAGCACATCCCTCGCTTCTGAGCATGCTGAATGCCGCAAAATGGATCCCTGCACACGGAAGCACCCAGATCCGTGTTGTCCTGGATCCGTGCTCCATAGAGCTCTATTTTAATTCCAGACGTGCAGCCGGGATCTGTGCGTCTCCCTGTGCCTGCGTGTTTTTCAGACGACACAAAACTGCAACAAGTTACGTTTTTGTGCGTCTGATAAAATATATGCAGACACAGGGATCCATGGGAAAACGGTGACAACTGAATGCACACGCAAATCCCATCCGTCACCACTGAAAGTCAATGGAGACGAAAACGGATCCGTGTGTCTGCAGTTTATCAGACGCACAAAAACGCAACTTGTTGCAGTTTTGTGGTGCCTGAAAAACAACACTGGACATGGATGAAGCCAACATATCTTTATTTGGGACTCAATAACTCACATGCTTTTATTCCCAGCACACATATACTGCTCTCCTGCCTGCTCCTCCAGATGAGTCACAGTCAGTCACACTGTCTGCAATAAGCTGCCAGCCAGGCACAGGAAAAAAAAAAAAAACTGGGCTTACTTTTGAGTCTCACTGTACAGCCTGCTCCTGTCATTCACAGCAGGGAGCAGTCTCTTTGTATCAGGAAGACACATCACTGAAGGAGCTGTGAGGCTGCAGCGGGGGCGGGAGACCCAGGGAGCATGTTTTTTAACCATTTTCTGTGTCTGAGAGACGAGTCCCTGGCCAGCAGTATGTGTCCCAGCCCAGGGAGGGACGGGAGAGGGGCACCGGGGCACCGCCGCTGCACCTCAGCCCCATAGTTAGCTGCTAATAACTAATTAGTCACCTGGCTTCTGCTTCTGGGGACGACGATATCAAGCACCGTGCGCAGGAGTGTAAACTGACTGTGTGACTCAGCAGGGATTAAGGAGAGCCGGCACCACACCACGTGTTCTGAGTTCCGCTCTGCCACCCCCTAGCTTCAGTGAGGAGCCGCCGCCTGTAGACAGAAGGCTCAACTCGCCTCATTATAGGTGCGCCCCTGCACCCGCCTGACGTCACTATTATGTCAGAAAGATCATGTAATGTGGTCTCCCCACTATCACTAACATGATGTTCCGCACTCCTGGGGACACATAAGTTCAGCTTGGTACAGTTTTACACAGACACCCACTGTACACATGGGCCCAGAGAGGCACGGAGAATGAGACGATGTAGCCCACGCAGTCACTGACGTGGCACCACACTCACTAACAACACTGACAGGCTGAGAGGCTCCTTCCACTAGCACCAGTGAAACAGAGCGCTGCCAGCCCAGTAGGGCTGTCATCAGTTCCTCGCTAGGTATGAGCCCAGTCACGTAACTGGATTATATTGGGCCAGAAACCAGCCCCGGTAGCATGGAAGGTTAAACCAAGAAATTGATTTGTGGATCGAGATAAAAGAGCAGTCGAAGGTTAAATTATATATTTAAATGCCTTAAGGGCACACTAGACAATACACTATATACACTGTATACACAATGGCTACACATATACAATAGTCAGATATGCAAATACAGATAGTGGTAGGACAAAAGATATAAGCAGAATATATGGGTCAATTACCAGTAAATGAAAGACCTTGCTTTGTGGGAAGGTGATGCTACATGGGAGGCTTGTGGTCCACTCTGTACCTTGACTTCTCCCCATACAATATGTCATGGAAACTTCCACAGAGAAAAGACAAACAATAGGCCATGATTTACACAAGCATTTGATCCTTTGAGCCATTCCCCTCATCCCCTCCTCTTGCCTCTGGCAGCTAAAAACTCTAAAACCTAAGATGAGTAATAACTGTTTAATGGACGGTCTTAGGGAGACGGTTTTTGTGCCATCAGATCCGGCCTTGAACCTGCTACATGTTAAGTCCAAAAACAGCTTTGCTATCTGGTTTCTACAGGCTGTTCTATGTGTCTCCATACCCCTGGGTTCTAGAACGGGTTGAAACCCAGGCGGGCATTCGCCATGTTCTGGGGATCTCGGAAATATACATGATGTAAAGCTAGGACATATAGTATCTCCACAACTCCTCATGGAATCATAGCTGACTCAACAAAGCTGTTTAGACAACATGGTATCCACATGGCAAGCAAGTCTTTTGTTCTGAGCTTAGCTGTCTTGAGGTGTGAGATCTGTCACTCACAGCCTTTTGACACTTGCCCCGCCTGATGCTGAAAACTGCACACTGAAGGGGGTCTAGGTGTTCTGCTGCATGTTTTCAGGAGGATTGTAAGCTGTCAACAAATCCCCCAATGCTTCATACTTGGAACAAAATGTTGCCCTGGCATGGTGGGTCAATAAACCATTGAATATCAGACTATAGAGTGATGCCTTTTTCTCTTTTGGATATATAAATATATACACTGCTCAAAAAAATAAAGGGAACACTCAAATAACACATCCTAGATCTGAATGAATGAAATATTCTCATTGAATACTTTGTTCTGTACAAAGTTGAATGTGCTGACAACAAAATAATACAAAAATCATCAATGGAAATTAAATTTATTAACCAATGGAGGCCTGGATTTGGAGTCACCCACAAAATTAAAGTGGAATGTAATGTCCTTAAAACAAGTCAAAATGATGCTCAGTAGTGTGTGTGGCTGTATGACCTCCTACAACGTCTGGGCATGCTCTTGATGAGGCGACAGATGCTCTTCTGAGGGATTTCCTCCAAGACCTGGACTAAAGCATCCGCCAACTCCTGGACAGTCTGTGGTGCAACGTGACGTTGGTGGATGGAGCGAGGCATGATGTCCCAGAGCGCTCAATCGGATTCAGGTCTGGGGAACAGGCTGGCCAGTCCATAGCTTCAATAACTTCATCTTGCAGGAACTGCTGACACACTCCAGCCACATGAGGTCTGGCATTGTCCTGCATTAGGAGGAACCCAGGGCCAACCGCACCAGCATACGGGCAGCATGGTGGCTCAGTGGTTAGCACTGCAGCCTTGCAGCGCTGGAGTCCTGGGTTCAAATCCCACCAAGGACAACATCTGCAAGGAGTTTGTATGTTCTCCCCGTGTTTGCATGGGTTTCCTCCGGGCACTCTGGTTTCCTCCCACATTCCAAAGATAGGGAATTTAGACAGGGCCGCATTTGCCACTAGGCACTCGTGGGCACGTGCCTAGGGTGGGACTCTGCGGGGGGACGGCATCTGAGAAAGAATTTTTTAATTTTTTTTTTCCTTTTTTTTTTGTCCGGGGGGCCAGCCCTCCCCTTGCTTACCTCCCACATCATCATATTCACCTCCTCCGGCTGCTGCAGCTCTGATGGTCCAGCGCCGATATCTTCTTCCTGTTCTGAGCGAGCGGTCACTCTGTCCTGGTACCGCTCATTAAGCTCATGAATATGGACGCCACTCCACTCTCATAGGCGTGGCGTCCATATTCATGAGCTTAATGAGCGGTACCACCTGACGTGTGGCCGCGCGCTCATACAGGAACAAGATGTCGGCGCTGGACCATCGGAGCTGCAGCAGCCAGAGGAGGTGAGTATATGATGGAGGAATGAGCGCTGTGGGGGCCGGTGGGGGGGAAGAATGAGCGCTGTGGGGGTCGGTGAGGGGGAAGAATGAGCACTGTGGAGGCCTGGGGGAGAGGAATGAGCGCTGTGGGGGCTGGGGGGAGAGGAATGAGCGCTGTGGGGGCCGGGGGGACAGGAATGAGCGCTATGGGGGCCGGGGGGGACAGGAATGAGCGCTGTGGGCGGGGGGAATGAGCGCAGGGGGTATTAATGAGCACAGGGGGTAGTAATGAGCGCAGGGGGTAGTAATGAGTGCAGGGGGAGAATGAGCGCAGGGGGGTAATGAGCGCAGGGGGTAGTAATGAGCGCAAGGGGTAGTAATGAGCGCAGGGGGGAGAATGAGCGCAGGGGTTAGTAATGAGCACAGGGGTAGTAATGAGCGCAGGGGGAGAATGAGCGCAGGGGGTAGTAATGAGCGCAGGGGTAAAAATGAGCGCAGGGGGTAGTAATGAGCGCATGGGGAGAATGAGTGCAGTGGGTAGTAATGAGCGCAGGGGGATGAGCGCAGGGGGTAGTAATGAGCGCAGGGGGAGAATGAGTGCAGGGGGAGGAATGAGCGCTGGGGAGGAATGAGCGCTGGTGGAGGAATGAGCGCTGGGGGAATGAGCGCTGGCGCTGGGGAGGAATGAGCGCTGGGGAAGAATAAGCACTGGGGAGGAATGAGCGCTGGGGGAATGAGCGCTGGAGCTGGGGAGGAATGAGTGCTGGGTTGGGGAATGAGCGCTAAGATGGGGAATGAGCGCTGCACTGAGGGAGAATGAGAGCTGGGAGGAATGAGCACTGGGGGAGGAATGAGCGCTGGGGAGGAATGAGCACTGAGGTGGGGAACGAGTGCTGAGGTGGGGAATGAGCGCAGCGCTGGGGGAGGAATGAGCGCTGGGTTGGGGAATGAGCGCTGGGGGAGGAATGAGCGTTGAGATGGGGAATGAGCGCTGGGGAGGAATGAGCACTGGGGAGGAATGAGCGCTGGGGAGGAATGAGCGCTGGGGGAGGAGTGAGCACTGGGGGAGGAATGAGCGCTGAGGTGGGGAATGAGCGCTGCGCTGGGGAGAATGAGCGCTGGGGAGGAATGAGCACTGGGGAGGAATGAGCACTGGGGGAGAATGAGCGCTGGGGAGAATGAGCGCTGGGGAGGAATGAGCGCTGGGGAGGAATGAGCGCTGAGGTGGGAAATGAGCGCTAGGGAGGAATGAGCACTGGGGGAGGAATGAGCGCTCGGGGGGAATGAGCGCTGGACTAATGTAAAAGAGGAGGTTGGACAGAAATGACATCACAAATCTTTTTTTGTTAAATAACATCTTTATTTAGCTTACGAAAAGGCATACAAATCCGCATGTAAAAAACGCATCAAATACGCACCTGCGTTTTCTGCCAAGAGATGCAGATTATGTACGGAAACTTCTGCAGACAAATCTGCAAAGTGTGCACATACCCTAAGGCTATGCTTCCAGGAAACACTGCAGAGGACATAACTCCGTCCAAAGCTTTGCCGGCTTTTGTACGCGCGGTGATTCCACATGTGTTCATTGAACCGTGTGGAATCACCGCATCCTATACATAGGACGGTGTTATTTATCTTGCCTAGACTGAGCGTCTCCGTGAGATAAATAGACATGTTGCGGTCTATAAAGACATTTGCATATACGCAGGTCTGCCACTATGCCCCTCCACTATGCTGTTGTCGTCGCTGTTATCTCGTTAACCCTTTCCTCCTCGGAATGTGGTACCAGAGAGAATAAGACACAGACCAAAGTGTGCATCAATAGACTCTGCGTTTATTGCTAACAAAGGGATTCATATACACCCTGAAGCAGGAAGCGGAATTACCATATATGGCAGTTAATACAACTAAAACATAAAATGCTAGTTTCACTTTAAAAACTTCATTCTTGGCTTTTGGCCTTGTTTAGCTCCTAGTACAGAGTGTCTCTTCTAAGGCGAGGTGGAATGTATTGTATTGACTAAAACGAGGAACATCTTATCTTGTCTCCTGGTACACGTCAACCTATCGGTTAAAAAGAAAATAAGGCCTCTGAACTTTAGAAAAATGCTGGTTCAGCGATCACATTTCCCTCCTTTTGTTCCTCCATTTGATCAATACACATCTTCATACCTCTTCTGTGTCCTAGTACATCGTTTAATACACATCAAACAAATTTTAAACACTAAATAGATGGCAAGACATATCAATAAAACCTGTAGGCCAGCTTGTATTATCCCAGTCAGCCATCCCCCTATACCTTTGAACCAATTTGCGGGGTTAAGAAAGGAGAAAGTATTTGCCCACCATGAATCTTGATTCTTCAGATTTACCTCATCATATAGTTTCCTTAACTTTATGACATCCTCTAGCTTATGTTTAAGGGTTAAAACACTAGAATTATCAATATAATGACAACATGCAGGTCCAATAATCTGGCACATCCCTCCTTGAGCTGCAGTCAGGTAATCTAACACGAGGGTATGTTGGTTAGTAACAATAATTAACTGGTTCTGTACTGCAAGGGACCCATTCATGATATCTAAAATATCCCATATCTGATCATCTAGGTAGTCTGTGGATTCTACCAACTTATCCCACGTCTGAGTTATCATAGGGTAGATAAATAATGCACTGAAAAATTTATTTGCTATCCCCATCTCCACTATGTGTGGTCTCCCATTTGGGCGAGGTCTATTGTCTGCAGATCGTTTATGTAGTGTATGTTTTGGAATAGACAATGGATTTAATCTATCTGGAGTGATGAGATAGGTGGCTGGTGTCAATCTAGCTAGGGTGCATTTCCCGGTGACTCCTACTGGAAGCCACTTAAATGCCTTGTCCCCACATACCCAATACATTGATGGTGGAAGGTTCCATATAGCTGAGTGCTGTAATACTAATCGGTGTGCCAAATCTATAAACTTTGAAATATTACTCATCATGCACCATCCAGGCTTTTGTCCTAGTGGGGAGCAGTATCCTGCGGTAGGTTCTCCGCAGGTGGGAGTGTTCTTCTGATACCCTTCATCTTTATTACACCTCAGGTTACCTGGTTTGTAAGCACAAGTTTCATCATTTCCATTCTCAAAGAAAACATTATTTTCCCATCTATCAGTGTGTAGGTATCGTTCTAATAGGGAGGGTTTGAAAGCATCTAAGCTTCCTGTAGTGACCCCAAAACTTATCTTTAACCCCTGTGTCGGTATTTCTCCCAAAGAGGTTATACTAGTTCTATTTCTGGGTACCCATGCCCCACCTTCAAAAAAATAGATACTGTATTGGAATTATCTGTCCTGTTAGATTTCCCTGCCACCATGGAAAATCAGTCCAACCCACTACCGGTATTCCTACCGTAGTGTTCCAAAGTTTTTGAGTGGCATTGTTGCTTAATGTGTCTGCACAGTTACCCCAAGAGTTAATTTCTTCCCACGAGACTGGAACTGCAAGAAATGGTAGACTGGTGGATGTCACTGGCGCATGTGTACAAATCCAACAGTTTGCAACAGTTTGGTTTTGTTCTTTCAGTCCATCCACTAAAACTAAGTGGTGTCTAATGAACCTGTTATCATCACCATCTACTCGGCTAAGTCTGTTCCAAGCATCCGTTATTGCAAGGATGCAAGCAAATGTCATTAGTAGCATCATTGCTCTTCGGAGGTTCTCCAAGGATCTTCTTACAATGCGATGCGTGGATCCAAGTTTCCTTGTCTTGTAGCTTGACTGCGGTACTTGTCGTCAGTAGAACTTGAAAAGGTCGTCAAATCTCGGATCCAGACTCTTTCTCACGTGTCTTTTAATGACTACCCAGTCTCCGGGCTGCAGGCTGTGACCCCAGGATCCTGGTTCGGATCTGGAAGAGAACTGAAGACATTATCATGTACTTTCTTAAGTCTTTTATGCAAATCCCTTACATATGAGCTTAATACATGGTTACTCATTTCCAGTGCTTGGGGAAAGAAACATCCTAAGCTAGGCACTTTGCCAAACAGTACTTCATACGGAGAAAGTCCAGTTTTTTCTATTTGGAGTGTACCTTACTGAGTATAGGGCTAATGGTAAACATTCAGGCCAAGATTTCCCTGTTTCAGCCATGGCCTTTTGAATTTTTAACTTCAATGTCCCATTTAGTCTTTCTACTTTCCCACTGCTTTGTGGATATTATGGGGTGTGGAAAGCTTGTTGAATTCCCAGAGCTGTCAAGACTTCATTCATTATTTCACCTGTGAAATGTGTACCTCTGTCACTTTCGATCACCTCTGGTACTCCATACCTGCACACCACCTCCGCAAGCAGCTTCTTTGCGGTTGCCGCAGCCGTAGCCTTGGCAATCGGGAAAGCCTCCGGCCAACCTGAGAATAAATCAAAAACACACCAACACGTACTCCCATGACCCTGATTTTTAGCAGCTGAATATAATCAATCTGCAGTCTCTGGAAAGGATAGAGGGGCCGAGGGGCGTGTTTGGGTGGTGTCTTGACTACCCTTCCCTGATTATGTGTAGCACATACCATGCATCCCTGGATCAAGCCTTCTATACAGGTGGAAAAGCCTGGTGCCACCCAATGCTTCTGCATCACGCTCACTACAGCAGTTTTGGACTGGTGGGTTGGCCCATGTAACATCTGGGCAACCGCAGGGTACAACGCTCTTGGAAGGCATCGGCGCATCCCTCTTCCCCATACCCCAGTTGCTGCATTCAGACATGCACCTTCTTTTTCCCACTTTTCTACTTCCTCCTGGCGCACCTGAGCCTGCATCTGGGCTAAGGCATCCTCCGACACAAAGGGATTTTTGGGAGCGCTTACCTGGTGCATCGTTACCCCTTGGAGTGGTCTACTGGCTGCTGTTTTTGCTGCTGCATCGGCCATTGCGTTTCCTTTTACTCACCTGATCAGTGCATCTGGTATGTGCTTTAACTTTTATGACAGCTACCTCTTTTGGTAATTGTAATGCATCAATTAACTGCTGGACTGCGTCAGCATTTTTAATGGGATGTCCTGCTGCCGTCAGGAATCCTCTAGACTTCCAAATTGGACCAAAATCATGAGCTATACCGAATGCATATCTAGAATCTGTGTAGATGTTAACAATTCTACCTTCAGCTATCTTACAGGCCTCGGTCAGAGCCTTAAGTTCAGCCTCCTGGGCCGACTGATGTGGGAGCATTGGTTCTGCTTTGATCACTGCATTCAGGGAGACGATGGCATACCCGGTGTGGAAGGTACCTGAGTCATCTTGGTGGCGAGATCCATCTACAAAAAAATTCAAAATCAGCATTAAGTCTTTCAGTTTCAAACACTGTGGGTAGGCCTGCTGTTTCCTGTGCCATAAGCTGAACACAGTCATGAGGAATCTCCTCTCTTGGATCTTCTTTGTACAATACCGTACCTGACCTCCCCCCTAGATCCGAGAGAGGCAACAATGTGGCAAGATTAAGTGTGGTACATCTCTGCAAAGAAACATTTGGAGGCATTAAAAGTGCACATTGCAATCGAAGGTGACGTGCAGCTGAAAGGTGTGCCGGTTGCACCTGGTTCAGTATGGTGTATACATCATGAGGTGTAAGTACTGTCAATGGATGATCAAGCACGATGTCTGATGATTTGTGGAGCAATAGTCCTACAGCATGTACTGCCCGTACACAGGACGGGGCACCCCTAGCCACTGCGTATAGTCTTCCACTGAAATAGGCTACAGGCCTTTGATTGTCACCATGTAACTGAGTCAATACACCTGCTGCGTGTCCCTGCTGTTCATGGAGATACAGGGTGAATGGTAGTTCATAGTTGGGAGTTCCTAGCGCTGGAGCTGCCACAATCCTGTTTTGAGAGAATAAAAACAGTCTATACCTTCAGGAGTTAGTTTAAAAGGCACAATGGTGGTACAGTCATAGAGAGGCTGCATGAGGATTGATACAGCATGTCACCACTGTCTGCAGTAGGAAACCTGTCCAAGAAATGTCCTAAGAGCGGCAACATTAACAGGAATAGGAAAATTCTGTACAGCTTCTTTGCGAGCGCTGGTCAGATGTCGCGCCCCTGGTGTAATGCAATGTCCCAAAAAGATAACTGAAGATTTACAAAATTGCAGTTTATCCTTTGACGCTTTACATCCAGCTTGGTACACAAACAACATGAGTGATATCGTTGCAGGGCAACACTGTTTCCTGGAGGGGGCACAAATCAGTAAATCATCAACATATTGCAGAACAACTACTTTTGGCATTTTCCATCTTTCCAGTATCTCTTGCAGACTGGCAATCTCTACAGGCACTGAAATCACGTATCAAAAAAAAGAAAAATAAATTATTATCTAGTTCAGTCTGAATGCCTGAGAACTTTCACGCTACAGCTTGTAGCCAAAAAAAAATTAGCTTAAAAAAAAAAAAATCAAAACCAGGAAACAGATACCTGTCCCGAGTCTCCACATGATGGACATGTGATGTGTGTGACTCTGAATTCTGCTCTTGTGACATGTCAGTGATCTTTTTCTCACAGACGATTTAACACCTTTTCAATCTTATTCACATAAAAAATCACTTCCTGGTCCGTTCAAATTAACTTGCTGTACCTTTTACACGATGCACCACTGCTCTTTTATAGCAGATGGTAATCTATTAACAAACTTTCCCGTTACCTTTCAAATAACAAAAAAACAAGAAAAAACATTTCATTATGCAGCGTAAAGGCTGCCTGTCTATTTGCTTCTCACGTACTCTGACATTTTATTCACATGCCTAGCCCTTCGATTCTTACGTACTGTGTCTATTCCAAAAACCTATTCAACAAAGGTGATTTAAAAATCTGAAAACTGCTGCACTCTGGTTCTGTTTGTCCTTGCCGAATGCCCGACGGGAGGGGCTAGTCAGACCGCTGCGCAGTTTGTGTCTGCTCTCTCCCTCAGCCTGTAATTCTCCTTATCTATGGAGCGACCTTGGTCTAAAGCAGGCTGGTAGCGTAGGCTTTTTTTTTTTTTCTACCGCCCTCTGGAATGCCATCTCGCTGCTGCCAACACTTCCCCCCTCCTTATATCTCTGCTTGCTGTCACTGACTTCTGCATTATCAGGTCCGGTCCTACCAACATAGCACTTGTATGTCTCATCTATCAGTCTATCGTATCTGGCTTCATCTGCCAATTTCCCTTTTTTTTTTAAGTGCTTCCAGATCCTGTCTAGTTGCTTTATTAGAGCCAACTGCTCTGTAGGGCTCCATGGTCTGTATAACACTGCTGTCCGGGGGGCGCCTGGAGCTTGTCCGTCCACCTCACTTCCCGCAGCACCCGGGGTACCAGGTACCATTACTGTCCTCATTGGAAATAAATTGGCCGGGGGAGGTCTGGGTCCACCGCAACCTACACAGACATCTACCGTCAGGGGATTCTGCTGTCCACACCTGGGGCAGACCCAACAGTTCGGTCCGTGGGAAGTCAGTGGGAAAGTCTGATACTGTGGTGGAGTTCACGTAGGGGGCAAACAGGAGGGTAAATCAGTCATCCCTGTTTTTGTTAGTCTATAACGTCCGTCTCCCAATTCTTCAGTCTTTCCCTCTAAGTAATCACACGCACTCATCCACAGTTTCACTGTTTTCAACAGTCCTTTGTCTCTCAACCATCCATGATGTGAGTTTTAGAACCTTTTCCATTTATCACTGTTCAATTCTCCGTTCATTCATGCCTGCTTTACACAACTAAATCTTTTAGCAGAAACACCTTCCTTGGTGTTATGGTTCCCCATTTTTCGTATCTCCTCACCTAGAAGAGATTCTCTTGTCACCAAGACAAGTTTGTCACCAAGACAATTGCATCACTTAGACTATGTCACCAAGACTCTGTCACCAAGACAGTTGCGTCACTTAAGGTACTGCCACACTACACAATCCCGCTAGCGATCTCGTTAGCGTCGCATACTAATGAGATCGCTAGCGGGATTGTTTCTATATCGCTAGTAGCTACCTAACTTAGCGATGTCGTTAAGGACGCTATCGCGGTTAGCGATCTCCTTAACGACTTTAGCGGTACAAAAGTACCGCTAAATCGCTAAGAAAAGGTGCTACACTTAGCGATTATACTTACCCAGCGGGAGCGCCGGCGATAAAATAGGGTCCGGAACGATTCCAGCGACGAGCGAGATCACAGCAGGAAGCTCGTCGCTGGCAGCTGCCGCACACAACAACATCGCTAACGGGATCGCTAAATAGTGACGTTTTTTAGCGATCCCGTTAGCGATGTTGTTTAGTGTGGCATACCCTTTAGACAATGGGCCACAAAGGTTTCTGAACCATTCCACTGCTCGCTTTCCAAGATTTGTACGCCAACCAAATGAACAATCCGATCACACACACACCAAGACAAAACCACAACACAATCATTGGATCCATACTGTCATTATTCAAAGGAGGAAAGGCAGGACTGACAATTAATCTGAAGGTCTACTGGTTCAAAGGGACCTGAGCCAGGAATACCTGTGATTTACCTGGAAAGCCGACCGCTTGGGGAGGAGGGAGTCCACTATACAGTGATATAGATTTTAGGTAGAATATAATAAGTATTCTTACCCCAGCGCTGTATGTATATCACCAACAGAAGGCTCCGCTCATCCCACGTCTTCCGGACCGGTCGGGCTTCCTCAGAGTAGAATAACTCAGTCCCCTGGTCGGGCGCCAGCTGTCGTCGCTGTTATCTTGTTAACCCTTTCCTCCTCGGAATGTGGTACCAGAGAGAATAAGACACAGACCAAAGTGTGCGTCAATAGACTCTGCGTTTATTGCTAACAAAGGGATTCATATACACCCCTGAAGCAGGAAGCGGAATTACCATATATGGCAGTTAATACAACTAAAACATAAAATGCTAGTTTCACTTTAAAAACTTCATTCTTGGCTTTTGGCCTTGTTTAGCTCCTAGTACAGAGTGTCTCTTCTCAGGCGAGGTGGAATGTATTGTATTGACTAAAACGAGGAACATCTTATCTTGTCTGCTGGTACACGTCAACCTATCGGTTAAAAAGAAAATAAGGCCTCTGAACTTTAGAAAAATGCTGGTTCAGCGATCACACTGTAACATTTGGACGCTGCGGATTGGACTCTGTGGCTGTTCTCAGCGTCCAACCCGCAGCGTTTCCTGAACGTGGAGACGTACCCTAAATCTATCTCTGCCTCTGGACATTATATAATATAGATTTGCGTGGACTGTACATTATTATAAATCTACTACTTGAGCATTATATATTATAGATCACCCTGGACATTATATATAATAGATTGTACATCATATATTACAGATAAATCAGGTCATTTTATACTATAGGTCTCCTTGTACATTATATATTATAGATATATAATAAATAATGTACCGGGAGATCTATAAGATAAATTGTCCAGATTTATATGTAAGTAGCTGTTTAAACACAGACATATGAATAAGGCCTTAGTCAGAGACTGGGCAGTAATAGAATAATAAAATCCATCTAGTAATGCTCCAATGTCTGTGTCCAATGGTGTGGGGAGAGTTTCTAGTTCAGTTAGTACACAGACACCAGACTTCTTGCTGTTAACCAGTTAATGTTTTCTTGTCCACCACACTGCAGTGTTAAAAGAGGAAGACAGCGAGACAGGCAGCAACATCACATCAGAGAGCTCTTGACCTCGAAACAGAAAATACTCAGATCCTGGTATTGTAACCTAATATTAAGAATAATATTTATTCACTGATATTGCACTATTAACTCCACAGCACTTTACAGACATCATCCACACTGTCCCCATTGGGGCTCACAAACTAAACATCCTATTTGTATGTCTTTTTAGTGTGGTAGGAAACCACTGTCTTTGAAAGAGCTACATGGGCATACACATAGATTCGGCCTCATTCATTCCCTATGGGACTTGCAAACATGTGCGGCACTTGCGGTGAGACAAAAAAACACTGCTAGTAGTGTTTTTTTTTTCGTTGCTGCAAGTATCGGATTTGCGGGATCGCATCAAAACCGCAAGTGTCGCACATGTCTGCAAGTCGCATAGGGACTGAATGAGGCCGAATGCACTGTTGCTATAAGTGATCCGTTACGTGGCAGATGCGGAAAAACTGCCGGATCTGCCGCGAATGGCAAAAATCGCTGACATGCAAGTAGCCTAAGTCACTGCCGACAGTGTCTGCATTAGTCATACTCACCAATGGGGGAGGCAGAACGAAAAGTGCCTAGGGCAGCAGAAACTCTAAATACGGCCCTGAATTAAGATTGTGAGCCCCATTGGGGACAGCGATGATAATGTGTGCAAACTGTAAAGCGCTGCGGAATATGTTAGCGCTATATAAAAATAAAGATTATAAAAAATAAAGATTATTATATGGTCTCACAAGGGGTCTGAGGATCTCATCTCAGTACCTAATGGCAGCACGTGGAGGGTTGTGCGGCTCTCCAAAGAAATGCCACCCCACACCATTACTGACCCACTGCCAAACTTGTCATGCTGAAGGATGTTGCAGGCAGCAGAACGCTCTCCACGGCATCTCCAGACCCTGTCACATGTGCTCAGTGTGAACATGCTTTCATCTGTGAGGAGCACAGGGCGCCAGTGGCGAATTAACCAATCCTGGTGTTCTGTGGCAAATGCCAAGGGTCCTGCACAGTGTTGGGCTGTGAGCACAACTCCCATCTGTGGACATCGGGCACTCAGACCATCCTCATGGAGTCCTGGGATTTCTAACCGTTTCTAACCGTTTGTGCAGACACATGCACATTTGTGGCCTGCTGGAGGTTATTTTGCAGGGCTCTGGCAGTCCTCCTCCTGTTCCTCCTTGCACAAAGGCGGAAGCAGCAGTCCTACTGCTGGGTTGTTGCCCTCCTATGGCTCCCTCCATGTCTCCTGGTGTACTGGCATGTCTCCTGGTAGCGCCTCCAGCCTCTGGACACTATGCTGACAGACACAGCAAACCTTCTTGCCACAGCTCGCATTGATGTACCATCTTGGTTGAGCTGCACTACCTGAGCCACTTGTGTGGGTTGTAGAGTCCTTCTCATGCTACCACGAGTGTGAAAGCACAACCAACTTTCAAAAGTGACAAAAACATCAGCCAGAAAGCATTGGTACTGATATGTGGTCTGTGGTCCCCACCTGCAGAACCACTCCTTTACTGAGTGTCTTGATAATTGCAAATAATTTCCATTAGTTGTCTATTCCATTTGCACAACAGCATGTGAAATTGATTTTCAATCAGTGTTTCTTCCTAAGTGGACAGTTTAATTTCTAAGAAGTTTGATTTACTTGGAGTTATATTCTGTTGTTTAAATGTTCCCTTTATTTTTCTGAGCAGTGTATATTGTTGGGATTCACTCGCTCTGGTAGGAATTAGGCTTTTGGCCTTGGGTAGCGTTCAAACAGGCAATGCACTTTTGGTCCAAACACATACAGTTTTTATTCCTTTCCATAGGTTTCAAAGCATCAAAACAAACTCATAAACATAAATCCTTACCCTTGTCCAGGCGCTAACTTAAAAAAACATACCGTGGCTAATCATACACGGCTGGGCTAGCCCAGTTCGGTCAAACAAAACAGCTATTTTCTATAGCAACTACTGATACGTGCAGTTCTCTGCACATAGCCTGTGTAAACTTCTCAACTAGGGATCTGGGCCTGTGCCTCTTTTCAGCTCCAAGACACAATCAGTCTGGTCAGCTTTCCTGAGCCGACTGAAGGGGAACAGCTGGACTAATTATATGCAGGGCTAGGTGATCTACTCAGAATCTGTAGAGCTAGGATTTAACTGCAGCCAACCTGACTTTGCTACATACCCCCCTCTGCTCAAAAGCCGGGGACTGGGCAACATCTGCCAACACAGAGCCTACAGGGCTTTAAATTGATCACAATGTGAGGCTCATGCTTGATGACATGAGAGTGACCTAGCAACTCCAAGAACCAACTGTTATTTTTTTTTGTACCGATTTTCGGCTATGCTGATTTTTGGAAGGTGGCAAAGGTTGACCTCACACTAGACCTTGGAAATCAAGGTCTCAGAGTCTGGAGGAAGAGTGGAGAGACAGACAATCCAAGCTGCTTGAGGTCTAGTGTAAAGTTTCCAAAATCAGTGATCTTTTGGGGAGACATGTAAGTGTAAGTCCACTGTGTTTTATCAATACCAAAGTCAGCGCAGCAGTCTACCAGGAAATTTTAGAGCACATTATGCTTCCCTCTCCCGACGATCTTTTTGGAGATGGAAATTTCATTCTCCAGCAGGACTTGGCACCTGTAAACACTGCCAAAACTACAATATCTGGTTTAAAACAACAGTATCACTGTGCTTGATTGACCAGCAAACTCGCCTGACCTTAACCCCATAGAGAATATATGGGGTATTGTTAAGAGGAAGGTGAGAGACACCAGACCCAACAATACCATAGCACCTCAGCAGTGCCACAGGCTGATCGCCTCCATGCCATGCTGCATTGATGCAGTAATTGATGCCAAAGGAGCTCCGACCAAGTATTGAGTGCATTTACTGAATATGCATTTCAGTAGGCCAACATTTCGGATTTTAAAATCATTTTTTCAAGCTGGTGTTATAAAGTATTCTAATTTACTGAGATAATGACTTTTGGGTTTTCATTGGTTGTAAGCCATAATCCTTAATATTAACAGAAATAAACACTTGAAATATATCACTCTGTTTGTAATGACTCTATATAATATGAGTTTCACTTTTTGTATTGAAGAACTGAAATAAATTAAGTTTTTGATGATATTCTAATTTTGTGAGATGCACCTGCATATATATACTGCATGCATCAGTGGGGAAAAAAAGTATTTAGTCAGCCACCAATTGTGCAAGTTCTCCCACTTAAAAAGATGAGAGAGGCCTGTAATTGACATCATGGGTAGACCACAACTATGAGAGTCAAAATGAGAAAACAAATCCAGAAAATCACCTTGTCTGATTTGGCAAGATTTATTTTGCAAATTATGGTGGAAAATAAGTATTTGGTCATTAACAAAAGTTAATCTCAATATTTTGTTATATATCCTTTGTTGGCAATGACAGAGGTCAAATGTTTTCTGTAAGTCTTCACAAGGTTGCCACACACTGTTGGTGGTATGTTGGCCCATTGCTCCATGCAGATCTCCTCTAGAGCCGTGATGTTTTGGGCCTGTTTTGGGCAACACGGACTTTCAAATGCCTCCAAAGGTTTTCTATGGGGTTGAGATCTGGAGACTGGCTAGGCCATTCCAGGACCTTCATATGCTTCTTACAAAGCCACTCCTTCCTTGCCCTGGTGGTGTGCTTGGGATCATTATCATGCTGAAAGACCCATCCACGTGGATGGGTCTCGCAGACCTCAAATAATGCTAGAAAACAAGTTCATAATCATTTAGAAACAACAATGCTAATGTTATAACTGAGGAAGAGTTCAGAAATCAATATTTTGTGGAATAGCCATGATTTTTAATCACAGCTTTCATGCATCTTGGCATGCTTTCCACCAGTCTTTCACACTGCTTTTGGGTGACTTTATGCCACTCCTGGTACAAAAATGTAAGCAGTTCTTTGTTTGATGGCTTGTGACTATCCATATTCCTCTTGATTACATTCCAGAGGTTTTCAATTGGGTTCAGGTCTGGATATTGGGCTGGCCATGACAGGGATTTGATGTGGTGGTCCTTCATCCACACATTCATTGACCTAGATGTGTGGCATGAAAAAAACAGTCCTCAAAGTTGGGGAACATTGCCTGAGCAGAAGGAATCAACTGTTTTTCAAGGATAACCTTGTATGAGGCTTGATTCATATGTCCTTCGCAAAGATTAACCTGCCCAATTCCAGCCTTGCTGAAGCATCCCCAGATCATCACTCATCCTCCACCAAATTTCACAGTGGGTGCAAGATACTGTGGCTTGTACGCCTCTTCAGGTCTCCGTCTAACCATTAGACGACCAGGTGTTGGGCAAAGCTGAAAATTAGATTCATCAGAGAAGATTACCTTACTCCAGTCCTCTATGGTCCAATCCTTATGGTCTTTGGCAAACTTCAGCCTGGCTCTCCTTTGCTTCTTATTGATGAAAAGCTTTTTTCTAGCTTTACATGATGTGCCTAAACAGTAGAAACCCCCCCACAAGTGACCCCATTTTGGAAACTAGATCCCCTAAGGAACTTATCTAGATGTGTGGTGAGAACTTTGAACCCACCTGTGTGTTCACTATAGTTTATAATGCCCGGGCGTGAAAATAAAAAATCCTATTTTTTCCCACAAAATGATCTTTTAGTCCCCAATTTTTAATTTTCCCAAGGGTAACAGGAGAAATTGGACCCCAAAAGTTGTTGTCCAATTTCTCCTGAGTATGCTGGTACCCTATATTTGGGAAAAAACTGTTTGGGCGCACGGCAGGGCTCGGAAGGGAAGTAGTGACATTTTGGAATGCAGACTTTTAAGGAATGGTCTGCTGACGTCATGTTCCGTTTACAGAGCACCTGACGTGCCTTTAAAAATAGAAACCCCCCACAAGTGACCCCATTTTGGAAACTAGACTCCCTAAGGAACTTATCTAGATGTGTTGTGAGAACTTTGAACCCCCAAGTATTTCACTAAAATTTATAATGCCGGGACGTGAAAATAAAAAATCTATTTTTTTCCCACAAAAATTATCTTTTACTGTAGTCCCCAATTTTTAATTTTCCCAAGGGTAACAGGAGAAATTGGACCCAAAAGTTGTTGTCCAATTTCTCCTGAGTACGCTGGTACCCCATATGTGGGAAAAAACTGTTTGGACGTATGGCAGGGCTCGGAAGGGAAGTAGTGATATTTTGGAATGCAGACTTTTATGGAATGGTCTGCAGGTGTCATGTTCCATTTGCAGAGCCCCTGATGCGCCTGAACAGTAAAAAAACCCACAAGTGACATCATTTTGGAAACTAGACCCCCAAGGAACTTATCTAGATGTGCCCCCTTTTTGGAACTAATCTACTGTTTCCTGTAAAGTAAATTAGTAGTGCATGGAGGTGTGGTACAATTTGAAGCAATCCTTCATACACAGGCCAGGTTTATCGGGGCAGGTGTCACATTGGTAAGTGGAGTCCTTACATATTCCCCTTTTGTAACACACTCGGCACCTTTTTTGCGTCTTACCTTTTTCTTCCAGTTGGTGGGACCACCCCTGTGAAATGCTGACCTGGTATGATACAAGCACCTTCAGTTCCAGAAGTACTGGGGACTACTCCTTCCTGAGTGCTGAATATCAGTGCCTTGATCACTACCTCCTGGAACTGAAGGTGTGACGTATCAGTGTGGCCTGCACATTGTGACAGCAGGAAAGCGTTGAGCATTGCCATTTGTACAATGTGCACAGCCAGCTTTTTGTACCACACTCTGGCCTTTCTCAAAGCACTGTACGGTTGGAGGAGTTGATCAGAGAGATCAACGCCCCCATGTTTTTGTTGTACCCCAGTACACAGTCCGGTTTGCGGACCTGTGTAGAGATACCTCGTACAGTGATGAGGGCACTGCCACCACCGTGTATGGTGGTCAAGAGAAGGACATCCCTCTTGTCCTTGTACTTGACAACCAGCAGGTGGTTGCTACATTGGGCTCTGCTGTCACCTTTTCTGAGCATCTGCCCAAGATGCGTCTTCTGGAGGCCGCTCTGATTTTTGCAGACAGTAACGGAGGCTGTGGTACCTCACGCAGAGAGGGATTTGAAGAGTGGGACGCTGGAATAAAAGTTATTGGTGTAGCGGTGATAACCTTTATCTAGCAGTGGGTGCACCAAATCCCACACAATTTTTCCACTCACTCCCAGGACAGGAGGACATTCAGGGGTTTCAATCCTGGTGTCCTTTCCTTCGTAAACTCTAAACCTGTGAGTGTACCCTGAGGTACTCTCACACAGTTTGCAGAGTTTAGTTCCATACCTGGCCCTCTTGCTGGGCAGGTACTGACGGAATCCGAGCCTTTCCTTAAAATGAACTAAGGACTCATCCACGCAGATGTCCCTTTGGGGCACGTACAATTCAGCAAACTTTTTGTTGAAGTGTTCGATGACCAGCCGAATTTTAAACAGACGGTCAAAGTTGGGGTCATCTCATGGGGGACACTGTGCATTATCGTTATAATGCAGGAATTCGTGGATGGCCTCAAAACGCTTCCGGACCATGACTATTCGGAACACTGGAGTGTTGTATAAAATATCAACACTCCAATATTGCCGAATTTCTGGCTTCTTCAGGATCCCCAAATGAAGGACTAGGCAACAAAACTGCATCATTTCAACTGCGTCTCCACGAGACCAGTTAGAAAATGATGAACCGGGGTTTTGTGCCAAAAATTGATGAGCATATAAATTAGTTTGATCCACCATGAGGTTAATAAGATCCTCAAAGAAAAAGGGGGCGAGGTCCGTACGGGATTTGCAGTGGGGTGCGCTGGTTCAGCTTCATCTTCTGGAATGGTGGGCGCTGCCTCGTCTTCTGTCCTGGGACGCCTGCGTGGCAGTTCCACAGGACCCGAGGAGGAAGACGAGGAAGAGGATGAGAATGAAGATGAAGAATCGGAAAAGTAAAGAAATGTGGGATCCTCTCCCTCGCTATCAGTGTCGGAGGCAAGGAAAGCATATGCCTCCTCCAATGAATAGCGGGACGAACGGGATATTTTTTTGAGTATGGTGCTTGGGTGTACTTTATTTATTTTGTGTCTGTGTGTGCGGGGGGGATAGTGATTGGTGCAAACTTGACTGTAAAGAAAAAAAAGAACCAGGGAGAAAAAATGCCTGTGAAAAGTCTAAAACCGCAGACACGTGCTCTGAACTGCATCACTTATCAAAGTTCCGCGACTGCTGGATGTGCGCACAGAGGTGGTGGAAAGGGGCATAAAAAAAAACGGCAGGCATGTGCTCCGATAAGTGAACTGTGTCACTTATCAAAGTTCCGCGGCTGCTGGATGTGCGCACGAAGGTGGCGGAAAAGGGCGTGAAAGAAAAAAAAATGGCAGGCACGTGCTCTGATAAGTGAACTGTGTCACTTATCAAAGTTCTGAGGCTGCTGGATGTGCGCACGGAGGTGGTGGAAAGGGGCGTGAAAAAAAAAACGGCAGGCATGTGCTCTGATAAGTGAACTGTGTCACTTATCAAAGTTCCACAGCTGCTGGATGTGCGTACGGAGGTGGTGGAAAGGGGCGTGAAAAAAAACGCAGGCACATGCTCTGATAAGTGAACTGTGTCACTAATCAAAGTTCCGCGGCTGCTGGATGTGCGCACAGAGGTGGTGGAAAGGGGCGAGAAAAAAAACGGCAGGCATGTGTATGCACGGAGGTGGCGCAAAGGGGGGAAGAAAAGCGAGCACGAGCGTTGATCGGTGAACTGCGTCACCAATCAACGCTCGGCGGCTGCTAAATGTGTGCACAGAGGCAGCGCAAAGGGTGGTGGAGGGTATAAAAGGGGGGAAAGGGGTGATGGGGGATTGGGGTGGATGAAGAGAGATTGGGCAGGGATCAGGGATCAACACTTATGATTGTAGTCTCTCTCTTCTTCTGTCTTCTTTCTTCTGTCTTCAGCAGGAATTGTGGTGTGACAGGCTACTGTGACACCAGAAAGCCCAGCACAGGAGGGGATCAAGCAGTGTGACCGCTCTGCAGGAATCCTCAGCTAGTGTGAGGACCCCTGCAGTGTGGTCACAAAGGTCACAGGCAGGTGACAGACAGGTCACAGAGCGGTCATACCGCTGCTGTGACCTGTCATTGGTGAGATCGATCATAACATTGATCCCACCAATCACAGCTTTCCCTGGTGACCCTGGAACAGCCAGGTGTTTTTCACCTGCTCTTGGGGCAGAATACCCAGATCTGTTTCTGTTTGTGTCCTGTTTTTCCGCCTTCTCTGGGGGCAGAATACCCAGATCGCATTTCCTGGAGGCTGCGTATCCAGGCCTGTTCCTGTTGTGTCTTGTTTCCTGAATCCTTGATCCTGGATCTGTTCTTGTACCTGACTCTGTCTGAACTGTGTCTGCTGTGTTATGTTCCTGAAGTCCTTCTGTGTCCAGAAACCTGTGCCTAGTGACTGTGACTCTTTGTTAACTGACTTTATGTGATCTAACTTGGGTTCATCTTGGAAGTAGGAGTCCGGTGTGTCTGCTGAGTTTCTGCTACTCTGTGCTCAGCTTGTTATTCGGTGCAATCCCCAGCCAGCTCCAGTTCAATCCGGCGGGGCTTGCACCAGACTGCTTGGGTTCCTTTTTAGGTCACTGCCAGATGTCCGGAGCCCGATGACTGTGGCCTCTTGTCCGGAGCCTGATAATCATGGCCTGATGTACGGTGTCTGATGACCACTTCCAGATGTCCGGATCCTATCCTTCCCTGCCCGATGCCCGGAGCCTGCCAATCGCTGCCAGATGTCCAGAACCTGATGACTGCGGCCTCATGTCCGGAGCCTGATGTTTGCAGCCTGATGTCCGGAACTTGTCGATCATTGCCAGATGTCCGGAGTCCGATGCCAGTGTTCTGATGTTCTACCTGAGATGTCCTCGCGTCCTGCCTGAGACCTGATGTCCTTAACCTGATGTCCGGCTTGTGCTCTCATGTCCTGATGTCCTACTTGATGTCCGTCTTGTGCTCTGATGTCCAGTCCGTATTCCGATGTCCAGTCGGTGTTCCAATGTCCAGTCCGTGCTCCGATATCCAGTCCGTGTTCTGATGTCCCGTCCGTTTTCCGAAGTCCAGTCAGTGTTCCGATGTCCCGCCTGTGTCCAGATGTCATGCCTGAGTCCGGATGTCTGTCCATGTTCCAATGTCCAGCCTGTGTCCAGATGTCCAGGCCATGGTTCTGGTGGTCCAAGTTGTGCTCTTGAACCAGTCTCGCTTGTGTTCCTGGATGGATTCCTCCTCTGTGGTTTCCGGGAGTCTCCAGCTATGTTCCCTGGTGACGGTCCATCCAGTGAGTTCTGGACCTGACCAGCCGATTCCCGGTGCTGCAGTGCCAACGTTCCTGGACCTGTGCTAGCCGTGTCTTGCTTATGTTCTGATTTCCTGCCAGTTCCCTGGGGTCTTACCCATGATGGCTCCTGCCATTTTCTGAAGGCTGCCTGAGGTCAGTATCTGATGCTCTCCTGCTGTGCCTGTACTACGCCTGAGGCCTGAGAGAGAGGCCATCCTAGTATGCCCGTGACAGGTAACCCAGGACTGCATCAACCTGTAATGAAACTAGCCATCATCTGAAGTCTGCCTGAGGTCGGTGTCTGATGTACTCCTGCTGAACCTGTCCTACGTCCGAGACCTGAGAGAGAGGCCATCCCAGTATGCCCGTGCCAGACAACCCTGGACTGTGTCAACCCATGATGACCTCCTGCCATTGTCTGAAACTAGTCCGAGGTCGGTGTCTGATGTTCTCCTGCTGTGCCTGTGCTGCCCCTGAGGCCTGAGAGAGAGCCCATCCTAGTATGCCCGTGCCAGATGACTCTGGACTGCGTCAACCCATGATGACCTCTTGCTCCGCCTGTCAACCTGTGATGTGTTTCCTTCATGATGTGCATATTCCGGAACCTGGTGTTTACATGTTTTTGCTTTCTTTAAGTAAACTTTATGTTTCTTCTTAGTCCTGCATATGGCCATCTTGTCCACAAGCTCAGCTGCCACAGACCCCGGTCACTACCCTTCCCTAGTCCAGGTAGGCCCAGGTTCCCCTGTGGTCCAGTGGGTCCACATTCCACAATCACCTGGAGGCTGGGACGCATACCCTGCCATTGTTATGGTTCGACGATATGGGAGGGTTGGCTGGGTAAGCCACGCTGCGTCTGCGATCGTAACATGCTGCAATAGAAGTGCATCACATCTTACCCAGTGGTTGCATAGGAAAAGGTAATCTATGCCTTTTGTAGTCCCAATAATCTGGAGAGAGCCAACCGATCACACTATCATTTGCTATTTTTGCAAGGTGCCCCCATTAGGAAAGGAGTTTCAAGGAAGAAGAAGTGGATTTTACAGTATCCAAATATTGCATGTTATGTTTCGGTAGCTGAGGAGTGCAGGTAAAAAAGGCAATACACCAGAGCAGTTGGAATCTATGAGATTGCAGTACCCTGACTAACCACCGCAACTAGAGGCAGCCGTGGAGCGTTCCTACGTTGGTCCTAGACGCCTCGTCACAGCCTGAGAAACTAACTACACCTAAAGATAGAAATAGGAAAGCTATCTGCCCCGGAGCAGAACCCCAAAATAATAGAAAGCCCCCAAACATGTAATGGCGGTTAGACAAGAGGAAATACCGACACAGAAAGAAAATAGTATGAGCAAACGCTGGGGCCCAAACTATCTAAATAGAAAAGGATAGGAAGGGTACTTACTGCAATCCCAGAAAACCCTGAAAAGCACCAACTCTACTAATTTCAAAATCACCTGAGATCACACGACCTCTACCACCTAAATTAGTTCTCTGGTGTAACAAAATCAAAACAGCAGCCACTGAAAAAACTGGAAAAAGCAAAAGTACAAAACTCAGTGGCTGTACCAAACTGAGAGGGCAAAAGCCCCCGGAGGGGACCCTGAAGGCCCCCACAGAAGTGCAGGACAAAATGCAAAAATATAGCACAAACACAAAAGAAGAAAATGTCTTATCTGATAGCAGGAGATGCAGACAGACACAGCAGGCTACAAGGGAAACTGGAAAGAAGGATTCAGACCAGAACAATTGATCACCGGCAACCCTGATGGGAAAATGACTCCCTTATATAAGACCAGTCAGTAACACCTGATTCCCAGTCCTCACAATCTTCACTAGTACCGCTTGTAACCACCAGAGGGAGCCTCTGCTCAGAACTCATCTCAAACCCATTCACAACAGTACCCCCCCCTTGAGGAGGGGTCACAGAACCCTCATTTGAGCAACCAGGTCGGTCAGGATGAGCTCTATGATACGCACGGATAAGTCTCCTAGCATGGATGTCCGAAGCAAACACCCAAGAATTGTCTTCCTGACCATAACCTCTCCATTTAACCAAATACTGGAGTCTCCGTCTAGAAAAACGAGAATCCAATATTTTCTCAACCACATACTCCAGATTGCCCTCAACCAAAACAGGGTCAGGAGGCACAGCAGCAGGAACCACTGGCTCAACAAACCTCTTCAACAAGGACTTGTGGAACACGTTATGGATCTTAAATGTCCCTGGAAGAAGCAAACGAAAAGAAACAGGATTAATAATCTCCATGATCTTATAAGGTCCAATGAACCTAGGCTTAAATTTAGGAGATGCTACTCTCATAGGAATATTCTTTGAGGACAACCAGACCAATCCCCCACTTTAAACCGAGGACCATCAGTCCTATGCCGGTTAGCAAACCGCTGAGCCTTCTCCTGAGAGAGGGACAACCTCTCCACTACCTGGTCCCAAATCTGTTGCATACGCTCCACAACAGAGTCAACACCTGGACAGACAGAAGCCTCCGTCTGTCCTGAAGAAAATCGAGGGTGAAACCCAGAATTACAGAAAAACGGAGACATCAAAGTGGCAGAGCTAGCCCTATTATTAAGAGCAAACTCAGCCAAAGGCAAAAAAGAGACCCAGTCATCCTGATCAGCAGACACAAAGCATCTTAGATAAGTCTCCAATGTCTGGTTTGTTCTCTCAGTTTGACCATTGGTCTGAGGATGAAATGCCGAGGAGAAAGACAATTGAACACCCAGTTTAGAACAAAAAGTCCTCCAAAATCTGGAAACAAACTGGACTCCTCTGTCAGACACAATGTTCTCAGGAATGCCGTGTAAACGAACCATGTGCTGAAGGAACAACGGCACCAATTCAGAGGAGGAAGGCAACTTAGGTAATGGCACAAGATGTATCATTTTGGAAAACCTATCACAAATTACCCAGATGGTGGTCATTCTCTGAGAAACAGGAAGATCGGAAATGAAATCCATAGAGATATGGGTCCATGGTCTCTTGGGCACAGGCAATGGCATCAACAAACCACTAGAGCGAGAGCAAGGCTTGGAGCGAGAGCAAGTCCCGCAGGACTGCACAAATTCCCTGACATCACGAGACAAGGTAGGCCACCAAAAGGACCGACTAACCAAGTCTCTGGTACCAAAAATTCCGGGATGCCCAGCCAATGCGGAACAATGAATCTCAGACATCACACTCTTTTTCCATTGGTCCGGGACAAACAATTTTCCAACAGGGCAGCGCTCGGGCCTATCCTCCTGACACCCCTCCAGAGCAAGTCTCAAATTGGGCGAGATGGCGGAAAGAACTACACCCTCTTTCAAAATAACAGAAGGATCAGATAACTCAGGAGAGTCCGCAAGGAAACTCCTCGAGAGGGCATCCGCCTTAACATTCTTAGTGCCAGGAAGAAAGGAAACCACAAAATTAAAACGTGTGAAAAACAAGGCCCACCTGGCCTGTCTAGGATTGAGTCGCTTGGCCGATTCCAGATAGACCAGATTCTTATGGTCCGTAAGGACCACCACCTGATGTTTGGCTCCCTCCAGCCAATGTCTCCACTCTTCAAAAGCCCACTTCATGGCCAATAACTCCCGATTACCCACGTCATAATTACGTTCAGTAGGAGAAAATTTTCGAGAGAAAAAGGCACAAGGGTTACTTTTAGAGGTCTCTGGATCTTTTTGGGACAAAACGGCACCTGCCCCAATTTCAGAGGCATCAACCTCCACCTGAAATGGCAGAGAAACATCAGGCTGCCGTAGAACAGGAGCAGAAGTGAATCTCTGCTTAAGTTCCTGAAATGCAGAGACTGCCTCAGGAGGCCAATTCACCACATCAGAACCCTTTCTGGTCAAATCAGTTAATGGTTTAACAATAACCGAGAAATTACCAATAAATTTACGATAAAAATTGGCAAAACCCAAAAATCTCTGAAGAGCCTTTAATGAAGTAGGTTGGACCCAATCACAGATGGCCTGAACCTTGACCGGGTCCATTTCAATAACAGATGGGGACAAAATGAATCCCAGAAATGAGATCCTCTGTACGCCAAAAAGACACTTTGATCCCTTCACATACAGAGCATTCTCTCTCAAAATCTGGAACACAGTTCGAACATGTTTCACATGAGAGTCCCAGTCATTAGAAAAAATCAAGATATCATCCAAATAAACAATCAGAAATTTGTCCACAAAATCCCTGAAAATGTCATTCATGAAGGACTGGAAGACGGAAGGAGCATTAGTGAGCCCAAAGGGCATCACCAGGTACTCAAAATGCCCTTCAGGGGTATTGAATGCCGTCTTCCATTCATCCCCGTGCTTAATGCGAATAAGGTTATACGCCCCCCTGAGGTCAAGCTTGGTAAACCAAGTAGCGTTTTTCACCCTGGAAAACAGGTCAGAAATCAAGGGTAACGGGTATTGATATTTCACAGTAATATTGTTCAAGAGACGATAATCAATACACGGCCTTAATGAACCATCTTTTTGGCCACAAAGAAAAAAACGGCACCTAAGGGTGAAGAGGATGGTCTGATATGACCCTTCTCCAATGACTCCTTGATATAAGACCGCATAGCGTCATGTTCAGGTACAGACAAGTTAAAAAGGCGACCTTTAGGGAATTTACTACCAGGCACTAATTCAATAGCGCAGTCATAGCTCCTATGGGGAGGCAAGGATGCAGATTTACTTTCGCTAAACACATCAGAAAAATCAAACAAAAAGTCAGGAACATCCTGAGCCTGGGGGGAGGCAGAAAAAACAGGAGTGTTGGTATTAACACATTGGCAGCCCCAACTGGTTACAGACACAGATTTCCAATCCAAAACAGGATTATGAGACTGTAACCAAGGGAAACCCAGCACGATAATGTCATGCAGATTATATAGAACCAAAAATTTGCAGCACTCCTGGTGATCAGGTTCAACCCTCATTATCACCTGAGTAGAAAACTGGGGTTTATTCTCAGCCAAAGGGGTAGAATCGATCCCCAGTAGGGGAATAGACTTCTGTAGGGTATCAAGGGAAACCCACAACGTTTAGCAAAATCATAATCCATCAGGTTAATAGCTGCTCCAGAATCAACGAAAGCCTGAGCAGAAAATGAGGACAGAGAGCATATCAGAGTGACAGTTAATAAAAACTTAGTCTGAACACTACCCAAGACAACTGAGCGTGCAAAACGTCTTCCCCGCTTAGGGCAGACTGAAATAGCATGAGAGGCATCACCACAGTAGAAACATAACCCATTGCGCTTTCGAAACTCATGACGCTGTGCCCCAGACACCACTCTATCACACTGCATGGGTTCAGAAGCTGGCTCACAAGGCAACACCACTCCACGCATACTTCTCCGCTCACGCAAATGTCTGTCAATCTGAATCGCCAATGACATAGAATCATTGAGACCAGAGGGGACAGGGAATCCCACCATAACATCCTTTACATTATCCGACAGACCCTTCCGGAAAAGGGCCGCCAAAGCGTCGTCATTCCATTTGGTCAGGACTGCCCACCTACGGAATCTCTGACAGTATAACTCAGCATCATCAAGCCCCTGATTTAATGCCAACAAGGCTTTTTCAGCTTGATCAGTGACATTAGGCTCATCGTACAATAACCCCAAAGCCTGAAAAAATGCATCAACATCACTCAAAACAGGATCCCCAGGTATCAGGGAAAAAGCCCAATCCTGAGGATCGCCGCGCAGGAGAGAGATGATAATTTGAACCTGCTGCGCTGCGTTTCCTGAGGACTTAGATTTTAAGGCAAAAAACAATTTACAGTTATTTTTGAAATTCTGAAACTTAGCTCGATCCTCTAAAAACAAATCTGGCATGGGGATCCTAGGTTCCACAACAGGCAACCTAGCAAGATATGCAGCAATACTCTGAACCTCAGTGGCAAGCTGATCCACACGGCCAGACAACTGTGCAAACTCCATTGGGAGAAAAGATCCTCCCCAGCACCCAGAGATACAGAGGGAAAAAAAAAAAAATGCAACAAACAGAAAAATATCTCTGACAACTCTGACAACCTTTTTTCTTTCACAATATTTTTTCCCTTCTGTGAGTACCATACAATTTTCAATTTTTTAGGCCGGTGATACTGTTATGTTTCGGTAGCTGAGGAGTGCAGGTAAAAAAGGCAATACACCAGAGCAGTTGGAATCTATGAGATTGCAGTACCCTGACTAACCACCGCAACTAGAGGCAGCCGTGGAGCGTTCCTACGTTGGTCCTAGACGCCTCGTCACAGCCTGAGAAACTAACTACACCTAAAGATAGAAATAGGAAAGCTATCTGCCCCGGAGCAGAACCCCAAAGATAACAGAAAGCCCCCAAACATGTAATGGCGGTTAGACAAGAGGAAATACCGACACAGAAAGAAAATAGTATGAGCAAACGCTGGGGCCCAAACTATCTAAATAGAAAAGGATAGGAAGGGTACTTACTGCAATCCCAGAAAACCCTGAAAAGCACCAACTCTACTAATTTCAAAATCACCTGAGATCACACGACCTCTACCACCTAAATTAGTTCTCTGGTGTAACAAAATCAAAACAGCAGCCACTGAAAAAACTGGAAAAAGCAAAAGTACAAAACTCAGTGGCTGTACCAAACTGAGAGGGCAAAAGCCCCCGGAGGGGACCCTGAAGGCCCCCACAGAAGTGCAGGACAAAATGCAAAAATATAGCACAAACACAAAAGAAAAATGTCTTATCTGATAGCAGGAGATGCAGACACGACACAGCAGGCTACAAGGGAAACTGGAAAGAAGGATTCAGACCAGAACAATTGATCACCGGCAATCCTGATGGGAAAATGACTCCCTTATATAAGACCAGTCAGTAACACCTGATTCCCAGTCCTCACAATCTTCACTAGTACCGCTTGTAACCACCAGAGGGAGCCTCTGCTCAGAACTCATCTCAAACCAATTCACAACAATTGCATCTGCAATACGCCTCTATCAGGGCTCGGGGAGGTAGCCATGGGCGAGTGACTCGTTTTTCACACTCCAGCCCACTACAGTAAAACAGTGTGTTTTCAGTGTGTGTGGGTAAACAGGTTATCATAATGGACCAGCTCTTCTGGTCTGCCACGCATTGCAAGGCTCTGTTTCCCTGCGACACACGAATGTGCAACCACACCAGTCCATAAAACCAAAATAAATCCTCTTACTGACAGTTTGACTAACACACAAAGCACAGCAGGAGATTCAGATGTCTTTCTCTTGGTTGCAATATAGACCCAAGTCTTCAATAAACATTTTCAGTGGCAGAGTTGGTGAATTGTAGAACAAGTTTGAGACCATCAACATTTTCTACGTATAGAGATACTTTATCTGAGTTTATCCAGTGACCTCCATCCTTCAGCCCACTTAACGAGAACCACGTAATGATGCGTTGCTGCCTGCATGACCCCTTCCCCAACTTTCCTACTGAGAGTATTCCACTGCCACCAATGAAATTCTTCCTAGACGTTTTCTCTCTGCTTTTCAGCGCGTTTCATACACACACATGCCCCAGTTGAAGATCACCTTAACCAAAGGGTGTCATTACTTCTTTCTCTTCTGTTTATTAACTAACTGTCACGGGTGCGTCGCTGCGAAGATCGTCGCGATTGCACACCCTGACTTCGCACAGCTGAGTTTCTGGTGCTGGTGTTTTTCGGCACTGAGGGAGTTAATTCTTTCTCTCTCTGTGCTGGACTGACCAGCCTCGCTCAGCTGCAATTAATGTTTTGTTAATTGGTTTCCTTCTTATACCTGCCTGTCTGCTGGGGAAGTGTCGGTGAAAGCATTCATGCAGACCAGCAGAGCGGATCGTATTGAGAAGTCTAAGCTAAGAATACCTGTTGTGGTTTTCTCCTCTCTTCGCTTTATTAGTTATCTCCCTACCCGTTTGTGTTACCTCTGTATTGGTAGTTTTGTATGCAAGGTGTTCTTTTATTTTACCCCTTGTACTGTCTCGTTTGTCTTATACTGTGTGTGAAGGCAGATACCTTCCTGATCCCTGTGGTGGTAATCAGGGTCCTTCTCAGGACTAGATTACAGTGGTAAGGGATTCACAGGAGATAGGGTTTACGCTGGCGGCCTGGACCTCTGTACCATCAACAGTACCTCCAGGTAGAGGGATTAGCCAGGACCCAGCTTAGGGTCAGCATAGACCCCGGTTCTCCTGTATGCAGAGACAGCGTGACATTTTCACCGACCCTATTTAAGATTCTCCCCAGCCACCATGGATCCAGTAGTCAGTCTAGCTCAGCAGTTGCAGAGTTTGTCCATGGAGCTGAGGGATGTTAAGTCCAAGGTTTTGTACCCCCCGGAGCAAGCCAGAACTGAACCTAAAGTAGCTCTCCCGGACAGGTTCACTGGTGGGCGGGACAAGTTTTTTGCTTTCCGGGAGGCATGTAAATTGTACTTTCGGTTGCGACCTCGGTCATCTGGGAGTGAAGATCAAAGAGTGGGAATTGTCATCTCGCTCCTACAAGGGGACCCCCAATCCTGGGCGTTCTCTCTTCCCCCGGGCTCCCCGGCTCTCCAGTCAGTGGATAGATTTTTCGCAGCTCTGGGTCTTGTATATGATGACCCGGATCGGGTCTCCCTTGCTGAATCTAAGTTACATAAGATACAGCAGGGAGATCGTCCGGCAGAGAAATTTTCTTCGGAGTTCCGTAGGTGGGCCACGGACACCCAGTGGAATGACCCAGCTCTTAGGAGCCAGTTTTGTCAAGGTTTATCTGACAAATTAAAAGATGTGTTGGCGCAGTATGACCCTCCCACGTCACTGGAGGCCGCTATGGCCCTTGCTATTCGCATTGATAGACGGTTGCGGGAGAGGTGCGGGGTAACTCCGCCCCCTGTGATGACTCCACCTTCCTCAAGGGTCCCTTGCACGGAGGTTCCCCTGGTCAGTCCAGAGGAGCCTATGCAATTAGGAGGGACATCATTCCGGGGAGGGGATCGGTGGGGCGCCACAAAACAAGAAGTTGTTTCTTCTGTGGAAAAAAGGGACATTTTATTAGGGGGTGTCCATCCCGTCCTTTGCAGAGTGAGAAGTCGCTGGAAAACTATTGATCCCAGATTGTGTGGTGGACGGCAATCTGGGAGTAAGTATTTCGTCCCTAAGTTCGTCTCAGTTTCTCGTACCGGCGGAGGTGGTGGTGGGTGCGAGAACTGAGAGGATATCTGTTCTTCTGGATAGTGGGGCCGGGGCTAATCTGGTGGATGCTCGCTTTGCCCGGGTTCAAGGTATGCGATTGTGTGGGTTGGCTAAACCCGTCCCCATATTATCGATCGACGCCAGACCTCTCGGTCAGGGAAGTTTTGTGCAAGCAGTGCATAACATTGATCTTCAAGTGGGGGCGCTACATAAAGAACTGTTGTCTTGTTATGTGTTGGAGGGTCTTCCCACTCCTATAGTGCTGGGCCTGCCTTGGCTAACTAAGCATAACCCGGTTATTGATTGGCAATCCAGAGAGATAAGCCAATGGAGCGATTTCTGTAATAAAAACTGCATGAATACGGTCATTGGTGCGGTCGCTCCTAGGGCCTTACCTCCATTTCTGGTGGACTTTGAGGATGTATTCTCGGAGGAAGGGTGTCAAGAACTACCTCCTCATCGCGAGTATGACTGTGCTGTTAACTTGATCCCTGGGGCCAAGTTACCGAAATCTAGGTTATACAATCTTTCTGGTCCTGAGAGACAGGCCATGAAGGATTATATTTCAGAGAGTCTGGCTAAGGGGCATATTAGACCTTCATCTTCCCGGTGGCCGCGGGGTTCTTCTTTGTGAAGAAAAAAGATGGAGGCCTACGCCCTTGCTTGGATTTCCGTGAGCTTAATCGGATTACGGTCCGAGATCCGTATCCGCTCCCACTTATTCCCGATCTCTTCAATCAGATCGTGGGTGCCAAATGGTTCTCTAAGTTGGATCTCAGGGGGGCGTACAATCTTATTAGGATGAAGGAGGGGGATGAGTGGAAGACGGCGTTTAACACTACGGAGGGGCATTATGAGAACCTTGTCATGCCATTTGGTCTGAGTATTACCCCGGCGGTGTTTCAACACTTTGTAAATGACATCTTTCGCCACCTAATGGGACAGTTTGTGGTCATATATCTGGATGATATTTTAATTTACTCGCCAGATCTTGTGTCTCATCAGGAGCATGTTAGGCAGGTGTTACAGATCTTGCGGGATAATAAACTGTACGCCAAATGGGAGAAGTGTGTGTTCGCCGTACAGGAACTTCAGTTTTTAGGATTCCTGGTCTCAGCATCCGGTTTTCGTATGGACCCTGGGAAAGTGCGGGCAGTTCTTGAGTGGGATCTGCCATAGGATCTTAAGGCATTACAACGTTTCCTGGGGTTTGCTAACTACTACCGGAAATTCATTCGTAATTTCTCCTCCATAGTTAAACCTCTCACTGACATGACTAAAAAAGGGATGGATTTTTCAAAGTGGTCTGACAAGGCTTGTCAAGCGTTTTCCTCTTTGAAAAAATGTTTTGCTTCTGCACCCATACTTGTTCAGCCTGATGCGTCTCAGCCATTCATTGTTGAGGTGGACGCTTCCGAGGTAGGGGTGGGAGCGGTATTGTCACAAGGTTCGTCCCCTGGTAAATGGCATCCGTGCGCCTTCTTCTCTAAAAAATTGTCGTCCGCTGAGAGGAATTATGATGTCGGCAATAGGGAGCTCTTGGCCATTAAGTTGGCTTTTGAGGAGTGGCGTCATTTTTTGGAGGGGGAAGTCCACCCGGTCACTGTCATTACCGATCACAAAAACCTGCTATATTTAGAGTCCGCTAAACGTCTGAATCCCAGACAAGCTAGGTGGTCGTTGTTTTTTACCAGGTTTAATTTTGTCGTCACATATCGTCCTGGGTCAAAGAATGTTAAGGCGGATGCCTTATCTCGCTGTTTCCCTGGGGCTGGGAATACGGAGGACCCGGTTCCAGTCCTTCAGGAGGGGGTGGTGGTGTCGGCAGTATGCTCTGAGCTTGAGGAGGAGGTATTGGAGGCTCAGGGGGACGCCCCTGTAGGACCTCCAGGGAGACTGTTTGTTCCAAATCAGTTGCGACAAAGGGTGATCGAGGCACATCATAATTCAGCTTTGGCAGGACACCCAGGGAGTAAAGCAACTGAGGATCTCCTCTCGCGCTGATTTTGGTGGCCTAACTTACATAGGGAGGTGGTAACTTTTGTCGCGTCCTGCGAGGTTTGTGCGCGCTCTAAGACCCCACATACCCGTCCGTCGGGGACCCTCTTACCTTTGAAGATCCCGGAGCGTCCGTGGACTCATCTGTCTATGGACTTCATTACGGATCTCCGCCATCTTCGGGTAAAACAGTCATACTCGTTGTGGTGGACAGGTTCAGCAAGATGGCACATTTTATCGCTCTTCCTGCTCTTCCTAATGCTAAAACTCTTGCGCAGTTGTTTATTGGGGAGATTGTAAGGCTTTACGGGGTACCCTCCGATGTGGTGTCGGATCGGGGGTCTCAGTTCGTGTCCAAGTTCTGGAAAGCATTTTGTACACGGCGGGGATGCAGTTGTCATTTTCATCGGCTTTTCACCCGCAGACCAATGGTCAGACAGAGCGTCTGAACCAGAGCTTGGAGACATATCTCCGGTGTTTTGTGTCAGAGAACCAGGAGGACTGGGCTTCTTTCTTGCCTCTGGCGGAGTTTGCTCTAAACAATAGGCGGAGCGAGTCCACTGGTAAGTCCCCGTTTTTTGGGGCATATGGTTTTCACCCCCAGTTTTGTACTTTCAATAGGGGGGGCTCTTCTGGGGTTCCTGAGGAGGAACGGTTTTCGTCGTCACTCGCTTCAGTGTGGAGAGGAGTGCTGAATAATCTGAGTTCTATGGGGAACCGATACAAACGTATGGCTGATAGGAGGAGAGTGTCTGGTCCGGACCTAAGTGAACGATCTGGTATGGTTGTCTACCAAGAATATTAAACTTAAGGTTCCCTCCTGGAAACTGGGTCCCAGGTTTATCGGGCCATACAAGATCAGTGCTATAATTAATCCGGTTGCATTCCGTCTTGACCTCCTCCTACATTTAAAATTCATAATGTGTTCCACAGATCGTTACTTAAGAAGTATGTGGCGCCGGTGATACCTTCACCTTTACCTCCTCCTCCTGTGGTGGTCAATGGTAACTTGGAGTTCCAGGTGTCGAGAGTCATCGATTCACGTCTGAATCGCCGGTCCCTTCAGTACCTTGTTCATTGGAGGGGGTATGGTCCTGAGGAGAGGACGTGGGTTTCTGCGTCGGATATTAACGCAGACCGATTGGTTCGGGCCTTCCACACTACTCACCCAGATAAACCCGGCCCTGAGGGTCCAGAGGCCCCTCGTAGAAGGGGGGGTACTGTCACGGGTGCGTCGCTGCGAAGATCGTCGCGATTGCACACCCTGACTTCGCACAGCTGAGTTTCTGGTGCTGGGTGTTTTTTGGCACTGAGGGAGTTAATTCTTTCTCTCTCTGTGCTGGACTGACCAGCCTCGCTCAGCTGCAATTAATGTTTTGTTAATTGGTTTCCTTCTTATACCTGCCTGTCTGCTGGGGAAGTGTCGGTGAAAGCATTCATGCAGACCAGCAGAGCGGATCGTATTGAGAAGTCTAAGCTAAGAATACCTGTTGTGGTTTTCTCCTCTCCTCGCTTTATTAGTTATCTCCCTACCCGTTTGTGTTACCTCTGTATTGGTAGTTTTGTATGCAAGGTGTTCTTTTATTTTACCCCTTGTACTGTCTCGTTTGTCTTATACTGTGTGTGAAGGCAGATACCTTCCTGATCCCTGTGGTGGTAATCAGGGTCCTTCTCAGGACTAGATTACAGTGGTAAGGGATTCACAGGAGATAGGGTTTACGCTGGCGGCCTGGACCTCTGTACCATCAACAGTACCTCCAGGTAGAGGGATTAGCCAGGACCCCAGCTTAGGGTCAGCATAGACCCCGGTTCTCCTGTATGCAGAGACAGCGTGACATTTTCACCGACCCTATTTAAGATTCTCCCCAGCCACCATGGATCCAGTAGTCAGTCTAGCTCAGCAGTTGCAGAGTTTGTCCATGGAGCTGAGGGATGTTAAGTCCAAGGTTTTGTACCCCCCGGAGCAAGCCAGAACTGAACCTAAAGTAGCTCTCCCGGACAGGTTCACTGGTGGGCGGGACAAGTTTTTTGCTTTCCGGGAGGCATGTAAATTGTACTTTCGGTTGCGACCTCGGTCATCTGGGAGTGAAGATCAAAGAGTGGGAATTGTCATCTCGCTAGTACAAGGGGACCTCCAATCCTGGGCGTTCTCTCTTCCCCGGGCTCCCCGGCTCTCCAGTCAGTGGATAGATTTTTCGCAGCTCTGGGTCTTGTATATGATGACCCGCATCGGGTCTCCCTTGCTGAATCTAAGTTACATAAGATACAGCAGGGAGATCGTCCGGCAGAGAAATTTTCTTCGGAGTTCCGTAGGTGGGCCACGGACACCCAGTGGAATGACCCAGCTCTTAGGAGCCAGTTTTGTCAAGGTTTATCTGACAAATTAAAAGATGTGTTGGCGCAGTATGACCCTCCCACGTCACTGGAGGCCGCTATGGCCCTTGCTATTCGCATTGATAGACGGTTGCGGGAGAGGTGCGGGGTAACTCCGCCCCCTGTGATGACTCCACCTTCCTCAAGGGTCCCTTACACGGAGGTTCCCCTGGTCAGTCCAGAGGAGCCTATGCAATTAGGAGGGACATCATTCCGGGGGAGGGGATCGGTGGGGCGCCACAAAACAAGAAGTTGTTTCTTCTGTGGAAAAAAGGGACATTTTATTAGGGGGTGTCCATCCCGTCCTTTGCAGAGTGAGAAGTCGCTGGAAAACTATTGATCCCAGATTGTGTGGTGGACGGCAATCTGGGAGTAAGTATTTCGTCCCTAAGTTCGTCTCAGTTTCTCGTACCGGCGGAGGTGGTGGTGGGTGCGAGAACTGAGAGGATATCTGTTCTTCTGGATAGTGGGGCCGGGGCTAATCTGGTGGATGCTCGCTTTGCCCGGGTTCAAGGTATGCGATTGTGTGGGTTGGCTAAACCCGTCCCCATATTATCGATCGACGCCAGACCTCTCGGTCAGGGAAGTTTTGTGCAAGCAGTGCATAACATTGATCTTCAAGTGGGGGCGCTACATAAAGAACTGTTGTCTTGTTATGTGTTGGAGGGTCTTCCCACTCCTATAGTGCTGGGCCTGCCTTGGCTAACTAAGCATAACCCGGTTATTGATTGGCAATCCAGAGAGATAAGCCAATGGAGCGATTTCTGTAATAAAAACTGCATGAATACGGTCATTGGTGCGGTCGCTCCTAGGGCCTTACCTCCATTTCTGGTGGACTTTGAGGATGTATTCTCGGAGGAAGGGTGTCAAGAACTACCTCCTCATCGCGAGTATGACTGTGCTGTTAACTTGATCCCTGGGGCCAAGTTACCGAAATCTAGGTTATACAATCTTTCTGGTCCTGAGAGACAGGCCATGAAGGATTATATTTCAGAGAGTCTGGCTAAGGGGCATATTAGACCTTCATCTTCCCCGGTGGCCGCGGGGTTCTTCTTTGTGAAGAAAAAAGATGGAGGCCTACGCCCTTGCTTGGATTTCCGTGAGCTTAATCGGATTACGGTCCGAGATCCGTATCCGCTCCCACTTATTCCCGATCTCTTCAATCAGATCGTGGGTGCCAAATGATTCTCTAAGTTGGATCTCAGGGGGGCGTACAATCTTATTAGGATGAAGGAGGGGGATGAGTGGAAGACGGCGTTTAACACTACGGAGGGGCATTATGAGAACCTTGTCATGCCATTTGGTCTGAGTATTACCCCGGCGGTGTTTCAACACTTTGTAAATGACATCTTTCGCCACCTAATGGGACAGTTTGTGGTCATATATCTGGATGATATTTTAATTTACTCGCCAGATCTTGTGTCTCATCAGGAGCATGTTAGGCAGGTGTTACAGATCTTGCGGGATAATAAACTGTACGCCAAATGGGAGAAGTGTGTGTTCGCCGTACAGGAACTTCAGTTTTTAGGATTCCTGGTCTCAGCATCCGGTTTTCGTATGGACCCTGGGAAAGTGCGGGCAGTTCTTGAGTGGGATCTGCCATAGGATCTTAAGGCATTACAACGTTTCCTGGGGTTTGCTAACTACTACCGGAAATTCATTCGTAATTTCTCCTCCATAGTTAAACCTCTCACTGACATGACTAAAAAAGGGATGGATTTTTCAAAGTGGTCTGACAAGGCTTGTCAAGCGTTTTCCTCTTTGAAAAAATGTTTTGCTTCTGCACCCATACTTGTTCAGCCTGATGCGTCTCAGCCATTCATTGTTGAGGTGGACGCTTCCGAGGTAGGGGTGGGAGCGGTATTGTCACAAGGTTCGTCCCCTGGTAAATGGCATCCGTGCGCCTTCTTCTCTAAAAAATTGTCGTCCGCTGAGAGGAATTATGATGTCGGCAATAGGGAGCTCTTGGCCATTAAGTTGGCTTTTGAGGAGTGGCGTCATTTTTTGGAGGGGGCAGTCCACCCGGTCACTGTCATTACCGATCACAAAAACCTGCTATATTTAGAGTCCGCTAAACGTCTGAATCCCAGACAAGCTAGGTGGTCGTTGTTTTTTACCAGGTTTAATTTTGTCGTCACATATCGTCCTGGGTCAAAGAATGTTAAGGCGGATGCCTTATCTCGCTGTTTCCCTGGGGCTGGGAATACGGAGGACCCGGTTCCAGTCCTTCAGGAGGGGGTGGTGGTGTCGGCAGTATGCTCTGAGCTTGAGGAGGAGGTATTGGAGGCTCAGGGGGACGCCCCTGTAGGACCTCCAGGGAGACTGTTTGTTCCAAATCAGTTGCGACAAAGGGTGATCGAGGCACATCATAATTCAGCTTTGGCAGGACACCCAGGGAGTAAAGCAACTGAGGATCTCCTCTCGCGCTGATTTTGGTGGCCTAACTTACATAGGGAGGTGGTAACTTTTGTCGCGTCCTGCGAGGTTTGTGCGCGCTCTAAGACCCCACATACCCGTCCGTCGGGGACCCTCTTACCTTTGAAGATCCCGGAGCGTCCGTGGACTCATCTGTCTATGGACTTCATTACGGATCTCCCGCCATCTTCGGGTAAAACAGTCATACTCGTTGTGGTGGACAGGTTCAGCAAGATGGCACATTTTATCGCTCTTCCTGCTCTTCCTAATGCTAAAACTCTTGCGCAGTTGTTTATTGGGGAGATTGTAAGGCTTCACGGGTACCCTCCGATGTGGTGTCGGATCGGGGGTCTCAGTTCGTGTCCAAGTTCTGGAAAGCATTTTGTACACGGCGGGGGATGCAGTTGTCATTTTCATCGGCTTTTCACCCGCAGACCAATGGTCAGACAGAGCGTCTGAACCAGAGCTTGGAGACATATCTCCGGTGTTTTGTGTCAGAGAACCAGGAGGACTGGGTTTCTTTCTTGCCTCTGGCGGAGTTTGCTCTAAATAATAGGCGGAGCGAGTCCACTGGTAAGTCCCCGTTTTTTGGGGCATATGGTTTTCACCCCCAGTTTTGTACTTTCAATAGGGGGGGCTCTTCTGGGGTTCCTGAGGAGGAACGGTTTTCGTCGTCACTCGCTTCAGTGTGGAGAGGAGTGCTGAATAATCTGAGTTCTATGGGGAACCGATACAAACGTATGGCTGATAGGAGGAGAGTGTCTGGTCCGGACCTAAGTGAACGATCTGGTATGGTTGTCTACCAAGAATATTAAACTTAAGGTTCCCTCCTGGAAACTGGGTCCCAGGTTTATCGGGCCATACAAGATCAGTGCTATAATTAATCCGGTTGCATTCCGTCTTGACCTCCCTCCTACATTTAAAATTCATAATGTGTTCCACAGATCGTTACTTAAGAAGTATGTGGCGCCGGTGATACCTTCACCTTTACCTCCTCCTCCTGTGGTGGTCAATGGTAACTTGGAGTTCCAGGTGTCGAGAGTCATCGATTCACGTCTGAATCGCCGGTCCCTTCAGTACCTTGTTCATTGGAGGGGGTATGGTCCTGAGGAGAGGACGTGGGTTTCTGCGTCGGATATTAACGCAGACCGATTGGTTCGGGCCTTCCACACTACTCACCCAGATAAACCCGGCCCTGAGGGTCCAGAGGCCCCTCGTAGAAGGGGGGGTACTGTCAGGGTGCGTCGCTGCGAAGATCGTCGCGATTGCACACCCTGACTTCGCACAGCTGAGTTTCTGGTGCTGGGTGTTTTTTGGCACTGAGGGAGTTAATTCTTTCTCTCTCTGTGCTGGACTGACCAGCCTCGCTCAGCTGCAATTAATGTTTTGTTAATTGGTTTCCTTCTTATACCTGCCTGTCTGCTGGGGAAGTGTCGGTGAAAGCATTCATGCAGACCAGCAGAGCGGATCGTATTGAGAAGTCTAAGCTAAGAATACCTGTTGTGGTTTTCTCCTCTCCTCGCTTTATTAGTTATCTCCCTACCCGTTTGTGTTACCTCTGTATTGGTAGTTTTGTATGCAAGGTGTTCTTTTATTTTACCCCTTGTACTGTCTCGTTTGTCTTATACTGTGTGTGAAGGCAGATACCTTCCTGATCCCTGTGGTGGTAATCAGGGTCCTTCTCAGGACTAGATTACAGTGGTAAGGGATTCACAGGAGATAGGGTTTACGCTGGCGGCCTGGACCTCTGTACCATCAACAGTACCTCCAGGTAGAGGGATTAGCCAGGACCCCAGCTTAGGGTCAGCATAGACCCCGGTTCTCCTGTATGCAGAGACAGCGTGACACTAACACACTGTCTCTGCAACTAACCCAGAGATTCCCAGTCCTCCTTCAGGCTATGGTCTGGCTATACAGTAAACCCGATGATACCCAAGTAAACAGGAACTGCAACCAGAGGAGGATAACAATAAAATACAGTACTGTAAAACACATTCTCATTCATTTAAACATCAGGAGGCACCAGAGGAGTGGAACGCCATCTTCAAACCCTCACCCTCTCTCGCTTTTTAATGATAGTCGTCTGCGACCATCCAGGACCAATAAGAAGGGTTAGTGCATAATATAACATTTTAAAACATTCGGAATGGAAGTCTTGCTCAGACGTCTTCTCCTACATTGGACATGTGGCTCTTCTCAGTTAATGGCCAGAGTGAAGCGTTGCTGCAGGCCGCAGGCTGGGATGAGGGGGTGTTCCGATGTGCGGCGCGCAGCTGTGGGTGTCTGGTACTCCGGGTGTCCGGTGCTGCTGGTGGTGTCCAGTGCTGCAGGTGATGTCCGATGCTGTTGGTGGTGTCCGATGCTGCGGGGGCTCTGCCGACATTTTGTGAAAGGCCAGAGCCCTCGCAGTTCCATGGTTTCTTATGCTGTGGACTCCGGGAAAATGACTGCCGGGGGCTGCACATGGCAGATGGAGATCTTGGCACCAAGATCTCGGTAGATGAGATCTCAGCACTGCACATCGGAACACTCCCTCATCCCAGGCTGAGGCCTGCCGCAACGCTCCACTCTTTCCTCCTTCAGCCGTGACCCTGGGACCCCACTTCACCGCAGCCGGTAAGGTATATCTGCATTATAAGATGCACCCCCATTTTCCCCCAAATTTGTGGGAAAAAAGTGCATTTTATAATCTGAAAAATAGAAAAATATGGTACGTGATGAAAAAAAATACAATTTTTATTGATACCATTTTGGTGTAGATACGATCTTTTGATCGCCCGTTGTTGCATTTTATTGCAATGTAGTGGTGACCAAAAAAATGTAATTCTCACGTTTTTAATTTTTTTTCTTGTTATGCCGTTTAGCGATCAGATTAATTCTTTTTTTATATTGATAAATTGGGCAATTCTGAATGCGGCTATACCAAATATGTGTATATTTGGTTTTCTTTTTATTGTTTTATTTTGAATGGGGCAAAAGGTGGGTGATTTGAACTTTTATATATTTTTTATTTTTTTAATATTTTTAAAAACTTTTTTTTTACTTTTTGCATGCTTCAATAGTCTTCATGGGAGACTAGAATCTCCACTACTTTAATCTCCTCTAATACACACAGGTGATGATCAGATCGCCTGTGTGTAGCAGAAATGTTCACTTTATGTGAGCGCCGACCACCGAGCGGCACTCATAGCAATCAGGCAATGACAAGCATAAAGGTCTGTTGCAGACCTCTGGTTGTAATGCCAACCCTCGGTGACCCACGATCATGTGACGGGGTCACCAATGGGCGGGATTTACGACGTGCTTCCGGTAGACACGAGGTAAATATCGCTGTCAGAAATTGACAGCGGCATTTAACTAGATAACAGCCACAGGTGGATCGCGATTCCACCCGCGGCTATTTCTCGCACATGTCAGCTGTATATATCAGCTGACATGTGCCCAGAAAGGTGTGGGCCCAGTGCCAGAGCCAGAACCAAAGAGAGGGAGTCTGACATCGGCATACTATTACGCCCGATGTCGGAAAGGTTTTAATGGAAGAAAAATACAGGTCTTACAGCCAAAAAAATCAACCAACAGTCCTTTTTTAAATAAAAACAGAGGCAGGATGCCTCAAACTTGAGTTTTTAAGACCGGACTGGTCTCCATCTGAATCATTTATTGCAGCATGGCATTTCAGCCAACTTGGGAAACAAACTGTAAAGGTACTCCTGCTTACGGCACATTTTGTTGTCTTCCCTTACGGCCTTTCAACTGACTTCTTTGATGTCATGAAGGCCTGTCAGGTGGTCAGGGAGGATGGCCTTTTCCATTTCCAAGGCTTATCTGCATATTTGACCGGTCCTAGGTCTTCCAGCATAGATGTTGACCCGCCACAGCTCATGTGAATCAACCTGTAACTAATCACCCGGAAGTGTTGTACAACTTGTCAGGGACGTTCCTGACCTTTCCGACTGGCTCCTTCTCTGCCATATTGGACGTCCAGTCTGTCCCTGAATTTCCTCCTTCACCATTGGATACAACATTACATGAGGTATCATCTGCATGACTCTATCAGTGATGTTTTAACTGCTGTTATGGATTTTTATTTGACAGGACTTTCTTAATCCCACAAATTCCTAACATCACAGGCTGGGAAGCTCACAAGTACCACCCACTAAGATCTTTGGAGCGAACAGCTCTCTGCTGCACCGACAATCAATGGAGAAGGCCGCAGCCTGTTCGCACCACTGGGCCGGTTATTTGAAAACTAACGGTGAGCACATTGTATATACACCTCAGGATTCCAACACCAGAAATAAACACACGTGATCAAAATTGTTGGTACCCCTCGTTTAATGACAGAAAAACCCACAATGGTGACAGAAATAACTTGAATCTGACAAAAGTAATAATAAATCAGAAATCTATGAAAATAAACAAATGAAAGTCAGACATTGCTTTTCAACCATGCATCCACAGAATTAAAAAAAAAAATAAAACTTATGAAATAGGCCTGGGCAGAAATGATGGTACCCTTAACTTAATATTTTGTTGCACAACCTTTTGAGGCAATCACTGCAATCAAACGATTCCTGTAACTGTAAATGAGTCTTCTGCACCTCTCGACAGGTATTTTGGCCCTCTCCTCAAGAGCAAACTGCTCCAGTTGTCTCGTGTTTGAAGGTTGCCTTTTCCAGACGGCATGTTTCAGCTCTTTCCAAAGATGCTCAATAGGATTTAGGTCATGGCTCATAGAAGGCCACTTCAGAATAGTCCAATGTTTTCCTCTTAGCCATTCTTGGGGTTTTTTAGCTGCGTGTTTTGGGTCATTATCCTGTTGCAAGACCCATGACCTGCGACTGAGACCAAGCTTTCTGACACTGGGCAGCACATTTCTCTCTAGAATCCCCTGATAGTCTTGAGATTTCATTGTACCCTGCACAAATTCTAGACACCCTGTGCCAGATGCAGCTAAGCATCCCCAGAACATAACAGAGCCTCCTTCATGTTTCACAGAAGGGAAAGTATTCTTTTCTTGATATGCTTCATTTTTCCGATTGTGAACATAGAGCTGATGTGCCCTGCCAAAAAGTTCCATTCTTGTCTCATATGTCCTATGGTCATAGGACATTCTCCCAGAAGCTTTGTGGCTTGTCAACATGTAGTTTGGCAAATTCCAGTCTGGCTTTTTATGATTTTTTTAACAATAGTGTCCTCCTTGGTCATCTCCCATGAAGTCCACTTTGGCTCATACAAAGATAGATGGTGCGATCTGACACTGATGTTCCTTGAGCTTGAAGTTCACCTTTAATCTGTTTTGCAGTTTTTCTGGGCTCTTTTGTTACCATTCATATTATCCGTCTCTTTGATTTGTCATCAATATTCCTCCTGCGGCCACGTCCTGGGAGGTTGGCTACAGTACCATGGAGCTTAAATTTCTGAATAATATGTGCAACTGCAGTCACAAGAACATCAAGCTGCTTGGAGATCGTCTTATAACTTTTACCTATAACATGTTTGTCTATAATTTTCTTTCTAATCTCCTGAGACAACTCTTCCCTTCGCTTCCTCTGGTCCATGTTGAGTGTGATACACACAATGTCACCAAACAGCACAGTGAGTATCTGTAGCCCTCTATACAAGCCCACTCACTGATTCCAAGATTGTAGACACCTGTGATGCTAATTAGTGGTCACACCTTAACATGTCCCTTTTGTCACATTTTTTTCATTGGTACCATCATTTCTGTCCAGGCCTATTTCATGAGGTTTATTTTTTTAAAAAAATCTGTGGAAACATGGTTGAAAAGCAATGTCTGACTTTCATTTCTTTATTTTCATAGATTTTTTTATTTGTTATTACTTGTGTCAGATTCAAGTTATTTCTGTGCCCAATGTGGGTTTTTCTGTCATTAAATGAGGGGTACCAACAATTTTGACCATGTGTGTATTTGGCATGAGGGAGGGACCTCCTGAATGTGGAAGTGAGAGCTCTCCCAAATGAGGGCCCTTACCAAACTCAGGTTTTACGGCACCTGCTGTCACTCTGCAAATTGTAAACGAGGGCCGCATAATGACATGGCGGTGGAGATGGTGGTGGTGGCAAGCGATACCCATAATTCAAATGGGCATGTTTGAAATAGCATTGTAAAGGGATGGGGAATATGTATTCCACTATCTTGCTAACTATTCGGCGTGAGGAAGGGACTCCCGAATGTAGGAGTGAGAGCCTTCACAAGTGTTAAAGAAAAAACTAAAGTCAAAATGCTCCGTGTGAACATATGCTAAAGGGGAGGTATAATTTTTTTTTTTATATAGCGTTATAAACATGTAATTATGAAGGAAAAAATGTTTCTTAGCATTTTTCCCTTAATAAAAAATTTAGGCTTGGTTTGGTATGTCTTTTTAAAAATCCGTAAAACCGGCAACAACCTTACAACATTATTCCCAGATACCAAATGTGAGTCAGAAAGGCATGCAGGTATCTTCTCCATGCTGTTCTCATTTAGTTTTAGCTCTTTCCAATCAATTTCAGCTTTTTACCCCACGCCCCAGACCTGTTTGTTGGGTTCAGCAGAAAAATATTCGGCTTTCCCATTGACTTGCATTGGATTCGTTATTCGGTACGAATATAAGGATATTAGAAATTATTTGTGCCGATTTTCCCGAATCTGAATATTTCACTATTCGATCACCACTAGTAAGTACTAATTCTAAGATATAATTAAGGCCCCCTTATGCATTGGATAAAAGTGGACCAAATCGACTGAATTCAATGGTATCTGATATGTATGGTGGCCTCTACACTGTAATAATATAATTAAAATCTTCATAATCTGTGATGGGCAGGGGCGTAATGATCACGATAAAAATGTGTGAGGACACACATACAGCTGAAGTGTATTGCAGCGCAGAAGGGGCCAGGATTGGGGACATAATTACAGGAAGGTGTCAGGATGGGGAGCTCATTACATGGATGGTGAACACGTATGTCTTTATAGGATCTAGAACTCTGCAACATCCCATACATCTAACCAACACGAAGGTGGGAGCCCATGTTCAAATTTTGCAACAGGGTTCATCAGACTCTATTTACACCACTGGCCGTAGGACATAATGATTGGGTAATTGTATTTCAATAGGTTGAATCCTTTAGTTTGGTGAAGAAATAAGCACTCCTGCACATGGGGAACTTGTGATAAATAATTGTCAGCCATAAAAGGGCATGTAAAGGTAAATTTTATACCAAGCCAAAGTAGCAATGTAGTCCCTGCATAAAATCCTCAAAAGTCAATAGTGTTTCAAATACAGTAAATCCAATTTTACTATACCTGCAGGCTCCATAACCACTTTACAAAAATTAATGTATCAAGAGAACAGTGAACAAAGCCCAGCCATTTGTACCTTCTACCTCACATCTAGTGGTGCATAAAACGCTCATGATTTTTATTGGACAAGGGGAGAGTTATTAGTGCTGATGGACCAGTTTGTCGCCCAGTGGTAAGGGCACTACGTTCATTAACAAAGTTTACATCCTTCTAACAACACTAAGGCGTTAATAAATTCCCAGTCAGAAAGAATGAAGAATGACTTATGCTTAATTTCTTAATACATTTGTATGTGTGGGAAAATATGAAATGGGAGCATCATAAATATAGTGGTTGACCCAAACTTTGTGTTAAAGTTTCATTTTCATGTAGACATTTTATAATAAAATAAGAATGAATGCAGTTGTGTAATGAACTACAGGTGGGCGACGTGAACATAGATCTTTTTCCAGCAAATCCCATATCGTACTGGGATGCCAAGCCAACATCTTTAACTCCTTGTTGTGTTCCATCAGACATTTTTAAAGAATTTTTGAAGTATGGAAGGGAGCATTATTCTAATGAAAGAGACTACTGCCATTAGGAAATACATTTCCTAAAACATTGCCAATATTATCACCCAGCTTGCTTCTTTCTCTAGTGCATCCAGGTGTGTTTATTTCCCAGAAAAGCAGCATACAAACCTTGTCATCCACATGAAAAAGAAGCAGAGATTGATTAGACAAGACCACCTTCTTGTGTTCTTCCATAGACCTTTTCTGATGCTTACATTCGCATTGTAGGCACTGGGGCTACTCAGGCCTATAAGCAGAAAGCTGCCGTGCATTGTGCAATCTGACACTTTTCCATAATAACCAGCATTACATTTACAAGCAATTGGTGCTAGAATAGCTTTCCTGCTGGTACTTACTGAAGTAGACAAATAATATTTAAAATCATCCATTTAAAGTTAATACATTTTATTGCCATAGGCAAAAAACACAAGCTACTTCAGCAACCTGATTAATCTCAGAAAGTGATTAGTTTCTGCACAGCTATTTTTGTAAAATTCCTTGTTAGCAGCTTTGCATTTCCTTACGTGCTTTTTAGATCTCAAAGGAAATCTGATCTCGCATTAGCAGCATTTTAATTTTTGAAACAGGTACTGTACATCCTAGTTTTTCCGCTCAGTGGGACCATCTGTACAACTGTTTGACAGCCATCTGCACTGACCCACACTCCATTTTCTTGGCTCTGACTCGCTTTTTTATGATAAACTATTGATATATTCAGGGTAATTTGTGCTGTATCACAGATATTTGCTCTCCAATGGCTTCAAATTAATGATGTACACTATTTTTACAAAATTACTTTTTGTTTTTGGTTTATTGCTTTTGCTGAGACTCAAAGTTTCCTTTTTTCCTTTATAATAAGACATCTTTTGTTGTCTTCCCTTGGACTATATGTGCAATGTTTGCTTGGGTTGTTTCCTTTATGTAGTGAGAGATAAAGTAATATAAGAGGCCATATATGCATGAAATCACATATGATGAGATATGCTGATGGTCTACTGTGCAGGAGTGCTGGCAGACTCCATGCGGTGTCCACTGTTGGATATAGTTGGAAATTAATTTATTTCTCCACTCACAGAAGGAGTATCTTTTAAAATAATTAACATGCACATTTAGATTAAGTGGCAAAACAATTTCCAACGGGCAGAAATCAAATGTGGTCAGAAAAAGACAACCTTATTTTACATGGTGGTCAACTATATGAGCTACGAAAAATAAGTGAGTGATAACGGAGATGAGTTAATAAATTCAAGTGAAATTGAATTCTACTCCAATTTTACAAAAATCGGCATTCGCCAACATGCAGGTTTTTTTTGTATTTCGCTTCCGTGCAGGCTCAGCAGAATGACGGCTGATACCCTTCAAAATGTTAAAAGAAAAAATCCTTGTACTCTCCTTAAAGCTCACCTCTCCAGCCCCTCCGCATCACCCATCTGGTTCTCGCCACATCTTCAGATCATCTTTGCTCACACTACAAGTGCACAAAAGGTCATCATGACATCATAACGTCACAGCATGTGCTGTGATCTGCACGTGTATACGCAGAACCCTCTGGGCCATGTCTAAGCTGGAAGTCATGGTGCAGCATCAGAGGCCTGGGAATTTCAGCATAAGCAGGGTCATTCTGAAGATATTGCGAGGACGGATGGGTATTGATGAAGATCAAAAGGGCCCGAGGTATGTGGTGAGTTGAGTATAAGGATTTTTAAAGAAATGTTTACACACTACATTTATTATGCTCTGATGGCTGGAAAGACCCCAGAGCCTAATTAATTACATTAAATTTTCAGATCTGTTATTCTCTGAGGATTTAATGTCCTGGGGAAAAAAGAGAGATCAAGCAAATTTGAATTTTAGCTGATATGCTCATTTCTATGTAATAATTATGAGAACCTTATTTGTGAGTATGATATGGTTTGGAAAAATACATTTCCATTAAAAGGTAATAAATAATCACCTTTTAAAATTCATGCACCCTAAAATAACAGAATTGAATATGAAAGTTTGGGATTACAGTTTGGAAAAGTGTATCATGGATTTAAAAGAATCATACATACTGTAGAATCTCCAATGATTTATTTTCTTGGTAGACAACTTCATCTAAAAGGATAAAACAAAGAATACAATTTTAGACAAACTAATTATGTCTATAAAACTCCTCATTCTCCTGCCTGATAACTTGCAAGTTCATGTTAAACAGAAGAAGGCTTGTTTCTTGCCACAGCAGGAAGCGAAGATCCAATTGATTTAAGACGCTGAGGTCCCAAATAAATTCTAACCTAAATGTCTGTTACAGTGTAAGGTGCCAGACAGAGGTAGCCATGGTCGATCTGAGGCTCCATGTCGCCCTGGCACTTTACAGGAAAATCATGTCCCAGTGTGCGGTGTCGTGTATGGATGCATTACACTCACTTGTAGGCTGCATACCTCTGATGTCTTCAATTCTCCATATTCAGGAACAGCCACACACAACTCAGAGGACACCCGGTTCATTTCAACACATAAAAGTTTATTGGACAGTTCAAGTTCATCAGATTGTATCATGCAGTATTGGCCACAACACCCTCTGTTTCTTGTTTCAGTAACACAGTACATTTCCCACTTTACTTTCCGTTCTTCCTGAACTATCTCTACATCCACTGATCCTGTCAGCCCCAGGGATTTCCCGTTCAGTCCCCCAGTATATCAGAGATCCGTTACCTTGCCCTCACGTGGTTCCACATCCATCTTCCTCTGTATGGAAGAGATTAAGGCACTCTCCATAGCACCTGTATCGAGCCATAGGCTCTGGACGTTGCAGGAATGTCACGCAGGGAAGCTTGTAAGGCCTCATACTGTCCAGAAGACTTTGTGCTCACTTCTGCTATCAGCCCACTGCAGTTTGAACTTCACCTTGTCGCTTAGCAAACAAACTCTCCTCTAGAAACAGGAAACAGTCTCCTTTTTACTGGCCCTAACCCCTCCACTGTGGGCTAGACCAAAACATTAACTCTATCTTGACCTAATGTTCCTACAGTCACTACCTACCTTTAACCTAAGCACTAAACTATATCCTATCCTGCGCTCACTCTATACTGGTGCTGTAGTGTACCTTACTCACACTAGGCATTACCTTTACAGCGAAAAACAGATTCCAGCTCACCCGTCAATGCATCCTAGTCTTGGGAGCACGGACCCACTGTGTCAAGACGTGAAGATATCCAAAGAAAAAAAGGGTCCAGCTCGACCAATATAGTGAAATGGCAAGTTTATTCACCAAACTACCATGGGGTATTATGATTAAGGGAGCTTAGTCTCCAGAAACAGAAACGCGATGATATACCACTTTTCTGCCACTGCACTGAAGATTTTATCCTCTGTGTATGAAGTTTGGTGAATAAACTTGCCATTTCACTATATTGGTTGAGCTGGACGCTTTTTTTCTTTGATTACCTTTAAAGCACCTACACATCAGCACCATTACATAAAACACTATGCGTTATTAAACATTACATTCCTAAAACAAGCATTACATGGTTCATGTTTCTTCACATATCACAATAAATGTTGTACAAAAACATATAACACTATTCACTTCATGTGATTGTTGTTTTCAGGGGCAGGAACAGGACAGTCGCCCTCCACACCCTTACAACAGACCACTGGAAACGCCACCCAAAAGGATTTGTGCTTTCCATTAAATTTTCTCACGGCAATTTACTTACAACATATCATTTTCCTCTTTTCATCCATCTCTGGCAGTCTCAGGCACTATTGTTATGAATGTGCTAGAGATGGTTTCTGTGCAGAGGCTCCCTCTGGTGGTTACATACAGTACTGAAACTTTCAGCGAGGAGTGGCAATCAGGGATCACAGACTGGTCTGATATAAGGGAGGTTCCCTCCCATGATGGTTGCCGATGATCAATTGTTCTTGTCTCAATTGTGGTTCCTGGTTCATTTGGAAGTTTGCTGGAGTCTTGCCTGCATCTCCTGCTTTCAGATAAGATATTTTTTGCTTTTCTTTTTGTGCTCGCTTTTTGCATTGTTTTCTGCACGTTTGTGGAGGTCGGCCGGGTCCCTCCTGGGGCCTGATCTCCTCACAGTTTATTGCAGCCACTGTTGTTGGCTCATTTGCTTTTTCCTGTTTTTTCAGCGGCTGCGGCTTGGTTTTTGTTCACATTAAGATCTGATTTGGGTGGCGAGATCGTGTGATCTCAGTATTTTTGTAATCAGAATTGTTGGATTTTTGTAGGGTTTTCTGGGTTGCAGAAAGTAATCTCTCCTGTCCTATCCTATTTAGTCAGCTTGTGGCTCCAGCGTTTGCTCAGTCTATTTTCTGCCTATGTTTGTATTTTCATCTTGTCTAACCGCCATTATATGTTTGGGGGCTTCCTATTTTCTTTGGGGATCTGCTCCGGGGAAGATAGCTTTCATCTTTCTGCCTTTAGGTGTAGTTATCTCTCAGGCTGTGACGAGGCGTCTAGGATCAACGTAGGAACGCTCCACGGCTACCTCTAGTTGTGTCGTTAGTTTAGGAATCTGCAACCCATCAGTTACCAACATCTCAGGTGTTCGGCTGCCCTGCTGTTGTTCCTGTCCTCCTCAGCTACCGTAACATAACACACTATCACCATAATGGGACCAAAAGTCTGACAGAAAAAAACACTTGTAGCTGACTTAAAGTACTCCCATCTATATATTTTTTTATTAAATGTCTGTATATGTGCATGTAATGTAATGTGAGTGTATTAATATTCTCATCTATTGCTGCTCTACTTCTCCATGACTTCACTGCTTTGTAGAGACTCTCAGGGTCACGCTGTGCTCTGCATGACCCAAAAGTGGCTTTTACAATGTAAGTCTATGGAGCATCAGGACGCATTTCCATAGGCTTACACTGTAAAAAAAAATTATGCTCACGCATAGAGTATACAGAGTCAGCCGGCCAGTCATCATTGCTGTGACATCGTTGAGAAGCGATGCAGAACAGCACTGGATCCCAGGGAGAACAGCGGTAGGTGAGTATATTAATATACTTGCACTACATTACATGCACATATACACACATTTAATTAAAAACAAATATAGATGGGAGTACTTCTTTAAGAGCCACTCATTTCTCACAAGGGTTTTTTTTACGGAGCAGTCTAATGGGTGTATCATTTTAGGAGTGACTTTTCTACATTTATTGAAACTGAATAGTATATAACGATGTAATTTAATGACTGTTACTATATAATATAATTCCCTATATGTAATCATCATGACCCTATTTTCTAAACAGATAATACTAAAATAAATGAAATATTCATGCTGTGCCACACAATGAATAAGAGAAAATGCTGTGTCTAAAATGAGTCAGCACTCAGCAAAGCAAATATACAGCACTGCTGCATCAAAGGAAGCTTTTGGCCCTTAGCACAACCCAGTCTGGTTCACTTTGCTTGTGTTTTGAGACGACAAGGGTATGCCACACTAAACGAGATCGAAAACGAGATCGCAAACGAGATCACTAAAACGTCACTATTTTGCAATCTCGTTAGCGACCTCGTTGTGTGTGGCATGTAGCAACGATGTGGCCCCTGCTGTGATGTCGCTGATCGCTCACTAGCGTTCTGGACCGTTTTTTGATCGTTGGCGTCCCGCTGGTGAGCCTATATCGCTGTGTTTGGCACCTTTTGCGAACGACGAGCGACCTCGTTTGTGACGCATATCTGTAAGTTCTCTTTTGCGTCACAGAGAGGATCGCAGAAGTTGCAAAGCAGGCTAGCAGGACGCAGAGAGCAGGAGCGATGCTGGAAATTCCTATGAATCAGAAGCGCTCATTTAGTTTTAGCTCTTTCCAATCAATTTCAGCTTTTTACCCCACGCCCCCAGACCTGTTTGTTGGGTTCAGCAGAAAAATATTCGGCTTTCCCATTGACTTGCATTGGATTCGTTATTCGGTACGAATATAAGGATATTAGAAATTATTTGTGCCGATTTTCCCGAATCTGAATATTTCACTATTCGATCACCACTAGTAAGTACTAATTCTAAGATATAATTAAGGCCCCCTTATGCATTGGATAAAAGTGGACCAAATCGACTGAATTCAATGGTATCTGATATGTATGGTGGCCTCTACACTGTAATAATATAATTAAAATCTTCATAATCTGTGATGGGCAGGGGCGTAATGATCACGATAAAAATGTGTGAGGACACACATACAGCTGAAGTGTATTGCAGCGCAGAAGGGGCCAGGATTGGGGACATAATTACAGGAAGGTGTCAGGATGGGGAGCTCATTACATGGATGGTGAACACGTATGTCTTTATAGGATCTAGAACTCTGCAACATCCCATACATCTAACCAACACGAAGGTGGGAGCCCATGTTCAAATTTTGCAACAGGGTTCATCAGACTCTATTTACACCACTGGCCGTAGGACATAATGATTGGGTAATTGTATTTCAATAGGTTGAATCCTTTAGTTTGGTGAAGAAATAAGCACTCCTGCACATGGGGAACTTGTGATAAATAATTGTCAGCCATAAAAGGGCATGTAAAGGTAAATTTTATACCAAGCCAAAGTAGCAATGTAGTCCCTGCATAAAATCCTCAAAAGTCAATAGTGTTTCAAATACAGTAAATCCAATTTTACTATACCTGCTCGACCAATATAGTGAAATGGCAAGTTTATTCACCAAACTACCATGGGGTATTATGATTAAGGGAGCTTAGTCTCCAGAAACAGAAACGCGATGATATACCACTTTTCTGCCACTGCACTGAAGATTTTATCCTCTGTGTATGAAGTTTGGTGAATAAACTTGCCATTTCACTATATTGGTTGAGCTGGACGCTTTTTTTCTTTGATTACCTTTAAAGCACCTACACATCAGCACCATTACATAAAACACTATGCGTTATTAAACATTACATTCCTAAAACAAGCATTACATGGTTCATGTTTCTTCACATATCACAATAAATGTTGTACAAAAACATATAACACTATTCACTTCATGTGATTGTTGTTTTCAGGGGCAGGAACAGGACAGTCGCCCTCCACACCCTTACAACAGACCACTGGAAACGCCACCCAAAAGGATTTGTGCTTTCCATTAAATTTTCTCACGGCAATTTACTTACAACATATCATTTTCCTCTTTTCATCCATCTCTGGCAGTCTCAGGCACTATTGTTATGAATGTGCTAGAGATGGTTTCTGTGCAGAGGCTCCCTCTGGTGGTTACATACAGTACTGAAACTTTCAGCGAGGAGTGGCAATCAGGGATCACAGACTGGTCTGATATAAGGGAGGTTCCCTCCCATGATGGTTGCCGATGATCAATTGTTCTTGTCTCAATTGTGGTTCCTGGTTCATTTGGAAGTTTGCTGGAGTCTTGCCTGCATCTCCTGCTTTCAGATAAGATATTTTTTGCTTTTCTTTTTGTGCTCGCTTTTTGCATTGTTTTCTGCACGTTTGTGGAGGTCGGCCGGGTCCCTCCTGGGGCCTGATCTCCTCACAGTTTATTGCAGCCACTGTTGTTGGCTCATTTGCTTTTTCCTGTTTTTTCAGCGGCTGCGGCTTGGTTTTTGTTCACATTAAGATCTGATTTGGGTGGCGAGATCGTGTGATCTCAGTATTTTTGTAATCAGAATTGTTGGATTTTTGTAGGGTTTTCTGGGTTGCAGAAAGTAATCTCTCCTGTCCTATCCTATTTAGTCAGCTTGTGGCTCCAGCGTTTGCTCAGTCTATTTTCTGCCTATGTTTGTATTTTCATCTTGTCTAACCGCCATTATATGTTTGGGGGCTTCCTATTTTCTTTGGGGATCTGCTCCGGGGCAGATAGCTTTCATCTTTCTGCCTTTAGGTGTAGTTATCTCTCAGGCTGTGACGAGGCGTCTAGGATCAACGTAGGAACGCTCCACGGCTACCTCTAGTTGTGTCGTTAGTTTAGGAATCTGCAACCCATCAGTTACCAACATCTCAGGTGTTCGGCTGCCATGCTGTTGTTCCTGTCCTCCTCAGCTACCGTAACATAACACACTATCACCATAATGGGACCCAAAAGTCTGACAGAAAAAAACACTTGTAGCTGACTTAAAGTACTCCCATCTATATATTTTTTTATTAAATGTCTGTATATGTGCATGTAATGTAATGTGAGTGTATTAATATTCTCATCTATTGCTGCTCTACTTCTCCATGACTTCACTGCTTTGTAGAGACTCTCAGGGTCACGCTGTGCTCTGCATGACCCAAAAGTGGCTTTTACAATGTAAGTCTATGGAGCATCAGGACGCATTTCCATAGGCTTACACTGTAAAAAAAAATTATGCTCACGCATAGAGTATACAGAGTCAGCCGGCCAGTCATCATTGCTGTGACATCGTTGAGAAGCGATGCAGAACAGCACTGGATCCCAGGAGAAACAGCGGTAGGTGAGTATATTAATATACTTGCACTACATTACATGCACATATACACACATTTAATTAAAAACAAATATAGATGGGAGTACTTCTTTAAGAGCCACTCATTTCTCACAAGGGTTTTTTTTACGGAGCAGTCTAATGGGTGTATCATTTTAGGAGTGACTTTTCTACATTTATTGAAACTGAATAGTATATAACGATGTAATTTAATGACTGTTACTATATAATATAATTCCCTATATGTAATCATCATGACCCTATTTTCTAAACAGATAATACTAAAATAAATGAAATATTCATGCTGTGCCACACAATGAATAAGAGAAAATGCTGTGTCTAAAATGAGTCAGCACTCAGCAAAGCAAATATACAGCACTGCTGCATCAAAGGAAGCTTTTGGCCCTTAGCACAACCCAGTCTGGTTCACTTTGCTTGTGTTTTGAGACGACAATGGTATGCCACACTAAACGAGATCGAAAACGAGATCGCAAACGAGATCACTAAAACGTCACTATTTTGCAATCTCGTTAGCGACCTCGTTGTGTGTGGCATGTAGCAACGATGTGGCCCCTGCTGTGATGTCGCTGATCGCTCACTAGCGTTCTGGACCGTTTTTTGATCGTTGGCGTCCCGCTGGTGAGCCTATATCGCTGTGTTTGGCACCTTTTGCGAACGACGAGCGACCTCGTTTGTGACGCATATCTGTAAGTTCTCTTTTGCGTCACAGAGAGGATCGCAGAAGTTGCAAAGCAGGCTAGCAGGACGCAGAGAGCAGGAGCGATGCTGGAAATTCCTATGAATCAGAAGCGCTCAGTACATGCTAATGACAGATCCTAACGACCGCCAAAGTCGTTAAAGAGATCGCTGACCGCTGATGAGTCGTTTATGAGATCTCCTGTTTGGCAGCTACTAGCGACCTAAAAGAGATCACACCAACGATCTCATTAGCTTGCGTCGTTATTGAGATCGCTAACCAGATCGCTAAGTGTGGCAGTACCTTAAGTTTCCTATTAGAAGATAGTATAGAACCAATTAATGACAAGTTAGTCGTGAAAAGCTAAAATATGGATCTATATTTCTGCTTGTGTTGTCTTAAATGAATTTATCTCTACTGCTAAAGGACAGGAAATGGCAGAAAGCCGACCTTCTGCAACGTCAACAGCTATAACACCGTTGTCTCTCATGTTAAAAGCATGAAACACTGACTTCTGTACAATATTATTGAATAGTAAGTCATTACATTTTAGGCAGGCAATACTCTCTGCACCAGCAAAAATTAGGACTAAGTCATCCTGCTGCCCACTAGTCACTGCATGACAGCTACAAAGTTTTACCTGTAGAAAAGGATTGCTTATTAGGTAGTAATGGCCAAACCTGGTTCCCAACATGGTTCCCCTAACGTCATTGTTAACCTGCCAATTTTTCATTCCCCATAGACTAAAGCAATTCTTGACATTTGCTTAGAGAGGCTATACAGAACTCATGTAATTCTCCTTCATATCAAACCCAAGGATCATTGTGCTTGAGACAAAGTATAAGTGTTGTGTTGCGAGGGTCCATAAATGTGAAGCACATGCCCCCATAATATTTTTTTGAATTAGTTAAAACAGCAAACTGCTATAACTTCACTGATTGATCTTCCTTTTGTGATTTCACCTCTGACTATCGTTCACTTAATAGGGGCTCTGTTACTTTCTTCTTTGTCTTCATATGACTACAGTCTGTTAACACCTACCATGAAAAGAATAACTAAAGCATCAGCGAGTCCCCTCTGACCCTTGTTTGTCAGTACCTGAATTCTGAACAGCTGTCATGGCCAAAGCAGAATGTGGAGGGCAAAGAATTTACAGTCACAATAAAGTCTGGCTGTCTGAGGACCTCCAAGCACTTTTATATATTAAAGCTTCTTAGACCAGGCATATACAATACTGATTAATTTAATTTTAGAAATATGCTGAAGGGACCCTAGGGTGGTCTGACCACTCAGACATTTGAGCCTTACCCTATAACACTGAATGGAAGGTGGCCTGCAACTTACTTTCCTTTAAATGCATAGATTAGAAAGGTTTTAAAGATTTTGTTGTAATCTATTTAAATTTAGCTGATGTGTTGGGGACAAAATTATGCACACTTAAGTATTACAAGTTCTCCTTCTGCTCTTGCTAGTCCAATCATACACTGCTCAGCCCTTCTGTCTACAAAATGGCTGCTGACAGAGGCGTACGTAAAAATCATGGGGCCTCATAGCAAAAGTCCTAATTGAGTCCCCTGTTGTGAATGTGCTCGAGATGGTTTCTGAGCAGAGGCTCCCTCTGGTGGTTACAGACAGTACTGAACCTTTCAGTGAGGAATGGCAATCTGGGATCACGGACTGGACTGATATAAGGGAGGTTCCCTCCCATGATGGTCGCCGGTGATCAATTGTTCTTGTCTCAATTGTGGTTCCTGGTTCATTTGGAAGTTGCTGGAGTCTTGCCTGCACCTGCTGCTTTCAGATAAGATATTTTCTGCTTTTCTTTTTGTGCTTGCTTTTTTCATAGTTTTCTGCACTTTTGTGGAAGTCAGCCGGGTCCCCTCCTGGGGCCTGTGCTCCTCTCAATTTATCTGTAGCCACTGTTATTTGTTCATTTGCTTTTTCCTGTTTTTTCAGTGGCTGCGGCTTTGTTTTGTTACACCAGAGATCTGATTTAGGTGGTAGAGATCGTGTGATCTCAGGTTTTTTGGCAATCAGAAGTGCTGGTATTTTTTAGGGTTTTTGTTGGATTGCAGTCAGAATTCTTTCCTGTACTTTTCTGTCTTGATAGATTGGGCCCCAACGTTTGCTCATTCTATTTTCTGTCTGTGTCCGTGCTATCTTCTTGTCTAACCGCCATTATATGTTTGGGGGCTTCCTATTTTCTTTGGGGATCTGCTCCGGGGCAGATAGCTTTCATCTTTCTGCCTTTAGGTGTAGTTATCTCTCAGGCTGTAACGAGGTGTCTAGGATCAACGTAGGAACGCTCCACGGCTACCTCTAGTTGTGTGGTTAGTTCAGGTTACTGCAATCCAATAGGTTCCAGTCTCTCTGGTGTATTACCGTTTTTGCTTTTTCTCCTCAGCTACCTAAACATAACAGTCCCCCAAAAAAATATATTCGTCGGGGTCACAGAAAATCATATACTACAATTTTTCAGCCCTTACAAAGTAATTTGTCATTTAAAATTTTCACACACTATAATGGTCTCCACTAGCACTCCAAACAGTTTAATGGCCCCCCACATAGCCTTCCGTACAGTATAATGGGCCCAATACAACCCTTCACACAGTATAATGGCCTCTGCACAACCCTCCAAACAGTATAATGACCTCCCATAGCACTCCAATTAGCATGAAGTCCTCAGATAGCCCTCCAAACAGTATAATGGCCCCCACATAGCCTTCCAGACAGTATAATGGCCCCAATACATTCCGCCACACAGTATAATGACCTCCCATAGCACTCCAAACAGCATGATGTCCTCCACATAGCACTCCAAATAGTATGAGGCCCCCAAATATCCCTTCAATTAGCATGATGGCCTCCACATAGCATTGCAAACAGTATGATAGCCCCCAAATATCCCTTCAAATAGTATGAGCACAAAACCATGTCCTCAACATATTTGAAGATACAGTGGAAAACCCCTTTAAAAATGTGGTGTTGGTAAATGAGGCATGGGATTTTGTGCTCAGTAATTTCACAAGAATGTGCAATAAAATATGAAGTACATGCGAGACCAGGGTAAATGAATACGTGTTTGCATGAAATTCAATAAGGCTAACGTTTGGTCAGATTTTTTAGGGCTTGTTACAATCATTTCCTGTATCATCCCCTCTAGTGCTGACATCTGCAGTTAACAAATTGATATCAATTTTTCTCAAGAGGGTACTCTAAATGCATGTGTTGTATGGGTAAAAGAAGCTTTCTTGTTTGCTCCGTTTAACTTGGATAGATATCTCAACAGCATTTAGAGGAATTCAGATGCTCTCTGAATCCCGGTGTCTCACTTATTTCAGCAGCTTCTTAATCTGTGGTCAATGAACAACTGGTACTCTATAAAGATATCCATGCTTGTCACTGTAAACTCCACAGCTCGCCTTAGGAATCCCTATCTCTGGGATTCTCTGATATCACAATGCCTTCTGAAGAATGACTTCAACAGGTGCTGTCCTAGAAATATACTGGATTTATAAAAATGAAACATGGTTAAGATGACATGTAGCTGGAGCAAGAATCTAAAGTAAAGTGAAAAAGTTACCAAAACATTCAAAAAATGGTTGTGACTAATCTTGTATTAATTTTAAAATATTTAACTATATAATATCTATATCTGTCAGTATAGTTGGATATCTATAACATTTAGATTTATTCACCAGTGTTGGATTCTGTATTATTCATCGATGTGATAGCCATACATGATAATATGTCACAATAACATTGATTCCCAAATGCCATTTAAAGAAAATCCCTTTATTTCAAAATGTGAAAATACTAAGAAAAAAGTAAACTAGTGAAAGAGTGGGAAATTTGGTTCTCATGGTTTGTGCAAGTCAAAGGAGTTTCTGGTATTCAATCAATTATCGGTTTAATTACATATTGGCAGAAGTAAAAAAAATGTGGCCATGGTCCGAGATGGGTATATAATGACATCACACAGAAGGTTATGGTGTAGAAGTGCTTATCGCATATTGTGATGAATTCACAGTAGTGATATGTAACATAAGTGATGAAATAATAAGGGCCAATGTCATTTTGTGCGTCCTCAAGAAAGTGTGGTGATGTGACATCACCAGTGCTGACTGGGTGAAGGACTCTCAAGATGTGATGGTCCTAAAAACTGAGTCCCAGGAAAGTTTGCTACAGGTCTATACTCCACGGTGGATGATAATTCCAGGTTTATCACTGGGGATACATCTCCTCCCTCATTTCCATCTATCGGCCTAACCGACTGCTGTGCTCTGCAAACGACTTTCGACTAACCTCTGCACTAATCCGTACCTCCCACTCCCGACTCCAAGACTTCTCCCGCGCTGCTCCAATCCTCTGTAAATGCTCTACCCCAAGAAATTAGGACTATCCACAATTTGCATGGTTTCAGGCGCTCCCTCAAAACACATTTGTTCAGAGCGGCCTACCACATTCACTAATCAAAGTCATTCTATGTGTAAGTGTGCGTGTGTAGCCCATTCACTATCTCCATCCATCCCTCACTCCCTCAAGATGGCTGGACCATCATTGTAAATACACCATTGTATATACACACCTGTACTTTGTATCTCCCCCACCTCATTGTAGATTGTAAGCTCTCACGAGCAGGGTCGTCTTATTTTGCTTTAATTATTGTATTGTTAACGTTGTTACTTATGACTTGTGTTTTGAAACTGTTATATTGTAAAGCGCTGCAGAATATGTTGGCGCAATATAAATAAAGATTATTATTAATATTATTATTAACAACAATGTGGATGAGACATAACTGAGAGCTTTCCTTATATGTTTTTTTTGTTGAGAAAATGGGTTGGTGGGTCCCATGTAAGGTACTGTCCGAGGCTTGAAGCATGTCCTTAGTTTACTCATTATACAGCAGCACCACTATTTCAACAACACTTTACAGATATCATCATCACTGTCCCCATTGGCCATCACAATCTAAATTCCTTATCAGTACGTCTTCCCTATCAGTATGTCTTCAAGTCTTTATCCTTGGTTCTGGGTGTGAGACTCAGGCAAAATGTGAAAAAGAGCCTCTGACACAGAGGTGAACAACACTTTAGATTGGAAAAGGGTAGCATTTACATAAAACCTATTTGTAAAAATATGTACAGTTTTTCTATATTTTTTTTCTTTATTGTTTTTTCATTCATGTACGGTACATTGACATTTTTTTTTACTTTTGATTTTCTTTTTCATCTTTAACTTATTGTTATGAAATGCAAAGCATACTAGGACATGAATTAATAATTAACTCTCTAAATGTGCAGCTAGAATTGTTTTATGCGCAGGGATAAAGTTTACTACTGTATGGTAAGTAAAAGCCTGTCAGTAGATAATAGGCATATTGTGTTAGAATCTAATTTTGAAGAAAGTTCTGTAAATGTGTATTTTTCAGGGAAAGCAATCACTGCATTGCGGTTTTCTCATTATTTTTGTTTCAGTGGGTGATCACAGCATGCTGAATTATTTCTTCTCAAATGTTAAGAAGAAGAAAAAAAAAGAAATGAAAGAAAGGAAGTCTGTGGCAAGATCTCAGTCAAAAGATGGAGTCTGGCGCTAGTACAGTGAGCGGCTACAAATGACACAGTGTACACAGTATGTGTGCGTTAAAAGGTTTCAGTAGCATTTAGAGTCCTGAAATACAAAAGCGGGGGTCTGCTTCGACATCCTGCTGCGATATTAAACTCTTATGGCCTAACAGCCAGGGATAAGTTTGGGAAATGAAATAGCTGGAGACCGGCCTGTGAAATGTTTCTCATATCCAAAGCAAAACATTCCTTGCAGTCGGTGTAAGCAACCCGCTGAGATAACATAGGTGAAGAGATTTGTCTCATACGGCACGATGTTGGCAGAAATGTAATATTTTCAGACTCTATGCTGGTAAAAACCACAGAAGACACAGAAGGG
>JARQOD010000006.1:60559975-60612233 GCA_033576555.1 Oophaga sylvatica | reverse complement strand
TTTAAAGGGGTTGTCTTGGGCTACAAATCTCCATGTGACTCAAGGAAAATCCAAATGACGATTGGCACTCCACTCGTTGTGGTGCACGTGGAAGTAAATTTAGTGAAGTGAAGAATTCCCGGCACTAAGAGATATTATGAATCTTGATTCTTTTATTTGTCAAAATCTGAATGTTTCAGCTCCTCCCGAGATTTCAACAGTAGTGAAATCATAAAAAAAACAGTTTCAACATATAATAAATTACACGGAAGTGACATCAGAGAACAATCAGCGATAACTGAATAACATCTGAGCAATCAGTAATAGAGCATGAGATTACACATAGTGTCAAACATAGAAAAGAAAATTAATTATACAAAGTATGAATACACAGATAAATAATTCACACCTGAGGAAAAAAATGAATGAATAGTAATGGGATTATAATCTATTGGTTCTAAATCTAGAATCTTTGGTTACATTTTGTTGCTTTGTAAACATTTTATTGGAAACCCCAACACTTTTAAATACACGTAGACCTACGCATAGAAGAACTTACTACGTGCCTTCCTTCCTTCTCATGTTTCTAGCACCCATTGCTCCATTCTTCATCACTCCTGAAGTGGGTGGTCCTGCATTGCCCAACACCTTCAGCATAGACTGAGAAACTAAATTTCCCAGAATTCCTTAGCTTATTTTACCTGCTTCTGAGTCCTCCTCTCTTGTGTCCTGTTGTTATTAAACACAGCCAGTGGCACCAGCTGATTAGTATCTAAGATGGTCACCCCCTCTCTACTCCTCTAACTCATTGAATATAGACAACGTTCACACATTGCAGCTGACATTCATTTTACAGCAGTTTTTGCTAGAATCTTGGCAAAAAAATTGCATAATTACAGCGATGTATGAAGGAAACCTTATATAATATGCTACTTGTATGCTAATTGTATATGCTGAGCTCAGCTATTACCACAAATCTATCAATCTTTAAAATAATAATAATAATAATAAATAATAATCTGCTCAGCTGCAATCACTTTATACAGTGCTGCCCATAGATCAGACACCATGCTTAATGCCACAGGTTCCCTTTTAACAGCTTTAAAAATAGATTAAAAACACTATTACAAGGAATATTTTACATGGTTAGCAAAAGTCCTAGCATTAACTATGGAATTAAAGGGTTGGTCCAAAATACAAATAAATTTTCATCCTAAATGCCTATCTATTTAATGCTATACTGTGAACTATTTTCAAATATACTTTAAGTAAAAATTCCCTATCCTTCCCTAACTACACTATCTAACTGCTTTTTTTGTTTTTTTTCCTACTTCCTTTTTGATGATGCTATGTTTGAGAATCCCAATGCATGCTAGGATTATCAAACTATTCGTCATCAGGGGGCAAAGTCTTTGCCCCAGGCCTGAAATGAAGCGTCATCAGTGACCTTCATTTCAGGGGCTGGGCTAGTCCCTGCTCTGTCACTCTGCGATGTGCACAATGACAGTGCGCTCTCTTGCCGGCTCACATCCATAGTAACGAGCTGTCAACAGAGCTTGCTGTAAGAGAAATACACGACTTGCAGACACAAGCAGCGCTTCCACATGGGATGTCACGTGCGAGCTGGGTATTCATCTTACATCACACTCTGTTGCCGATTCATTACTACTGATCTGAGCCATCGAGAAAGTGCACTGTCACTGTGACATCACACAGTGCACATCGTGCAGGGACTGGCTCAGCTCCTGGAACGAAGGTCACTGATAATGCTTCGTTTCAGGGACGACTTGTTTGACTATACCAGCATGCAGTGAGATTGTCAAAGGAAGCATCATCAAAAAGGAAGTAGGAAAAAGAAGAAAAGCAGTTAGATAGAGTAGTTAGGGAAGGATACAGAATTTTTAATTACAGTTTATTAGAAAATAGTTTAGATTATGGCATTAAATAGAATGGCATTTAGGATGAAAATGAACTTACATTTCAGACAACCCCTTTAAGGTAAAAACATGTATAATGTGTGGTTTTAATAGATTCCAGTTCTCAATATTTTGGCCAAGCTAATTGCCATGTTGTAACTATTCACTCAGTAGTAAATCTTGCGGTTGTGAACATGCCTCAAAGTTCTCGAAATGTTTTCAAATATATCAACAAACTGTAAATCTCGTCTTATATTTATACAAAACTGACAAAAAACTAAGTTGGTGACAAGTCATCCAGCAATTGGTTTTCTATAGGGATGTTTATCATCACCGTTGCCGCAATAACTTACTTTTGTAAATCGTAAATTTCCTAAGGATACGTGTAAGTGTGCCTTTCTTTACCCGCAGAGCGCAGTGAATAGAGGGTACAGTTTGGCATAAATTCCTGGCTAAATAAGTGCCAGCTTAAATGTATTTTTTCTCTGTTAATCCTGCCAGTTTCTCTGCTTTCTAAACAGCTCAATGTTTAACAGCCAAGCAGGCTTTCAATACAGTAACGGCGTTTGTTGTCTGAATTAAAGCATTATGTTCCAAGCTGGAAGAGTATCAGATAAATGAAAACATTCTCAGGGCAGGAAACAGACTACTCACTCACATTGTTGGTTTGGGGAGGGTGAAGGCCGGGGAAGGGGTGATGGGAGTTTCCATCTATATGCACTGGTTCCTGAGGATCAGTTACTGAAAACATGCAGCAAAGAAAAGATTCGATGGTTCTGTATGATAACCTCAGAAAATATTGCTCATTGTGCTCCACATCAAGAACATGCAGATACGACCATCACATGACATTACTTGCTATTAGCTGCGGAAACAAAGAATAGAAAGAAAACGTGAGATCTGTGTAATGTGCTGGTGTTCACTGATCTGGGAAAAATGACAAAGAGCTTGTTGTAGATATAATGGATAGATAGAGATAAATGATAGCTAGATAGATAGATATGGATAGATAGATAATGGATAGATAGATCGATCGATAGATGATAGATAGATAGATAGATAGATAGATAGATAGATAGATAGATAGATAGATAGATAGATAGATAGATAGATAGATAGATAGATAAGATAGATATGGGATAGATAGATAGATAGATAGATAGATAGATAGATAGATAGATAGATAGATAGATAGATAGATAGATAGATAGATAGATAGAAAAATAATGGATAGATAATAGAAAAATAATGGATGATAGATAGATAGATAGATAGATAGATAGATAGATAGATAGATAGATAGATAGATAGATAGATAATAGATAGAAAAATAATAGATAGATAATAGATAGAAAAATAATGGATAGATAGATAGATTGATAGATAGATATGGGATAGATAGATAGATAGATAGATAGATAGATAGATAGATAGATAGATAGATAGATAGATTAGATAGATAGTAGATAGATAGATATGGATAGATAGATAACGGATAGATAGATAACGGATAGATAGATAGATAGATAGATAGATAGATAGATAGATAGATAGATAGATAGATAGATAGAGTAGATAGATAGATAGATATGGGATAGATAATGGATAGATAGATAGATAGATAGATAGATAGATAACACATAGATAGAAAAATTATAGCTAGATAGATTATACATAGATAGATAGATAGATAAAGCTAGATTATAGATAGATAGATAGATGATAGATAGATAGATAGATAGATAGATAGATAGATAGATAGATAGATAGATAGCTAATTACCATGTAATGATAACAGTTTTTGCAATGCTGACAAGGACATTAAGATCATCAGTGGTTTACCAAAGACGGAGGAGGTGCACCCATGAATGGGCCCAAGTTGAAGAGAGACTCATTGGTGGGGAGCACCACTTACTATACAGTCAGGATTCTAAACCAGTTGAAATCTATGGCAGAGTAGCATGCATTGGCTCACTGCCCTATTACTGTCTTGAAAAAGGTAATTGATTTATTTAGTAAATAGAGATGTACTGGTAAAAAGAGCCATATCTCTGTGTACCAGTACAACGTGCCTATAAAGGAAAAAAACATCTATCTAAGGCTCCAGGTTTTCGTGAGCCCTGGGCAAAAGAGTCTCAGTTGGCCCATTTAACACACACCACGATTCATGATGCACAAATACGGCAGAGAAATATAGGTATATACAATGCCAAAGATTTCACTTACTTCTTACATTATATGTGTGGTATCTATTGTAAATTCTACAATAGGTTAAAAACCGGCAAATCCTCGCAGCGCACAATGCGTGCCCTGGAGAGATTCAAATTTTAGATCGGGCAGTATAGCATCATACAGTTATGGCACCATAGTGCTCATACAGATATGGACCAATATTTGTCCTACAGTATATGACTTCAATCTCCATACAGTATGGCCCATATATGCTCCATACAGAATAATGGACCACATATAATGCTATACAGATATGGCCCCATATATCTATAAGATAATGACCACATTATGTCATACAGATAAGGCCATTAATGCTGCATACAGATAATGGCCCACATGGCTCATAGAGAATGGCCATATAATGCCAAAGAGAATGGCCACATACATGCTCCATAAGAATGAGCATAGTCCATGGAAATGGCCCATAATGCTCCATACATAAGGGCCATATATGCCATTAGAATGGAGCCCATGTAATGCTCTATATCGATGAGCCCATATATTTTCAAGAGAATGGGCCCAAAAAATGCTCTATAAAGTGGGCCATATGTTCCATAGTGAATGAGCCCATTATGCTCATATAGATGTGCCCATCTAAGTTCAAGAGATGACCCATATATACTCCATAGAGGATGGGCCCCATACATTCCATAAGAATGGATCCATATAATGCTCCATAAGGATGGGCCCATACATTCATAGAGAATGGCTCCATATATTTCCATAGAGATGGGCCCCACATAGCGCTACATACATAAAAATAAATAGTCAAATACTCACCTCTCCGTCTTGATGGCTGAAGCTCCAGTCTCCTCAGTGACATCTTCTGACTCCCTGCACTGCTCAGCACAGAGGGTGCACTGTAGTGACATCATCACACCCTCTGCTCTTAGACATCAGAGAGTCAGAAGATGCGGAAAAAGACCGGCCAGCAGGTAATGAGGAGAGATAAGTATATCAAACAGTTTAAAGCACATAGGGGAGCCTGGTGCCAGTGCCCCGCTGGCAGCAAACCTCACTGACTCAAAAGCCCCATAGCCTGCCAGTGTCCCCGACAGCTAGTGGGTCCCCCGCTTTCTCTGGACCCTGGCACTTGCTCGGGTGCGTCGGGTGGTGATGCCAGCCCTGCTCCTATCCTTTTGCAGTACTGCCTGTGTTGTAATTTCATAAGGTCACAAAGGTAGACATTACTACTGCACTGAGGCACAAAGGGGGAAATTATTACTATATTTGGATATTATTACTGTATGGAAGCACAAGTAGAGTCATTACTACTGTATGAGGACACAAAAAGACACATTACTGTGTAGGAAGAAAAACAATGAGAAAAAAAAATGGCATTATTACTGCATAAGGGCACATATTATTTGGGTGCACTATTGCTGTTCAGGGGATACTAAGTGGAGCACTATTACTGTGCAGGATCTAAAGGGGGACATTATTACTGGAGCACTATTGATGGAGGGCATACCTCCCAACTTTGAAAGCCAGGAGAAAAGGGACACTTACTGTTGTGCTCATAGCTCGCAACAGCAATATCTATTTTTCTTTATAACTACATGCATCCATACAAAAATATTTATCCTAGAAGCTCATTAATGTTTGTCACAGTAGACACCGCTTTCATATCACTCCACACTACACCCCACACACAGTACAATACCTTTCATAGTGCATTCTCTTACACATAGTATGATGTCCCTCACACACTACATTCACTCACACACAGTATAATTCCCCAACAGTACATTTCTTCACACACAGTATAATTCCCCAACAGTACATTTTATCACACACAGTATGATGCCCCAGCACTGCATCGACCCACAGAGTATGTTGCCACCACAGTACATTCCTCCCCCTCCCACACAGTATGACACTCACACAACACAATATCCCACCCACATTAGTAACATGTCCCCACAGTACATTCCTCCCCAACACAAAGTATGATGCTTCAAAGTACACTCCCCCCAGCCCAAATAGTATGATGCTCCCACAGTACACCCCACATGGTATATTCCCGCACACAGTATGTTGCCCTCACAGTAGATTCCCCCAAACATTGCATGATGCCACCACAACCCCTCATACAGTAAAATTCCTCAGCAGCTCTCCACATAGTATCATGCCCCCATATTGCCCCATAAACACTGTGATGCCCACAACATACACAGATTGATGCCCCCACAGCCACCCTCACATAGTAGGATGCCCCCATAGTCCGCTAAATTCAGGACTGTTCCAATAGATAAAGGATTGTTAGGAGGGTTTATGTAGAAGGTTTTTGATAAAGGCGTAGTGTAGAGATAGGAAAATAACATACACTGTAGATTATACATTTATTGCAGCACTGAATAGCCTAAAACTATGTCATTTTCTATAAAGTATAACTAAGCTTTTATATATTGTTTCATGTATCACAGCTCTTAATGGAAAGTCTTCCTGTCCTTGTGTCCATACAAAAAATGTTTACCTATCAAATATATGAATACATTACACGCTTTTGTCCCATAAAAAAAATATATGTGGGTACTTTTGGATACTTTTTACTATCCAAACATATCCTTTTGATATAGCCTATGGTCGATAAGTAAAGTGTGAATTCATCATAAATTAACAGATTACAATTTTTAGATCATAGGCTTACTGTATCTAAAAATAACAAAAATCACCTAACTTACCCCTTGCTGCTCCAGTACCATCATGGCCTTTGTTGACATGGCTTCAGCAGTGATTTAACAACTTCAGATTAGAGGCACTGCTAAAATTGGAAAGAGGTAAGTAGTGATGAGCGAGTATACTCGTTGCTCGGGTTTTCACAAGCATGCTTGATTGTCCTCCGAGAATTTTAAGTGCTCGGAGATTTAGTTTGTGTCACCGCAGCTGCATGATTTGCGACTGCTAGACAGCCTGAATACATGTGGGGATTTCCTAGCAAACAGGCATTCCTCACATGTATTCAGGCTGTCTAGCAGTCGCAAATCATGCAGCTGCGGCGACAAAAACTAAATCTCCGAGCACTTCCAAATACTCGGAGGAGCTCGGGGAAACCTGAACAACGAGTATACTAGCTCATCACTAGAAGTAAGTAATGATTGTTTGGTTCTTTTTAGGAAGAGCAAACATGTGCTGTAGAAAATAAATAAATTAGCTGGGAAATCCCTTTATGCACATGGGGTAAGAGACATAGGTTATCAGAAGAACTATACATTTCTAATTGGAGGTATTTGCTAATATTACACCTACTATGTGTCTGAAAATGGCAAATGGCTCGGAAGTTGAATACCCCACTAATACTTGTTTGCAAGAAATGTATATTGCAGGAGTCCATAAGTTCAGTTCTGAATTTCAGAGATATCCAAAGATACTTTCCCTTTTTACAATTCTGTAGTACAGTATCCAATTGATATTTTTCCCCAAATTTCCAGGGACATAGCAAAAAATCTCCCCTCTCTATCCCTCCATGTGAAATCAACACTATATTATGGTAATTATGTACAACATGGAGATTGTATGGAGTTATAATATGACCAGTTTTATGAAGCCTTTCACTAAATTGCTACAAAAGTTACATACTGTAGGTGAATTTTATTAGAAACTTTTATAATCATCTTCTTGTTCTGAAGTTATTGTAGCAAACGGCAGACAATGGTGAGTGCAATCCTTTGTCATCCTCTTTTTTCCCTTTGCTTTTCTGTATCTGCATATTTTTTTGTGTCATTTTCATTTGTGTTTCTGCATGTTAAAATACCGAGCAGTCACTGTTGTTTCTTCCAATGCTACCCACTCACTTGTATTGCTGGAAAAAGTGAGTGGGAGTCCTGGACAGATGGTTCCTGGGTACAGTCAGAGGTCACATCAATCAGGTTCCACTCTAATTTTGCACATGGGATGTGCAATTAAGAATAATCCATGTTCTCCACTGTTGTAAAAGCTGTTGGAAGAAAAATCTGTACTCTCAGTATTAATTATGCCTTTAACACATGTGTTTCTGTAAACTAACTGAAATACCCAATGAATGTGACTGTACAATCCTATTATTGGGGGTAGTTAATACATTGAAGTGTTTACAATCACAAACACATTTACATTAGTTCTGTAATAAGCTGCCTATGTCCTATAATGTAAAAATAAAGCAAGTAACATGGGAAAAGGCATTGGTTAATTAGGTGCACATTTGTCCGCATGCCCATACACTTACCTAGCATTTGTGTGCCACATACCATAAATCATCTTGATTTTTTTGTGCATTTTTTTTACAAAACTTATGGTCAAATGAGGAGCAGAAAAATGTGTCAAAACTGTGTAAATTGTGCCAAAACTAATGTGCACACAACTATTAAGGCAAGTTCTAGTGGAAATGTCCTTAATCTGCCATTCACACCAAATTCATAACTGTCTAATTCAGGGCTACCCTGGGGGTGCACATAAACTTCATTCTAGTCTGTAATTATAATGGAAGAAAAGAGGATGTCCTGTTTTAACTTTTCATACTCCACACACTTGGAAATTGATAAAAATAACAAACTAAGTTTATATTTGACCCCCTCATGTCAAGTGATGCCTCTCTGATGGTGCTGCAGTGTTTGTTGATTGGCTGCAGGGATGATGTCCCATCTACATTGCTGCAGCCAATCACTGAAGTGAGCGAGGGCCTGCTGTCTATATTGGCAGAGCCATTAAGCTCAGTGATTGGCTGCAAAGGTTAGAAGCAGTGTAGAGTTGAGATGACTGCTGCAGTCGATCAGCAAAGAGTGGAGTGTTGTCATATGCAACAGATCAGAACTTATTATATATGTGTAACAGGAGGACTTTATGCTGACCTGACAGTAGATGGCAATGTTGTGTAATGTTTCCTTCTGTTTAATGTATAGTATAAGAATTAGTCTCTTCTGTGTTTAGTTTCACTTTTGTTTTGTTCCTGTTTGCTGATGCAATGCTGTAAAGACTGTGCATTATTCCTTCACCTCATGTTCAGAGAAGTAAACGCTTGTTATCCCATGCAACTTGCTCTGTGAAGTTTTCTGCTGCAAAGGTGTGGATTCAGAAGCTGTGCAACAGGTTATGGGCCCAGACACCCAGACTCCCAGACCCAGGCACCCAGATACAGCGTACCCAGATACAGAGAATCCAGACACCACAGATCCCAGGACACCCAAGAATACCAGATACCCAGGACATTGGAATTCTCAGCAAGACCCTGGTGAATGCAGAAGAATTCTTCAGTGCAAGTCTCTCCAAACAAGTAAGATAAGTTAAAAATGATGAATAGCACAGAGCTAAAACTCACAGTAGCTAAACTGAATGATGAGAACTATCAGCTATGGAAGTTCAAAGTAGAGATGTTATTGTCTAAAGATGATTTATGGGAAGTAATCACTACAGATAGACCTGATGAAATAATCAGACATGGGATCAGAAAAATAGACAAGCGAGAGCTACCATCAGCTTATTAGTGGATGATGCTCAATTAATACATATAAGAAATGAAGAAACAGCGAAAGGAATGTGGGAAGAATTAAGAAAACTATATGAGAGACCTAGCTTAAATCACAAGTTATTTCTACTAAGCTTTACAATATGAGACTAAATACAGACAGTGACATGAAGAAGCATATATTCTCAATGATGGAAGTGATATTACAGCTAAGATCTATTGGTGAAGACATTAAAGAAAGCCATATAGCAGCAATTTTATTGTGCAGTTTACCAGATTCATATACAGCTTTAATAAATGCACTAGAGACAAGACCAGAAACTGACATTACATTAGAGTTTGTGAAGACCAGACTCATAGATGAATATCAGAGAAGGAAAGAGCAAACAAATGATTCTTCTACTGAAAAAGATAATGGAAATGCTCTTAAAGCTACAGAACTTAAAAAACCCTATAATAAAGAGACAAGAGAATGCTTCAGATGTAAGAAAAAAGGTCATTTAAAGAAAGACTGTACTATATGGAAAGCAGAACAAAAGAAATTACACCATAAAGATAATATACAGAAGGTGAAAAACACAATTTCTGATTCATGTGAAAATAATTGGAATGGCACATTTAAAGTAACTGATAAGAAATCATCACTTGGTTAGTTTATTGATTCAGGAGCAACGAGTCATATGACAAGTGACAAGAATTTCTTTACTGATCTTGATTTAAATAAGAAAGAAGCCATTTATCTTGCAGATGGAAGCAAAATAACCGCAGAAGGTATCGGACAAGGTATGCTAAATTGTTCAAACAAGTTCGGACAAGATTCAAAGATACTTGTACAGGATGTGTTGTATGTTCCAAAATTGGAAGGCGGATTATTATCTGTGAAACGTTTAACAGCAAAAGGACTTACAGTAAAATTCAAAGATAATGAGTGTGCAATTATTGCAGGAAACAAGTTGATAACCAAAGTCAAGGCAGATGAACAATTATATCATTTTGACAAACCAAAGGAACAGATAAAGGTATGTACACATGATCACAAAAACTGTATTCACATGTGGCATAGACGTCTAGGACATAGACACCCGGACAGTATAAGGGAACTACAGAGAAAAGAATTGACAAAAGATTTAAAGATATCAGATTGCTCAATTACCATAAGATGTGAATGTTGTATAAAATCCAAAGCCACAAGGATATCTATTCCAAAAGAAAGTGAGATGAAAAGCGAAAGACCACTTGATTTGGTGCATACTGACGTATGTGAACACATGAAAGTGACTACATCAGGAAGCAATAGATACATGTTGACTTTTATAGACGACTACTAAAGATACAGTCACATACTTAATTAACCCCTTAATGTCCAATGACGTGCACAGTCCGTCATGGCCGGGTGTCAGTTCCGGCACCAGGACGGACTGTGCACGTCATGCCTTTGATCTACCACTGCGTGTAAACACGCAGTGGTAGATCAGTGCCGACAGCTGTCACAGACAGCTGACAGGCACGGCAAGCGGTGCGGGGACCTTTGCCGTTGGTCCCCGCACCTACAGCGCTGTGCTTGGTCAGTCAATCTGACTGACCAAACACAGCATCGATCGCGCAGTAGAAGCTGAAATTTCAGTTTCTCCAGCGCGATCAGTGCAGGAGCTTGGCAATGCAGTGGCCAGGCTTCCTGCACTGACAGCCAGGAGCGGAGCCCCCACCGCCCCTGGCTGTTAACCCCCTGACTGCTGCGATCGAGCGCGATCGCAGCGCTCAGGGGGGGAGGCAGAGGGTCGGGAGCTCCCTCTGCCTCAGATTGGCGCCCTGCAATGTATTTGCAGGGCCCGATCTCTGCCTTGATGACCCGGGGGTTGTCATGACAACCTTCGGGTCATCTAGCTACGGAAAGCTGATGTGATCATGCTCACAGCAGCTGTCATGTATAGTGTACAGTTCCTATAGCGTCTTGTGCTTGGGTGCGAGGAAACACAGGAGACATAGGTTGAAATGAAATGACTTGTATTACTTCATACAAGCATGCTGAAAAGTTCACACAGTTTGCAGGAACAGCGACAGGAGACACAGCAGGCCAGAGTAACTTCAAGCACTACAATAAATCTCCAAAGCAGGTTCAGGATCTCTTCTCTGTACCGTAATTCCTCTGCAAACATGGATTCACCAAACAGCAGGTTTCCAGAGTCCAAAAGTGTTCCAAGGTTCCTCAGTAGGGAATAGCTGGAGTACAAGTCCAAGGCTTCCAGGAGTCAGGTCACAGACTGACTGGGCTTGATTCAGGAGCACTGATTGTTCAGCTGAGGCTGCTTAAGAAACAAGAGGGAAGAATCAGGGCGGGAACATGAAAACTGGAAACTCCATATTAACTGAGGGCAAGAGCTGCAGAAAGACAGAAAGCAAAATGGCCGACGGAAAACTGAGTTTCAAGGAACATGTCAACAGAGACAAAGACCCTTACATTACTCCCCCCTTAGGGACAACCTCCGGATGACATCAGACCAGGCTTGTCAGGGTACCTCTGATGAAACTGGCGGAGCAGGCGAGGAGCATTTACATTATTGACTGGTTCCCATGAGTTGTCCTCCACTGGGTAGCCCTGCCATTTAATCAAATATTGCAACTGATTTCTGTACAACCTGGAATCTAGAATCCTTTCCACCATAAATTCTTCCTGACCATCGACCAGCACTGGGTCAGGGCAAGGAGAAGAACGTCCAGGAAACATATTGGGTGTTGCAGCCTTTAGTAGGGATACATGAAAGACAGGGTGGATTCTCATAGTTCTGGGCAGTTGAAGACGACAAGCAACAGCACTTATAATCTTATTGATCTTATAAGGTCCAATGTACTTATGTCCCAATTTAGACGATGGAATCTTTAATTTAAGATTTCTGGTTGACAGCCAGACCAAATCTCCTACCTTGAAAGCTGGTGCAGGTTTACGAAATTTATCTGCTGCTTTCTTGTACCTTTCCTGAGCCAATTCTAGATTTTCCTTTAGAAGATCCATATTCTTTTGTAAAGAAGTGATTCTTTCAGCCACTGCCGGCAAGGGCGTATCTATGGGAAATCGAGGAAGAATGTTAGGATGATAACCTAGATTGGAGTAAAAAGGAGACTGCTTAGTGGAGGCGCTCTGAGAGTTGTTATAAGAGAACTCAGCCAGTGGAAGTAGATCCACCCAATCATCCTGTAGGTGGCAGATAAAACAGCGGAGATACTGCTCCAGGGTCTGATTGGTTCGTTCTGTCTGTCCATTAGTCTGGGGATGAAAAGCAGAAGAAAGGTTTACTTTAATGTCCAATGCTGCACAGAAATTTTGCCAAAACCTTGAAGTGAATTGCACCCCTCGATCCGAAATGACCTCATCCGGTACTCCATGTAAGCGAAACACATTCTTAATCATCAAGTCTGATGTCTGTTTTGCAGTGGGTAAGCCGACACAAGGGATAAAATGAGCTGCCTTTGTTAGACGGTCAACCACCACTAGAATGGTGTTCTTCCCTTGAGAGGTTGGTAACTCCACAATGAAGTCCATAGAAATGGATCCCCACGGGCGGGACGGGGTGGGAAGAGGTTGCAACAGACCAGTTGGTGAGGAGCGAGGTGTTTTGCATCTTGCACAGACTTCACATGAAGTGACATAGTTTAAGACATCTTTCCTGTAAGTGGGCCACCAAAAGAAACGAGAAAGAAATTCTTGTGTCTTTAGAATTCCCCTATGCCCGGCTATCTTGGAATCGTGGATGAGTTGCAATACTCTCAATCTGACTGTTTCAGGTATATACAGACGTTGTCCCTGAATCCACACACCATTCTTAAAGACAAGACTTACGTCCCTTGGGGGTTGAGCCAACAAAGAATCCGCATGGTATGCTTCCTTGATGTCCTTAAGTAGGTCTTGATTATGAATCACTCCAGGAATCTAGAGTCAGGAAGAATAGTCTTAGGAGGAGTAAGTGGACGTGTCTCTGCTGAATGAATCCTAGAGAGTGCATCAGCCTTTCCATTGCGCGATCCTGGTCTATAAGAAATGACAAAATTAAATTGGTTTAGGAAAAGATTCCAGCGAGCCTGGCGAGGAGTCAGGCACTTAGCCGACCTGATAAATTCAAGGTTACGATGGTCTGTCAGGACGACTATTTGCTGTGCAGCTCCCTGAAGAAGGTGTCTCCATTCCTTGAAGGCGGCAATAATGGCCAACAATTCTCTATTGCCCACATCGTAGTTCCTCTCAGCCGAAGACAACTGCTGGGAAAAGAAGGCACAGGGATGCAAGACATTCTTCTCACCTGTTCTCTGAGAGAGTATAGCTCCAACGGCACAGTCTGAAGCATCCACCTCTATTATGAAGGCAAGCTCAGGGTTGGGATGTACTAAGATAGGTGCGGTGGTAAATTTATCCTTTAAACAGGAAAATGCTTCCTGAGCTTGCGGGGTCCAGGAGAACCTAGACTGTTTCCGGGTAAGTTGGGTGATAAGTGACACTACCTCAGAAAAATTCTTAATGAAACGTCTATAGAAGTTGGCAAACCCGATGAAACGCTGCACCTCCTTCACATTTCTAGGAATTGGCCAATCCTTGATGGCTTGGGTCTTGCTTCCATCCATACTAATCCCTTGCGTAGATAGTACATACCCCAGAAATTGAATTTCGGTCCTATGGAATTCACATTTTTCAAGTTTGATGTAGAGATGGTTTTGTCTTAGGCGTTCTAAGACCATTCTCACATTTCCATGATGTTCCTCTGTGGAGTTAGAAAAAATTAGAATATCATCCAGATAAATCACCACAAATGTATCTAGGAGATCCCTGAAGATATCATTCACGAAGTGTTGGAAAGTGGCTGGGGCGGTACTCAGACCAAAAGGCATAACTAGATATTTAAAGTGTCCATAGCGTGACCTGAAAGCAGTCTTCCATTCATCCCCAGGTCTAATACGGACCAAGTTATAGGCCCCACGGAGATCCAGTTTAGAGAAAATTTTGGCATACCGCACTCTCTCCAACAACTCAGGGATTAAAGGCAATGGATAACGGTTTCTAATAGTAACCTTATTGAGTTCCCTATAGTCTATGCAGGGTCTCAGAGATCCATCTTTCTTCTTCACAAAGAAGATGGGTGCACCTGCGGGAGATGAAGAGGGGCGTATGAAGCCCTTGGCTAAATTTTCGTCTATATAATCCTTCAAAGCTTTTAGCTCGGGCCCCGCTAGGGGGTAGATCTTACCAAAAAGGTATCTCGGCTCCAGGCAATAATTCAATTGGACAATCATATGGACGGTGAGGAGGAAGCTGATCAGCGTTCTTCTTGTCATATAAATCCACATAGTCCTGGTATACAGCTGGTAGTTCAGGGACTGACATGGTTCCTTTAGGAACAGAGCAAGCTGAAACTCCTTGACTCATCTGTTTCTCCGGAAAGTGTAATTCCTTGGTCTCCCAGTTAATCGTAGGATTCTGCGCCTGCAGCCATGGTAGCCCTAGAATAATGGGAAAGTGGGGAGAAGAGATAAGCAAAAAAGACATTTTCTCCTGATGATCTTTACCCATAAGGACCCTCAAAGGCTCTGTTTCTTGATCCACTGGTCCAGAAGTCAGTAGAGAGCCATCCACAGTCTCCATCTGTACTGGAGTAGCCTTCTTCACTGAACGTATCCCCTGTTTCAGAGCAAAGGAGATATCCATAAAATTTCCACTTGCTCCTGAGTCGATCATAGCAGAGCTAGACACCCAGACTGAGTCAACCCAGAGTTTGATGGAAAGGAAGCAATGAGAATTGTTTCTTTTACAACTCAGCTGGGACACCGCTGAGGAAACTTGAAAAATTGCAGCGTTTATACCGTCATCGTCCCCAGAACTAACAGAGTTTAAGTCTGAGAAATCAAGATCTCTTGCAGCAGATCTCTCTGGAGCCTGAGGCTCGGACATGACAGAGCTCCTCTCGCAACACTCACAGTGAATGACTGCTGCAGTAGTCTTACGAGAACGGCTGGGGCAGTTTATAATGAAGTGCCCTGCCTTACCACAGTAGAAACATAGATTTTCCTTTATACGATGTTCTTTGCGTGCATCACTAACCCGTCTTTGTAAAGAGTCCACCTGCATGGGTTCAGGTTCTGGTTCCCTTGTGATCCTACTCAAAGGTTCCTTAGCTGAGGAGGGAGGTAGTAAAAGGTTAGTGCGATTATTTTCGAACCATCTCTCTTGTCTGCGTTCAGTCAGACGAGCATCAATACGGATACAATAGTTAATAAAGTCACCTAACGCAGTGGGAGGGTCGGCATGAGCAAGTTCATCCTTAATCAGTGGAGACAACCCTTTCCGAAAAATAGATTTTTTAGCGGAAGTGTCCCAAGTGGTATCAAGAGCCCATCTCCTGAAATCCAGGGCATATTCGGCTACTGAACGCTTACCTTGGCGCAAAGTTAACATGGCTGCTTCAGCTGTTGCACCTCGATTGGGGTCATCAAACACCTGCCCCATGGCTGAAATAAAAGCATTAAGGTGATTCAAACAATCATCCTCAGTCTCAATCAGAGGGTTTGCCCACATCAAAGCTTTATTGGTAAGCAACATGATTATAGTAAGCACTTTGGATCGTTCAGTGGGAAATTGTGAAGCATGTGCAGAGAAAAATAAATTGCATTGATTAATAAATCCCCTGAATTTCTCACGTTCACCGCCAAAACGAAAAGGAGGTAATTTGGGGATCCCAGAACTCGGGGTTATGGCAGGAGCCTGGGCTCGTTCCTCTAGAGCCTCAATCCTGGCTCGCAATTCCTGGGTAGTCTGTCCAAACACTTGCAAATTATGATTAGTGAGGTCCTGTAGGCTTGCAAAACGGGTTTTTAACCCCTTACTGCCATCGGACGTACTATCCCGTCCATGGTACCTGGGCCCGTATGACCGGGGACGGGATAGTACGTCATAGGCGATCAGCTGCGCTCCTGAGGGGAGCGCAGCTAATCGCCGCCGGGTGTCAGCTGATTATCACAGCTGACACCCATGACTGTGTGTCAGGAGCGGTCACGGACCGCTCCCGGCACATTAACCCCTTGCACACCGCGATCAAACATGATCGCGGTGTACTGGGGGCACAGGGGAGGATCGCGCAGGGTGGGGGCTCCCTACGCGCCCCCCTCACACCCTCAGAGCAGCGCGATGTGATCGCGCTGTTCTGAGGGCTTCCTCCCTCCCAGGACCCGGATCCAAGATGGCGCCGGGGTCCTGGAGGGAGGCGGCTACCTCAGTGCCTGCCGAGAGCAGGCACTGAGAAGCCTGCATCTATGCCTGTGCGATCGCTGGTGTGACAGAGTGCTGTGCACACTGTCACACCAGCGATCTGATAAAATACTGTGATGTCCCACCCTGGGACAAAGTAAAAAAGTTAAAAAAGTAAAAATAAACATGTGTAAAAAAAAAATCCAAAATAATAAAAAAAAAAAAAAAAATTCCCCAATAAATTCACTTCTTCCTGTAAATAAAAAAAACAAAACAATAAAAGTACACATATTTGGTATCGCCGCGTCCGTAACGACCCCCCCTATAAAATTGTCCCACTAGTTAACCCCTTTAGTGAACCCCTTAAAAAAAAAAAAAAAAAGAAGCAAAAAATCAATGCTTTATCATCATACCGCCGAACAAAAAGTGGAATAACGCGCGATCAAAAAGACCGATATAAAAAACATGGTACCGCTGAAAACGTCATCTTGTCCCGCAAAAAACGAGCCATCATAAAGCATCATCAGCGAAAAAATAAAAAAGTTATAGCTCGCAGAATAAAGCGATGCAAAAATAATTATTTTTTATATAAAATTGTTTTTATTCTATAAAAGCGCCAAAACATGAAAAAATGATATAAATGAGGTATCGCCATAATCGTACTGACCCGAAGAATAAAACTGCTTTATCAATTTTACCACACACGGAACGGTTATAAACGCCTCCCCCAAAAGAAATTCATGAATTGCTGATTTTTGTTCATTCTAACCTCCCAAAAATCGAAATAAAAAGCGATCAAAAAATGTCACGTGCTCAAAAATGGTACCAATAAAAACGTCAACTCGTCCCGCAAAAAATAAGACCTCACATGACTCTGTGGGCCAAAATATGCAAAAATTATAGCTCTCAAAATGTGATGATGCAAAAACTATTTTTGCAATAAAAAGCGTCTTTTAGCGTGACAGCTGCCAATCATAAAAACCCGCTATAAATAGTAAATCAAAACCCCCTTTATCACCCCCTTAGTAAGGGAAAAATAATAAAATTAAAAAAAAGTATTTATTTCCATTTTCCCATTAGGGTTAGGGTTAGGGTTGCGGCTAAAGTTAGGGTTAGGGTTGGCGCTAAAGTTAGGATTAGGGTTAGGGTTGGGATTAAGGGTGTGTTAGGGTTAGGTTTGTGGTTAGGGTTGGGACTAGGGTTAGGGGTGTGTTGGGGTTAGGGTTGGAGTTAGAATTGGGGGGTTTCCGCTGTTTAGGCACATCAGGGGCTCTCGAAATGTGACATGGCGTCTGATCTCAATTCCAGCCAATTCTGCGTTGAAAAAGTCAAACGGTGCTCCTTCACTTCTCAGCTCTGCCATGCGTCCAAACAGTAGTTTATCCCCACATATGGGGTATCAGCATACTCTGGACCCCAAGAGTTATTGTGCAATTTGTCCTATTTCTTCTGCTACCCTTGGGAAAATAAAAAACTGGGGGCGAAAATATCATTTTTGTACAAAAAAAAATATTTTTTTGTTTTTACGGCTGTACATTATAAACTTCTGTGAAGCACTTGGGGCTTCATAGCGCTCACCACACATCTAGATAAGTTCCTTGTGGGGTCTATTTTCCAAAATGGGGTCACTTGTTGGGGATTTCCACTGTTTAGGCGCATCAGGGTCTCTCCAAATGCGACATGACGCCCCCAGACCATTCCATCAAAGTCTGCAATCCAAAACGTCACTACTTCCCTTCCGAGCCCCGACGTGTACCCATACAGTAGTTTTCTCCCACATATTGGATATCAGCGTACTCAGGACAAATTGGACAACAACTTTTGGGGTCCAATTTCTCCTGTTACCCTTGTAAAAATAAAATATTGGGGCAAAAAAATCATTTTTGCAAAAAAAAAAAGGATTTTTTATTTTTATGGCTGTGCGTTATAAACTTCTGTGAAGCACTTCGGGGTTCAAAGTGCTCACCACACATCTAGACAAGTTCCTTGTGGGGTCTATTTTCCAAAATGGGGTCACTTGTGGGGGGTTTCCACTGTTTAGGCGCATCAGGGGCTCTCCAAATGCGACATGATGCCCCCAGACCATTCCATCAAAGTCTGCAATCCAAAACGTCACTACTTCCCTTCCGAGCCCTGACGTGCGCCCATACAGTAGTTTTCTCCCACATATTGGGTATCAGTGTACTCAGGACAAATTGGACAACAACTTTTGGGTTCCAATTTCTTCTGTTACCCTTGTGAAAATAAAATATTGGGGGCGAAAAAAATCATTTTTGTAAAAAAAAAAAGATTTTTTATTTTTACGGCTGTACGTTATAAACTTCTGTGAAGCACTTCGGGGTTCAAAGTGCTCACCACACATCTAGATAAGTTCCTTGTGGGGTCTATTTGCCAAAATGGGGTCACTTGTGGGGGGTTTCCACTGTATAGGTGCATCAGGGGCTCTCCAAATGTGACATGACGCCCCCAGACCATTCCATCAAAGTCTGCAATCCAAAACGTCACTACTTCCCTTCCGAGCCCTGACGTGCGCCCATACAGTAGTTTTCTCCCACATATTGGGTATCAGCGTACTCAGGACAAATTGGACAACAACTTTTGGGTTCCAATTTCTTCTGTTACCCTTGTGAAAATAAAATATTGGGGACGAAAAAATCATTTTTGTAAAAAAAAAAAAAGATTTTTTATTTTACGGCTGTACGTTATAAACTTTAGTGAAACACCTGGGGGTTAAAAGTTCTCACCACACATCTAGATAAGTTCCTTGAGGGTCTAGTTTCCAAAATGGCGTCATTTATGGGGGTTTCCACTGTTTAGGCAGATCAGGAGCTCTCCAAACACGACATGGCGTCCAGCCAATTCTGCGTTGAAAAAGTCAGACGGCGCTCCTTCCCTTCCAAACTCTGCCATGCACCCAAACAGTGGTTTACCCCCACATATGGGGTATCAGCGCACTCAGGACAAATTGCACAATAACTTTTGGAGTCTTGTTACCCTTGGAAAAATAAAAATTGGGGTGAAAAGATTATTTTTGTGGAAAAAATATGATTTTTAAATTTTACGGCTCTACGTTATAAACTTGTGTGAAGCACTTGGGGGTTCAAATTGCTCACCAAAGATCTAGAAAAGTTCCTTAGGGGGTCTAGTTTCCAAAATGGGGTCATTTGTGGGGGGTTTCCACTGTTTAGGCACATCAGGGGCTCTCCAAATGCAACATGGCATCCAATCTCAATTCCAGCCAATTTTGGTTGGAAAAAGTCAAATGGTGCTCCTTCCATTCCGAGCTCTGCCGTGCGCCCAAACAGTGGTTCCCACCCACATATGGGGTATCAGCGTACTCAGGACAAATTGGACAACAACTTATGTGGTCCAATTTCTCCTGTTACCCTTGAGAAAATAAAAAATTAGTGACTAAAATATAATTTTTGTGGGAAAAAAATAGGATTTTTTATTTTCATGCCCGGGCATTATAAACTTGTGTGAAGCACTTGGGGTTCAAAGTGCTCACCAAAGATCTAGATAAGTTCCTTAGGGGGTATAGTTTCCAAAATGGGGTCACTTGTGGGGGGTTTCCACTGTTTAGGCTCATCTGGGGCACTGCAAACGGAACATGACCCCCATCAACGTCTGCATTCCAAAACGTTACTACTTCCTTTCCAAGCCCTGCCGTGCACCCAAACAGTTCCCCCCCCCCACATATGGGGTATCAGCATACTCAGGACAAATTGGACAACAACTTTTGGGGTCCAATTTCCTTGGGAAAATTCAAAAATTTGGGACTAAAAAATCATTTTTGTGGAAAATTGTTTTGTTTTTTTTTCACACCCAGGCATTATAAGCTTTTGTGAAACACTTGGGAGTTCAAAGTGCTCACAACAGATCTAGATAAGTACCTTAGGGGGTCTAGTTTCCAAAATGGTGTCAATTGTGGGGGTTTCCACTGTTTAGGCGCATCAGGGGCTCTCCAAACACGACATGGCGTCCAATCTCAATTCCAGCCAATTTTAGTTTGAAAAAGTCAAACGGCGCTCCTTCCCTTACGAGCTCTGCCGTGTGCCCAAACAGTGGTTTTCCCCCACATATTGGGTATTGGCGTACTCAGGAGAAATTGCATAACAACCTTATCTGTCCATTTTCTCCTTTTACCCTTGTGAAAATAAAAAAAAAAAGTTTGTAAAAGATCATTTTTGTGGCTAAAAAGTTAAATATTCATTTTTTCCTTCCACGTTGCTTTAGTTCCTGTGAAGCACCTGAAGGGTTAATAATCTTCTTGAATGTGGTTTTGAGTACCTTGAGGGGTGCAGTTTTTAGAATGGTGTCACTTTTGGGTATTTTCTGCCATATAGACCCCTCAAAGTGACTTCAAATGAGAGGTGGTCCCTAAAAAAAATGGCTTTGTAAATTTTGTTGTAAAAATGAGAAATCGCTGGTCAACTTTTAACCCTTATAACTTCCTAACAAAAAAAAATTTTGGTTCCAAAATTGTGCTGATGTAAAGTAGACATGTGGGAAATGTTATTTATTAACTATTTTGTGCGACATATTTCTCTGTTTTAAGGGAATAAAAATTCAAAATTTGAAAATTGCAAAATTTTAAAAATTTTCGCCATATTTGCGTTTTTTTCAAAAATAAACGCAAGTTATATCGAAGAAATTTTACTTCTAACGTGAAGTACAATATGTCACGAGAAAACAATCTCAGAATCGCGAAGATCCGTTGAAGCGTTCCAGAGTTATAACCTCATAAAGAGACAGTGGTCAGAATTGTAAAAATTGGCCCGGTCATTAACGTGCAAACCACCCTTGGGGGTGAAGGGGTTAAAGTCTGTACATCTGAAAGGATTGTATCAGTCACTCCGCAAAGTTCCTTTATGCGGGCCTCCATCCTCCAGAACTTTTAAGGCAGAAGTGCTGGAAGAGGAAAGGAAAAAAAAAAAAAAAAAAAAAAAAAACAATACTGTTTACCTGTGGTAACACTCCAGAGTAAAATTTTAAGGGAATGCGCTCACCTGGAATGGTTGTGAGAAGTCACAACCACTGTCATCACATAAGGTATTAAACGGACATCTGATATCCACAGTCACAGCAGACACGGCTTTCCCAGACCCAGCAGACACTAAACATTGGCTCCTGAATCTTGTCATGTATAGTGTACAGTTCCTATAGCGTCTTGTGCTTGGGTGCGAGGAAACACAGGAGACATAGGTTGAAATGAAATGACTTGTATTACTTCATACAAGCATGCTGAAAAGTTCACACAGTTTGCAGGAACAGTGACAGGAGACACAGCAGGCCAGAGTAACTTCAAGCACTACAATAAATCTCCAAAGCAGGTTCAGGATCTCTTCTCTGTACCGTAATTCCTCTGCAAACATGGATTCACCAAACAGCAGGTTTCCAGAGTCCAAAAGTGTTCCAAGGTTCCTCAGTAGGGAATAGCTGGAGTACAAGTCCAAGGCTTCCAGGAGTCAGGTCACAGACTGACTGAGGCTTGATTCAGGAGCACTGATTGTTCAGCTGAGGCTGCTTAAGAAGCAAGAGGGAAGAATCAGGGCGGGAACATGAAAACTGGAAACTCCATATTAACTGAGGGCAAGAGCTGCAGAAAGACAGAAAGCAAAATGGCCGACGGAAAACTGAGTTTCAAGGAACATGTCAACAGAGACAAAGAACCTTACAGCAGCTTTCCCCATAGGTACAATGCATTGCAATGCTGTAGCATTGCAATGCATTGTAACTGCAATAAAAAGTAAAAAAAAAGTGAAAGTCCCATAAAGGGACAAGTTAAAAAAAAAAAAAATTTTTAAAAATTGTAAAAAAAAATATTAAAAAATAATTTTAAAAAATCCCCTAAAAATACACATTTTTATGTAATAAAAAAAATAAAAAACAAAAAAAATACACATGTTTGGTTTCGCCACGTCCGTAAAAATCCCATCTATAAAAGCATAGCCTAGTTAACCCCTTCAGTGAAAGCCGAAAAAAAAAACACAAAAAAGTAGTAAATTATACCTTTTCCAAGCGGTATCATCATACCGCTTGGAAAAAGTGCAATAACACGCGATCAAAAAGTCAGATATAAATAATCATGGTACCGCTGAAAACGTCATCTTGTCCCGCAAAAAACAAGCTGCTATAAAGCATCATCAGCGAAAAAATAAAAAAGTTATAGCTCGCGGAATAAACTGATGCAAAAATAATAATTTTTTCTATAAAATTTTTTATTGTGTAAAAAACGCCAAAACATAAAAAAATATATAAATGAGGTATCACTGTAATCGTAGTAACCCGAAGAATAAAGCTGCTTTATCAATTTTACCACACACGGAACGGAGGAAAAAAAAAAACAATTACTGAATTGCTGGTTTTTGTTCATTCTGCTTCCACAAAAATCGGAATAGGAAGCGATCAAAAAACGTTATGTGCCCGAATATGGTACCAATAAAAACGTCAGCTCGTCCCGCAAAAAATAAGCCCACAGATAACTCTGTCGGCCGAAATATGGAAAAATTATAGCTCTCAAAATACGGCAATGCAAAAATTTCTTACAAAAAATTATTAAAAAAAAAAAGCATCTATTAGTGTGTGACAGAAGCTAAACATGAAAAAAGGATGTAAATCTGGTATCGCTGTAATCGCACCGATCCGAGGAATAAAGTCGCCTAATCACTAATACCGCACGAGGAACGGCGCAAAAAAGAAAACCAATTCTTCACCTTTTGTGGATTTGTTCATTGTGCCTCCCAAAGTTCGCAGTAAGGCGATCACAGTGGTTCCCCCCCACATATGGGATATCAGCGTACTCAGGACAAATTGCACAATAGCTTTTGGGGTCCTATTTCTCCTGTTACCCTTATAAAAATAAAAATTTGGGGGCAAAAAGATTATTTTTGTGGAAAAAAATATGATTTTTTTATTTTCACGGCTCTACGTTATAAACTTCTGTGAAGCACTTGGGGGTTCAAAGTGCTCACCACACATCTAGATAAGTTCCTTGGGGGGTCTAGTTTCCAAAATGGAGTCACTTGTGGGGGTTTCTACTGTTTAGGCACATCAGGGGCTCTCCAAACGTGACATGACACCCGCAGACCATTCCATCAAAGTCTGCATTTGAAAAAGGCGCTCCTTCCCTTTCGAGCTCTGCCATGCGTCAAAATAGTGGTTTACCCCCACATATGGGTATCAGCGTACTCAGGACAAATTGCACAATAACTTTTGTGGTCCTGTTACCCTTTGGAAAATAACAATTGGGGGTGGAAAGATCATTTTTGTGGAAAAGATATGATTTTTTAATTTTACTGCTCTACGTTATAACCTTCTGTGAAGCCCTTGGGAGTTCAAAGCTCTCAACACACATCTAGATAAGTTCCTTTGGGGGTCTAGTTTCCAAAATGGGGTCACTTGTGGGGGGTTTCTACTGTTTAGGCACACAGGGGCTCTCCAAATACGACATGGCGTCCAATCTCAATTCCAGCCAAAAAAGTCAAATGGCGCTGCTTCCCTTCCGAGCTCTGCCATGCGCCCAAATAGTGATTTACCCCCACATATGGGGTATCAGCGTACTCAGGACTAATTGCACAATAACTTTTGGGGTCCTTTTATCCTTTGGAAAATAAAAATTGGGATGAAAAGATCATTTTTGTGGAAAAAATATGATTTTTTAATTTTACGGCTCTACGTTATAACCTTCTGTGAAGCCCTTGGGGGTTCAAAGCTCTCACAACACATTTAGATAAGTTCCTTGGAGGGTCCAGTTTCCAAAATGGGGTCACTTGTGGGGGGTTTCCACTGTTTAGGCACACAGGGACTCTCCAAATGCGACATGGCGTCCAATCTCAATTCCAGCCAAAAAAGTCAAATGGCGCTGCTTCCCTTCCGAGCTCTGCCATGCGCCAAAATAGTGGTTTACCCCCACACATGGGGTATCGGTGTACTCTGGAGAAATTATACAACAAATATTGTGGTTCATTTTCTCCTGATACCCTTGACAAAATTTAAAAAAATTGTGTCGAAAGAAAAATTTTGGGAAAAAAAGTTAAATGTTCATTTTTTCCTTCCACATTGCTTCAATTCTTGTGAAGTACCTAAAGGGTTAACAAACTTCTTGAATGTGAACACGTTGAGGGGTGCAGTTTTTAGAATGGTGTCACTTTTGGGTATTTTCTGTCATATTGACCCCTCAAATTCACTTCAAATGTGAGGTGGCCCCTAAAAAAATGGTTTTGTAAATTTTGTTGGAAAAATGAGAAATTGCTGGTCAACTTTTAACACTTATAACTTCCTAACAAAAAAAAATGTTGGTTCCAAAATTGTGCTGATGTAAAGTAGACATGTGGGAAATGTTATTTATTAACTAATTTTTGTGACATATCTCTCTGATTTAATGGCATAAAAATTAAAAGTTTGAAAATTGCAAAATTTTCAAAATTTTTGCCATATTTCCGTTTTTTTCATAAATAAACGCAAGTTATATTGAAGAAATTTTACCACTATCATGAAGTACAATATGTCACGAGAAAACAGTCTCAGAATCGCCAATATCCGTAGAAGCGTTCCAGAGTTATAACCTCATAAAGAGACAGTGGTCAGAATTGTAAAAATTGGCCTGGTCTTTAACCTACAAAATGGCTTGGTCGTTAAGGGGTTAAGAACAAAAGTGAAGTTTTTGATAAACTTGTAGACTATGTAACAAGATCAAGTAACAAATTTCAAAGGAAGCCAATTGTCATCAGAAGTGATAATGGAGGTGAATTTACAGGTCACAGAATTGAAGACTACTTAAGACAAAATGGAATAGAACATCAGAAAACTGTTCCATACACACCTGAACAAAATGGAGTAGCAGAAAGGAAAAACAGAACTCTAACAGAAATGATGAGATGTATGCTGACAGATTCTAAACTACCAGAGAAATATTGGGGTGAGGCAGCAATGACAGTTACATATCTACAGAACCGACTTTTTTCCAGAAAACTGAAGAAAACTCCATATGAACTGTGGCAAGGTATGAAACCAAGTGTCAATCATTTAAAAGTTTTTGGATGTAAAGTTTTTATATTCATTCCAACAGAAAAATGTTCCAAACTTCAAAACAAATCCATGGAAGGAATATTCGTTGGATATAGTGAAAACTGCAAAGGATATAGAATCCTAGATCCCAAAACAGACAGAGTTACAGTGAGTAACAGTGTGACATTCATTGAAGATTTAAATGAAGACATTATGATTTCAGTTGAAACAAAAAATGAGAAAAACAATAGTGACATAACTGAAGAAATATCTGATGAGAAAGAAGTAGAAATTAATGAAGAACAAAATACTGAAAGTGAAGAATCACAACTACAAACAGACACAGAACCAAGACGTTCAATAAGAGAGAACAAAGGAAAACCACCAAAACGCCTCTCATACAAGGCAAGTACAAGTAAAATGTATGAATCTATCTCTTGGGAAGAATAGCTCGACTTCCAGAAGAAGAAGACTATGATGAAACATTTGCTCCAGTTGTCAAACACACTACAATAAGAACTTTACTTACAGTTGCAGCAATGGAAAAGATGGAACTAAGACATCTGGATGTAAAGACAGCTTTTTTGAATGGAGATTTAACAGAAGACATTTACATGGAACAACCTCCAGGATTCAAAGATAAAAGAAATCCAAACAAAGTTTGCAAACTACAGAAAAGTATATATGGTTTAAAACAAGCAGCTAAAGCGTGGAATGACAAAATCACGGAAGTACTAACAAATGAAAAATTTCAAAGAAGCAAAGCTGATCCATGCTTGTACACAAAAAGGCTGAGTAATAGATGGATTTATGTACTCATATATGTAGACGACATTTTGATTTGTTTTAAACAAGAAAGGGATAAAGAAAACATTCTAAAAATCCTGAAGCAACAATTTGAAATCAATGACTTGGGAAATGTAAAACAGTACCTAGGAATACAGATAGATAGACAAGAAGAACTGTGGTTAAGACAACTGTTGACAGAATTAGGACAATCACACTTGGAACCAACAAAACTCAAAAAGGACCAAGGAGTCTTAAAGTTGGAGTATTGCCCTACTGAAGAAATGACAGCGGACATTTTCACGAAGGCGTTGAATGCTGATAAACATCAGAGACTAATAAAAAAGTTGGGTTTGATTGAATAAGTCCTTACTGTTGAGAAAGGGTGTTGTCATATGCAACAGATCAGAACTTATTATATATGTGTAACAGGAGGACTTTATGCTGACCTGACAGTAGATGGCGATGTTGTGTAATGTTTCCTTCTGTTTAATGCATAGTATAAGAATTAGTCTCTTCTGTGTTTAGTTTCACTTTCGTTTTGTTCCTGTTTGCTGATGCAATGCTGTAAAGACTGTGCATTATTCCTTCACCTCATGTTCAGAGTAGTAAACGCTTGTTATCCCATGCAACTTGCTCTGTGAAGTTTTCTGCTGCAAAGGTGTGGATTCAGAAGCTGTGCAACATGGAGCAGCATCAAAAAGGCACCGCTGGACCCAAGTGGTGAAATTGTGAGTATGTGGGGAGGGGATTGTGGGGGTTGAGCAAATCTCAGTTTGTTATTTTATCAGTGTATGGAGTAAGAAAAGTTAAACTAGGACTTTTTACACGTTGAGTATAGATGGCCTTTAAATTCAGCAACCTCTGTGCAATACCCCTCACAATAGTTATTCCTGATCATGAATCAAAGGCAATTGAAAATAATAGCTTTATTGAGAATGAATAATTTTGTAATTTTGTCACACGGTACCCATAGTAAATTGTTCATGTTGTTGGAAGAGTCTTTGCATCACTTTTATTACTCACTCCACTTCTATGAAGCGTAACCGTTCCGAACATTGGAACACAATCACCAAGATAAAATCATTTAGATCTTTCAGCAAAATTTTTCAGTCTGTGACTAACTGTGGAAATTGACTCACACTCAATAATTTATTATTTCAGCAGGACACATCCATCAGCTGCCAAACAACAAGCTCCGCCACCAGAGGATGACAGTTTTTATTATGTATGCTCCAACACTGATATACCACTTGTATTACTGTATGCCGGACGTCACATGGAAAGTATAAATCTTTCTTCAACAGAGCAGTACTTGAAGTATAACAAAATTAGCCTTTGAGAAAATGTAAAATATAGACACAGTTTGACTATAAAACACAGCAATAATGGTCCCTTAAAAGTGTTGCCCAGGCTTTGGGCTCAAGTCTGCAGTCTCTCTATATGACTGAACACTTGTGAAACCTCACAGCGTGCAGTGCGCGCGTTGTCAGGATTTTCCGGGGCCTGCTTCTGGAGCAGGTAGGCATGTGACTTGTATGTGATTTGCATACATGTGGTCACATGCCAACTAGACATGCGTGTCATTGCTCTATACAAGTGAATTAAGGGATGCCAGATATGATAAGTCGGAATGGGCCAGAAGTATGGAAATTGCATACTTGCCCGGCACGGAAGAATCCTGAGAGTGCGCACTGTGACACATACTGTAGAGTGACTGAAGAATTGAGCCCCAAGCCTTGACAACTCCTTTAAGCAATATCTAATTGCCTGAGCCATTGTCATTAAAATTACTGACCCCCCAATTGCAAATTAGGTTTATTAGCAAAATGAACAAAATTTCTGCTGTTTGCAATAAACCAACGAAACAAGAACAATTTAAATAGCTCAATACAACTAATATAACAAATTTCTCCAAGTTCAACACAAAATGCAACTTTTATTGACCATTACAGTTTTACAAGTATTCATCCTCTTCATATCAAATGCTTTTGTACCTAGTAAAACTTTTTTAGCTGTTATGACCTGCTGCAAACAGGAAGCATAGACAGTCACTAGCTCCTCGCAGTGTTTATGAAGAATCTTAGTCCATTCCAAATGGGCAATGTCCTCCAGTTCTTGAATATTCTTGGGTTTGCATACTGTAACATCCTTCTTCAAAACGTACCAAAAGTTGGGGTTCTATGGGGTTCCAGTTGGGTTAATATGGCCACTCCAGAATCTTCCAAGATTCCTTCTGACACTAAGCCTTGGTGAGTTTTTTAAGTTTGCTTAGGATCATTGTCTTGTTGGAATGTTCGATGATGACCAAGTTTCAGCTTCCTCACAGACCATATAATATGTATATGGGACACCCAACACATTCACAACCAGTAATGTTCCAGGAGAGAAAGATCGAGCATTGTAATTTGGAAAGTCCACTCCTTTTTTTCATATATGGCAGCAGTTTACTTCACTCTCCCCATTGTATATGGGGAAGAAAAGGGAGATAACTCTTGGTCAATGAGCATTAGCCCAACTATCTAAGCTGTATTTTGCAAATCGTTGGTTCAAAAGTATAACACTACAATCTCTACCACAACATGGTGCTACGTGTCCACAGTTGAGACTTCTTAGCTATTTTTGAGATTTTTCCCATGTAAGAATGCAGAACATTATTAACAATATACGGAAAACTACATATGGTCTCCCTTTTAAACAGAAATAAATCACTGATGATTTCTTATATCCCAGTAGTAGGTTTTAAAATAGTTTAGTCAATATGGATTTGAAGGGTTGAGCGCACAGATGTGACCCGATGTAGTGGTTTGCATAAAGGAGTATATTGCAAAAGGTTTAAGCCTAGAATCCATGTCTGAGTGAAAATGATCTCCCATCAGTTACTGCCCAGATGTGAGGTGATCTCATGAACCAGTATTATTTTCAGGTGTCCGTGGTGTTAGTGCAGTTCAGAGAACGTCAGGGAGATGCAGGCTTCCAGATCTTGTCATGCTGAGGACCTTAATCATATACAGATATTTCATTGGTACTTAAATTGTAGTGAAACCAATGTTGTAGTAATTGGGTGGGCTGCCACAGCAAGGCCATGGTGCCTGATTAGGCCCATATACCCTTCTGCTACATAAGAGACAGTAACATCTATGTCTGTGCTCGCTTGGTATTACCGCACCTTCATTATGGGCGACCAGGAGCGAGACTGCAACTGTTCTGTTTAGCATTCTGGGACACCGAGTGCTGTCCAGACAGTGAGTTTATGGGTTAGCTCCTCCACATTGGGCAGGGCTACTCAACATTTAATCCTCTAGCTCTCTTCTTCCAGATTCCAGTTATAGGTTAACCACTTTACCCCCCACTCCCTGCCATTTTCCGTTTTTTCGTATTTATTTTTTCATCCCCTGCTTACAAAAGCCATAACTTTTTTATATATTTCTATCAATATAGCTGTATAAGATCTTGTTTTTTGCGGGACGAGTTGGACTATTGAATGGCGCCAATTGATTTTATCCTATAGTGTACTGGAAATTGGGAAAAAAAATCCAAGTTTTGCAAAAAAAAAAGTGCAATTCCACAATTGTTTTTTTGGGATTTTTATTTACCATGTTTACTAAATAGTAAAACTACAAGGTTGTAAAATATGGCAATCCTACTGTTGGTGCACAAGTAGGATCCTCTCCCATCTATTTATATAATCGTCTTATTCTGTCTGTCTGTCTGTCTGTCTGTCCAGGAAATCCCGCGTCTCTGATTGGTAAAATGAGTTAATATACAGTAACATGAGGTAATACACAGTAATATGAGGTAATACACAGTAATATGAGGTAATACACAGGTAACATGAGGTAATATGAGGTAATATACAGTACAGACCAAAAGTTTGGACACACCTTCTCATTCAATGATTTTTCTGTATTTTCATGACTATGAAAATTGTAGAATCACACTGAAGGCATCAAAATTATGAAGTAACACATGTGGAATTATACATTACACTTTACAAAAAAGTGTGAAACAGCTGAAAATATGTCTTATATTCTAGGTTCTTCAAAGAAGCCACCTTTTGCTTTGATTACGGCTTTGCACGCAGAAAAGGTCAACGGATGGACTCTACACGCCTAGTTCCCACCGTGAACTAAGAAGCCCCCGGAAGAAGCTTGAGCGAAACGCGCTTTGGGGTGGAGGAGGTTATGCCACACACATCAGCACGGTCCAAATTCTTAGGTAATTCACTAGTTTATTTTTGTGACACACTTCCATGTTATGTGGGAAAGATGTTTTGATAGCAGCTTTTCATCTAGGACTTTCAGGGTCCAGTAAAATTATTTACCATTGATCTATATTTAGGACTATTTGGTCCAGTCTGATTAGGGGTAGTAGGTTGTCACATATTAAGCATTGTGGAGCTCTTTTTTGAGTCCAGCCAGCATTTACTTATAAAGTAGGCAATTATCTCGTTTGATATAACTTAACGGCTACACATCTATGCCAATATATATTTACTAGGGCGTCTGTAATTTAAAGTTTTTTAGGGACATTTCTCATATAGGAACTCTCATATACCGGACTATATATATATACCTATTTACTGATGTAGTGATACGACATAGACCTCCTACTGGGCATTCTTGTTATTTTATTGTTTTTAAATTTGTATGTTATATGTCAATAAAGGTCATTTTTTTACATTTTCCGTGCTGGAACACTTTTTGCGGTTATATGTATCTGCAATTTTTGAGGTTATAGCTGATGATGAGTGCCAGCTCTAATAAGATTATATATAGCTTTGGACTATTTTGTGGATACAGATAACATGAGGTAATATGAGGTAATATACAGTAACATGAGGTAATACATGGTAATATGAGGTAATACACAGTGACATAAGGTAATACACAGTAACATCTATATATATATATATATAATCATCTTATCCTGTCTGTCTCTCTGTCTGTCCAGGAAATCCTGCGTCGCTGATTGGTGCGGCTGTGGCCAATCAGCGACGCAGGGCTAACTCTGCCCATGTTGTCATGTGACTCACCAACTGCCCATGATGTACTGAACATGTTTTGTCAGTCACAGTGTCTGATGTACTTCTGTCACGTTTACTTAACACGGGTAATACACAGTGACATGAGGTAATACATAAGTAACATAAGGTAATACACAGTAAAATGAGGTAATATACAGTAACATGAGGTAATACACAGTAATATGAGGTAATACACAGGTAACATGAGGTAATATACGGTAACATGAGGTAATACACAGTGATATGAGGTAATACATAGTAACATGAGGTAATACACAGTGACATGAGGTAATACACAGGTAGTATACAGTAACATGTGGTAATATACAGTAATATGTGGTAATATACAGTAACATGAGGTAATACACAGTAAAAAGAGGTAATATACAGTAACATGAGGTAATACACAGTAATATGAGGCAATACACAGGTAACATGAGGTAATATACGGTAACATGAGGTAATACACAGTAATATGAGGTAATACACAGTGACATGAGGTAATACACAGTAACATCTATCTAATATATATAATCGTCTTATTCCGTCTGTCTGTCTTTCTGTCCAGGAAATCCCGCGTCGCTGATTGGTCCGGCCGCGGCCAATCAGCGATGCAGGATTTCAGAAAAAAGATGGCGGCCTTTAGCGGCTTATCTGTCGCACGGAGGTCAGCGGCGATGCAGCGGGAGATGACTGGCGCTAGCAGCAGAAGTACCCTGACCGGCGGCGCCACTGACCTCCATGCGGCTACCGTCGGGGATCAGCGGCTAGGGGTCATCTCCCGGAGAGAGTGTATCATCTCTCGGAGAGCGTGTTTAAATTTGGCGCCAAAATCGCTGATTGGACGCGGGCGGCGGCCGTGACCAATCAGCAGAGCGGTGTTTAAATTTAGCGCCAATATCGCTGATTGGCCGCAGCCGCCGGAAGTCAGCAATTTTGGCGCCAAATTTAAACACGCTCTTCGGCAAATTGGCGCCGGATTTAAAATAAATGCGCCACCGTCAAGAGATAGCAGGGCTAACTCCGCCCATGTGGTCATGTGACTCACCAACTGCCATTGATGTACTGAACATGTTTTGTGATTCACAGTGTCTGATGTACTTCTGTCACATTTACTGAACACGTTCTGCCAATCACAGCGCGCTGAACAGATACTTCTTTACGCTTCCTGTCTTCCAATGGGTCGTAAGCGAAAATACGCCACTGACGATGACAGAAAAGCAGCAGAAGCAGCAAGAAAAAGACAATGTCGAGAGAATCAGACGCCACAACACACTGCCGCTAGACAAGCCCAGGATGCGGAATCTCACAGAAAACGTCAGGAACAGGAGACACCACAACACACTGCCGCCAGACAAGCCCAGGATGCCGAATCTCACAGACAACGTCAGGAAAGGGAGACACCACAACACACTGCCGTCAGACAAGCCCAGGATGCCGAATCTCATAGACAATGTCGGGAACAGGAGACACCACAACACACTGCCGCCAGACAAGCCCAGAATGCGGAATCTCACAGAAAACGTCGGGAATGGGAGACACCACAACACACTGCCGCCAGACAAGCCCAGGATGCTGAATCTCACAGACAACGTCAGGAAAGGGAGACACCACAACACACTGCCGCCAGACAAGCCCAGGATGCCGAATCTCACAGACAATGTCGGGAAAGGGAGACACCACAACACACTGCCGCCAGACAAGCCCAGGATGCCGAATCTCACAGACAATGTCGGGAAAGGGAGACACCACAACACACTGCCGCCAGACAAGCCCAGGATGCCGAATCTCACAGACAACGTCAGGAAAGGGAGACACCACAACACACTGCCGCCAGACAAGCCCAGGATGCCGAATCACACAGACAATGTCGGGAACAGGAGACACCACAACACACTGCCGCCAGACAAGCCCAGGATGCGGAATCTCACAGAAAACGTCGGGAATGGGAGACACCACAACACACTGCCGCCAGACAAGCCCAGGATGCCGAATCTCACAGAAAACGTCGGGAACAGGAGACACCACAACACACTGCCGCCAGACAAGCCCAGGATGCGGAATCTCACAGAAAACATCGGGAAAGGGAGACACCACAACACACTGCCGCTAGGCAGGAACACGATGCGGAATCCCATAGACATTGTCGGAATTTTGGGTTGGTATTGTTAACAAATATATTACAGTGTCGATGTACTTCTTTTGTCCGATGATTTATTTAAATACAGTTAGATATTCATGTAATAGTTTATATATTTTGATGATCTGTTTAATAATTTTGTTCAGTTGTATTAAGTTCTATGAGCAATACCATTTAATGATAATGTATATATTTTACCCGAAAAATCCTGTGTATTCATTGCATTATTCTTAAATCTTCATAAATAAACTACATACATATTCTAGAATACCCGATGCGTTAGAATCGGGCCACCATCTAGTAAAGTAATAATAGCACAAACAGAAAAAATGGACGTAGCAGTTTAAATAAAGAAAAACTCAGTCTCTGAATATCGTCCATGAATAATAATGACATATACGTCCTGAAAAATGAATGGCAGACCATTCGGGATAGAGAGAACCGAAAAAACTAAAGAACATGGGTAATTCCGGAGTAGTGAATCTCGTGACAACGGTTTAGATGGTAAAAAAATGCTTTTATAAGACAGTGAATGGCAAAAATCAGCATTGTGTGCAAGAGTGCCCGCACACTAATATAGTGAATTAAAAACAGTAATAGAAAACAATATATACAACATCTGGAAAACACAAACGAATAGGGGACCACAAAATAAATGTTTATGGAAAAGATGTTTTTTTGCAGCACTAGAAAAAAAGTGTGTGCAAATATGGGTCCAAAAGACACTGTTCACCTGATAAAAAATGTCTAATGTAGTCAGGATAATCGACAACAACAATGTGAAAACAGTGGCTAAGGATAAATTGATACCCTCAAATAATCATGAGAAAATAGGTTCATAAGGCATAATACAATGGCAGATTGCCCAAGACAATATAGAGAGCACAAAAAATATACAAGGTTGAATTGCTACCTTATATACAAATTGCATGGAAAAATGTTGCCCTATATTCATCCAAAAGAAAAAGGCTGCCCAAAAGACATACATGTATAAGCAAGGAAATACAAATTAGAGTGCTGCCAAATATATAAAGTGCAACATGGACCAATGTCCTGTGTATATCGGTATGCCACAAGGATAGCCGCAGTATCAGATAGTTAGTTGTGGTTAAGTGTATAAGATAATGACCAGAGGCTATACCTGGTGCTGGTCCAAGGGTGGTTTCCCAGTTCGAGGTGCGGAGCACACCCCGACGCGCGTTTCGGAACTCTGTCCTTCGTCTGGGAGTGTCTATAACTCTCACCATGCTACTAATATGGTTACGTATTTGAATTTGATGTTATATTATCTATCTGATTACAACATGATCTATATTGTAATGGTCTCTCTTACTAATATCCTCTTTTCTCTATTATATACCCTTTAAGGAATTTTCCTTGTATATTTTGTTCTGAATTATTTGGATCTATATAACTCTTGGCATTTATTGTGCTCCTTTTACATGACTTTTATGTATATATTTATATTGTTTCTTTTTTTTCAGATGTGCAGCTATACTGATGAATGTCAATATGACCGCAACAGTTTATTTCTATGGATTGTCTGCACTAAATAAAGCTGTTTGTTTTCACATACAACTCTGTAGTGCCAAGTTATCTACATTATTACTATATGGTAAAACTGAACTGGAAATATGATTCCCCAGGTCAGTACGCTTATGTAGATAGATACCAAATAAGTATAGTTTATTTTTTATGTACAGTAAGTAAAAAAAATTCTGAAATTTATATGAAAAAAGTTTTTGCTTTTTGTTTCCATTTTCCGAGAATCATCATGTTTTCATTTTTCATGATTTGTGTCTAGGTGAGGTCTTATTTTATGCACCCTGAGCTGAAATTTTTATTGATACAATATTGATGTGAATACGATGCTTTGATCGCATTTTATTGCAATGTTGCAGCGACCAAAAATATTAATTCTGGTGTTTCTATTTTTTTCTCGTTATGCTATTTACCAATGGTATTAATTTCTTATATATTCTGATAGATCGGACATTTCTGAACACAGCGATACCAAAAATGTGTTGTTTTTTTATTATTGTTTATTTTCAATAGGGCAAAATGGAAGTGATTATGAACTTTTTTGTTTTTTATTTTTTTCATATTTTTTAAAACTTTTTTTTTTACTTTTTACTTTATTTAATAGTCCACTTAGGAGACTTGAAGCTGCGATCGTCGATCGATTGTGCTTCAGCACTGGTATGTATAGCAAAAATGATGATCTCCTATGAACGCCAGCCACAATCCGGTGTTCACAGCAGTATCATCATGACAGACACAAGGGTCTTCAGCAGACCCTCGGCTGTCATGACAACCCATCAGCGCCCCATGCTCACATCATGGGCGCATCGATGGGAGCGTGAAATGAAGTGTGCCCTGCCAGCGCTTGCTAAATCCTGCTGTCAGAAATTGATAGGGGATCTGACAGGTTAACAGCCGCGAGTGGAGCACTGTTCCACCCGTGGCTGTTAAAGACACATGATGACAGAATAAATGGGAAGAAAAGCTACTAAGGGCTTTAAAGGGCTTAGTCAATAGTATTGAATCCCATATTGTTATATATACTCAATACTCTTCTTCGACTGCTCTCTCTGGTCTCTACTGGCTTATCCCTTGAAATGGCAAGAAATGCCTGCTCAGCCAATCACTGGCTGAGAATAATCACCGCTACGGCAATGATCGGCTGAGCAGTCATTTCCTGCAATTTCCTGTGTGTCAAGATGGCACCAGGAAGTAGAGACCAGTGCAACCCATAAACTCCCTTGTCTTTGTTTTTGTTTTAATACATACACTACTTGCAAAGCTTGTATAGGCTGGTGTTTTTTTATATTTCACGTATATTGTAAACTGCATGCTCTAAGATTCTATAGCTTTATTTTGCATTACTCTTGAGAAATCCGCCTGGCTTTGCTCAGCAGACTCTCAGCTATAACATCTTAGAAACTGTTCCAAATATACAATATGCTTTGCATTTAGATGTGATTATAAAGTGAAAGCCTTTAGGCATGTGCCCAGATGTTTACCACAAAGCACAGGATGCTAGTTACATATGTATAACACATGTACAACTTTCAGTTGTGCATGAGTTGATTACGACTTTAATTCAGCTATTACGAGGCTACAATGCTGATTAATTATTCAAAATATGGAATATCACATGACAGAATAAATAATGGAGAGCAACATTATTATTTCTGAATACAGATTTTAAATCGGATTTTTGCGTGATATCAAAAAAGAAATTGGAGAAAATTCTTCAAAACTGATGCAAACAAAAAGTGGATTCGGTCATCGTAACAACAAAGTTTTCAGCTTTTATTTATTTTATATATTTCTTGTTGCCTATATTGTACCAACTTGTACAAAGATTATTACCATTTGCATTAGTCCCTGCTCTCTATAAGGGTTGCAGTCTAAATTCCTTAATTCTCTCACTACATGATGGGATAGGTTTCATAGGAAGTCAATTAACTTAAAGTTGAGACAATCTCCTGAAATTGGTTTCGGACATTTTCACACAAATTGGGCAGCAGATTCGACTCAGTCCTAATTTAATTAGAAACTGAATCCAAAATGAATCTGCCCTGAAACAACATTTATTATGCTTAGTCTTTTCAGATTCCAAAGTTTAATAAACGGAGTACCAGAAAGAGGTTAAAAAAAGTTTTGGATCAGTCATCAGATAGTTCTTCTGTCCAGATCTTCCAGTACTTGACAAGGCCTCTTGTAGCCATGTGAGGTTTAGTTAGTGCCAGAACGTCCAGAGCATTGACAGATTTTAAGCTAGTAGATGGAGCGGTGGTGACAAGACAGGTGGGAGCAGGAGTAGGACAGATTAATTAAATTTTTCAAAGGATTATTTTTTATAGAATCTAGAAAAAGACTGTCAGTTGGCTGCCATTTTGCTTGATCAGTGCAAATTGAATTCCGAGAAAAAAATTAAATTCTGGTGCATCTGAATTTTTCTGAAAATTCATAAAGAATGCTCACCTCTACTCATCAGTATGATTTTGGATTGTGCGAGAAGCCCAGAGTAAATCCATGGAATCACGGGAGGATATTCAAGAATCACGGAGATCAACAATGTGAACCACTAAGCCACCATGCTGCCACCAGGACTCTGAAAAATGAAACCTAGAATTTCATGGGTTATTTTTCTTCTTCCCCAATGTTTAAAAAAATCCATACTTTTCAGTCATATTTTAGTAATATCTGTACTCAATGTTGAACTGGATTCCAAGGGCCCACCAGTAACATTGACTTTGGAGGGCCTACTTTTCAACTGCATGCAAATATTACACTTCCCTCATTCACAAATTTACCTATATTTCTATATAATAGACTGGGTAGTTTGGTTACTGAATGACGAGATGCTGCTTTTTTCTGTACAGAGTAAATCAAGTGAATTATGCCAAGTACTGGCCATACAGTGGGGTTGGGGGCCCTTATCTGCACAAAGGCCCACCGAGGATTCTCCTGTTCCCCTATGGGCCAGTCCGAGCCTGTCTGTACCAGGATGGCTGCTTTAACAGCACCCAGTCCAGTTTTTCCAGCACTGTCTTATTTTTTGCTTACATTATTTTTTCTGCGTGTAACAAATAAAGTATTACAAATGACACTAAAAGTAATTAACAAATATAGGACGGTCACAATATATAGAAGTACCCTCCAGTAAGAACCCCTTGTGGGTATGTCTACAACCCCAATAAAAGGGGGCAGTTAGACTCTAAAGATACTTAAAGTACCATAACACTGACTAGGGGGTGGACAAAAAAACAATTAAATGTGGTGTTTGTTGGTTCCAGGAAACCAGGCATAAAACCATAACAACTGTTGACTTGTTCATGTTTTATTTTGTAACAATAATTATTGAAAATATCATAAATTAATGCAAAACTATTCACCCCTTCCCCACAGCGGCACCTTTGGAGGCAATTAATGGAGTCTGTGCGGATCATCTTTGCACATGTGGACACTGCAATTTTTTCCCTATTCTTTTTTGTAAAACTGTCAAGTTGCATGTTGACTATGAGTGAAAAGCGGTTTTCTTGTCCCATCAGAAATACTTAATAAGGTCTGGACATTGACGTGTCCATTCTAGGACATTATCTTTATTGCTGTTATTACACCAATACTGTGTGTCTTTGGCTTTATGTTTGGCATTGCAGTTATCCTCTTCTAAGTCATAATTCACTTAGAGTAAAGCACATTGTCATTTAGGGTTTCACAGTAATATTCTGCATGTATTTTAGCCTGCGTTGTCACAAGACTTCCAGCGAAGAGAACCATTTACACCGCTTAATGCTGCCGCCACTTTTCTTTATAATGAAGATGGTGTGACTTTAGTAGCATGTGGTAATCGCCAAAAAGGCTCAATTTCATCTTTCTTTTTAGTTTTATCCACACTGTCTTGAAAATTGTCGGCAACATGTTGTAAGAGGTTTTATCAGCACTGTTTTTTCTCTTTCTCATATTCCCATAACTGGCACATATGATGCTATTAGAACATGGACTGAAATGCACAACATGGACTTAGATGCAATTGCCCTCTATGAGCGTTTAGATAAGTGTATCAAACAATATGCTAAGGCTTTAGAATTGTAGCCGTGACAATACTTATTTAAAGTCGTTGTCATCTAATGAGGTTTTTGTATTGTTAGGAATGCCTGCTGTGGACACAATCATCTACCTCCCGTTTCCAGACTTCTCTGGCGGTCTGTCGGCACTGGGGGCACTTGGGTGATGGCACTACACATGTTAGTTTCTCGCGTGTAGAAGTGCTGAGTGATGCGTGATCGCGGGACGCCATGCTTCCCATTTGTTTCGCGGCCTGGGAGACATGGGACACTGTGTCTCCCAGTTGCCAGGCAATGCTTGACACTGCCTTGTCTGGTGTAAGCCAATGGTGGGAATGTGTGCACCCTCCTGTACAGGTGAGCAGGGAATGGCTCCCTGGACATGACTGGGAGGAATGCATCACCTGATTTTTCTCTTTAGCATTGGGCTGGCTATTTAAAGCCTGCCCCTATCCAGTCCAGGTCAATTTATTCAGTTCCCCTGCATAGTGGTGGGGTGGAGCGCCTTCTGGTGGAAATTCAAGTTGCTTCTCAGCAGTTACTTATGGTCTTTTCCGGTTTTTCTTCCTTAGCTGTTGTCTTTGGATTCCCTTTTGGTTTTCGTTTTAGTTTAATTCTGCTAGCTTAGGATTTACTCTGGAATCCTGACTCTAACATCGTCTGCGTCACCAGATGCAAGCTATCGTGCAACAGTAGTCTGGAAAATCCCCCCTCCCCTTAGGGAGTGGGTGAAGAATATCCCAGCCTTTAAGGACTTGCCTAGCAATGGTGGCTGGCGCTAAGAGAATCTGTGACGATGCATTTGCTGGTCCGGTGAGAGTCGCTACCGAGTACATTAACTCTTGCACATAACATGTATTCCGTAATTTGAGTTCAATAGTGCACCTTCACAATATGCTGTTATATGAATCATAAGGGTTCAGTCCTCTGAAATGTTCTAATAGCATCATACGGCCTGATATAGATACTCCTGTCATTTAAAGACACAGTACATTTACCTCTTTTTTTAGAGTGAAGGTCCATGTCTGATAATGCTTTTGGGCAGACCAATAAGAGGATTGGAATCTACTGTGGTCTTTGTTTTTAGGGGTTGTAGTCCACATTCTTTTTGTAGAAAACTTTTTTCTGTATCTCCTGATGAGTTTTTGAATGAATCACATTGGGGAGACTGCTGTATTTTTAATATTGTAGAATAAAAGTTAAGTGTTACTATCCCTTTTAATTAGTCCTGATATTTTAGGGATTTTCATATCAATCAGTGATACCCTCATTTTCCCATAAACCTACCATAAGTAAAGCAACTAGGCAGTATTTGTTAAATGAAAGAGGCCATTTTGGCCTTCTTCAATGGTGCCCTCAGTGATGTGGGAATGTTTTTGTATCCCATCCCATCCCTAGCTGACATTTTTTAATAATCTTGACGCATGTTTGGAGCATTCTTTTTTGTTTAACTATTGATCAGTCTTTGCAAATGTATGAACCTTTGCAATATACATTTTCTTATCTTGCTTCCCTTTTCTCTCAGACTTTACGCTGGAAGGGCTGTTTAAACTGCCTAGTTCATGCACTTAGAGTAGATGGTTTGAACCGTAGGTCTAGAAAATATCCGTACTCGAGTGTGAGCTTCTATGCTCCCCAGCCCCATTGCTCAGACTGGGGCAGTGTTTGTAATTTGGGTCTGAGCATTGGGAAGGGGAGCAGAGAAGCTCACACTGGGGTACGGATATTTGCTAGTTACAGTAAATGTATGAGCGAATCAGTTGAAACAACACTTGCAGCAAAAAGTTTGAATAAAGAAGGAAGCAAGATAAGGAAATTGAGTAATTACAAAGATTCATAACTTTGCAAAGACTGATTAATCATTAAATAAAAAAAGATTAGCTACTCTTTAATAATCATTTTGCATTTAATATAATAGAAATCATCTCTCACTGATTTCTTGTTTAGCTGTGACTCGAGCTTGTAAACAGCAGCCATTCTGATGAGGCCAATCTACAAGGAGTAGGGAGAAAGCCGCGGCCAGAACAGCAGTGCAGCTAAATTGTAGCTGAAGATCACAGCACTATCCTAATAGAAATGAGCTAAAATTCAGTCAGGCACAAGAACTGAGGAAAATAAAAATCAGGTAATCATCCGCTGTAGGCGCTGATATACATATAATTTTTGATGTCGTGTTTGATAGTCACTTTCAGGTTCTGTGCAGACGTTCAGGAATTGGCATCGCTTTGGACACAACACATGCCCGCTGCGTACAAAGCACTGCTGGCTTTTGAACACAGGAGAATACACATGTGTTCACTGAACCGTGCGGATTCACCACGTCCAATATGTTGTACGGCGTCTCCGCAAGATAAATAGACATGCTGCGGTCTGGAAAGACACGCCGCATGTCCGTCTCTGCAGGTGTCTCTAGATGCATAATGGACATGGGATTTCTTGAAATCCCATCCACTATGCTATAACATCTGGGCACTGGGGGTTGGATGCTGCGGATATACGCAGCGTTCAACCCGCATCGTTTACTGACCTTGTGCACCTACCAGAGCTGGTTTTAGACAAAGTGGGACCTTGGACAAAGTTTAAAGTGGGGCCCCAAATGCTCACATATTACAACCAAAATGTTTCTGTGTGATGGTGCATTTACTTGTGCTGAGTTCAGGCCGTTAAACGAGTGCGATCGACAATATTGAAGTCGTTCGACACTTGTTTCCCGGCTTATTTAGGGTAGGTACATGTGTAGCCCAGCTGCGCTTGGAATCACATTTCCCAGGAGGATGCACCAAAGGTAACACCCACAAGTGACCTGATATTCATTCACACAGCTTCACCATTCCCGAGAGCCACCGGAGGGAGCCCTACATAGAGTATATAAGGATGGTGAAGCCACTGCAGAGTAGATTAGTTGAGATTAGTTGAGATTAGCTTGTGAGCTGAGAGATCAGAACAAGCGTAGTTTGTTGCTGTTACCTCAGAAAGTTGAGAAGCTGTTAGTTCTCTTGGAGAGTGGAGAGTCAGCTCCTAGAATTGTGCACAGATCAGTAGACGGAAGGTCCTGATTGCTGCTTCAGAAAGAGCATTAGAAAGAAGGAAGGAAAGAGAACAACAGTTATTGAGAGAACCTGAAGACTGCAGCTTTGAGCTTAGTTCAATGTGTGGAGGCTAGTACGAGTGGAGAAAGATAGCCACTTCAGCCTGGCCAGAACTGAGTCAACTGAGTGTAGTCTCAGTGAGTAAGCGTGCCGACGCTTTGAGAGCGGTGAAGAGAGAGAAGAATCAGCCATCTTCTGCTAGTGTGCTTATGTTAAGGGTCGGAGTAGGACGAAAGGCGAGTGGAAGAGAAGAAGAGATTAACGGAGGTTGAAACAGCATTGATAGCTTACCTCTACTCTGAATACCGGACACCGGGTCCGAGCTTGCTAGCATCTACACGACTAGTAGGAGATACCGGAGACCCTGCTGGACTACAGGTCGCAGGGGCCCAGGAGTGCTGATACGTAACCGGGGTCAGGAAGACGGGGGTCTAGCAGGACGCTGCATACAGAGACACTGTTCTATCCAAGAGAAGGCTCCACCACAAAGTCAGCCGGGCGTATACGTGAAGACAGAGTTAGACTTCGTTTCATACAGGTCAGAAACTCACACTATAGGAGTAAGGAGGCCCTACATCTACTCAGTGGGAATACTGGATGTGCATCCTCCACCCTGCCAGCATCCCAGGATGTGCCTGCAACTACATCAGTAAAGGTACAGAAAGAGACTTTCGTGTGTGTGTCTGCATTAATGCTCCTGCGGCTGAAAGCCCCCTTCTCCATCCTGCACCCCTACACCGCCATCTACCCTGAGGAACCCAGTCTTGCCTGTGGAAGACTTAACACCTTGCTGCCAGGAAACAACCCCTCAGTGGATTTACACAGCAGCGCTGGTCACACTGACCAGGTACCACAGGTGGCGTCACGAATATCCTACAAACACTTTAATCCCCTGTAAATTCCCCACTTTTTAGTGAGCGCCTAGGGCCACAGACCGAGCTGTGCTACCCGTGACATCCCCCATTGTAGTGAACGGGCTCGGTGCCGAGTACCCCACAGGCCCTGGCGAGTGGCTCATACACACGTTCAGTAATTGGCATCGCTTTGAAATATTATTTATTTGGCATAGAAATGGCAATGAGAGGGTTGATGCAATTAATTTGTTTGTAATATGCCGAAAAAAGAGTGGACTGCACCTCCAAAAATCACACAATGATCTAATGCCGCTAGGCAAAAACTAGGTAAAAATATATATAACTGAACATGAGGTTGTTAGTTTAACATTCTGATCAGACTGTATGAAGCCCACTGTCACGTCACGGCAAACCTCTTAGTGGATCCCTACTGCCCTAACGGAGCGGAGCCGCACGCCGACCACCGCCACAGCAGCAATGCACAGGCAGGGCAGATGGCCCGGTGTCTTCAGACCGCACCACCCCACCAGCACAAAACCTCAGCAACAATGGATGCCACACAGCACCAACACCAAATGCAGTGCTGCTGTGGCGGTAGTCGGCTTGCGGCTCCACTTCATTGGGGCAATATGGACTCCTTTCATTTGGTGTTGGTGCTGTGTGGTGGACATTATTGCTGTGGCTTTGTGCTGGTGGCGCTGCACAGTCAGGAGACACTGGGATGTCTGCGCTGCCGGTGCATTGCCACTGTGGCGGTGGTCGGCACACGGCTCCGCTCCATTAGGGCGATAGGGACCCGCTTAGAGGTTTGCCGCGACGTGGCAGTGGGCATCATACTGTCTGATCAGAATGTTAACCTAAGAACCTCATGTTTAGTTATATATAAATTTTTGCCTAGCGGCTTTAGATCAATGTATGATTTTTGGAAGTGAGGTTCATGCTCTTTTTTTGTTGTATAGCGTGTTCTTTCCCCTTTCTTGGACCAGCACTTCTCGCATTTGGCACAGGTGATTTTAATTAGCAGAAGACTGCAAAGGGTCTAGTCCATTTCTGCTCTCAATGAAGAGCATGAGGAAGGTGAGTTTCAGCTCTCCTTTCATTTGGTGTTGGTGCTGTGTGGCAGTCATTGCTGCTGTGGTTTTGTGCTAGTGGCGCTGCGCGGTCTGAAGACACTGGACCATCTGCGCTACCGATGCATTGCCGCTGTGGAGGTGGTTGGCGCATGGCTCCGCTCTGTTAGAGTGATAGGGACCCACTAAGAGGTTCGTCGTGAAGTGGCAGTGTGCTTCGTACAGTCTGATCAGAATGTTAAACTAAGAACCTCATGTTCGGTTATATCTAAATTTTTGCCTAGCAGTTTTAGATCAATGTATGATTTTTGGAGGTGCGGTTCATGCTCTTTTTTAGTCATTTATTTGTAACACTACTAGAAAACACAACGGTTTAGAAAAATTATTTCTTTGGCCTAGAAATGTCAGCGAGACAGCTGATGCCAATTTTTTATTTCCCAGACTACTAGAAAACACACACCGTTTTAGAAAATTATTTATTTTGCTACAAATGGCAGCGAGACGGCTGATGCCAATTATTTATTTCCCAAACTACTTTTAAAAAAATGGGCCAGAAAACTTAGTTGTTTGCCCAAGAAATGACAAGACAGCTGAAGCCAACTATTTATTTTCAAGACTACCAGAAAACATACACAGGTTTAGAAAAATTATTTGCTTTGCCTAGAAATTTCAATGAGACAGCTAATGCCAATTATTTATTTTCCAGATTACTAAAAAAAAACACAGTGGCTTAAAGTTACAGTACTTCCACAGTTCTCCCGAAAGAGTACACACGGTGGCTTCACCCCTCTCTGCCATCAGACGTACTATTCCGTCCATGTGACCCTGGACCTAATTCCCATGGACGGAATAGTACGTCATGGGCGATCAGCTGCGCTCCCGGGGGGAGCGCAGCTGATCGCCGCCGGGTGTCAGCTGATTATCACAGCTGACACCCGTGACTGTGTGTCAGGAGCGGTCACGGACCGCTCCCGGCACATTAACCCTTGGCACACTGCGATCAAACATGATCGCGGTGTACCCGGGGCACAGGGGAGGATCGCACAGGCAGGGGGCTCCCTGCGCGCTCCCCTGCGACCCTCAGAGGAGCGCAATGTGTCGCGCTGTTCCGAGGGTCCGTCCTCCCTCCAGGTCCCCGGATCCAAGATGGCGCCGGGGTCCTGCAGGGAGGCGGCTTCCTCAGTGCCTGCTGAGAGCAGGCGCTGGGGAAGCCTGCAGCGATGCCAGAGCGATCGCTGGTGTGACAGAGTGCTGTGCACACTGTCACACCAGCGATCTGATAAAATACTGTGATGTCCCACCCTGGGACAAAGTAAAAAAGTAAAAAAAGTAAAAATAAAAAGTGTAAAAAAAAATCATAAAAAAAAAAATATATATTCCCCAATAAATTCATTTTTTCCTGTAAATAAAAAAAACAAAACAATAAAAGTACACATATTTGGTATCGCCGCATCCGTAACAACCCCCCCTATAAAACTGTCCCACTAGTTAACCCCTTTAGTGAACCCCTTAAAAAAAAAAAAAAAACGAAGCAAAAAATCAATGCTTTATCATCATACCGCCGAACAAAAAGTGAAATAACACGCGATCAAAAAGACCGATATAAATAAACATGGTACCACTGAAAACGTCATCTTGTCCCGCAAAAAACGAGCCGTCACACAGCATCATGAGCAAAAAAATAAAAAAGTTATAGCTCGCAGAATAAAGCGATGCAAAAATAATGATTTTTTATATAAAATTGTTTTCATTCTATAAAAGCGCCAAAACCTAAAAAAATGATATAAATGAGGTATCGCCATAATCGTACTGACCCGAAGAATAAAACTGCTTTATCAATTTTACCACACGCGGAACGGTATAAACGCCTCCCCCAAAAGAAATTCATGAATTGCTGATTTTTGTTCATTCTAACCTCCCAAAAATCGAAATAAAAAGCGATCAAAAAATGTCACGTGCTCAAAAATGGTACAAATAAAAACGTCAACTCGTCCCGCAAAAAATAAGACCTTACATGATTCTGTGGGCCAAAATATGCAAAAATTATAGCTCTCAAAATGTGGTGATGCAAAAAACTATTTTTTGCAATATAAAGCGTCTTTTAGCGTGACAGCTGCCAATCACAAAAACCCGCTATAAATAGTAAATCAAACCCCCTTTATCACCCCCTTAGTTAGGGAAAAATAATAAAATTAAAAAAATGTATTTATTTCCATTTTCCCGTTAGGGTTAGGGTTGCGGCTAAAGTTAGGGTTAGGGTTGGCGCTAACGTTAGTATTAGGGTTAGGGTTGGCGCTAACGTTAGGATTAGGGTTGGGATTAGGGTTATGGGTGTGTTAGGGTTAGGTTTGTGGTTAGGGTTGGGACTAGGGTTATTGGTGTTTGGGGTTAGGGTTGGAGTTAGAATTGGGGGGTTTCTGCTGTTTAGGCACATCAGGGGCTCTCTAAATGTGACATGGCGTCTGATCTCAATTCCAGCCAATTCTGCGTTGAAAAAGTCAAATGGTGCTCCTTCACTTCTGAGCTCTGCCATGCGCCCAAACAGTAGTTTACCCCACATATGGGGTATCAGCATACTCTGGACCCCAAGATTTATTGTGCAATTTGGCCTATTTCTCCTGTTACCCTTGGGAAAATAAAAAACTGGGGGCGACAAAATCATTTTTGTAAAGAAAAAAATGATTTTTTTGTTTTTACGGCTGTATGTTATAAAACTTCTGTGAAGTACTTGGGGCTTCATAGCGCTCACCACACTTCTAGATAAGTTCCTTGTGGGGTCTATTTTCCAAAATGGGGTCACTTGTGGGGGGTTTCCACTGTTTAGGCGCATCAGGGGCTCTCCAAATGCGACATGACGCCCCCAGACCATTCCATCAAAGTCTGCAATCCAAAACGTCACTACTTCCCTTCCGAGCCCCGACGTGTGCCCATACAGTAGTTTTCTCCCACATATTGGGTATCAGCGTACTCAGGACAATTTGGACAACAACTTTTGGGGTCCAATTTCTCCTGTTACCCTTGTGAAAATAAAATATTGGGGCGAAAAAATCATTTTTGTAAAAAAAAAAAGGATTTTTATTTTTACGGCTGTACGTTATAAACTTCTGTGAAGCACTTCGGGGTTCAAAGTGCTCACCACACATCTAGATAAGTTCCTTGTGGGGTCTATTTTCCAAAATGGGGTCACTTGTAGGGGGTTTCCACTGTTTAGGCGCATCAGGGGTTCTCCAAATGCGACATGACGCCCCCAGACCATTCCATCAAAGTCTGCAATCCAAAACGTCACTACTTCCCTTCCGAGCCCCGACGTACGCCCATACAGTAGTTTACTCCCACATATTGGTTATCAGCGTACTCAGGACAAATTGGACAACAACTTTTGGGGTCCAATTTCTCCTGTTACCCTTGTGAAAATAAAATATTGGGGGCGAAAAAATCATTTTTGTAAAAAAAAAAAGGATTTTTTATTTTTACGGGCTGTACGTTATAAACTTCTGTGAAGCACTTCGGGGTTCAAAGTGCTCACCACACATCTAGATAAGTTCCTTGTGGGGTCTATTTTCCAAAATGGGGTCACTTGTGGGGGGTTTCCACTGTTTAGGCGCATCAGGGGCTCTCCAAATGCGACATGACTCCCCCAGACCATTCCATCAAAGTCTGCAATCCAAAACGTCACTACTTCCCTTCCGAACCCCAACGTGCGCCCAAACAGTAGTTTACTCCCACATATTGGGTATCAGCGTACTCAGGACAAATTGGACAACAACTTTGGGGTCCAATTTCTCCTGTTACCCTTGTGAAAATAAAATATTGGGGGCGAAAAAATAATTTTTGTAAAAAAAAAAAAGGATTTTTATTTTTTACGGCTGTACGTTATAAACTTCTGTGAAGCACTTCGGGGTTCAAAGTGCTCACCACACATCTAGATAAGTTCCTTGTGGGGTCTATTTTCCAAAATGGGGTCACTTGTGGGGGGTTTCCACTGTTTAGGCGCATCAGGGGCTCTCCAAATGCGACATGACTCCCCCAGACCATTCCATCAAAGTCTGCAATCCAAAACGTCACTACTTCCCTTCCGAGCCCCGACGTGCGCCCATACAGTAGTTTACTCCCACATATTGGGTATCAGCATACTCAGGACAAATTGGACAACAACTTTTGGGGTCTAATTTCTCCTGCTACCCTTGTGAAAATAAAATATTGGGGGCTAAAAAATCATTTTTGTAAAAAAAAAAAAGAAATTTTTTATTTTACGGCTGTACGTTATAAACTTCTGTGAAGCACTTTGGGGTTCAAAGTGCTCACCACACATCTAGATAAGTTCCTTGAGGGGTCTAGTTTCCAAAATGGTGTCATTTCTGGGGGGTTTCCACTGTTTAGGCAGATCAGGAGCTCTCCAAACACGACATGGCATCCAGCCAATTCTGCGTTGAAAAAGTCAAACGGCGCTCTTTCCCTTCCAAACTCTGCCATGCACCCAAACAGTGGTTTACCCCCACATATGGGGTATCAGCGCACTCAGGACAAATTGCACAATAACTTTTGGAGTCTTGTTTCCCTTGGGAAAATAAAAATTGGGGTGAAAAGATCAATTTTGTGGAAAAAATATAATTTTTTAATTTTACGGCTCTACGTTATAAACTTGTGTGAAGCACTTGGGGGTTCAAATTGCTCACCAAATATCTAGATAAGTTCCTTAGGGGGTCTAGTTTCCCAAATGGGGTCACTTGTGGGGGTTTCCACTGTTTAGGCACATCAGGGGCTCTCCAAATGCAACATGGCGTCCAATCTCAATTCCAGCCAATTTTGGTTGGAAAATGTCAAATAGTGCTCCTTCCATTCCGAGCTCTGCCATGCGCCCAAACAGTGGTTCCCCCCCACATATGGGGTATAAGCGTACTCAGGACAAATTGGACAACAAATTTTGTGGTCCAATTTCTCCTGTTACCTATGGGAAAATAAAAAATTAGTGAGATAATTTTTGTGGGAAAAAAATAGGATTTTTTATTTTCATGCCCGGGCATTATAAACTTGTGTGAAGCACTTGGGGGTTCAAAGTGCTCACCAAAGATCTAGATAAGTTCCTTAGGGGGTCTAGCTTCCAAAATGGGGTCACTTGTGGGGGGTTTCCACTGTTTAGGCTCATCTGGGGCACTACAAACGGAACATGACCCCCATCAATGTTTGCATTCCAAAACGTTACTGCTTCTTTTCCAAGCCCTGCCGTGCGCCCAAACAGTTTCCCCCCCCACATATGGGGTATCAGCGTACTCAGGACAAATTGGACAACAAGTTTTGGGTCCAATTTCCTTGGGAAAAATCAAAAATTTGGGGCTAAAAAATCATTTTTGTGGAAAATTGTTTTTTTTTTTTTTCACACCCAGGCATTATAAACTTTTGTGAAACACTTTGGGGTTCAAAGTGCTCACAACAGATCTAGATAAGTTCCTTAGGGGGTCTAGTTTCCAAAATGGTGTCACTTGTGGGGGGTTTCCACTGTTTAGGCGTATCAGGGGCTCTCCAAACACGACATGGCGTCCAATCTCAACTCCAGCCAATTTTAGTTTGAAAAAGTCAAACGGCGCTCCTTCCCTTACGAGCTCTGCCGTGTGCCCAAACAGTGGTTTTCCCCCACATATGGGGTATTGGCGTACTCAGGAGAAATTGCACAACAACTTTATCTGTCCATTTTCTCCTTTTACCCTTGTGAAAATAAAAAAAAGTTTGTAGAAGATCATTTTTGTGGCTAAAAAGTTAAATATTAATTTTTTCCATCCACGTTGGTTCAGCTCCTGTGAAGCACCTGAAGGGTTAATAAACTTCTTGAATGTAGTTTTGAGTACCTTGAGGGGTGCAGTTTTTATAATGGTGTCACTTTTGGGTATTTTCTGCCATATAGACCCGTCAAAGTGACTTCAAATGTGAGGTGGTCCCTAAAAAAATGGCTTTGTAAATTTTGTTGTAAAAATGAGAAATCACTGGTCAACTTTTAACCCTTCTAATTTCCTAACAAAGAAAAATTTTGGTTCCAAAATTGTGCTGATGTAAAGTAGACATGTGGGAAATGTTATTTCTTAACTATTTTGTGTGACATATTTCTCTGTTTTAAGGGAAAAAAATTCAAAGTTTGAAAATTGCAAAATTTTTAAAATTTTCGCCATATTTGCGTTTTTTTCAAAAATAAACGCAAGGTATATCGAAGAAATTTTACCACTAACATGAAGTACAATATGTCACGAGAAAACAATCTCAGAATCGCGAAGATCCGTTGAAGCGTTCCAGAGTTATAACCTCATAAAGAGACAGTGGTCAGAATTGTAAAAATTGGCCCGGTCATTAACGTGCAAACCACCCTTGGGGGTGAAGGGGTTAAAGACACAGTACTCCCACAGGCAGAGTACGCACAGCGGCTTACGGGCACAGTATTCCCACAGATATTGGTTGCAGACTACACACAGCGGCTTTTGGCACAATACTCTCACAAATATGAGTTGCAGAGTATGCATAGTGGCTTTTTGGCACAATACTCTCACAGATATGGGTTGCAGAGTATGCATAGTGGCTTTTTGGCACAGTACTCTCACAGATATGGGTTGCAGAGTATACACAGTGGCTATTTTGCAGAGTGCACAGTCAGAATCTGTCCCACAGTCCAGCTGCGTCCTATCCCTTCACAAATGATAGCAGAATGGCGGCGGCACTTGTGACCGGCCTTTATACAGACCGGGTCACGTACGGCCAATCACAGCCATGCCAATACTTGTGATGGCTCTGGACGTGCCCACAGTCTAAAAGCTTGTTGATTGGCTATACTACAGCCTTTCAACATGCTTTATTAGACTGGCGAACCCGGATAGGAAATCTGACGTACATTAAAAAGTCCATGTTCGGGGTTTAGTAACAGACACTAGGTACCTGGTATGGACCCTGAACTTTACCATTCGAGTTTGCTCATCCCTACTAATAAGAATAAGAAACTTGTGCTTCGCATTAGCTAGTAAATTATCCAATTGAAAGGAGACTGTGTTTTTGATCACCATTGGAATCACTTAATTTTTTTCTCTCAGTTAGTGAATAAGATGTGTGAGTAAATATTTTTTCTAACTGTTCAATTGGTTTATAAATCGCAAATTGGCTCTCTTGGGGAAATAGAACATGAGCTTTTGAGAACAGAGTCTTTTGAAAAATGAGGATGCTTTAAAAAGGTGATTACGTTTAGAGATTAGTGAACTTGCTCGATGATACTCGGTTATCACTCGAGTATCACGGTGCTTTGTGACGCTTCATATTGTAGGGAGAGAGTGCTTGTCTAGGCCTGTGTTTGTACAGTAAAATGAATCAGAGGCCTGTAGTGTCAATACTAGTGCTGTAGCTGAGCCATCATGCAAACTATTGGTTCTCAAAGGTGGACATCTTGCATGAACTGGCCCTCTATGCCTTGGAGGTGTTGTACTGCCCTGCCTTTAGCATCTTGTTTGAGCAGGTTTTAGTGCCGCTGGTGGATCATAACAGACAGACAGTTTTGCCTGTCAACTGAGAATGCTGACATGCTCAGTCTCATATTACATATTCTTGGGTACTTTTTTCGTTGCAAATATAAACCTCCAAAAAACCTTGGGTTAAAAAATATTTTTGGAAAAAAAGTTTCTCTTTCCTTTAGGGTTTTTTTTTATATTTTCCCAGGGGTTTACTTTTGGTTGCTATATAATCCTCAAAAAACTTGTTAAAAAATTTTTATCGGTTTTTTATTTGTTTCATTCATAGGGTTATAGGGGAGTTTTTCGGTACATTTTGTTGGTTTTTTATAAACTAGAGATGAGCAAAATATTTTCGGAAAATTTGACGCCAAACGAAAAAATTCGGCACAAATATGATACATTGGATAAGTGATCGGTAACACAAACATTTTTTTTTAA
>JARQOD010000006.1:60540390-60559875 GCA_033576555.1 Oophaga sylvatica | reverse complement strand
AAAAGCATTGTAAATGAAAAAAAAAACTTTTATCATCAGTGTTGAAGAATCAGTTTACTCCGGCAGTACAGCCAACTAATTTATTTTATTCAACTTCATCCGATAAATGACAATATGTAATCAGAAGTTGCTTTCTCTATCATGTTCTGTCTATAATCAACATTGAACCGCCACCATAATAAGGATATAAACTCTGTGAATTTATTCAATGGCTTCATAATTTGTTAACACAGCTCCATATTATTCTTGTAATTGAAGAAGTCACCTCCTTTAACAAATCAAACAAAACCACTTAACTTAAGTGCTTTTCATTTTCGTTCAGCATCACTTGCAGTCATACTGTTGTCTATAGAAAAACAAATACAAAAATGCAATGGGCTAATGCATTGCATACAGGCAAACTTAGGAAGCTACTTGATTCTACTTCCCTTGCAAACACTTGAGCAATAGACATTGTAAGATTTTTCACTTGAGACCAGGCTGCAAGAGTTTACAATTTAAAGAAGTTTATTATGATAAACTACTTTGAACTAACAATGAGAATTGGACTTGAGTTTTTTGGTCTCACCAGAGGAAGTTATTTGGAGCTTCTACTCTCCGTCAATACAGAACATGTGCGTGTAAACTTTTAATTTCATCGCATCGGTCTATTTGCTACCATTGACATAGTGGCCAACATTCCCCAATTTGCTGCGATAATCCCAGCAAATCTCTGTCTAAAAAAGGACTTAAACCCCAACCAACAAGTTTTTTCCCACCCAGTCTTGGTAATTCACAGAGCGGTTCTGGGCGTGTGACTTGAAACAATATTATTTCACCTAGCAAGATGTTAGTATGTATGTATGTTTTTAAAAAACAACTCATTAAATATAGACTAGGAGCAACTTTATACACACACACTGAGTAGTGTACTCACTCTATTTTTATATATTTATTCTTACATAGTCTCAATTTCTCCTCAATCCCTATACAATTGTTTGGATTCTATTCATATTGATGGTTATGCAATATATGATAAATTACATCTCCTATGGAAATTTGCTGCAATATATTTTATGTTTTTAACCCCTTACCCCCCAAGGGTGGTTTGCACGTTAATGACCGGGCCAATTTTTACAATTCTGACCACTGTCACTTTATGAGGTAATAACTCTGGAATGCTTCAATGGATCTTGGCGTTTCTGAGAAAGTTTTCTCGTGACATATTGTACTTCATGTTAGTGGTTTCTTTGACATAACTTGCATTTATTTATGAAAAAAATGGAAATATGGTGAAAATTTTGAAAATGTTGCAATTTTCAAACTTTGAATTTTTATGCTCTTTAAAACAGAGAAATATGTCACACAAAATAATTACTAAATAACAACACCATTTTTTTAGGGACCACATCACATTTGAAGTCACTTTGAGGTGTCTATATGATAGAAAATACCCAAAAGTGACACCATTCTAAAAACTGCACCCATCAAGGTGCTCAAAACCACATTCAAGAAGTTAATTAACCTTCAGGTTCTTCACAGGAATTTTTGGAATGTTTTATAAAAAAATGCAAATTGCCTCTTCAAACAAAAAGGACTTGTACTCTATAGCGCCACCTATTGGAAGTAGCGATCCTACAAGTCACAATCAACCCTTTAACGAGTCTTGTAATATGACTTAGGATAAAATCAGATCTCTCCTACTTTGCACTGACGAGGACCAACAGTCCGAAACACCGTGTCTGCAAATGGAGATTCTGATTTGGCTTTTATCCTAAGTCATATTACAAGACTCGTTAAAGGGTTGATTGTGACTTGTAGGATCGCTACTTCCAATAGGTGGCGCTATAGAGTACAAGTCCTTTTTGTTTGAAGAGGCAATTTGCATAAAAAAAATGAACATTTAACTTTTTTTGCACAAAATATTTACTTCAGATCAAATTTTTTTATTTTACCAAGGGTGACAGGAGAAATTGGACCCCAAAAGTTGTTGTGCAATTTGTCCTGAGTATCCTGAAACACCATATGTGGGGGGGAACCACTCTTTGGGCGCACGGAACAGCTCGGAAGGGAAGGAGCGCCATTTGACTTTTCAATGCAAAATTGGCTGGAATTGAGCTCGGACACCATGTTGTGTTTGAAGAGCCCCTGATCGCCTAAACAGTAAAAGAAAACCACAATTGACACCATTTTGGAAAGTAGATCCCCTAAGGAACTTATCTAGATGTGTGGTGAGCACTTTGAATCCCCAAGTGCTTCACAGAAGTTAATAACGTAGAGCTGTAAAAATAAAAAATCATAATTTTTCCTCAAAAATGATCTTCTCACTCCTAATTTTTTATTTTCTTAAGGGAAACAGTAGAAATTGGACCCCAAAAAAATTTCTGCAATTTGTCCTGAGTACGCTGATACCCTATAAGTGGGGGTAAACCACTATTTGGGTGCATGGCAGAGCTTGGAAGGGAAGGAACGTCGTTTGACTTTTCAACGCAGAATTGCCTGGATGTCATGTCGCGTTTGGAGAGCCCCTGATGTGCCTAAACAGTGGAAACCCCTCACAAATGACACGATTTTGGAAACTAGACCACTCAAGAAACTTATCTAGATGTGTGGTGACCACTTTGAACTCCCAAGGGCTTCACAGAAGTTTATAACGTAGAGCCATAACATTCAAAAATCATATTTTTTCCACAAAAATGATCTTTTCACCCCTAATTTTTATTTTCCCAAGGGTAACAAGACCACCAATGTTATTGTGCAATTTGTCCTGAGTACGCTGATATCCCATATGTGGGGATAAACCACTGCTTGGGTGCATGGCAGAGCACGGAGGGGAAAGAGCGCCATTTGACTTTTTCAACGCAAAATTGGCTGGAATTGAGATTGGACGCCATGTCGTGTTTGGAGAGCTCCTGATGTGCCTGAACATTGGAAACCCCTCACAAATTACCCCATTTTGAAAACTAGACCCCCGAAGGAACTTGTCTAGATGTGTGGTGAGAATTTTGAACCCCCAGGTGTTTCACGAGTGTTTTTAGTCCCAATTTTTATTTTCCCAAGAATAACAGGAGAAGTTGGACCTCAAAAGTTGTTGTCCAATTTGTCCTGAGTATGCTGATACCCCATTTGTGGGAGAAAACTACTGTATGGGCACACGTCGGGGCTCGGAAAGTAGTGACGTTTTGGAATGCAGACTTTGATGGAATGGTCTGTGGGCGTCATGTCGCGTTTGGAAAGCCCCTGATGTGCCTAAACAGTGGAAACCCCCCACAAGTGACCCCATTTTGGAAACTAGACCCCCCAAGGAACTTATCTACATGTGTGGTGAGCACTTTGAACCCCCAAGTGCTTCACAGAAGTTTATAATGCCCGGGCGTGAAAATAAAAAAATCACATTTTTTCCACAAACATGATCTTTTAGACCCCAATTTTTTATTTTCCCAAGGCTAACAGGAGAAATTGGACCCCAAAAGTTGTCCAATTTGTCCTGAGTATGCTGATACCCCATATGTGGGAGAAAACTACTGTATGGGCACACGTCGGGGCTCGGAAGGAAAGTAGTGATGTTTTGGAATGCAGACTTTGATAGAATGGTCTGTGGGCATCATGTCGCGTTTGGAGAGCCCCTGATGTGCCTAAACAGTGGAAACCCCCACAAGTGACCCCATTTTGGAAACTAGACCCACCAAGGAACTTATCTATGTGTGTGGGGAGAACTTTTAACCCCCAAGTGCTTCAAAGAAGTTTATAACGTAGAGCCATAAAAATAAAAAATATTTTTTTTCCACAAAAATGATATTTTCACCCCCAATTTTTTATTTTCCCAAGGGTGACAGAAGAAATTGGACCCCAAGAGTTATTGTGCAATTTGTCCTGAGTACGCTGATACCCCATGTGTGAGGCTAAACCACTGTTTGGGCGCATGTCAGAGCTTGGAAGGGAAGGAGCACCGTTTTACTTTTTCAATGCAGAATTGGCTGGAATTGAGATCAGACGCCATGTCATGTTTGGAGAACCCCTGATGTGCCTAAACAGTGGAAACCCCCGAATTCTAACTCCAACCCTAACCCCAACACACCCCTAACCTTAATCCCAACTCTAATCATAACCGTAACCACAAACCTAACCCTAACACACCCCTGACCCTAATTCCAACCCTAACCCTAATCCCAACCCTAACCCTAATAGGAAAATGGAAATAAATACTTTTTTAAATTTTCTTATTTTTCCCTAACTAAGGGTGTGATAAAGGGGGGTTTGATTTACTATTCATAGCGGGTTTTTATATTGGGTTTTTATGATTGGCAGCTGTCACATGCTAAAAGATGCTTTATATTGCAAAAAATAATTTTTGCATCGCCACATTTTGAGAGCTATAATTTTTCCATATTTTGGCCCACAGAGTCATGTGAGGTCTTATTTTTTGCGGGACGAGTTGACGTTTTTATTGGTACCATTTTTGGGAACATGACTTTTTTGATCACTTTTTATCACGATTTTTGGGAGGCAGAATGAACAGAAACCAGCAATTCATGAATTTATTTTGGGGGAGGCGTTTATACCGTTCCACGTGTGGTAAAATTGATAAAGTAGTTTTATTCTTCGGGTTAGTATGATTACAGCGATACCTCATTTATATCTTTTTTTATGTTTTGGTGCTTTTATACAATGAAAACAATTTTATATAAAAAATAATTATTTTTGCATCGCTTTATTCTGCGAGCTATAACTTTTTTATTTTTTTGCTGATGATGCTGTATCACGGCTCATTTTTTGCGAGACCAGATGATATTTTGAGCAGTACCATGTTTATTTATATCCGTCTTTTTTGATCGCATGTTATTCCACTTTTTGTTCAGCGGTATGATGATAAAGCATTGTTTTTTCGCCTTTTTTTTTTTTAAGGGGTTCACTAAAGGGGTTAACTAGTGGGACAGTTGTATAGGGCGGTAGTTACGGATCCGGCGATACTAAATATGTGTACTTTTATTTTTTTTATTTACATAATAATGTGTTTATTGGGAAAATATTTTTTTTTTAATTTATTTATTTAGGGATTTTTAAAAAATATTTTTACACATGTTTATTTTATTTTTTTACATTTTTTACATTGTCCCAGCGATCTGACAAGCAGTGCAGGAGGATTGCCGTCACCTGCTCTTAGCAGGCACTGACAAGCCACCTCTCTGCAGGACCCGGAAGGACCCGTTGCCATCTTGGATCTGGGGACCTGCAGGGAGGAGGCCCTCAGAACAACTTGATAAAGTCTCATTGTGAGACAAAACGTCACCATGCTATGTGGATCTAAATAAACTCCACTTTTTTCACCATTGTAACTTGGAGTGCTGCCTTCCTATATGTTTTGGTCTAGATAGATAGATAGATAGATAGATAGATAGATAGATAGATAGATAGATAGATAGATAGATAGATAGATAGATAGATAGATAGATAGATAGATAGATAGATAGATAGATAGATAGATAGATAGATAGATAGATAGATAGATATCCTGTACTGTACACAAGTTCTAACAAGAGTCTATAGAGGAGTAACAGGGGAAATAGTGGCCCCCTGGGGCTGGTGGTTAGTACTGCATGCAACTAGTGTTCTCAATGTCCATCCAGTGCACTGCTATATACTGTACATTGTTATTGAAACAGAACAGCAGTAAATAGAATGTTAGTGTCATGCAAACGGCATGGTGGGTGACGGTCAGCGGCATATTTCCCATCATCTCAAAATGTTTCCTACTTTTGAGGGAATCCTCACATGCACTTAAGGAGTTAAAAATATGGAAATATTACCAACAAATCAGTGTCCCCTTTGAGCTGTTACATGTTGTAAAATGAGCATTTATAACATTCGGCGCAGTACATGTGTATCTGTTGTGAGTTATAGAACACCGCCTGCCAAGATTCAGTGGCAGAAAAGCCAAAGTTGTAATTTTCACATTTGTATTAAATATCTGTGTTTATGTGACCCACTCTGCATCTCCAACTCATGTGTGGTTCAGCTACGAACCACAAATATAAACATTAATTATTAACGGGAAGCCGCTTCTTAAACAAGACGGTTGACAGCTTGTAGTAGTGCATTTCAATGCACTTGGATACATGTTCATTGGGACATTAAACTGTGATCATAAATCTGGTCCTCTTTTTTTAACATAGCCATGGGAAAAATATAATTCCTTTAAGAGACTAAATATATCTTAACACTTGAGATGAACAGATCTGCCGAGATTCAAATACAGCAAATCACACAGATTTTGCATGGAAATTCCATTTGCAGTGAAGTTATTACAGTAGATGCGAATTGTATGTTCCTTATTACACTCTGAGGTCTCTCTAGGGGTGGACAATTAATTTTCCCAAGGGGCCACATGAGAAACTGGACTAATGTAGAAGGCAAAAACAATCAACTGCACTTAAAGGGATGGTTCAAAACCAAAGATGAATTTCATACTAAATATATACCTACATGTGCATCTCACAAAATTAGAATATCATCAAAAAGTTAATGTATTTCAATTCTTTAATACAAAAAGTGAAACTCATATATTATATAGAGTCATTACAAACAGAGTGATCTATTTCAAGTGTTTATTTCTGTTAGGGCTCATACTCACATGCGAGAAACTCGGAAGAGTCTCGCATGTCAATACCATGCACTGCCGCCGGCACTCGGATCGGAGCGTTCAGCTGCATGTGTTTCTATGCAGCTGAACGCTCTGATCCGAGTGCCGGCGGCAGTGCCGGGTATTGACGTGCGAGACTTGTCTGAGTTTCTCGCATGTGAGTATGAGCCCTTAATGTTGATGATTATGGCTTACAGCCAATGAAAACCCAAAAGTCATTATCTCAGTACATTAGAATACTTTATAACACCAGCTTGAAAAAATGATTTTAAAATCCGAAATGTTGGCCTACTGAAATGTATGTTCAGTAAATGCACTCAATACTTGGTTTGGGCTCCTTTGGCATCAATTACTGCAACAATGCAGCGTGGCATGGAGACGATCAGCCTGTGGCATTGCTGAGGTGTTATGGAAGCCCAGGTTGCTTTGATAGCAGCCTTTTATGGGATTACGGTCAGGCGAGTTTGCTGGCCAATCAAGCACAGTGATACTGTTGTTTTTAAACCAGGTATTGGTACTTTTGGCAGTGTGGACAGGTGCCAAGTCTGGCTGGAGACTGAAATATCCATCTCCAAAAAGCTTGTAGGTAGAGGGAAGCATAAATAGCTCTAAAATTTCCTGGTAGATGGCTGCGCTGACTTTGGTCTTAATAAAACACAGTGGACCTACACCAGCAGATGACATGGCTCCCCAAACCATCACTGATTGTGGAAACTTTACACTAGACCTCAAGCAACTTGGATTGTGTGTCTCTCCACTCTTTCTCCAGACTCTGAGACCTTGATTTCCAAGGTTTAGTGTGAAGTATCCATGCTGTATACTCAAATGGGTCATCATCAGGGGGCTGGAGCTGTGGTCACTGTCATAACTGCTGTCCCCACCCATTAGTGACGTCCGTTCCAGGGGCTGACGGTTTTGCGCGCGCTGATTACCAAAAATAGAGGGGACCCCATACCAGTTTTTATTTTATTTATTGCATAGGTGCCGACTGATGAATGAGCTCATCATCGTACATCTGCTCTTGTTGCTATCGGCGAGACCGGTCGTATCATGATGAGAGTAGCACTCTGCCGGTCACAGCTGCTGGCTCAAACGCTGTCATGTGTATGACAGAACCGCAGCGCTTTGACTGGCGGTAACGAACTTACCGCCAATCAGAGCCGATGTTTCTCGTGCTGTCACACAGATGACAGCATGGGAAACACTGGATTTTGGGCTGCGAACCCGAAAGGCAACACGAACTTCAGGGAGAAGTCGGTGTTCGGGGTCCGTGCACAGACACTATGTGTTCGGTACGGACCCCGAACTTTACTGTTTGAGTTTGCCCATCCCTAATAATAAGGGAACTTGCTTTACAAATAAGAGTATTATTCCCATCATTTCACTGCACGTCATACAATATGGATATAGGATAAATATCTACATCTAGTTACTTACCGGTGACATTTCATCTGAGTTGTTTTAGTTTTTTTCTTTTCCATTTGATCAGACTTCCATGTCGACATCACCCAGTCATGATTCGTCTAGTCATACTGTCCAACTTGGCCTTGCTCTTCTCCACTGTGTTAAAAAAAAAAATCACTCAACTCTCCAAATGATTCCTTGCGGTGCCGCTTCCATTTCTTCTGGCCGAACAGATGATGCAGATGGTGTGATGACTTAATTGTGCCACTGAGTCATAAAGAGAATGTCGGACAGGAGGGGCAGCAAGCTGAGGACGAATGTAGCTCCACAATTACCTTTCATTGCAGGCAGCGGTGCTGCAGGAAAGGCTAGATAGACAGACAGATAGATAGATAGATAGATAGATAGATAGATAGATAGATAGATAGATAGATATAGATAGATAGATAAGATAGATAGATAGATAGATAGATTCATAGATAGATTCATAGATAGAATAACCTGACACTCATACACAAGTTTAAGTATGATTCTGTACAATAATATGCTGTATAGTTTGATTAGTGAATGATTGGATGCTGCCTTTGTATGAAATTACTTTATTAAGTGTATTAGCACTAGTCATGTTGGGGGGTGGAAGGCTCACTCCTTCACAGGGGCCTACCGGAGAATTCCCCTGCTCCCCTTTGGGCCAGTCCAAGTCTGCATTTTACATTTGTAAATAAATGACAATACATATTAATATTTTGATGTCAGTATGTGCACACAATGTACATCATAGATGATAGATAGATGATTCAGTGTGATGTAAAACTTACCTGTGTAACCACTTTTGGTCACTAGCATTATTGTTCATGAACTGTTTCCAATGCAAAGGAAACAGTAACTAGAATTACAGAAAGAATCAAGACATGGTTCCATGATCATTCCTACCTAACATATTCTCCAGAACAGAAAACCAGGTCATTATTTTAATACATAGCCAAAAAAATGAGTAAACGAATGAATTCCTTTGAAAATCCAGTGTTCCTGAGATTAGCTCTCCCGTTGTTATGCTAAAGCCACCCTGGCATCCACACCGTTCGGATAGAGTTACAGTAATTCGGCCTATGCAGAAGGCAATGAGAACATTAATGCACTCCCACTAATAGCTGCATTTCCTTTCCTTGGGCCTGCACTAGTCAATACATACATCCAATTTGTAATGAAAAATGAAAACAAGTTATAAAGTACCTAAATAATTTGAGACATATGTCATGATTTCATTGGCAGTGATCTGGGCGCACTCTGACCCCGCTCTACTGCCTCACAGAGCTACATTCCCACAAGAGCTGGGAACTGCAGGTCACACCGCTAACAAAGCTAGGAATCAAATCAAGATGTAATGTTTGATTTATTTGTGGCTGTTTGCAGTCATTATGAAGTACACTGGCTAGGAGCACATATAATCACAGACTTCAGTTAAACCGGAAAATGCCAAACTAAGCTGCTGAAGTCCTATGTAAAGTGCTCCTTCAAAACTAAACCAGAAGGGCTGAACATTCCTCAGTCAGCAGTAATAACAGCCAGGCCATTGTCAGAGAGCAGAGAGCCCCCTGCAATGTGCTGACACATGGTTTAGACTGAAGCTGTGAGAGTGGCTTGCAAGATCTAAGAATACAACTTGTCGAAAACCAAATGTGACATTCATAAAAAAAGATGTTGGCAGCATCTTTCATCTGTCACAGGCTGGAGTCATGCCTGATTTACAGCACAGGGATTTAAACCTTCCACCTTTCTAAAGAACACACAGAAACGATCTCCACTCGGCCTACACCAGGGTGTCACTCATGATATGGACTTAATTCACTTTGGGACCTGAACGAAGTTCACCGTATTCATATTCACTTCTTGCCACTTAGTGACTGCCAGCCATTAAGATGGGGTTTTGGAAAAACACGTATGTGACAGACAGTATTGGACTTTGGCAAACAGCTAATCTGCGCTACTTGAAATTATGTTACCCTATAAACTAAACCATGCAGTTAGGATATCACATAAAGATGCTAATGTCTAAATTATGTTGGAACTACACAATGGTTGAGTTCTCAAGTCTTAGACAAGTTGTGCGATATGCGATCAAGCGACTTGTCACATGGAATAGGGGCAAATACTGGTCCTGGGGTAGTAACCACAAATATGAAGATTGTCAATGACAATTGGCTCTTATCTACATGAAGATTTGCAGGAAGAATATACACTACAAACCACAAGTATTCTCGCTTGTACTTTATAATGCCTCTGTACCACCTATTTATGTGCCACTACTTTATAGTGGCATTTAACCAGCGAAATCCAAGAGAGAGCTTTCAAATACAAAAAGAATAAAATTGTGTTTTATATTATAGGCGCTGAATTTTTTAGCACTAATTATTCAATAATAAAGGCAGCATGGTGGCTCAGTGGATAGCACTGTTGCTTTACAGCTCTGCTCTTTTGTGTTCAAATCCCATCAATGACAACATCTGCAAGGAGTTTGGATATCTTCCTTGTGTTCGCATGGCTTTCCCTCTGGGTTCTCCAGTTTCTTCCCACACTCCAAAGACATACTGATAGGGAATGTACATTGTGAGCCCCAGTGGGGACAGTAATACTGATGTCTGTAAAGCACTGTGGAATTAATAGCGCTATAAAAGCGAGAAGTAACAAATAAATAATGCATGTGCTTACCCAACAGGACTCTTTTATCTTCCAAAATTGCCCGTGTTAAGTCTTGTACTGCCTAGTGAGGAGTGGAGTGGTCTGTCGTTGGTAGAGGCGTTTGGAGTGTTGATCTGTGACTGTTGCTTGGTGTTTCGGCTGTGTGCAAATCCTTATATTCACCTATTTGGTTTTCCTTTTTTTTCGCGTGGTGTTCCTATCTGTTGTCTGTGAGTGCATATTTGTATGTTTGGTATCTTCATTTATCCCTGTACGTCCTCCCTTGTTAGTCTGGTTTGTGTATATACAGTCATGGCCAAAAGTTTTGAGAATGACACAAATATTAATTTTTACAAAGTCTACTGCTTCACTTTTTCTAATGGCAATTTGCATATACTCCAGAATGTTATAAAGAGTGATCAGCTTAACAGCAATTACTTGCAAAGTCAATATTTGGCTAGAAAATGAACTTTATCCCCCAAAACACATTTCAACATCATTGCAGCCCTGCCTTAAAAGGACCAGATAACCTCTTTTCAGTGATTGCACCATTAACACAGGTGTGGGTGTTGATGAGGACATGGCTGGAGATCAATCTGTCATGATTAAGTAAGAATGACACCACTGGACACTTTAAAAGGAGGCTGGTGCTTGGCATCATTGTTTCTCTTCTGTTAACCATGGTTATCTCTAAAGAAACACGTGCAGTCATCATTGCAATGCACAAAAATGGCCTAACAGGGAAGAGTATCGCAGCTAGAAAGATTGCACCTCAGTCAACAATCTATCGCATCATCAAGAACTTCAAGGAGAGAGGTTCCATTGTTGCCAAAAAGGCTTCAGGGCGCCCAAGAAAGACCAGCAAGCGCCAGGACCATCTCTTAAAAGTGTTTCAGCTGCGGGATCGGGCTACCAGCAGTGCAGAGCTTGCTCAGGAATGGCAGCAGGCAGGTGTGAGTGCATCTGAACGCACTGTGAGGCGGAGACTCTTGGAGCAAGGCCTGGTCTCAAAGAGGGCAGCAAAGAAGCCACTTCTCTCCAGAAAAAACATCATGGACAGACTGATATTCTGCAAAAGGTACAGGCAGTGGACTGCTGAGGACTGGGGTAAAGTTATTTTCTATGATGAATCCCCTTTTCGATTGTTTGGGACATCAGGAAAACGCCTCATTCGGAGAAGACAAGGTGAGCGCTACCACCAGTCTTGTCTCATGCCAACTGTTAAGCATCCTGAAACCATTCATGTGTGGGGTTGCTTCTCAGCCAAGGGAATCGACTCTCTCACAGTCTTGCCTAAAAACACAGCCATGAATAAAGAATGGTACCAGAATGTCCTACAAGAGCAACTTCTCCCAACCCTCCAAGAGCAGTTTGGCGATCAACAATGCCTTTTCCAGCATGATGGAGCACCTTGCCATAAAGCAAAGGTGATAACTAAATGGCTCAGTGAACAAAACATAGAGATTTTGGGTCCATGGCCTGGAAACTCCCCAGATCTTAATCCCATTGAGAACTTGTGGTCAATCATCAAGAGACGGGTGGACAAACAAAAACCTAAAAATTCTGACAAAATGAAAGCATTGATTGTGGAAGAATGGACTGCTATCAGTCAGGATTTGGTCCAGAAGTTGATTGAGAGCATGCCAGGGAGAATTGCAGAGGTCCTGAAGAAGAAGGGTCAACACTGCAAATATTGACTTGCTGCATTAACTCATTCTAACTGTCAATATAAGCTTTTGTTACTCATATGTTTGCAATTATTATATTTCTGTCTGTGATTAAAACATCTGTCAAACATACATAAAAATCAGAGGGCAGCAGATCATGTGAAACTATAATATTTGTGTCATTCTCAAAACTTTTGGCCATGACTGTACATGCACTATTACTCCCCACTTCCCTGGGTTGGGGAAGGGGACAGATATAGGGCTGATTCAGGAGTTCAGCAAGGTACGTGGCCACGGCGTCTTCACCATCCAGAAGTATTCTGGGGAGCAGGGATAGCTAGTACCTGCAACATAGCGCTGCAGTGGCATATACAGTTGAAACATTTTAATAGTACAACAGATGTGCAAAAAATAAAAAGCTTGCAACACACTTACTTTGTGAGGTAAACAGTCACAGTAAGAGTATGTGCATATAAATCCACCTGTAAAAGCACCACAAAACCACCACAAAAAAGAACATAATGCACAGCAATGTCAAAATGACTTTGCTGTGCACATGTTCCAGATTATGACACTTCTTTTAACCGCTTAACCCCTTCACCCCCAAGGGTGGTTTGCACGTTAATGACCGGGCCAATTTTTACAATTCTGACCACTGTCTCTTTATGAGGTTATAACTCTGGAATGCTTCAACGGATCTTCGCGATTCTGAGATTGTTTACTCATGACATATTGTACTTCACGTTAGTCGTAAAATTTCTTCGATATACCTTGCGTTTATTTTTGAAAAAAAATACAAATATGGCGAAAATTTTGAAAATTTTGCAATTTTCAAACTTTGATTTTTTTTTTCCCTTAAAACAGAGAAATATGTCACACAAAATAGTTAAGAAATAACATTTCCCACATGTCTACTTTACATCAGCACAATTTTGGAACCAAAATTTTTTTTGTTAGGAAATTATAAGGGTTAAAAGTTGACCAGTGATTTCTCATTTTTACAACAAAATTTACAAAGCCATTTTTTTAGGGACCACCTCACATTTGAAGCCACTTTGACGGGTCTATATATCAGAAAATACCCAAAAGTGACACCATTCTAAAAACTGCACCCCTCAAGGTACTCAAAACCACATTCAAGAAGTTTAATAACCCTTCAGGTGCTTCACAGGAGCTGAAGCAATGTGGAAGGAAAAATTAATATTTAACTTTTTAGCCACAAAAATGATCTTCTACAAACTTTTTTTTATTTTCACAAGGGTAAAAGGAGAAAATGGGCAGATAAAGTTGTTGTGCAATTTCTCCTGAGTACGCCAATACCCTATATGTGGGGGGAAAACCACTGTTTGGGCACACGGCAGAGCTCGTAAGGGAAGGAGCGGCGTTTGACTTTTTCAAACTAAAATTGGCTGGAGTTGAGATTGGACGCCATGTCGTGTTTGGAGAGCCCCTGATGCGCCTAAACAGTGGAAACCCCCCACAAGTGACACCATTTTGGAAACTAGACCCCCTAAGGAACTTATCTAGATCTGTTGTGAGCACTTTGAACCCAAAAGTGTTTCACAAAAGTTTATAATGCCTGGGTGTGAAAAAAAAAAAATTTCCACAAAAATGATTTTTTAGTCCCAAATTATTGATTTTTCCCAAGGAAATTGGACCCCAAAAGTTGTTGTCCAATTTGTCCTGAGTACGCTGATACCCCATATGTGGTGGGGGAAACTGTTTGGGCGCACGGCAGGGCTTGGAAAGGAAGCAGTAACGTTTTGGAATGCAAACATTGATGGGGGTCATGTTCCGTTTGTAGTGCCCCAGATGAGCCTAAACAGTGGAAACCCCCCACAAGTGACCCCATTTTGGAAGCTAGACCCCCTAAGGAACTTATCTAGATGTTTGGTGAGCACTTTGAACCCCAAAGTGCTTCACACAAGTTTATAATGCCCGGGCATGAAAATAAAAGATCTTTTTTTTTTTTTACAAAAATGATTTTTTTCGCCCCCAATATTTTATTTTCACAAGGGTAACAGGAGAAATTGGACCCCAAAAGTTGTTGTCCAATTTGTCCTGAATAAGCTGATACCCAATATGTGGGAGTAAACTACTGTATGGGCGCACGTCGGGGCTCGGAAGGGAAGTAGTGACGTTTTGGATTGCAGACTTTGATGGAATGGTCTAGGGGCGTCATGTCGCATTTGGAGAGCCCCTGATGCGCCTAAACAGTGGAAACCCCCCACAAGTGACCCCATTTTGGAAAATAGACCCCACATTGAACTTATCTAGATGTGTGGTGAGCACTTTGAACCCCGAAGTGCTTCACAGAAGTTTATAACGTACAGCCGTAAAAATAAAAAATCTTTTTTTTTTACAAAAATGATTTTTTCGCCCCCAATATTTTATTTTCACAAGGGTAACAGGAGAAATTGGACCCCAATAGTTGTTGTCCAATTTGTCCTGAGTACGCTGATACCCAACATGTGTGAGAAAACGACTGTATGGGTGCACGTCTGGGCTCGGAAGGGAAGTAGTGACGTTTTGGATTGCAGACTTTGATGGAATGGTCTGGGGGCGTCATGTCGCATTTGGAGAGCCCCTGATGCGCCTAAACAATGGAAACCCCCACAAGTGACCCCATTTTGGAAAATAGACCCCACAAGGAACTTATCTAGAAGTGTGTTGAGCACTTTGAACCCCGAAGTGCTTCACAGAAGTTTATAACGTACAGCTGTAAAAATAAAAAATCTTTTTTTTTTTTACAAAAATGATTTTTTCGCCCCCAATATTTTATTTTCACAAGGGTAACAGGAGAAATTGGACCCCAAAAGTTGTCCAATTTGTCCTGAGTACGCTGATACCCAACATGTGTGAGAAAACGACTGTATGGGTGCACGTCTTGGCTCGGAAGGGAAGTAGTGACGTTTTGGATTGCAGACTTTGATGGAATGGTCTGGGGGCGTCATGTCGCATTTGGAGAGCCCCTGATGCGCCTAAACAATGGAAACCCCCCACAAGTGACCCCATTTTGGAAAATAGACCCACAAGGAACTTATCTAGAAGTGTGGTGAGCGCTATGAAGCCCCAAGTGCTTCACAGAAAATTTATAACATACAGCCGTAAAAACAAAAAAATCATTTTTTTTTTACAAAAATGATTTTGTCGCCCCCAGTTTTTTATTTTCCCAAGGATAACAGAAGAAATAGGACAAATTGCACAATAACTCTTGTGGTCCAGAGTACACTGATACCCCATATGCGGGGGTAAACTACTGTTTGGGCGCATGGCAGAGCTCAGAAGTGTAGAAGCACCGTTTGACTTTTTCAACGCAGAATTGGCTGGAATTGAGATCAGACGCCATGTCACATTTGGAGAGCCCCTGATGTGCCTAAACAGCAGAAATCCCCCAATTCTAACTCCAACCCTAACCCCAACACACCCCTAACCCTAGTCCCAACCCTAACCACAAACCTAACCCTAACACACCCCTAACCCTAATCCCAACCCTAACCCTAATCCTAACGTTAGCGCCAACCTTAACCCTAACTTTAGCCGCAACCCTAACCCTAATGGGAAAATGGAAATAAATACATTTTTTTAATTTTATTATTTTTCCCTAACTAAGGGGGTGATAAAGGGGGTTTGATTTACTACTTATAGCGGGTTTTTATGATTGGCAGCTGTCACGCTAAAAGACGCTTTTTATTGCAAAAGTAGTTTTTTGCATCACCACATTTTGAGAGCTATAATTTTTGCATATTTTGGCCCACAGAGCCATGTGAGGTCTTATTTTTTGCGGGACGAGGTGACGTTTTTATTGGTACGATTTATGACCACGTGACATTTTTTGATCGCTTTTTATTTCGATTTTTTGGAGGTTAGAATGAACAAAAATCAGCAATTCATGAATTTCTTTTGGGGGAGGCGTTTATACCGTTCCGCGTGTGGTAAAATTGATAAAGCAGTTTTATTCTTCGGGTCAGTACGATTATGGTGATACCTCATTTATATCATTTTTTTATGTTTTGGCGCTTTTATAGAATAAAAACAATTTTATATAAAAATTTATTCTTTTTGCATCGCTTTATTCTGCGAGCTATAACTTTTTTTTTTTTCGCTAATGATGCTGTATGATGGCTCGTTTTTTGCGGGACAAGATGATGATTTCAGCGGTACCATGTTTATTTATATCGGTCTTTTTGATCGCGTGTTATTCCACTTTTTGTTCGGCGGTATGATGATAAAGCATTGATTTTTTGCTTAGTTTTTTTTTTTTTTTAAGCGGTTCACTAAAGGGATTAACTAGTGGGACAGTTTTATAGGGGGGGTCGTTACGGACGCGGTGATACCAAATATTTGTGCTTTTATTGTTTTGTTTTTTTATTTACAGGAAGAAATGAATTTATTGGGGAATATTTTTTTTTTTTTTATGATTTTTTTACCACTTTTTATTTTTATTTTTTTTACTTTTTTACTTTGTCCCAGGGTGGGACATCACAGTATTTTAGCAGATCGCTGGTGTGACAGTGTGCACAGCACTCTGTCACACCAGCGATCGCTCTGGCATCGCTGCAGGCTTCCCTGCAGGACCCCGGCGCCATCTTGGATCCGGGGACCTGGAGGGAGGATGGACCCGCGGAACAGCGCGACACATCGCGCTGCTCTGAGGGTCTCAGGGGAGGGCGCACGGAGCCCCCTCCCTGCGCGATCCTCCCCTGTGCCCCCGGTACACCGCGATCATGTTTTCATGTTTGATCACGGTGTGCCAGGGGTTAATGTGCCTGGAGCGGTCCGTGACCGCTCCTGACACATAGTGCTGGGTGTCAGCTGTGATAAACGGGGGGAGCGCAGCTGATCGTCCATGACGTACTATTCCGTCCATGGGAATTAGGTCCAGGGTCACATGGACGGAATAGTACGTCTGATGGAATAAAGGGGTTAAGGGTTTGGAAAACCTGGAGCAGGTAAAATAACTAACATGTTAATTATTCAACTTTATTTGGGAGCCACCTGATATCTATTTCCGAAAATAACCCCTGTACACTGCAGAAAGCACCTAGACTGGGCACATCTACATCAGAAGTAGACCATGGAGGAATATAACATAATATCATGGTCTAATGGATCATGTTGTCTTTTACACCATATGGATGACCAGGTGTGTATGCATAGCTTAACCTAGAATAAAAACAATATGCAAATACCCTGCCGTAAGTAAGTAAAAAAAAACTGTAATAGTACATGTAAATAACAGGCCTCAAATTAGACAGGGAAGAGCAGGAACTAGACCTGACTGTTTCACATCTGCCTGTCGAGAGCCAAATGGACAAGATGCACAGCCTCAAAAGGGGGGCAACACACCCATATGTGAAAAGTACAAGAAACTAAAGTAAAACCAAAAAATTGGATGGCAATCCTGTTGGTATAAGTGTAATGTATAGGTGCACATTCACACTGTGGCCATTAACAAACAAAACCTAGTGAAAAAACAAAGAGCAAATATCCTGCAATTAGTAAATACACTGAACAAAAATATACACTGAACAAAAAACGCAACTATTTTGTTTTGTCTCCCATTTTTCAAGAGCTGAGCTCAAAGATCTAAGATGCTTTCTATGTACACAAAAGGCCTTTTTCTCTCAAATATTGTTCACAAATTTGTCTAAATCTGTGTTAGTGAGCACTTCTCCTCTGCTGTGATCATCCATCCACCTCACAGGTGTGGCATATCAAGATGCAGATTAGACACATGATTATTGGACAGGTATGCCTTAAAATGTGCAGAACAATGCCTCAGATGTCGGAAGTTTTGAGTGAGCGAGCAATTAGTATTCTGACTACAAGAATGTCCGCCAGAGCTGTTGCCCGTCAATTGAATGTTAATTTTTCTACCATAAGACGTTTCCAAAGGCGTTTCAGAGAATTTGGTAGTACATCCAACCAGCCTCACATCCACAGACTACGTATAACCACACCAGCCCAAGACCTGTACACCTAGCATCTTCACCTCCAAGATCGTCTGAGACCAGCCACCCGGACAGCTGCTGCAACAATCAGTTTGCATAACCAAAGAATTTCTGTACAAACTGTTAGAAAATGTTTTAAGGAGGCTCATCTGCAGACTCGTCCTCATTGGGGTCTCCACTAGAGATGAGCAAAGTTGTTTGGAAAACGTTCGCCAATCTCAAATTCGGTACGAATGTTGCACATTCGGATATTCGCATTCGGATTCCTGAGCTTCTTTCCTAAAAAACGGCAAAAATCTAACAAAGTTCATTAAATGACCGCGTTCACTAAGGGCTCTTTCAGACGTCAGTGTTTTCAGTAGCAGCACTGGTCGCAAAACATGCACACTGATGACACACGGATGACATACCTGTGTCATCAGAGTGACATGTACCGGCAAATGGTACTGAAGAAGACAACTCACATCACTGTCTCCTGCTCGCTCTGCAATCACCGCTAGCAGGGGACAATTCAACTGTTAACAGTGAGAGCAGGTGGCATCTGATGGGAGTATTTATCAGCCACCAACTGAGCTATAAATAAATATAAAAAAATAACGTGGAGTTCCCCTGTATTTTTGATAACAAGCCAGGCAAAACTGACTGCAACCGTCAGCTGTCAGCTTCAACAAGGCTGGCTATCAAGAATAGAGGGGTCCCTCCACCATATTTTTTAATTATTATTTAAATAAATTATTTAATTTTTTGACAACCAGCCATACTAAAACAGACAGCTGGAGGCTGGTATTCTCAGGCTGGTAAGGTTCCATGGATATTGGCCCCCCAGCCTAAAAATAGCAGCCCACAGCCACCCCATTAGAGGTGTCAATTCTGGTGCTTTATCCTGCTCCTCCCACTGGCCCTGTTGCGATGGCAAGTGGGGTTCATATTTTTGGGGTTGATGTCACCTTTGTATTGTCTGGTAACATCAAGCCCATGGCTTAGTAATTGAGAGGAGTCTTTAGGCGCCTGGGGTGGCTGCAGGCTGCTATTTTTAGGCTGGGGATCTAATATCCATGGCCCATTTTCAGCCTGAGAATACCAGCCACCGGCTATCAGCTTCAGATTGGCAGGTTGTCAAAAATGAGGGGGACCCCACACCATTTTTTTAAATTATTTATTT
>JARQOD010000006.1:60452707-60540290 GCA_033576555.1 Oophaga sylvatica | reverse complement strand
AATTTTTCCCCCAAAACACTTTTCAAAAACTTTGCACCCCGCCTTAAAAGGACCAAAACCTCTTTTAGTGTTTGCACCAAAACACAGGTGGGTGTTGATAGGACGGGGCTGAGATCAATCGTCATGATTAATAAGAATGACACCACTGGCCCTTTTTAAAAAAGGAGCGGGTGTTTGGGCATCATTTTTTCTCTTCGTTAACATGGTTATCTCAAAAAACCCCCCGTCAGTCATCTTTGCAATGCACAAAAATGGCCTAACAGGGGGTATCCAGCTAAAAAAGCACCTCGTCAAAAAACTATCGCATCATCAAAAAATTCGGGGAAAGGTTCCTTGTCCCAAAAAAAGGCTTCAGGGCGCCCAAGAAAGACAAAAGCGCCAGGCCCATCTCTAAAAGTGTTTTCCTGCGGGATGGGGCTACCACATGCAGAGTTTGCTCAGGAATGGCGCAGCAGGGTGAGGGCTCTAACGCACTGTGAGGCGGAGACTCTTGGGAAAGGCCGGGTCTCAAAGGGGGCCAAAGAAGCCACTTCTCCCAAAAAAACATCATGAAAAGACGATATTGAAAAAGGTCAGGCAGGGGACTGCTGAGGACGGGGGAAAAAGTTTTTCTTGATGAATCCCCTTTTCGATTTTTGGGAATCAGAAAACCCTCATTGGGAAAGAAAAGGGTGAGCGCTACCACCATCTTGTCTCATGCCAACTTTACATCCTGAAACCTTTCGGTGGGGTTGCTTCCAGCCGGGGAATCGACTCTCTCACACTTGCCAAAAAACCACCATAAAATAAAAAAAGGTACCAGAATGCCCCACAAGAGCAACTTCTCCCAACCCCCCAAAGAGCTTTTGGGCGATCAACAATCCCTTTTTCCAGCATGATGGAGCCCCTGCCATAAAGAAAAGGGTGAAAAAAAAAAAGGCTCGGAACAAAACATAGAGATTTTGGTCCATGGCCTGAAACCCCCAGACTTAACCCATTGGAAATTGTGTCAATCATCAAGGACGGGGACAAAAAAAAACCAAAAAATTCTGACAAAATGAAGCATTGATTGGGGGAAGAATGGACTGCTAAATCAGGATTTTGGTCCAGAATTTTATTGAAAGGGATGCCCGGGGGAAATTTAAGGTCCTGAAGAGAAGGTCAACACTGAAATATTGACTTGCTGCATTAACCATTCTAAAGCAATATAAGCTTTGTTTCTCAATTTTTCAATTAATTTTATTTCTGTCTTATTAAAACATCTGTCAAACATACATAAAAAACAAGGGCACAGATCATTAAACTATAATATTTGTGCATTCTCAAAACTTTTGGCCATGACGTCAGCACATTACTCCCCCCCTTCCCTGGTTTGGGGGGGGGGACAATATAGGGCTGATTTAGGGGTTAAACAAGGTACGTGGCCCCGGCGTCTCCCATCCAGAAGTATTTTGGGGAGCGGATAGCTATACCCAAATAGCGCTGCAGTGGCAATACTTTTAAACATTTTAAAGTACAACAGATTGAAAAAAAAAAAAAACTTAACAAATTTTCTTTTTGAGGAAAATCACAGTAAGGTATTGCATAAAATCCACCTGAAAAGCACCACAAAACCACACAAAAAAGAACAAATCACAGCAATGTCAAAATGATTTGCTGGCACAGTTCCAGATTAAAAACACTTTTTAACCGTTAAAACCCTTCACCCCCCAAGGGGTTTGCACGTTAAGACCGGCCAATTTTTAAAATTTCTGACCACTGTCCTTTATAGGTTATAACTCTGGAAGCTTCAAGGGATCTCGCGATTCTGAGATTTTTTACTCATGACTATTTACTTCACGTTAGTCGTAAAATTTTTTTCGATATACCTTGCGTTTTTTTTGAAAAAAAAACAAATATGGCGAAAATTTGAAAATTTTCAATTTTCAAACTTTGTTTTTTTTTTTTTACCCTTAAAACAGAGAAATATGTCAACAAAATAGTTAAGAAATAACATTTCCCCCATGTCACTTTACATCGCACAATTTTGAACCAAAATTTTTTTTGTTAGAAATTATAAGGTAAAAAGTTGACCATGATTTCCCTCTTTTACAAACAAAATTACAAAGCCTTTTTTTAGGGACCCCCCCACATTTGAAGCCACTTTGACGGTCTATATATCAAAAATACCCAAAAATGCACCTTTTCTAAAAACTGCCCCCCTAAAGGGTACCAAAACCACATTCAAAATTTTAAAATAACCCTTCAGGTGCTTCACAGGAGCTGAAGCAAGTGGAAGGAAAAATTAATATTTAACTTTTTGGGACAAAAATGACTTCTTTAACAAACTTTTTTTTATTTTCACAAGGTAAAAGGAAAAATGGGCAATAAATGTGCCATTTCTCCTGAGACCCAATACCCTATATTGGGGGGAAAACCACGTTTGGCACAGGGCAAGCTCGTAAGGAAGGAGCGGCCGTTTGACTTTTCAAACAAAAAATTTGGGTGGGTTGAGATTGGACGCCATGTCGTGTTTGGAGAGCCCCTAGCGCCTAAACGGGAAAACCCCCCCACAAAGACACCATTTTGGAAACAGAACCCCCTAGGAACTTATCTAGATTTTTGTGAGCACTTTGAACCCAAAAGTGTTTCACAAAAGTTTAAATGCCTGGGTGTGAAAAAAAAAAAATTTCCACAAAAATGATTTTTTAGTCCCAAATTATTGAATTTTTTTCCCAAGGGAAATTGGACCCCAAAATTTTTGTCCAATTTTGTCCTGAGTACGCTGATACCCCATATTTGGGGGGGAAACTGTTTGGGGGGCACGGGAGGGCTTGGAAAGGAAGCAAACGTTTTGGGAAACAAACATTGATGGGGGGCATGTTCCTTTTTAGTGCCCCAGATGAAACCTAAACAGGGAAACCCCCCACAAGTGACCCCCATTTTAAGCTAGACCCCCTAAGGAACTATCTAATGTTTGGTGAGCACTTTGAACCCCCAAATCTTCACACAAGTTTATAAATCCCGGGATAAAAAAAAGAATTTTTTTTTTTTTACAAAAATGATTTTTTTTTTTTTTTTTTTTTTTGCCCCCAAAATTTTTTTTTTCACAAGGGTAACAGGAGAAATTGGACCCCAAAAGTTGTTGTCCAATTTGTCCTAATAAGCTGTACCCAAATGTGGGAGTAAACACGTATGGGCGCACTCGGGCTCGGAAGGGAAGTAGTGACGTTTTGGATTCAAAACTTGATGGAATGGTCTAGGGCGTCATGTCCATTTGGAGAGCCCCTGATGCGCCTAAACAGTGGGAAACCCCCCACAAGTGACCCCTTTTGGGAAAAAAACCCCACATTGAACTTATCAGATGTGTGGTGACACTTTGAAACCCCAAGGCTTCACAGAAGTTTATAACACACCTAAAAATAAAAAATCCTTTTTTTTTTTTACAAAAATGAAATTTTTTTTTTTTTTTCGCCCCCAAAATTTTATTTTCACAAGGTAACAGGAGAAATTGGACCCCAAAATTTGTTGTCCAATTTGTCCTGAGTAAAAGCTGATACCCCAAAATGTGGGGAAAACTACTGTATGGGGGCACGTCTGGGCTCGGAAGGGAATAGTGACGTTGGGATTGCAGACTTTTTATGGAATGGTCTGGGGGCGTCATGTCGCATTTGGAAAGCCCCTGTTGCCCCAAACAGTGGAAAACCGCCCACAAGTGACCCCTTTTGGAAAATAGACCCCACAAGGAACTTATCTAAAGTGTTTGAGCCTTGAACCCCGAAGTGCTTCACAGAAGTTTATAACGTACACCGTAAAAATAAAAAATCTTTTTTTTTTACAAAAAGATTTTTTTTTTTTTTTTCGCCCCCAATATTTTATTTTCACAAGGGAAACAGGAAAATTGGACCCCAATAGTTGTTGTCCAATTTGTCCTGAGGCTATACCCAACATGTGTGAAGAAAACGACTGTAGGGTGCCCCTGGGCCGGAAGGGAAGAGTGACGTTTTGGTTGCGACTTTGATGGAATGGTCGGGGGCGTCATGTCCCCATTTGGAGAGCCCCTGATGCGCCAAACAAAGGAAACCCCCCACAAGTGACCCCATTTTTGGGAAAAAAGACCCCACAAGGAACTTTTCTAGAAGTTGTTGAGCACTTTGAAACCCCGAAGTGCTTCACAAATTTAAATACAGCTGAAAAAAAAAAATCTTTTTTTTTTTTTACAAAAATGATTTTTTTTCCCCCCCAATATTTTATTTTCACAAGGTAACGGAGAAATTGGACCCCAAAAGTTGTCCAATTTGTCCTGAGTACGCTGATACCCAACATGTGTGAAAAACACTGAATGGTGCACGTCTTGGCTCGAAGGGAAGTATGCGTTTTGGATTGCAAAAATTTGATGGAATGGTTCTGGGGGCGCCCAGTCGCATTTGGAGACCCCTATGCGCCAAAACAATGGAAACCCCCCACAAGTACCCCTTTTTTGGAAAATAAAACCCCACAAAAATTATCTAAAGTGTGGGACGCATGAAGCCCCAAGTCTTCACAGAAAATTTATAACATACAGCCTAAAAACAAAAAAAACCCATTTTTTTTTTACAAAAATGATTTTGTCCCCCCCAGTTTTTTTTTTTCCCAAGGGAAACAGAAGAAATAGGACAAATTGCACAATAACTCGTGGTCCAGAGTACACTGATACCCCAAATGGGGGGGTAAACTACTGTTTTTGGGGGGGCGCATGGCAGAGCTCAGAAGTGTAGAAGAAACCGTTTGACTTTTTCAACGCAAATTGGCTGGAATTGAGATCAGACGCCAATGTCACATTTGGAGACCCCTGATGTCCCTAAACACAGAAAATCCCCCAATTCTAACTCCAACCCTAACCCCAACACACCCCAAACCCTAGCCCCCCAACCCAACCACAAACCTAACCCCAACACCCCTAACCCAATCCCAACCCAACCCTAATCCTAAGTTACGCCAACCTTAACCCTAACTTTAGCCGCAACCCTAACCCTAATGGGAAAATGGAAATAAATACATTTTTTTAATTTTATTTTTTTTCCCTAACTAAGGGGTGATAAAGGGGTTTGATTTACTACTTATAGCGGGTTTTTATGATTGGCAGCTGTCACGCTAAAAAGACGCTTTTATTGCAAAAGTAGTTTTTTGCATCACCACATTTTGAGAGCTATAATTTTTGCATATTTTGGCCCACAGAGCCATGTGAGGTCTTATTTTTTGCGGGACGAGGTGAACGTTTTTATTGTACGATTTTATGACCACGTGACATTTTTTGATCGCTTTTTATTTCGATTTTTTGGAGGTTAGAATGAACAAAAACTAGCAATTCATGAATTTCTTTTGGGGGAGGCGTTATACCGTTCCGCGTGTGGTAAAAATTGATAAAGCAGTTTTATTCTTCGGTCATACTTATGGTGAACCTCATTTATATCATTTTTTTATGTTTTGGCGCTTTTTAGAATAAAAACAATTTTAATATAAAAATTTATTCTTTTTTGCATCGCTTTAATTCTGCGAGCTATAACTTTTTTATTTTTTTCGCTAATGATGCTGTAATGATGGCTCGTTTTTTTTTGCGGGACAAATGATGATTTTCAGCGGTACCATGTTTATTTTATATCGTTCTTTTTGATCGCGTGTTATTCCACTTTTTGTCGGGCGGTATGATAAAAGCATTGATTTTTGCTTAGTTTTTTTTTTTTTTTAAGCGGTTCACTAAAGGGATTAACTAGTGGGACAGTTTTATAGGGGGGGGTCGTACGGACGCGGTGATACCACAATATTTGTGCTTTATTGTTTTGTTTTTTTTTATTTACAGGAAGAAATAATTTATTGGGAATATATTTTTTTTTTTTTTATGATTTTTTTACCACTTTTTATTTTTATTTTTTTTACTTTTTTTACTTTGTCCCAGGTGGGACATCACAGTATTTTAGCAGATCGCTGGTGTGACAGTGTGCACACACTCTGTCACACCAGCGATCGCTCTGGCATCGCTGCAGGGCTTCCCTGCGGGACCCCGGCGCCATCTTGGATCCGGGACCTGGAGGGAGGGATGGACCCGCGGAACAGCGCGACACATCGCGCTGCTCTGAGGTCTCAGGGAGGGCGCACGGAGCCCCCTCCCTGCGCGATCCTCCCCTGTGCCCCCCGGTACACCGCGATCATGTTTTCATGTTTGATCACGGTGTGCCAGGGTTAATGTGCCTGGAGCGGTCCTGACCGCTCCTGACACATAGGCTGGGTGTCAGCTGTGATAAACGGGGGAGCGCAGCTGATCGTCCATGACGTACTATTCCGTCCATGGGAATTAGGTCCAGGGTCACATGGACGGAATAGTACGTCTGATGGAATAAAGGGTTTAAGGGTTTGGAAAACCTGGAGCAGGTAAAATAACAACATGATAATTATTCAACTTTATTTGGGAGCCACCTATATCCTATTTCCGAAAATAACCCTGTACACTGCAGAAAGCACCTAGACTGGGCACATCTACATCAGAAGTAGACCATGGAGGAATATAACATAATATCATGGTCTAATGGATCATGTTGTCTTTTACACCATATGGATGACCAGGTGTGTATGCATAGCTTAACCTAGAATAAAAACAATATGCAAATACCCTGCCGTAAGTAAGTAAAAAAAAACTGTAATAGTACATGTAAATAACAGGCCTCAAAATTAGACAGGGAAGAGCAGAACAGACCTGACTGTTTCACATCTGCCTGTCGAGACCAAATGGACAAGATGCACAGCCTCAAAGGGGGCAACACACCCATATGGTGAAAAGTACAAGAAACTAAAAGTAAAACCAAAAAATTGGATGGCAACCTGTTGGTATAAGTTAATGTATAGGTGCACATTCACACTGTGGCCATTAACAAACAAAACCTAGTGAAAAAACAAAGAGCAAATATCCTGCAATTAGTAAATACACTGAACAAAAATATACACGAACAAAAAACGCAACTATTTTGTTTTGTCTCCCATTTTTCAAGAGCTGAGCTCAAAGATCTAAGATGCTTTTCTATGTACACAAAAGGCCTTTTTTCTCTCAAATAATTGTTCACAAATTTGTCTAAATCTGTGTTAGTGAGCACTTCTCCTCTGCTGTGATCATCCATCCACCTCACAGGTGTGGCATATCAAGATGCAGATTAGACACATGATTATTGGACAGGTATGCCTTAAATGTGCAGAACAATGCCTCAGATGTCGGAAGTTTGAGTGAGCGAGCAATTAGTATTCTGACTACAAGAAGTCCGCCAGAGCTGTTGCCCGTCAATTGAATGTTAATTTTTCTACCATAAGACGTTTCCAAAGGCGTTTCAGAGAATTTGGTAGTACATCCAACCAGCCTCACATCCACAGACTACGTATAACCACACCAGCCCAAGACCTGTACACCTAGCATCTTCACCTCCAAGATCGTCTGAGACCAGCCACCCGGACAGCTGCTGCAACAATCAGTTTGCATAACCAAAGAATTTCTGTACAAACTGTTAGAAAATGTTTTAAGGAGGCTCATCTGCAGACTCGTCCTCATTGGGGTCTCCACTAGAGATGAGCAAAGTTGTTTGGAAAACGTTCGCCAATCTCAAATTCGGTACGAATGTTGCACATTCGGATATTCGCATTCGGATTCCTGAGCTTCTTTCCTAAAAAACGGCAAAAATCTAACAAAGTTCATTAAATGACCGCGTTCACTAAGGGCTCTTTCAGACGTCAGTGTTTTCAGTAGCAGCACTGGTCGCAAAACATGCACACTGATGACACACGGATGACATACCTGTGTCATCAGAGTGACATGTACCGGCAAATGGTACTGAAGAAGACAACTCACATCACTGTCTCCTGCTCGCTCTGCAATCACCGCTAGCAGGGACAATTCAACTGTTAACAGTGAGAGCAGGTGGCATCTGATGGGAGTATTTATCAGCCACCAACTGAGCTATAAATAAATATAAAAAAATAACGTGGAGTTCCCCTGTATTTTTGATAACAAGCCAGGCAAAACTGACTGCAACCGTCAGCTGTCAGCTTCAACAAGGCTGGCTATCAAGAATAGAGGGGTCCCTCCACCATATTTTTTAATTATTATTTAAATAAATTATTTAATTTTTTGACAACCAGCCATACTAAAACAGACAGCTGGAGGCTGGTATTCTCAGGCTGGTAAGGTTCCATGGATATTGGCCCCCCAGCCTAAAAATAGCAGCCCACAGCCACCCATTAGAGGTGTCAATTCTGGTGCTTTATCCTGCTCCTCCCACTGGCCCTGTTGCGATGGCAAGTGGGGTTCATATTTTTGGGGTTGATGTCACCTTTGTATTGTCTGGTAACATCAAGCCCATGGCTTAGTAATTGAGAGAGTCTTTAGGCGCCTGGGGTGGCTGCAGGCTGCTATTTTTAGGCTGGGGATCTAATATCCATGGCCCATTTTCAGCCTGAGAATACCAGCCACCGGCTATCAGCTTCAGATTGGCAGGTTGTCAAAAATGAGGGGGACCCCACACCATTTTTTTAAATTATTTATTTAAAAATAAAAAAGTGTGGGGACCTATCACGTTTTCATACGGGTAAGTCTCGTGGACTACACAGCATACAAATACAACGGATGGAAATGGGAGAGGAAGGCCCTAACAGTAGGGAGCGAGTGATGGGACGCCCCCTGACACCAAACTGTGCCTGTTCCTAAGCTCCTTTATTGCCCTATGCGGGTCCTCCCCCCGCCATCATATGCATAGTCTCTGATTGTCACCTCAATATACCCTGGCTAACCTCATCACTGCAAATTATAAAATACAGGGGAAGTGACAAACCCAGGACAGACAAATAAAAGGGAATAAATACTTATCTTCAGGCTCAGCAGCTAAGCTCAAAAGCAGCAGAGAATACGACACCAAGAATCCAAACTCCCACAGCAGCAGCAGCTACACTACTGACACAAGAGAGCTCCTCACTCCAGGCTGGTCTGCAGTAACTCTATTACTGACAGTCAGCTGATGGGTCATGTGACTATTTAAAGGATGGTGAGAGTGGTTACCATTACCAACCAACATCAGCTGTCCAGCCTAAAAGCAGCTGCCAGCAAGATACTGACATTAACTCTTGCTAGACCAAAAGGAAAAAAACAACATTTAAACTACAGCAAAACAAGCGCTGTCACGAATCCCACAATGAATCATGACAGTACCCTCCTTCCAATGAGGGGTCTCTGGACCCTTGAGACCGGACTTCACCAGAAATGACGTACAGTAAGGACGCATCAACCCACTAGTATACACCTCCGTAGACACCTGATCCTCAAAGTCACAGCAAATGCAGCCCAATGGTGATGGTAATAAAGTAAGCTCCGGAGGCGCAACAAATCTCCAGAGCGACGACCTGTGGAACACGTTATGTACATGCATAAACTCAGGGTAACTCTTAACTGGAAGGTTCCAGGCCTGAGAATGACCGACACCCTATACGGCCCGATCACCCTAGAACTCCAAATCCCAGATGCATACTTTCACCTGATGTTTTTAGTGGACACCCACACATACTCATTCACACACAGGTCTGGACCTTAATGTTTATAACCACGCGTACGTTTGCCATAAGATGGTACTCTCCTTGAGGGAAAGACAACAGAGGCGTCCCCCTGTGTCACCAAACTCATACCTTCAGAATACTCAGAGGGAACCACAACCCTCCCCTGACCACTCTTCCCAGGAGGACACCGAGACTCAGAGTTTACCTGAGGTAAGTGTAGAGTTTAGCCCCTATTCCCTGGTAGCACCTTAACTGCCTCACCAGAGAAGAAGGGGTAGATTTAAGAAGGACAGCAGAGATCATATCTCCCAGGCAACAGTTTTAACAAAACTTGCCCCAACTGACTACTTCTCTGGACCACCAATCAATGACCGGATTGTGTTTTTTTTAGCCAAGGACAATGGGAGTAGGCATACCCTCCAATACGTAGCACAACAGGAACGCTTCATGAAGAGACCCTATGCGCAAGTTCACATTATCTATGACTTGGGTCAAACTATTCTGGCTGAGAGGAACAGAATCAATTGCATGAGTAGGAATGGGTCTCGCCAGCGTTCTACTGATCAGACCATGGGTCTGAACAAGTGAGAATCCCTCAAACTAACTCCAGTTCCACTATCCACAAGAACTGGAATAGTCTGTTTTCCCACCCACCACTATTTCAACTGAAAAGGTAAATTGAGACGAAAAAGTGGAGGAAATGTACACACCCTTGTCATCTCTCGCCAAACAACCATGGGAATGGGGCTTTTGTGACGGAGTACCAATTTTGGTGCAAGATGGACAGACTTTAATATAACAATCAGTAAGACTACAGTAAAAACATGCCTCTGTCCCACAGTGAACTGCAGGCAACCTAGTTTGAGAGGATACTCCCTCCAACTGCATGGGTTCATCCATCAGCACCTGTGTGTTCCCCTCCCTAGGAAGAACAACTGGGGGCAGAGTCAGTGTATGTCTCTCACTGAGGCATCTATCCACCTGGATAGCAAGGCCCATGGCAGCCTCCAACGAACTAGGAGTAGCATATTGCACCAGAGAATCCTGAAGACTAGCTGACAGACCCTAACAAAAATGACTCCTAAAGGTAGGGTCATTCCACTGAGTGTCAGTGGCCCATCTCCGGAACTCTGAGCAGTACTCCTCAGCTGGTCGGCCCCCTTGCTTGATTTTACGGAGTCGGGATTCCGCCAGGGAGACGCCATCAGGATCTCCATACACCAGTGCCAGAGCAGCAAAAAACCCGTCCACCGACCCTAAAGATGGTGAATCGGTCAGCAGGGAGAAGGCCCAGGATTGGGGATCACCCTTGAGAAGGGAGACAATAATCCCCACATGCTGTTCCTCACTTCCTTACTGAAAGGGGGGTACTTTCACGATCCATTTTTGGATCTGTGGCAGATTTTGCGTTTCATATTAAAACTTTTTTCCTTTCAGGCCATCGGGGTTTAATGTCAGTTTTTTCCCCCAGTGGCCGCTGGTGTAATTACATTGCGGCTGAGTATGCTGATGCAGGTGGTGACCACTCCCACCATCCTTTAAAAGGTCACCTGATGCATCAGCTGACTGTTAGTGATACAGGTCCTTCTGGAGACCAACCAAGCAGGAGAAGGAGCTTGCTGAGTGCAGCTGTGCTTCAGCTATTACCCTGATCTAGTGACTTTCCTGCTGTGTGGAGCTTTACAACAGAAAGCTAAGTGTGGTGTTTTTGTTGCCTTTACCCTTTGTTGTCTGTTCCTTCCCTTTGTGTTTCATTAGTGCAGTGGTGTGACTAGTGCTCTCACCGGCCTGCTCCCTACCTAGGGATTAGCGCAGGGCTTGTGAGAGTTTAAGGTATCCTGCTCGGCGACGTGGTGAAAGAACCTATATAGGTACGATAGGGAGATCAGGGCACAGACTTAGGTGAGCGCAGGAGGTGTCCATTTCCCTCGCTCCCTATCGCAGGGCCCACCGTTTTAAAGTTTCCACGGTGTTCCCTTGTGTGTTTTGCCGTCTGGTGACTGACCAACCGTCGGGTTGCGTCACACCAGGACAGTCACTTCGTGACAGTTCCTCACTCCCTGAGGAATGAGGGCTGAGCCTGAAATACAATTTACATCTTCCTTGAAAACCACAGAGTTATCTGTCCCTCTAGAGAGCCTGTCAGGTAGAGATATTTTGAGTTCCGGTTGAGCCAAGGCATGAGCCGAGACCAAGAACCCAGTCACAAGCTGAATCTGCTGCACCACCTGAGACCAAAATCCCGTAACCTCATTGTTGAGAGTCTGTATCAGGCATGCAAAAGCCTCCGCTTGAGACATAAAATCTCCAGAAAAATGGCACGGTTGGTAATAATGTCACCTTTGGAAATGGGTAAGTCCAGCAGACGACACAGCATATAAATACGACAGGATGGAAAAGGTAAAGGAAGGCCCTTACAGTGGGGAGCGAGAGATGGGACACCTCCTGACACCAACCTGTGCCTGTCCCTAAGCTCCCCTAATGCCCTATGCGGGTCTTTCCCCCCACCGCCGTCACATGCCTAGTCTCTGATTGTCACCTCGATATACACTGGCTAGTGCACTGGCCGGCAAGGCTACTAGCTTCACCACTGCAGATGCTAGCCTCACCACTGCAGATACAATCTTCGGGACATTCACGGACACAAACCAAACCGAACCTTAAAAGTTTCACTCCTCTCTAGTCTCCACCTGACTGTAGTTCACCATCGTAACCAACTTTAGTGAGCAAATTCTCACATTTGATGCCATCTGGCACATTGGAAAGGTTTTTTTTCACAGTTGAATCCTGGTTTTGACTATACGGGGCAGATAGCAGACTGCATATATGGCATCGTGCGGGAGAGCAGTTTGCTAATGTCAACGTTGTGAATAGAATGGCCCATTGTGGTGGTGGGGATATGGTATGGGCAGGTGTATGTTATGGACAAAGAACACAGGTGCATTTTATTGATACTATTTTAAATGCACAGAGATACCATGACGAGATACGGAGGCCCATTGTTGTGCCATTCATCCACGACCATCACTTCATGTTGCAGCATGATAATGCAGAGCTCCATGTTGCAAGGATCTGTGCACAATTCCTGGAAGCTTTAAACATCTCAGTTCTTGCATGGCCAGCATACTCACAAAAGTCATCCATTGAGCATGCTTGGGATGCTCCGTATATGACAGCGTGTTCAAGTTTCTGCCAGTATCCAGCAACTTCGCACAGCCATTGAACAGGAGTGTACCAACATTCCACAGGTCACAATCAACAACCTGATCAACGTATGTGAAGATGTGTTGCGTGAGGCAAATGGATGTCACACCAGATACTGACTGTTTTTTGTGCCCCCCCCTCCACCGTCAGAACCTCAAATACTGTAAAACTGCACATTTTAGAGTGGCCAGCCTCAATGCTCAAACTAGAAAAGGGTTCTATAGGCATGGTACACACACTTCTGTATGCACTTTTTAGGTTTGTATGTTCCTCTGCTCTTCGATATATTAGTGGACAAGTGAAGAAAAGGAGATACTTAAGAGTGATCCCATTTATTCTCACTTCTGAGCAGCTTGATATGCAGCATGAATGACAGAAATGGGGTCAATGGATTGAAACCTGCAAACTTTAGCTAATATTATGCACAAAATGTACTTTGGATAGATAAGAAGTGATATGTGTCCTGACCATAGCCATGTGCCGAGTGATGTAATGTAATATAGAATTTCAGAGTTTCATCTCAGTTGGTGAAAAGTTTTAAATACTTGAAGGTGTTTGGCTTATCTCAGTTTTCAGCTTCATGTTGTACAGTCATTATGTTGTTCCCTGTGTGCAGCCAATTCATCATTTAAAACTATCTGGACAAATTAGACTTGAGAAAAGACTTTGCGAACACGTCCTTGGTGACACTTTATTTTAGGGAAAACAACAAATTAAGGAAAAGGTCATTGATTCTAGAAACCATGTGCACATAATGGGACAGGTACACAATTATTATGACTGTCTAACAGCCAAGAAAATAGTGAGGTCTGGAATATGTACAATAAAGTTACTAATTAGACCTGAGATACTGTTAACTATCAATATGTGGTATGACGGGGACTTCAACCCAAAATTCCACGGCAAAAAGTTTAACATCAAACACATACAGTAATTTGTGCACTAGTTTACATTTGTGGGAAATTTGTTGGATTTTATTGAATTGGATGGGTTTGATTCCACTCCTAAAATGTTTTCCAAAGCCTCTTTTTTAGCTTAGTCTGGGACTATTTTCTTGTTACATATTAATTTGCACGTTCTTTTATAGTTGGATGTACTCAGCTTTAGCTAAAAATGGCCATAAACATAAGATAACTGCTAGCCGAAGCATGTTTGGCCAGGAGTTATCACCTCAATCCCTACCATTAACATTTATGTTCAGTTGTACATTTTCTCATGGAATGAGGGAGAGTTCAGCGGCTGGCCACCAGCTCCAGAATTGCTCATGTCATGGGAAATACTTATTTTTTTGAATAATTTTCGTATACAGTATTTTAATAAGTATATGTCAAAAAGTCCTCCTCGGCCATTATCATTATGGAGCCATGTTCAGGTCTGGAAGATGGTTGCTACTCCCACCATCATGTTGCATTAAAATGAAGTCCAAGGATTTGTTGTGTATGACAAAAAACATATCTTTTCTCTCCCATCCAGCTGAATAGAGACATACTGCATTCTTCAACATGCAAGGCCTCGTGAGTTACATGACAGTGACAAGTCAAACTTGAATCACATCTCAGTGGGTCCTCAACACAAGTTATGCATGTTTATAGCTCCAAAAGCAAAGGCTTACTAAGGACTTATATCTGCTCTGATATTATTATGGCACGGGTCCTAAAGGTGCTTCCAAGTACTGATGTTGGTGGTAAATGACAACAAGCTCAGTTATGTTTGTTCTGTCATCTAAGTTGAGCTGTGAACAGTGCTATGAAGCCCCTATGTGTTGGCACCGAATGTTAATCTGATATCAGTGCAGCTGATTTATGTTCAAGGTACCAGACATTTCTAAATTTAGCTTCAACTTAGGATCTTCTTATCTTCTAACATTTATTCATGTTCTGATTTCACTACGTATCACACCTACATTGCCATTTTCATACTATCCCAGAGTAGATGAACAGATCTCAACTGAAGGAAATCCACCCATTCTTATGCCATCAGTCTTCACAATCATGCCTAACCTAACCCACCATGCCATAAGCTTCCAGTCCTTGTGCACACCATTAACTGGTAGCTCAGCGGTATCCACAGAACCAATCTATAGATGAGTGATTCTCATGCACGGCGCCAGTATAATTTCACTTTTCTCTTTATTGCACTGAGCAGAAGATAATGGCGCCTCTGAGAGCAGAGACAGTGGCCGTTTTGCTTTATGCCATGGATGTTAGTGGAATGAGCATAGAGAGTGTTGGCAGCTGTGCTGCATGCTCTACCCATGCCAAATGATATTGTAATGGCTGATTCACTAAAAAAGTACTAAGAGGGCCTTGAGAAATATCATATTACAGGTTATGGGTATCAATTTCTGTGATGGGATGATAATCCAGGGAAGTAGTCTGATTGCCATATGTGGAGTCAGAAAGGAAACTTTCCTCTAATATGGGGCAATTGACAACTACCTCAATTGGTTTTTGTTTTTCAATGGATGAACATGATAGGTTATAGGTTGAATTTGAAGGACTTTTGTCTACATTCAACCTTTAAAGCCATGAAACTATGAGTCTGAAGCTAATGATATGAACTCAGGTTAAATGATTGGATGGAGAAGTTTTGAAGAAGAGGCACAAACCACTAATGCACATTGTCATTGAAGTATTCAGTAACTTAACAAGTCCAGAGACTTGCACCAAATCTATGATAAAGTATGTGCCATTGTCATATATTTGAAGCAGTTTTTGCCTGTTAGGTCTAATGTTTAGACGTTCTTAATAAATCTATTCCATTTAATACTGTCTTTTTTCAAGTGTATTTTTAAAATATATTTGTATTAAAAAATACAAATATATTTTAAAAATACACTTGAAAAAAGACAGTATTAAAATAAAAAGAAACAGTCCAGAACAAAATATATTATCTTCATAAAAAGACATTATTTCTGGTCACGCCATGAATTTCATTTATATTATTGCAGAAATTTTGAGCAAAAAGCCAATATAATTAATGTTCTATAATCCTTAGCGCCATCAATTTCATAGGTCAAAAGAAGGATAACAGAAGGGTTCATATCGAAATAATGTTAGTGCTGCTCAGCAATGCATGTGATGAAGACCAACCACCACTTGAAAGAATGGAAAGTGACTGTCAGTTCATACTAATAAGTAAAATCACTGGTAATGTTACCGAACAAGGTATTAAAATATTAATTGTCACTCCCTATGCCCAGCAACATGGAGGTGACGGCTAACGAAAGGTTCAAATGGAGACATTTGTTGGCACCACAACCAGCATGTATTGTTTAGAGATTTGAAAACGTTCTTGAGATGGATTTGCACCCAAACTGTAAAAATAACCATACATAGTGAAAACTATCGTATAAGACAACTACCAAAAATTACAAGGAAAAATGGTGGTTTAAGAGATGGGCTTCTCATAGACGATGACCGGTCTAGAGATGGTCTTCTGAAAGAGGTGGTCTTTTAGAAAGGCATCAGTGTGTCAATCAGTGATGCTCAAATGTCGGCAATTATCTTTGTTTTACTTACAGAAAAAATACTACTTTTAATGCACTTAAAAAAGATGTCCACTACTTTATCATTCATGACCTGTTCTTGGGAAAGGCCATCAATGTCTAATTAGTCGGAGTCCGACACCCGGCACCCCTGTCGATCAGCTGTTCTTGGTGTCCTCGGTAGTGTTGTCCAGAATGACTCAATTGCAGAGCAGCTCTTTCTTCTGATAAAGGATGTGGCAGGGTACTACACATCTACCTCTGTTCAAATCAATAGAAGGCGAATGTGCAGTACCCTGCCGCGGTCATGATCAGAAAAAAAATCTAAATTCCAGAATTGCGTTTTTTGGGTCATCGCTCTCTCCAAAAAAAATAAAAAACAATTGAAATGTCCAATGTACCCCAAAATCACATCAATAATGTCAGCTCATCATACAAAAAACCAAGCCGTATGGATTAAAAAATTTAAAGTTACGGGTCTCAGAATATGGCAACAGAAACAAAATATATTTTTTAACAAATTTCTGATTTTTTTTCCATCACTAAGGCTACTTTCACATTAGCGTTTCACTGACCTGCGTCGGTCTGCGCATGGCTGCCGCTAAGCCCTGCCCCCGGCCGCGCCTCCTCCCGGCCGCTCCGCCTACGGGCGCATGACGTTGCATGCGACCTGAGTACCCTATCTTTAGCATTGGGTACGCAGGCCATGCGCAGGTATGCGTTTGCCGGCGCATGCGTCCCTTTGACGGTGCGCCGAGCGCACCAAAATGCAACACGGTGCGTTTGGCGCAGGTCGGCGCACCGTCAAAAAAATGCATGCGCCGGCAAACGCATATCTGCGCACGGCCTGCGTATGCAATGCTAAAGATAGGGTACGCAGGTCACATGCAGCGTCATGCGCCCATAGGCGGAGCGGCAGGGAGGAGGCACGGCCGGGGGCAGACCTTAGCGGCGGCCGTGCGTAGACCGACGCAGGTCAGTGAAATGCTAATGTGAAAGTAGCCTAAGATAACAAAAAAATGGGAAAATTTTGTATTGCCGTAATCATGCTGACCTGTTGTTAAGTCATTTGTACCACAATGGATGGCGTAAAAGCAAAACCCCAAAATCTATCACAGAGTTGCGGTGGGGGGTTTTGTAACCTCACCGCACTTTTTTCCCATTTTTCAGCGAATTATCTGTCAAAATTAATGGTGTCACTAAAAACTGCAACTCGTCCTGCAAAATATAAGCTCTTATATAGATATGTTGTCAGAAAAATAAAAAAGGAAAAAACAAAAGAACAAAAATGAAAAATTTCTCAGTCATTAATTATGGGATGAAAGGGTTTTCTGGATTGACCAAAATTTGTCCAAGGAGGGCTAGGATAGAGGGCTAGGATAATGTAATGATAGACTGAGAACTCCTGTTTTCTACTGTCATTCTAATCACTCACACACACGTCTGTAGCACTAAGACCGATGATTGCAGACAGGGCCGGCTCCAGGTTTTTATGGGCCCCGGGCGAAAGAGCCTCAGTGGGCCCCTTTAACACAGACCACGATTCATGATGCACAGATACTGCAGAGAAATATGGGTATAGTACAATGCCAAACACTTCACTTCTTCCATTACATGACTAATATCTATTGTAAATTGTACAATAGCTCAAAAACCGCCAAATCCTTACAGCGCACAGAACAGACTGGACAGTACAGTCCTCCATACAATATTATGGGCACCACAGTCTCCCCCTCATCACCCATATAATACCCCATGCAGGAATGTCACCCCTCATATAATGCTCCATACAGAATACTGGACCCAAAATAATGCTCCATACAGGATACTGGTCCCCATATAATGCTCCATACAGGATACTGGTCCCCATATAATGCTCCATACAGGATACTGGTCCCCATATAATGCTCCATACAAAATATGGAGCTCTCCTCTGCGCTGTACTGCGTTCTGCACTGTTACGGCTCAGGAAAGGGCGCTGTGGAAAGACTCCCCATTATCATCATGATTTCCTCCTCATCATCATCATTGCCTCCTTATCATCATCATTGTCTCCCCATCATCATCATGGCCTCCCCATTATCATCAATGCCTGCCCATCATCATCATCTCCTCCCCATCATCATCAATGCCTTCCCATCATCATCATCTCCTCCCCATCATCAATGCCTGCCCATCATCATCTTCTCACTATCATCAATGCCTGCCCATTATCATCAATGCCTGCCCATTATCATCATCTTCTCCCATCATCATCATGGCCTCCCCATTATCATCAATGCCTGCCCATCATCATCTTCTCCCTATCATCAATGCCTGCCCATTATCATCAATGCCTGCCCATTATCATCATCTTCTCCCCATCATCATCATGGCCTCCCCATTATCATCAATGCCTGCCCATCATCATCTTCTCCCTATCATCAATGCCTGCCCATTATCATCAATGCCTGCCCATTATCATCATCTTCTCCCCATCATCATCATCAATGCCTCCCCATTATCAGCAATGCCTGCCCATCATCACACACAGACAGCACACAAGCACTCTCTCACATACATACACACACACATACACACACACACATACATGCACACACAAAGCACCGCACTACATACACACAGACACACACACGTCTTACCTGTCCGGCGTCCCCGCACTCTGTGCCACAGCCGGCCGCTGAATGATGACGTCATTCAGCGGCCGGCTGTGAGAGGAAGCGCCGGCGCCCCCTGGAGCCCGGAGCTGCGGCAGCGGAGGCACGGGAGAGGTAAGTATTGTGCCAGCTGATGCCGGGGCCCTGAGCAAGCGGGGGGGGCCCAGTGGCGGCGCTGACACCGCTCTCCTCCGCTAACAGGCGCGGGGGTGCCAGACTGCGAGTGGGCCCCCCCGCCTGCTCAGGGCCCCGGCACTTGCCAGGGTGTGCCGGGTGCTGACGCTGGCCCTGATTGCAGACGTTACCTGCCGCAGATGGCGCATCATTACTGCATAGAAATAAATATTGTGGGAAACACTGGAATTGCAGAGGAATTAAAAGTGTTGTCCAGGCTTACGATATTGATGACCTGCAATTAGGGCAGATGCAGACGACCATGTATTCTCTCATCCAAGAGTATCGGGTCGATTATTCAAATCACACTCTGATCACACTCTGATTATCTCGGATAAGTTGAAGATGGAGAAAAAAATGTCTCCATCTTCTCCATTCTCTCACTCTGAGGAAATCCGAGTGTAGTCTGATGGTTTCCACAGACTCATTGACTTGAATTGCCGAGTGCAAATATTGGATCAAATTTGGGCATGCAGCGTTTTTTTCCTTGGACCGGCTTGTTTTAAGGAAAAAATCTGATATGCGCACAGTCTCATAGAGTAATATTGGTCCCAGTGCTTAGACCTAAAATGCGGACGTGCACAAGCCCTTAGGGTAGGTCATTAATATTTCATTTATTATTATTTTATTCGCCTCCTTTTGGAGCAAATTTTTACGGAGCTTGAAAACTTCCAAAAATTATTGTTCCATCAATGTATTATTTTAAAAAGTGTATTCTGGCTGTAAATCACATGACTACTGCCCAGATTATTTTCAGTCCAATCCTGCTATAAAATATCACTTTTTATTGATGAATCGTGCTGTTACAAATTATAATTAATATTAGTTTCTGAAAAAAAATGTTTACATCTTTTATTTTTTATTACTTTATTTCATATAATTCTTTTTTTACTTCTGGATATTATATAAGTGTCCCCTATGATCTATGGATTGTTTGCTTTCCTCATCAATGAGCACAATGCTCTGGGGAAGAATTTTTTCTGATCCAGTGATAGGAAATTGATTATTTGACCATGACAGCCTGGTTTCAGGAGCGTGATGGTACTGCCACACTAAACAATCCCGCTAGCGATAACGATAACGACGATACTAATGCGATCGCTAGCGGGATTGTTTATATATCGCTGAGTGCGGCTTAACTTAGCGATATCGTTAAGGACGCTATCGCGGTTAGCGATCTCCTTAACGACTTTAGCGGTACAAAAGTACCGCTAAATCGCTAAGAAAAGGTGCCACACTCAGCGATAATACTTACCCAGCGGGAGCGCCGGCGATAAAATAGGGTCCGGAACGATTCCAGCGACGAGCAGATCACAGCAGGATCTCAGCAGGGAGCTCGTCGCTGACAGATGCCGCACACAACAACATCGCTAACGGGATCGCTAAATAGTGACGTTTTTTAGCGATCCCGTTAGCGATGTTGTTTAGTGTGGCATACCCTTAAGTTACAAAATTTGCCATCCCAGCCATTCATATCTGGCTTTTCACTAACATCATGCTCAGGCCCAACATAAATACACAATGGAATTACTGAGGATCATTAAATAAAATGGAATGTAAATGGCTGAAGTAATAAAATGACAACTACTCTATATCTCTGCTTGATCTGCACATAGACCTACACTGATGAGAACTGATTGCTGGCAGGTTGAATACAATAATTTAGGTTGTTTTGGTTGTTTTTGAATTGAACATCTGAAACTGTCCAAATAACTAGATGTTCATCAATTCCTACAAGAAGGTAAAATTAGCCTCCTGACAGGATTTTAAATGGTCTTAAGATGAAAACAGTCAAAGGGCTTAGTACCCATGGTAGCAATTATCCCAGGGCTATGATCAATGAAGGTCTTCTGTTAGCCAGGTCTCTGTTGACTCAGGAAGTCAGAGTTATATTGGGTCAGCGTAAAGCTGAAATGGGCAGGCTGACTTGCCCTGAGCGGCTCACTACCAACCAGACTTCACTTATCCCATTAATTATTCCTGTCCACATGGCACCGATTAATACGGCTCACAATTAGTCGAGGTATGAAAGGTCACAGGAAAACAGTACTTCTATTTATGAAAATTAGAATAGACATCTATTTAGTCTAGAGACCATGATTCCTATATTCGGCAATGAATGTGTTCTACTTAAGCAGGCAAATAGATCATGGATTAAAAAACATGGCTGAACTTCAATTTTAGCAAACCAATTATCTTCTGATGTGGTATGCCAATTTCCAAACAAGTATATTTAGAGAGATCACCCAGCTTTAAATCTTCATGTTACCCCCTTTGAAAACCATTATCCTTGGCATAGTTGTCATTGGTATAGCTGAGCGGCTAATGTGGCCAAGAGATGGCTTGACAGTATTTGTTTAGGTTATCAGCGCATTACAGCAGCCTTTCAACCAGAAAGACAAAGAGGACAGCAGTGTCAGCAGTCTCATCTTTCCTCAACACTTATCGTATCTCGTATATTAATCAGACAGACAGTATGGACAGCAGTGTGAGAAGCCTCTTCTTTCCTCATCACTCCTCGTATCTCCTGTATTAGATCAGAAAGACAGGGTAGACAGCAGTGTGAGCAGCCTCTTCTTTCCTCAGCCCCTCTGGTATCTCCAGTATTAGATCAGATAGACAGGTTAGACAGCAGTGTGCGCAGCCTTTTCTTACCTCACCACTCCTGGTATCTCCTGTATTAGATCAGATAGACAGGGTGGAGAGCAGTGTGAGCAGCCTCTTCTTACCTCATCGTCCCTGGTATCTCCAGTATTAGATCAGATAGACAGGGTGGACAACACATGCAAATTCATTGCGGAAACCTTTGTAGAATTTAAGAAGATAAAAGAAGTTTCTGCATGAATTATTAAATGTGAAAGTCAATAAAACAATTAGATTTCAATAAAGAGCTTAAATGTGTTGTCTCATGAAAACAACATATTACCATATGCCCTTTTAGGAAATATGAATGTCTTACCAAGCCCCCCACAATGCACCCATTTTGAGTGCCTCGAAGAAATAGAGGCTCTGCCTCTGGTAGTGGTGAAACCTGCTCATACTTCAATAATATGGCAAAAAATTATATCATTCTTGTAGTGGCCACTTTTGGTTAAATAGTAGCGGCGTTTTATGTAGACATGTTGATCTAGTTTAGAATGAATTTTACCAATATATCTCTAACTTATTGGATAAAAGCAGCATCTAAAAATGTTGTCTTGTCAACTTTGGACCTGCTGAAAATAAAATGATCATTATGTTTTCTGTTTCTTGTATACCCAGCAGTAAGTTTCTTATGCAGCACCACCACAATGAGTAGTCCATATAATACACAGACTGTGCCAGGTTTCTCAGAGAAAGGTTCTTGTTAATAGATGCCTTAATGGTATAATTGATAGTGGGTTATCTAAACCAGGCCATCTCTTTCACCAGGGCACCTGAGGGCTGCTCATACATTTTTGAAAAGGTATTTTTTCACTTGACTATATAGTCACGTGGTTCTAACGATCCATCTTCAACACATAGTGGAGTCCAAAAATTGGTCTCTTGCCTTGACTACTGCCAACCAAAATATGTTGTCTGTCAGTCATTATAGCCAAATGGTGCTAGTATTTATTTCTACGCAATCCTATGAAATAATAAACAAAATATATTAAAGATTATCCTACTATTGTAAAACCATATACAGCTCTGGCAAAAATTAAGAGACCACCACATCAAAACCCTGTCATGGGCAGCCCATTCTCCAGAACTGAACCCCATTGAAAACCTCTGGAATGTGATCAAGAGGATGATGGATAGTCACAAGCCATAAAATAAAGAAGAACTACTTAAATTTTTGCGCCAGAAGCAGTGTGAAAGACTGGTGGCAAGCATGCCAAGACACATGAAAGCTGTTTTTAAAAATCATGGTTATTCCACAAAATATTGATTTCTGAACTCTTCCTGAGTTAAAACATTAGTATTGTTGTTTCTAAATTGATTATGAACTTGTTTTCTTTGCATTATTTGAGGTCTGAAAGCACTGGGTTTTTTTAAATTTTGACAATTTTTCTTTGTCAGAAAAAAATACAAAATTTATTGCTTGGAAATTCAGTGACATGTTGTCAGAAGTTTATAGGCTAAAAGAACAATTTACATTTTACTCAAAAAATATACCTATAAAGAGAAAAATCAGACAAACTGAAAAATTTGAAAGTGGTCTCTTAATTTTTGCCAGAGCTGTAATATTACTCTAAAAGGCACCAACTTGGATCATGTTAATAACTAACAATAATAATTAAATTAATAACTCTCTTTAATTGTTGCAACCATGATGCTGTAATATTACTCTAAAAGACACCAACTTGGATAATTCCTAACTGTTAACATACCATTAGAATTAGAACATACTGTATTCACAAATCCATTCTTGTAAGGAATATGAGTAAACAAAAAATATTTTTTCAGTCCCAACTCATCATAGAAATAATTCAGTTAGTGTAAATACAATACTCCAATTAACCCTTAACAACCAGATGGTGACAATCGTTTGCATTGGAGAAGTTTAGGATGATGCCAGATGTCGGAGTGATCGGATGACTCATTAATATCAGGCTGATGAAGATTTGTTTAACACATTTTTGTGAAACAGCTAATATGAAGGCTTGTCACACTTTATTGTATTACTTTCCATCAAGATAACCCGATAATAACCCAAGAAAGTTACATTTCGTTGTTTTGAACACTGTGACATTAATGTGTGTATACAGAATAACAAATGCAATCAGCTTCCCGCAATATTGTGTGATATCTCGGCTACTTGATCACCTGAGCTCCAGAGAGAACTTTTGTCAGAGACCGTTTACATTATGTTATCCGTAATGTTAAAAAAACAATCGGGACATATTTGCTTCTAGGCAGTTGTTTAATAGCCTGTTTGGATGGGCAGAATGAATTTCAGATGCACACAGAACAATCAGTAATAGATCGTTCTGTGTGCACAGACTGACCTTGTTTTCAGCAGCGTAGGTCCTGTTTACACAGGACAAGGTGCTGCTGAGAACAATGGTCTTTAATGGAAGTCAAAAAGCATTTTGCTTATTCATTGGGTGAGCTTTTTTACCTGCATGATTATTGGGAAATGAGCATTCCTAAGAATTAATTCCTGATAATTGTGGATTGCTGATGTATAAATGCTCCTTAACCGAGTTATATAGGACTTTAGTATTTTTCTTATGGTGCTAAGAATTTACAGGCAGGTAGTTAGTTGCTGACTACCTGTCTGTTCTGCCCGGTTCCAATCTCTACCAGCTCAGAGCGGTGATGGGTCGCTCCAATGGCAATTCTGCTGTTTCGTTTGACCTCCCGTCATCAGAGCACCTCTTCCTCGTCCGGTCTGCTCTGTCAACAGGACATCACTGCCGACGACATTCTGATTGACAGCTGCCTACCTGCAGTTAGGCAGCGGGGAGCCAGCTGTCAGTCAGCATGACATCTGTAGTGATGACCCATCCACAGAGAAGAGAGTAAGAGAAAAAGCTGCTTTGTCGAAGTGAGTCCATGAAAACCATAGAGTCAATGGCATGAGCTGTCACCGAGCTAGCAGAAATTTTTAGTCCCATATGAACAAAATACAAAAGTCCCAAATAAACCCTTTAAATCCCACTGAAGGTGTCATTTATGACTTTAAACTTCTAGTCTTGAAAAAATGATATGTATGTGATATGTATGTTTTAATAGGTATGTTTTGGATTTTTAGTTCTGAAATTCATTGAATTATTCCCAACTCCCATTGAGTTGCAATACCCGACACGTCCAAAGAAAAGAGGGATGCTGCTTGTGAAAAAAACAAACTTTTTCTATTCTTACGCAGCCTCTAAATTCTCTAAATTTATTCTTGGATATATTTAACATAAAAAGTCACATTTAACATAAAACAATTGAGTTTCACAAAAAGATTTCCTGGACTCGGCTCCAACAGCAATGTGGGTAGTCCATGGCTGCTAGACTAAACCCTGTTTACTTTTCATGATACCTGTCAGCAGTGCATCCCTTGTACCTCCTCTGATTAGTAGGCCAAGCATGCATGCATCGGGCAGCAACAATGAAGTTGTGCTCGGCCTGCTAATTAAGAGAGACGCCAGGGAAGCCGACAGGTAGAAGAAGGTTTGCAGGACTGTGGTACAGTGGCCACAGACTACTGAAATTGCTGATGGACCATGCTACAGCAACATTTTTTTGTTCAACTCTATAATACAGCATTGGCTCATATTCATTAAGGCATCTGAAAATTAATTAAACATTTTGATGTCCATTATTTTTAGACTATATGCTTGTATTTAACAAAATGTTGTAGCTTTCTTTGATCTGCATATTCTTGAATTTTCCAAGCTTCAGCATCAAAGCAGGGATGGTTTTGGTCTTTTATATGCATTGATCGGCCTATGCGGCGCCTGTTCTTATAGATAATTCCTTACAAGAAGTTGGTTTCTGCTTATTTTTCCTGATTTACACAGCCTCCAATCATTCATTCTTGCCTTATAGGAACCCATGGAACACAATTTTGCCAATTATTCCAGAAATAACGCCTACGCTGTTGAGAAACCTGCTATGAAAATTTTCCATTTGATCCAGCAGTGGCAAATACAGTGGAAGAACAATGTAGAGTACAAAGACAATATAAATATATTGTTTTGCAGATAGAAAATATTTTAATCCTAACAATATAAAACATGTCAGAACTGTCCATTTATGAAAAGTTTTGTTTTATTTTCCTTTGTTGCATATTTTAGTAATTCTTGGTTATTACAAATTGATCCACTCTGGGTTTTTATGGATTTGTTACAGTTGACTGAACTTCTTTTTATAGTGTTTTGTCTGGAGAATAGGAAGGAATCGTTTATTTACAGAAAGAACATGACCTTGGGCTCATAATGATCTTCACTTAGCTTGTGTTCATTCAACAGGATAATAATAATAATGAGTCCAACATACAGAATAGTGTTGCTTTGATTCGAGGGTTGAAAGTGCCACTCAGGAGGCGCATCAACCAAACAATGACTGAAAAAGCTAAAAGAACTACATGAAGATCCTCATCCACACTGATTAGTAGAAGAGGATGTCACTTTAGAGGTTTACTATCCCAGCTTCTGTATATTATGATCTATGCAGGGTCACTGCAGAGAAGATCAACATCACATTAATCTTCTGGAGATGGAGATGGCAATCCCAGACTAAGAAACATTTTAATCAGCTCCACTGGGAATTAGTTTGCCTTAGAAATGATGCATTGACATGCACGAGGTTCTGCTAGGTCGGTTTGTCTGAGATAGGTAGAGTCTTCTGTCCCCTGTTGTAATTTGAAGAAATCAGAAGGGGTGCAGTCTAGGGAGGTTTACAAGCTGAACGAAGCCACAACACATGTGTGAACCATTTACCATTTATTTATATATTTGACTTGAGCACATATAGAAATTTTTGGCAGCTCCGTCTGAAGGAGATGCTGGTTTCATCTCAGTTTTTCTGGCACAGAATGAATGTCTGGTGGAAAGAAATAGAGAAAAATTCAACAGAGCCTCCAACAATGATGGGGCTACCGCACACATGCAAACCATTTGCCATTTATGTATACATTGAGGCTGTGGAATCCAAGAAAAAGGATTTACGTGCAAGAATCTTCACGTCTTTTGCATGCTGTATCTAAACGGAAAAACAAAGGCAAAGTCAATGAATGAACATTTGAAGCTGTTAGATTATATCAGATATATTTAACCCTGCTGTTCTGTTCGGGTCATAGTGACCCGAACAGACTTTTTGCGGCCCTGTAGATTTTTTTCTGTAAGTCTCTAAAACTTGAGACTCCTTGACTTTTCCTCATTTGGGGGGACCTACCTATGAGTATTTTTATTTTTATTTTTTTTCGTTTACTTTTTGCTACACGCAAAAAGTTACACTTGTTGTGACACTTGTTGTGTTCGGGTCATAGTGACCCGGCATCGTTTTTTACAGCTGTGAGGCCATATTTTCAGTGAAATAAAGGAGTTCTAACCTCAGTTGGGTCTATTTATTGCATCTACTATTGTATATCAATTGATTTATTTCCTAAATTATTTCAATGGGGTCGTACACGCGCTCTACCGGGGGTATGCATTGAGATCTGCGCACCATAAAAATGGCTTTATATTGATTATTTTTGGTGCACAGTCTATTCTAAAATGTAGAGTGCATCCGGAGAGATCACTAGGTGTGCAAAAAAAAATAAAAATAGATAAAAATAAAAAAAAATAATAATAATAAATAATAATAGTAATAAAAACAAAACAAAACAAAAAAAAAATGTCATACTAATGAGTACTAACCACCATGATAATGAAGTAAGTACACGGGAAGATAGAAAACCAAATATGATCTTTTTTTTCTTTTTACAAAATATGTGTAGTTTTCTATTTTCGTTTTGCTCATTGCTCTGTTTTTTCTGAATAAAAAAAAAAAAAAGATTTCTATTTCATTTTTTCTTTTTTTTTACTACCAAACATGTTCACAAACAGTCTAGTAAGCAAAAAGTATAAAAAAAAATTGAGTTAGAGTGTCTAAAATCAAGGTTTAATAAGCCGGGTCATAGTGACCCTGAACACTACAAGTGTATAGTAAATGCGAACAGAACAGCAGGGTTAAAATAAAGTTTTCACAAAAAGTATTATAGGTCGCATTTTATGGTCAAAAATTTGCCACCAGTTTTACATTAACTTGTAGGATGAAGTCAGATGTATTTCTAACCACAGAGGTCTAGGCATATTTTATCCTGTAATGGTATTTTTCATCATCCGCTGCAAAAAAAAATGCAGTGCTCTGTACCGGGCTGGGATGAAAGGTAGGTAGGGTAGGCGCCCACCTATTGTGCTACGTCCTTCCTCCCTGAGGGGGTCGCACTTTGGAGGCAAAAAAAAAATACTGTATTTTGCAGACTATAAGATAGTGCAGCTGTAGCTGTGGGTGGGGAAGTGGCGGCGGCGGAGGAGCAGGGTCACAGGAGGCAAAAGCTGGCGGCTCCAGCTAACAGTGTGACCACTATTAAAGAAAACTAATATTCACTGCTACCCACGCCCATAATTCAAGCCTTAAAGCCATTCATTGATATCATTTTCAGACTAAACTGCTGTTTAGCTGAAATGTATTAAGCATACATACTGACATTTGTCTTTTATCTAAGTTGGATACCCATATATTAATTGGATTCCCACTTATAGCATATCCCCCTTGTTTGGCTTATTTCTAGTACAGTATATCTCAGCCCATTTAGGTCCATTATTAGGATGGTCCATAGAATTATGTAGGGCTTACCATCTCACAGGAGCACTTAATTAGGATTTGACATCTTTATTGAATGTAGGGACTTTTTTCCACCTCTTCCTTTTTAGTAATACTGTTCCCTTTAGTCCATATTATTTGTACTGTTGTATATTATTTTTGTATTTTAATAAACTTCTTATATTTCTATTTAATCTTTTCTTTGTTTCTGAGTCTCTCTCCCCCCGCCGGATTGACTGTATAGTCTATCTATTAGTATTTTACTATTTATTGTGCCTGGGCGGTAATTGATAGGGACTATCTCTTTTTGGGTAATAAATGACTGATTCCATATCTAACTTTGAAAACTCACTTTCTGTTGAGTCTCAACCCTAAAGTACATCAGTTTTTTTTACTTTTGCCAGAATTTTTTGGTGAAAAACAGGGGTTACTTTTGGGGTTCATTTACCTAAAGGCACTGTCACACTTAGCGATCGCAATAGCGATCACGACAACGACACGACCCGGCGAGATCACTAGTGCGATCGCTATGTGGTCGCTAGTTGCTTCCAAACACAAAGATCTCATCAGAGATCAGCGATCTGTATAACGACCTCTGCGGTCGTTGGGAAAACCTAGTCCCACCTGCGACGCTGGTGAAGTCGTTCATAAAGGGTATCACACTCAGCGATTCAGGCTCACCAGAGGGACACCAACGGCCAAAAAACGGCTCAGAACGTTCATAAGCGATCAACGACATCTCAGCAGGGGCCACATCGCTGCTACATGTCACACACAGCTGCGTCGCTAACGAGATCGCTACTGCGTCATAAAATCAGTGACGCTTTAGCGATCTCGTTAGCGATCTCGCTTAGTGTGACAGTACCTTTAGTCTCTTATTCATTCCTTTACTTGGGTGATAATTGCTCATAGTGGTGGAGGAGAGGAGGCGCTGTCAGTTTCATTTGCCTATAGAACCAAAATACCTTGTCCCGGCTCTGATTTTTACAAATGATGCAGCCAGTGGGCTATGTGTTATCTCAGACATGCCCCCAGTAGGCTTGGTAACACATTGGAGCAGGGGAGCCACTCCTTCCTGTACCTAACTTTCTGTACCTACTCATGAGGGGATTAGTTTTAGTGACTGCTTTTAATACAGTCTTAATCTGAATCTTACTGCTGTGATGTTCTCATAGTTCAACAGCTTTTTTGCTTCCAAGTTCAGGTATGAGGGTGGATATTGATGTCATTTCCAGGGGATGGTGTTCTTAATGGGAGAGTATGTGGAAACCACCTAGTTGCTCATTGGACATAAGAACGTCCGAGCCTCCTGTAGGACAAGAGTCGGGCCAAAACCTGGTAGGAAAACCTGGTGCCCAATGTGGGGAAAAAACATGATGTAACTTTTGTTTGTACTTGTAGACATCTGGAATAGGATATGGTGCTTGTGTTGGTATGGGGTAGTCCCTTTTAAAGTGAGTATCCTATTTTACATAAGAAGATATTGAATGAGCAACACGGTGGCTCTGTTGTTAGCACTATTGCTTTGAGGTCCTGTATTCCAATCCCAACAAGGAAAACAACTGCAAGGTCTCTGTATGTTCTCCTCGTGTTTTATGTGCATTTGCTTCAGGATCTCCAGTTTCCTCCCACACTCCAAAAACGTACTGATAGGGAATTTAGATTGTGGGACAGTGATAATGTCTGTAAAGTGCTGTGGAATATGATGGAGCTATGGAAGTAAAATAATTAAAGAATAAAGTTATACTAAAGTACATATTTGGACATTGACCGTCTTATACAAAACAGCTATTTCTTTATTTGTTTAACGAACTAGCAAACTGAAGAAAGGAGTTGGCGAAATGAACATTTGTTTTCATTCTTAATTTTACCAATCAGTGGCCACAGAGATCAGGTCACCAGTGGTCAGTGACGTCATCACTCCCAGCCTGGCACAGACTGTGGGAATGGAGGAGCTGGAGCGTATATGTGATTTTTCACACAGTAGTCCAAGTAAAAAAAAAAAATTGCAGCACGGTCTTATCCATTTTATGGACCAGACTAGTGCCTGTACTTATAGTATAGGCAACTCCTGCAGCCTTCCGCTGTGCAGACGAGCAAACACAACTGCACACGGAGACCGTCGCTTCCTCAATTAGTGGAAATTTGCCTTAGATATAACTCTCTGTTTTACATTTTTCACATTTTCTCATCCTTTTTTTACAGTTCCTTTTTTATTATTTTTATATTTCTCAATTTCATCTTATTTGCTACCTTGTTTTTTTTTCAAATTCATGACCTTTTCTTATATATAGGTGTTCCCCATTTGGTCTCCAGTCTAATCTGTTTTCACCAACCAATCCTACTTATAGGTGTTGGTTTATTTAGGACTAATATTAAAATAAAACTGTGTAAAAATTCTGTAATACAATATTACTTACTCATATACTCTAAAAAAAAAGGCTGAGCCATTTTCAGTCCTACGTAAGTCGCGCCACATTGACTGCCCAGTCTTCTGTGTTGTCAGCACAACCTTCTCACTCATAAAATGGCAGCAGAAAAAGGTGAATGTGACCAGATACATCACTCAGCTTCGCCATTGAAACACCCAGCCCTCTGTACTGCGCTTATGCTAGATTCTGGACAGTGCAAGCCCAATAGACTCTATTAGTAATAACATAAGTATAGTTATATTACACAATTTTTAATATTAGTTATACCATTAAAAAAATGTTGATAGAGTTAGGGCCTGTGCACACATTGCGGATTTGCCTGCAGATTTTTCCGCACAGAATCCGCACCTCTTGGCAGAAAACGGAGGTGCTTTTTTGATGCTTCTTGGATGCTTTTTAGATGCATTTTTTCATGCTTTTTTCTCATGCGTTTTTGTCAGCTAAATAAAGATATGTTATTTAACAAAAAAAAAGATTTGTGATGTCATTTCTTGTCCAACCTCCTCTTTTACATTTGTCCAACCCACACTCCATTACACACACAGACAGATAGAGATAGATACATAGATAGATAGATAGATACATAGATAGATAGATAGATAGATAGATAGATAGATAGATAGATAGAAAGATCTATAGAAATATAGATATATAGATAGATAATAGATAGAAAGATATATAGGTAGATAGATGATAGATAAAATGGTACATAAATAGTTAAAGAGACACACACACATAAAATCTTAACGCAATATAGTTAATTAAAAAAAAATGGGGAAAAAAATGGCGTGGGCTCCCGCCCAATTTTCTGCGCCAGAGGGGGAAAGCCGACAGCCGGGGTCAATATTTCTAGCCTGGGAAGGGGTTAATTTGCATGGAGCTTCCCAGGCTATGAATATCAGTCCGCAGCTAGCCTTTACTGGCTATTAAAATAGGGGGATCCCAAAAAAAATTATGTGGGGTCCCCCTATAATTTATAACCAGAAAGGCTAGGAAGGCAGCTGCGGGCTGATATTCATAGCCTAGGAAGGGGCCATGGATATTGGCGCACCCCCTGGCTAAAAATACCAGCACCCAGCCGCCCCAGAATTGGCACATCTATACGATGCGCCATTTCCGCCACTTAGCCCCTCTTTTCCCACTCCCCTGTAGCAGTGGGATATGGGGAAATAAGGGGTTAATGTGACCTAGCTATTGTTAGGTGACATTAAGCCTGGTTAATAATGGAGAGGCGGCAATAAGACGCCTCTCCATTATTAATCTTATGCTTTGAAAGGGTTAAAAAAAACACACACATAAGAATAAAGTATTTTAATGAAATAAAACACAACACGGTTTTCATATCTTGATTACACGCTCAGATCCAAGCGACGCCCTCGGTCTCCTGTAATAAAAAGTAAAAAAATAAAACAACCATATATTCCCTGTCCGATGCAGTCCAATTAATAACGAGTTTCCCACGAAGATCTCCCCTTTAGAACAGTGACATCAGGTGATGCCACTGCTCTATAGGGCCTCCCAGTGATGCACTGACAAGAGACAATGGCTCCTGCAGTGCATCACTGAGGTTACCAGAGTTCATTCTCTCACTTTATGGCAATGCTGCGTGGGAATTTTCTCATCCAGCATTGCCAGTGAGAGAATGAACTATAGTGATGTCATTATCTCCCGGTGGCAGAGCGATACACAGATCGATGGCGTCGGGGATTAGGTGATTGGTGAGTATGTACTCTATGTTATGTGTTGTATGTCATGTGTATGTTCTGTATGTTATATGTTGTATGTTGTGTATGTAATGTATGTGTTTTTTTGTTTTTTTTTACATTCAACACATTAGCCGGATGATGGGACTACTACTGTCCATCATTGGCTAATGTGTCAGTCACTGTCACTGTAGCAGGCCTAGCCGGATGGGACTTGTAGTCCCATCCAACAATGCCTGCATACGCAGAGACACACACACACAGCCCCGCAGACTCCCGCACATACACAGATCACGCACACAGGCCCGCACATATACAGATCACGCAGACACCGGCACACACATACACGCACACAGTCACCGCCCACACACTATACATGCACACAGTCACCGCCCACACACATAGCGACGTACACTATACATGCCCAAACTTCGCCCACATACTATACACGCATACAGTCACCGCCCACACTTCGCCCACACACTTCCCTCCTCCCGAGCTGCAGCGTTTTACCCGCAGCAAAACCGCAGACCTTTTTTAGACCTGCAGTTTTGCCTCGGAAGTGCCAGACTCAATGCAAGTCAATGGGCGCAGAAACACTGCAGTTCCGGACAAAGAATTGACATGCTGCGGAAAATAAAAAGCTGAAAATCGGCGCGTTTTTTTCCGCAGCATGTGCACAGCAAACCTGCGTTTGCCATAGAATTACATTGGATGTGCACTATGCTGCGGGTTGGATGCGTTTCCGCACATTGAAAAACGCAGTGGAAACGCATCTAAAAATGCAATGTGTGCACAGGGCCTTAAAGGTAATGCAGAGTGTTGAGAAATGAGTCTGGTTTTAAAATTTATCCAAAACACATATTCAACACTCAGTAGGTAAGTTTTTTTTACTTCTAGATTATGCTATGGTCTTTTACCTTAAAAAGAACCTGTCATCATGATTTTGCATGGTAAAGTAAAAGCATGGCCATAATGGCGCTGTTATCTAGATTTAATAGATACCTTTAGTGAAGAAATCGGCAGCCTTATTGTTTTTTAATCTGCATTTGAAACTGGAATTAATAACCTTTTTTTGCATAGGGGTGGTACTGTGGGTAGAGTCTTTGGTGTCCCATGTCTCTGGTGCCCTCGCCACTGGCGACACTTGCACAGATTCATCTCCTGGTAGTCTTATGTAAAATGGCACCGGTGACAGCGCATGCGCAAATTGAGATCTCAGCTTCTCAAAAATGACAGCGCCAAGTTACCGAAGACCGCCAGGAGATGGCTCTGTGCATTGGCAAAGACGATGCAAACTTTAAAAAATGAAGCAGATACAAACACCAGAGATTGGTGGATGGGCTGAGGCCGAGCGAAAGACCCTACCCACAGTCCCGCCCCTATGCACCAAAAGGTTATTGCACCCAAACTTCAGATTCAGATTAAAGAACAACTAGGGAGCGGATTTCTTCACTAAAGGTATCTATTGAACATGTATAACAGCGCCATTATGGCCATGCCTCTGCTGTAACATGAATACTGATGGCAGGTTCTCTTTAAATTATTGTATTTTGCTTTTTTATAACAATGAGATTTTGGTGCTTTCTGGGCAATATTAGTCTATGCTTGAAGTTCTTTTGTCATGACTTTCCATATATTTATTATTTCTAAATGCCATGGATAAAGAAAAATGAAAACAATATTTCTAAATGTGCACAGAAATAATAACCAAATACAATGGAAAGTTACAAATCCCTGTCCCTCACCGGTTCCGTGATCCATACAAACGTTTCATATCACATGACTGTAGAAGCAAACTGCTGAGAAGTAGAGAAATAATGTCACAGCTTTTTAGCGTCTAAGGTTACATAATAATAATAAATACAATAACAAGCAATTAAATCCGACAACAACATAACCGGCGCGCTTACATTGGAGTCTCAATACAAGTGTAAGAAATGCTGCTATAAATATACTCTGCGGAGAGCGATCTAAGGTGAAAGCCTAGCTGCCGGACACACCTTTGGCGTTGTGTTATTTTATGCTATTCATACCACTTCTGTTGTTTATATAAAACATTTTTTGTTTTCTTTTCCAAGAAGAATGCTGCCAGTCGCTTGGGGCAGGGGTGTTTATCAAGCCGTGTATCTTGAAGTCTGACATAAAATCCGTGGCCTTTAGTACAGCTGAAAAACATTCTGTCAACACCTAACAGAGAGCAAACCCATGGCGTTGGCTTGGGACCAGGCAGCTTTTTTAGGATAGAGTGCAGGGAATGGATGAAAATTTGAGTCTAGGCCAAAAGCTACAAAAAGACATGCAAACCTTTTCCATCTACTCTGTTTAATTTCTAGAAAGCATCCAAACCACAAATCAGCCAGCCCTTATGTGAAAAGGCTACTCTTTCTCCATTTCGGAAAAGTGCTTTTGACTGCAGTCAGATGAATAAATCATTATATTAGACCTGAAAGTGTCTGTCAGTGGAGTCTCGAATTCTGCAAAAATGGTGTGATTTTCTATTGTACTACTGAATGTGTAACTCAAACAGGTAATGACGGACTTAGTACAATGAAAATAGTATAAGCTAATGCTATGAATTTATGCTTCTGGATTTTTGCTTTGATGGATGCAAGGTTGCCAAGTTGCTAACCAAAATTTCTCTTTTGTTCTGGACAACTTGTCAAAACACTAAAACAATAGTTTTATAGACAAACTGGGAAACCATATTGAATAACAAAGACAATCAGTAATTCAACTGTAGCTCAATATGCATCTGTGCTTTAAAGCTTTAAAGGGATTGTCTAGCCTTGGGGTACAAGTCTGCTGTCACTCAATGTGACTGCAGACTTGTGCATCCTCATTGTGCACACTGCACACTGTGGAAGAGGACAGTCATGTGAATTTAAGTATGAGATTTGCATACTCCCAGTCTCATTTCGACAAGACTGTGTCCAGGACACTTGCATTGAGCGAGGCAACGACCATCTAGTGAGCACATGACTGCATGTATGCAAATCACATACTTGCAGTCACCCACACGCCGCGCCCTACACCGGAGAATCCTCACAGTGCGCAATATGCTCAAGGTGAAGAGTCACAAGTCTGCAGTTACATAGAGTGACTGCAGACTTGTACCCTAAGGCTGGACAACCCCATTAATATACTGGTAAGAGCTCATTACCTGCATTTACTCTGTGAACTGTAAATGTATGATCATTATAACCACAATGATCTGCTCCAGTACCTCCAGCCTAAACAAATCTTGGGGTTTTTTTTACTGACAAAGGAAAAAGTTCCCTATTTTTGCAGACTGTTCAGGGATTTTTTGAAAGTATGGATGACCTAAAAATGCCAGGTCTTAATACCTTATTGGTTATAGGTCATCAGCTTTTCTTTCTTCAAATGGGTAAGTGATAACACCAGAGAATTTCATCTTTTCAAGCCAAGACTTAGCATTATATCTATGTAATGGAAGAGACATTTAATAATGACCCACATATAAAGATAAAAGATGAAATAATGTGACTATGGAGTAAGGTGGATCAGCAATTTATCTAGAAAGGCTCTACTTAAAGCAGGAAGTTGTTTCTTTTCACAGGTGAAGGGGGATTTCCAGGTAGACAATAATGTAATAATTCAAATATCTATACAGATTACAGATCACAATCACATACAAGACTTTTCCCGCGCATCCCCACTACTCTGGAACTTTCTACCCCAACACATCAGACTCTCACCTACCATAGAAACCTTCAAAAGGAACCTGAAGACCCACCTCTTCTGGAAAGCTTAAAACCTGCAGTAACCACCGATCCACCATACCACGCATGACCAGTTCTACCCTCATCTACTGTATCCTCACCCATACCTTGTAGATTGTGAGCCCTCGTGAGCAGGGTCCTCTCTCCTCTTGTACCAGTGGGCAACTCGTTTTGTTAAAGATTATTGTACTTGTTTTTTGTTATGTATACCCCTTTTTACATGTAAAGTGCCATGGAATAAATGTCGCTATAATAATAAATAATAATAATTAGGAGTATCGCATTGTTTTAAAAGGTTGTTTCCAACATTAAATGTTATCACCTATCCAAAGGAAAGGTAATGAGTTTCTGCTCATTAGGAGCTGCACCTTGGGACCCTCCTCTGAACACAGAGCTCTGAAATGCTCCATCAGATGTGACCCACCAATTCATTCGTAATGGGACTCCTGGAGATTGCCGAGTACAGCATTTGGCTTTCTCCACAGTCTAAAATAGAATATATGAAATAGTAGTAGACATGTATGGCCACCGTACCATGGCCACCGCTCTATTCTGACATGACATTTCAAAGCCCCAGGCCGGAGAGGCTGACTAGTCTATATGAGAATTGCCTCTTCAGAGAGAAAGAGGACTTGATCTATAACGCCACCTGTTGGAAGCAGCGATCCTACAAGTCACAAATAGTTTATATGGGGTCTCCTAACTCTCCCTGTTATTTTTTATTACTCAATTCAAAGGTGTCTGTCAGAAGCTTACTCTACTCCCTTATTATGAATGCTCAATTGCATGAATCAGATGAAGTAACTATTGGCTGACAGCTATCCAAGTTGCACAGGTACCTTTCTTCAGACTGGCCACAAAAATTAGATTGTTGTCTCTATGGACAAGGGATTGTTGCCAGAGACCACATTTAATGTCAAGACACATCAAATCTCAAATCAATGGCGAAAGAAGTCATACAAGTTCTGATGGAAATGCATGAGAGCAGTAATGGCACTACCATTGTGCCGCCACTATAAATTATTTACGGCAGAGTGATCGATTAAAGATGGATGACTTGAATTATATTGATAAATGAAGTTTCATCATTTACAGCTGTAGTTTATTTACACTGGCCAAATATTACTACAATTGCTCAGAAACTAGTAAATGGTCATAATCGACTAGTGTATATACGATACGATACGATACGATACGATACACTTTATTTTCCGGGGGGAAATTACAGTATTTCAGCAGCAATACAAACAGCAGTACATAAAATATTAGAAAAAAACATACAGAGTGCTCTCAGTGGGAGAAGCAAAGTAGGAATCTTTTGGGTATGATACCTTTTAATGGCTAACAAAATATAGTTTAAGATATTAGAGGGCGAGCTTTCGAGACTGCTTACGTCTCTTCATCAGGCTGGCTAACTGGCTAACACGGTACCAAACCAATCTTTTTTCGTTTATAAAATATTAGGACACAAATCTTGCACAGGTATACCAACATTACATAATAAATAAAAGTGGGTAGTTCAGGTGTATATAAGTCAATGTTAATTGACATTAGTACACCAGCCATCAGTCATTATTTTCTACCACCCTTAGGAAATTATTATACATCCCCATAGCAGTAGGTACAATATGAGACTTTAAAGGCGGTACAATTTACTATTAAGAAATCAAGGATCGGACAAGTCTCCATCCAGATAACAATGGTGTCTTAAAACCCAATATCTTTTTCAGTTTGGTTAAAATTCCCAGATCTGTCAATGTGAAAAAGAAAAATAGGTGAAATATTTTTTACTATTGGCATCTGATGGACATGTCTGTGTTTTGCGAATGCCAGGAGAAGATTACCCACCTGTCTCAATTTTGCTAGCTCTAAAGTTTGGTGGAGGAGAGATAATGCTCTGGGGCTGTTTTTCAGGGGTTGGCCTAGGCCCTTTAGACCCAGTAAACTAAAATTTTAAAGGGAATCTGTCAGCAGGTTTTTGCTATGTGATCTGAGGACATCATGTGTTAGAGTCTGTGTGCTGCTGTTTAGTTACAGTGAAGTTTTAATCACTTGGAGATTATCATTTCTGTGACTAGCTGATATGTGCTTGCTAGTCCAACTCCACCCCTCTGTGATAAGCAGCTCACTGTAAATAGACAATATAAATACAGAAACTTGTGTGGGCGGGGTTAGGTTTCTCAGCTCTGCCACTTGCTAAGTCTAAAAACTCTGATTGTGTCCCACCAGTAGCATAGCTACGGGGGGGCAGAGGGGGCGGTGGCCCCGGGCCCCGCGCTCGGAGGGGGCCCACCTGGAGCTACGCTACTGTAACTGTATGGGCGTGCACAGCGCGCCGACACAGTTACTTTCTGCGGCATGGCAGGGAGAATCAATCTCCCTGCTCTGCCGCCCGGCCGCTATGGGGCCCCTGAGCAGGCGGTGGGGGTCCCGGTGCCAGCAGTGGGCCCCCCGCCGTCATCGCAGGGTCAGCTGTATCGGCATCCAGCCAATACAGCTGACCGCATGGAGAGAGAAGGAGCGAGCGCTCCTCCTCTCCCATAATCCCCCTCTCAGCGTCTGACAGCGGGCGCGATGACGTCACTGCCCGGCGCCGGCAGTCAGACGCTGAGAGGGAGAGCAGTGAGCAGCGCAGGAGCCTGGAGCAAGAGAGGTGAGTACAGGATTTATTATTTTTGTAAAGGGGATACATTATAGTACAGAGGCTGCCTATGGGGTGCATTATAAGTAAGGCTGCATATGGGGTGAATTATAAGTACGGCTGGATATGGGGGTGCATTATAAGTAAGGCTGCCTATGGGGTGCATTATAAGTACGGCTGGATATGGGGGTGCATTATAAGTACGGCTGGATATGGGGGTGCATTATAAGTACGGCTGGATATGGGGTGCATTATAAGTACGGCTGGATATGGGGTGCATTATAAGTACGGCTGCATATGGGGGAGTGCATTATAAGTACGTAAGTACAGCTGGATATGGGGGTGCATTATAAGTAAGGCTGCATATGGGGTGCATTATAAGTAAGGCTGCATATGGGGTGAATTATAAGTAAGGCTGCCTATGGGGTGCATTATAAATAAGACTGCCTATGGGGTGCATTATAAATAAGACTGCCTATGGGGAGTGCATTACAATATAGAGGCTGTCTGTTGGGGTGCATTATAATACAGAGGCTGCTTATGGGGGTGCATTACAATACATAGGCTGTCTATGGGGGTGCATTATACTATATTGAGGACTATCTGGTGTATTATGCTATATGGAGGCTATCTAGGGGGCCATCATGCAGTGTGGAGATTACAGTGGCGGGGCCATCATACAGTGTTGGAGCCATTAAATAGTTTGGGGATATTAAGGGGTCAGTATATATCCAGTGAGGGGGCATCATACTGTGTATAGGGGAGCTGTACAGGGGGGAGACTCGGGACATTAAGTGTAAAGTGGGTACTTATTGTTATAGGGGAACTCTGGTTACTGTGACTGTCAAAGGGGCACACACAGGGCATTATTACATTCTAGGGGACAACATGTGGGCACTGTTTTCTAGGGCCCATGCACCTGGCATTACTATATTATAAAGGGTGCTTTAGAATTTAGAGGTCACACAGAACCACACAGTAGGTGCAGTAATAGGGACACATAGGGCAGCAGCGGCTCAGTATTGGGGTACCAAGTGTAGTAATAGGGGCACATACTGCAGCAGCGGCTCAGTATTGGAGTATCAGGTGTAGTAATAGGGGCACATACTGCAGAAGCGGCTCAGTATTGGAGTATCAGGTGTAGTAATAGGGGCACATACTGCAGCAGTGGCTCAGTATTGGAGTATCAGGTGTAGTAATAGGGACACATAGGGCAGCAGCGGTTCAGTATTGGGGTACCAGGTGTAGTAATAGGGACACATACGGCAGCAGCGGCTCAGTATTGGAGTATCAGGTGTAGTAATAGGGACACATAGGGCAGCAGCGGTTCAGTATTGGGGTACCAGGTGTAGTAATAGGGACACATACGGCAGCAGCGGCTCAGTATTGGAGTATCAGGTGTAGTAATAGGGACACATAGGGCAGCAGCGGTTCAGTATTGGGGTACCAGGTGTAGTAATAGGGGCACATACGGCAGCAGTGGCTCAGTATTGGAGTATCAGGTGTAGTAATAGGGGCACATACGGCAGCAGCGGCTCAGTATTGGGGTATCAGGTGCAGTAATAAGGACACATATGACAGCAGCAGCTCAGTATTGGGGTATCAGCAGGATGAGGAGTTTGTACAGGTTGAGAATAGTCCAATCGGTGATTGTGACAGTGCTGAAAATATGAGAAGTGAAATGTGTCTTTGTTGTATTTTCTGCAGTCAAGTCTCGGCTGGAGGAGTCGTTATGTCGGTCTGGGCCAGATGGAAAAGACATGAAAAGTGAACGATTCCATCAGAAGGAACGTCAGCGGTAAGTCATTATCTGTAACTCTGCTATGATCTCTTATATGTTCTGTAGGACTGGTGTTATGTACCACTGACCATATGGCGGTGATATCAATATTGGTCTTTTTATATATAGATTAATTTTGGCAACAGCGCGGTCATTTGCTGAGGTTCTCTGGTTAGGGGCCCACTCAGATGTTTCGCCCCCCCTAAACCGAAACCCTAGCTACGCCTCTGTGTCCCACTGATGCAGACATAAATGTTTTCATTGATATTGGACATTATGGTTGTTCAGAGTAGCCATACATGTCCAATCCCACCAGTAGAAGGAAGGATGAATGTTCTGGAAACATTTGTTCCCTTCTAAACTCCTTTACTTTCTCACTAGTCGCATCAAAAATTCACCATCCATATTGCACATGATAAGTTGGCAGCAAACATATAGTGAAAATCTTGATCCAATATGTTGCAACTCTATGAGAGCAGCAACATGGCAGCAACAGGGACCTTCAGCAGAACCACTGTCAGATATTGACAGCTGCATTTAAATGGTTAGCAGCAGCGATCGGAGCTCAGCACTGTCTGATATTGATGCCGTCTATCTGATGTAAGCGCCATCTATTGTATTTAGAGGCAGCTCAACTCATGGGCCTTCTTCTCATGCTGTTACCCCTTCTATAATGTACATGTATGTGATTTTACATTAAGGGGTTAAGCGTATGTCTCATATTGGACAATAGATTTTGAGCACCATTGATGACAAGGATTGATGTAATTACTGTAAAGGACTTATTATTATTATTATAGCCCCATTTATTCCATGGCGCTTTACATGTAAGGAGGGGTATACATAATAAAAAACAAGTACAATAATCTTAATCAATACAAGTCATGACTGGTAGAGGAGGAGCGAGGACCCTGCCCGTGAGGGCTCACAATCTACAAGACTTACTGAATATGTTGGCACACAATAAGAAATAAATAGCAATAATAACCAATCATTTTATTAACAATGTCAGTAACATTCTGCAATAAAATTATATGATCTCGTCCTGTTACAAAGCACTTAGAAAGTGTAGACACAAGTAAAAGATTTGGGTGGGAAAAATAAAACTGTCCTGGAAAAACTAGGACACATGGGAGCCCTTAGTATGTCCAAAAAGAAAGAACAACAAACTGTACATAGCAGCATGTAAAACAGCAAGTGACATAGAAAAACAAATGATATTATTACTATTAGGAGGGCTCAGCGTTCCTCGCCGCTCCTCTCCGTATGGAATATGACACACAACAACTGACTCCAAAGACAATTAGCACAAGACCCCTTCTGTTTTTGTGGAAATTGTGCTTGTAATTGGCCAATAGTTCAAACAGACATTGCCTAATCTGGTAGTCATCAGTCAATCGCGTTCACACCCAGCTAGACTTCCTGCATTACAGCAATGCCTGGGAGATTGTCATCTCAGGCCAGCGGATCCCAACTCTCCCACAAGACATTGTCGCCAGCACTGGGCACGGTGCCCTGATGTGACTGATGGTATCATTTAGTTTCTGTACACAGCCAATATTCCATGAAATCAGTGTGAATGAAGGCGTTGGAAAGGCTCAAGACTGCAGATGCCGGCCTCGGGAGGAGCGCTGCTGTCTCCTTAATTGGTCGATATTTGTGCCCAGGCATATATGTCACACTTCTGTAATTCTCTTATGTAGAAATATGACGACTCTACATGGCGGAGGGAAAAATCTCTACAACATTCAAAAAGGACAACCCTATAGAATTACTTCTTCAAATAGACTCAAGAGTGTTTGCTTCTTTCTTTTCACCCAAGGCTCTGACTTGAATTGAAACCCAAGCCGCAGGGAGTGGCTCTTTCTTTGCACAAATAAATAACCTGGCCTAAGCCCTTTCCCAGGCACTAAATGAGTAACACAAACTCATAATAGAAAAGATAGCTGAAGGGCTTCTTCATGGAGGCGATTTCCTTTTGTGTGGTTTAACAAAAGAGAATACACAAGAAAGCAACAGAGTAATCTGAACTCTTCTGTCTGCACACCGAGTGATCAACTTTATGCTTTTTACTACGTAGATGGATGGATAAATAGGCAGATCATGGATAGATACCGTAGATAGATAGATACCATATATAGAGAGATAGATTGATAGATACCGTAGATAGATATCGTAGATAGATAGATACCGTAGATAGATACCATATATAGAAGATAGATTGATAGATAAATACCGTAATAGATAGAAGATAGATAGATAGATAGATAGATAGATAATAGATAGATAGATAGATAGATAGATAGATAGATAGATAGATAGATAGATAGATAGATAGATAGTAGATAGATAGATACTGTATATAGATAGATACCATATATAGATAGATAGATTGATAGATAGATACCGTAGATAGATATCGTAGATAGATAGATATCATAGATAGATAGACACCATGTATAAATAGATACCGTAGCTAGATACCGTAGATAGATAGATAGACGGACAGACAGATAGATAATAGATAGATAGTCAGAGAGAAGAACTGAATATCTCACCTACATGGGTTGAATAAAGACTATCACATGTGAAGTGCTGCTAAGTACTATATGATTTATATGCACTATTACTTTTTACTTACTTACAACAAGGTATATGCTCATTTTGTTTCTATGTTAAGGTTTGGCTATATTTGCTGTATGTACATGAAAGATACTGGATCAGTTCCCTGAGGCTTGCAGCCTTTTGCTATATCAGTTTTGTGTAGAGCTACTTTATTTGATAGATAAATAGACAGATAGAAAAAGATAGATAGATATGATAGATAGATAGATAGATATGATAGATAGATAGATAGATAGATAGATAATAGATAGAAATGAGATATAATATTGATCATAGTGATTCTCGTGGTGTACTGAGGCTACAAGCATCCACGAGCAACATTGATTCCGGGTGTCCTACGGAACATAAAATAATGTAAAAATAATCTGACACTAATACACAAGTTTAATTATGATTCTATATAATAATATGCTCCTTAATTTGTTTAGTGAATGATTGGATGCTGCCTTTGTATGAAATTACTTAACCAAGTGTATTAGCACTGCTCATGTTGGGGGGTGGGAGGCTCACTCCTTCACAGGGGCCTACCGGAGAATTCACCTACTCCCCTATGGGCCAGTCTAAGTCTGAATATTCAAGATTATGATTATTGTATCTTCAGTTTACACTTGTAAATAAATGACAATAAATATTAATATTCTGATAGTGTCAGTATGTGCACACAATACATCTAGATAGATAGATAATAGATAGATAGATAGATAGATAATAGATAGAAATAGATAGATATAGATAGATAGATAGATAGATTGTATTTTGCATAGTTACTTTTTCATTCCAATCACACTACTATAGTTCGACATATAAAATATTCTCAATAAAATGTATGAAATGTGACAGATATAGTGCAATTATCCATTACCAGGTCACGTTTTTGTATTTTTTTTTTTTACATATATTCACAAAAGATAAAAATACAAAGGAATTCTTACAAAATAAAATCATTTGGCCCACCACGTTTTGCCCACACTTGGGTTTCGCCTCTATATGTGCTTCTTTTTTGGATGAATTTATTTCAGTGTTGCTCAGAATACAATATTAGATAGATAGATGATAGATAGATAACAATTTAGTTTTACTCTAGAAAATAATTCCCTTCACAATATAAATATATTTCACGAGCGCTCAAGACAACATTTCTATAGGATTTCTAGCTAATTAGTGCACTTCCTTAGGTTTGGGTCCTGTCCTGTGCAATTATATTTGCGTACTAACAAACATCTGGGTTTTTTAATGGCCTAGAGTAATTAAAAGCCATCTGAAACACTTATTAATAACTACTTGATTGTGATAGCTCCAATTCACTACAAGCATTTTGTGTGGGATTTGAACCAGCACAGGCTAAACTTCCTCTGAGCTGTTTTTACTGCCCTGTGAGAGTGTTAATTCCTTGTGTAGACTGGCTTGTAAATGTATGAATCCATTGTACTCAGAAAATATGTCCGTTTATAGGGTGAAAATGAAGAAAACATGTTTATTAAAGGAAACTAGGTATTCGCTGCCAAGGATATATTGGCATATGCCATAATTCAATTTCAAAATTGCCAACAGAATCAATCTGATGTAATTCTGGTAATCAAATTAACCAATTTAAAGAAATAATTTCTTTCGCCTTTTATATTTTTCAAATGTATAACATTGAAGCATATAATCGTACATAAAATGCTGAAAGACTGCGGAGCTGCAGGCAGACAGTCACTTTACAGACATTGTGTTTGGGTGCCCTCTAGTGGCGTGTGAAACAAATGGTTGAATTGGCCTACATTTTAAAACAAATATGTTGTAATGTACTTTGTAGCATTAAACATCCTAGATCATTGTGGATAATTGCAGATAGGGCCATCACAAAGATGCCGAACTGTAAAAAGGTCGAAATATAAAAGAGAGGGTATCTAATAGCTTTGATCTGTAGTGGTACATATATCAACACTATATAAATTCTGATAATAATTGATATATACATTATTACATAGTGTTAATTAATTAGCAAAAAATGCCCTTTCCAATGCAATTTTGGATAGTTGGCTCAAAAAGGTTTTACAATATATGTTTGGGAGCATCTCAGGAGGCACAACTTAAAATAATTCAGGAAATGTTTTACTAATATCTGCAGTTTACCTATAGGAGCCCATTAGGGATTTAAAAAAAAATATATAAATAAAATAATATGCTCGTCCGTTTTTTTTAGGTGACCCATTTCTGCACACGTAGAGATACATATGTTGACATTTAATAAACCACTGGTAACATTTGTAATAAAATATGAGTGCCAATGAAGGTAACGGCGCAGCAATTAGTGGATGACTCCTGCAGTGCTCAATGGGTTACATTCTCCCTCTTTCCAAACATTTTACTGATGATTTACAAGGGTGCATGTCACAAGCTTCTGGAAACTAGCCAGGCGGCTGAAATTCGATATATGTTAGGCCACAGACCTTGCAAACCATGTCAATCGTCAGAAGGTAGCCTGCTAGGCATCAGTCTGCTTGCAAAGAGGGTCGGGATTAGTGTGAGAGCTAACAGCAAATACATCTCTGGGGACTGAGAGAGGTGGAGAGAGAGAGAAGAGTGGTGGAGGGGGCTGAGGAGGAAGAAAGGGGGATGGAAAGCAGGGAGGACCTCTAGGAGAAAGCTGGAGGAAATTAAAAATAGAAATGGACAGGTAACTGCAGGGCTAAAGTGAATGTATGGGAACACTTATGTGGGTGTAACGGTATCTTTACTATTTGGATTTATACTATTTTGTATAACTAATGTCTATTTTTTAGGTTTTCCTATATATCGCCATCATATTCCACAGTACTGTACAGACATCATCACCTACCCCATTGGGACTCACAACCTAAATTCCCTATCAGTATGTCTTTGGAGTGTGGAAGGAAATCCATGCAAACATGGAGAGAACATACAAACTATGGTCCTTGGAACGCAGTAAATCAGCGAGCCATTCTATATATAGAATAAAATGCATACATATGTGTGTGTATATATATATATATATATATATAATTATATACAGATGGACTTTCTCCTATATATACATATACACAGGCACAAATATACATACACTATTTACAGATGATCTTGCTCATTTATATATATATATATATATATATATATATACATTTATATGCATTTTTAAAGTCACCTAGATTGCATTACTCTGAGCATTAATATATTACTACGCATACATATAATGATATTTAGGTTTTTTTTACAGCACCTCCAAATGTCCATCCTCGTCAGATTCCTCCTCCACTTTCCAATAGTTTCACACCAAAAAGGCTGTATATTAAAACTTTTCTGCAAAACTATAAGCTCTAGTTCCTATGATGACTTAAAAAATGCAAAATATTTAGAATTGAGATTCCTCAGTGGTTGATACCTTTTAATGGCTAACTGAAAGGATGGGAACAAATTGCAAGTTTTCGAGACTACTCAGGTCTCTTCATCAGGCAAAGACTAATAGTAGTCTGGAAAGCTTGCAGTTTGTTACCATCTTTTCAGTTAGCCATTAAAAAGGTATCAACCACTGAGGACTCTCAAGTCTAAATATTTTTCTATCTACTGGCTAACACGGTACTAAGATACACATCTTTCCTATATTAAAAAATGTCATCATTTATCCCAATTAAATTATATGTATCACTGTGTACAGATAAGGAGGTAGTGGGGGGCTTTATACAGGAATAAGAACAAAAATACTTATTACACAATATTACACCTAAAATTGTTATTTTTTTTGTTATAATCATAGTAATGATAATAGCAATAATTTTATTTTATATGGCACCAAAATATTTTGCAGCAATTTACAATTTATTTTTTTCTAATTAGTTCTATTTCTATATTTAAAAAATAGAAAATCGACATGCTAATATATATATATATATATATATATATATATATATATATATAATAAATATATTGAAGATAATAAGTATCCATGTTTAAACTTTACTGGAACTAAGCAACTTGTTACACATAAGTGTAGAAGTATCTAAAAAGTTTCAGCAAAAAACATTTCATTGCATTAACATTTTAGATTTCTTTTATGATAATCATATTTTCAAAACTGAACTATGATGACAGTGATCTATAATAATGGCGATAATTATAGTTATATAGTTATGTATTATTTTATTATTATTACTTGTCTTTAAGGTTTTTTTATGTTTCTTTTTTAAAAGCAAACTCCCTTATTATTTAGCACATTACTGAACAGCTGTATTTCTTAGAAAGCAGCCGCCAGCTACTAATTTCTTGCTAAATATTTTGCAGTTAAGAAGTCCTAAATCTAGTGTGGAGAAAAATCACCCTAACTCCAAAAATAACATATTCCATGTTTTCTCTAATTATACTTCTTGTAGGCAATTATTACATGTGATATTTTTAGGAACCTAACAGACGGCAGTTTTCCATAGAGTTTACGTTAAAAAGATTGGGTCTGCAAAGAAAAAAAAAGTTACTGATTTGATGCTGTGGAATTCCTCCTTTTGTGTAGAGAAAAGTCATTGGAGAATGTGTAAATAGCAGTGATCAGCAAAAGAACAAAGCACGGCTCTCCCTGGGCCCATAAGGACGACAAATGCTTCCGAGCCATCGCGTTTCCCATGTTAACGACCATTTTAATTACTAATATGGAGATACGTGTTTTATATTGTACAAATAAATAGCAGGTCATAATCAAGAGTGAGAAGTGTGGGAGATAAAGACATAATGGAACATTAAATTATACAACTATTACTCTCCAGCCATAACATAACCACCCACCAAATCCCCGCAGGGCCTTTATTTATATGTGCTTTTATGATTGCTATAAATCGTTATTGTGGAGAACTTAGAGGAAGGGACCGTGTTAGGATCAGCTGAAAAAGCACAAAAAACTTATATTTTACTGTAAAAACTGTTAGTTACTCAAATATGGATTATATTAATTAAAATAATATACATAATAATATAATATACATTCATGATTGTAGATATATTAATTTGAATTGAAATGTTTCCTCGAAAAATATAGATTACTTTTATATCATTTACCATAAACTTGATGCAAAGTTTCTATTAGTGATAGAATAATCTCTCTATTTACCTATTTATCTATTATCTATCTGTCTATCTATCTATCCATCCATCTTCTATCTATCTATCTATCTATCTATCTATCTATCCTATCTATCTATCTATCTATCTATCTATCTATCTATTTATCTATCTATCTATCTATCTATCTATCATCTATCCATCTATCCATCATTTCTAATCTATCTAATATCCACCCATCTGTCTATCTAATTATCTATCTAGTAACTATCTATACATCCTTTTATCTATCTATCTATCTATCATTTATCTATATGTTATCTAACTATCTCTCTATCTATCTTTCTAATCTATCTAATATTATTATTATTATTATTATTATTATTATTTATTTCTATAGCACCATTGATTCCATGGTGCTGTACATGAGAAGGGGTTACATACAAATTACAGATATCACTTAGAGTAAACAAACTAACAATGACAGACTGATACAGAGGAGAGAGGACCCTCCATGTATCTATCTATCTAATTATCTATCTATTATCTATCCATCCATCTATCCATCCATCCTCTATCTATTATCTATCTATCTATCTATCTATCTATCTATCTATCTATCTATCTATCTATCTATCCATCCTTCTATCTATTATCTATCTATTATCTATCCATCTATCCATCCATCCTTCTATCTTAATTTACCTTCAAGAAATTAGGACTATCCACAATTTGCATGGTTTCAGGCGCTCCCTCAAAACACATTTGTTCAGAGCAGCCTACCACATTCACTAATCAAAGTCATTCTATGTGTAAGTGTGTGTGTGTAGCCCATTCACTATCTCCATCCATCCCTCCCTCACTCCCTCCCTCAAGATGGCTGGACCATCATTGTAAATTCACCATTGTATATACACTCCTGTACAGGGGCGGAACTATAGTGGAAGCAGGGGAAGCAGCTGCCACAGGGCCCGGGCTAGAAGGGGGCCCGTCCCTGCTGCAGCTGCCCTGTGATTTAGGAGCAAAAAGGGTGGCCTGAGCACGCTGGCAAATGGATCCGCGCTCGGGCCCCCTCCCAACATTTTGTTCAGGCTTCTGACTCTGAACGCTGATGCATAACAACACTGTGTTGTTTTAAAGAGACACTACAGTGTTGTAAATGCAGACAGCGAACAGAAATGAGCACTGTAGCTTTAAGCTGCGGCCCAGTGCATTATGGTCCGTCTGTCACAGCGTGTGTGCATGTGGGGGCGGACAGCAGACGGCCAGGCAGACCACATGAAGCAGCAGGCTGACTGGACAAGCAGGTGGAAGCCCGGGCGAGCAGGGTGAGTACCGTGAGTCTCTCAACAGTGAGAAGAGGCTTGGCTGCTCAATGGTGACTGGGAGGGCAGGTGCAGGCAGGATCTAACAGGGCCCACATTCAACAGGGCCCAGGCCCCAGGCTGCAGTGCAGGGGGCCCACATTCAACACAGGGCCCAGGTAGCAAGGGGCCCGCATTCCAACAGGGCCTCGGGCTCCTGGGCCCTGTTTGACGCAAGCCTCAAGTCACCACTAACCTCCCCCTGGGCCCTGTTGGGCACGGGACCTCAGTCACCAGTAGCCTCCCCCTGGCCCAGTAACAGCCTCATGGTTGCTACAAGTGACGAGTGACACCCTGATCTCTGCTACATGTGACAAGTAACAACCTCAGCTCTGCTACATGTAACAAGTAACAACCTCAGCTCTGCTACATGTGACAAGTAGCAACCTCGGCTCTGCTACATGTGACAAGTAGCAACCTCAGCTCTGCTACATGTGACAAGTAACAACCTCAACTCTGCTACTTGTGACAAGTAGCAACCTCAGCTCTGCTATTTGTGACAAGTAACAACCTCAGCTCTGCTTATGTGACAAGTAACAACCTCAGCTCTGCTCATGTGACAAGTAGCAACCTCAGCTCTGCTACATGTGACAAGTAACCTCAGCTCTTCTACATGTGACAAGTAGCAACCTCAGCTCTGCTACATGTGACAAGTAACAACCTCAGCTCTGCTACATTTGACAAGTAACAACCTCAGCTCTGCTACATTTGACAAGTAACAACCTCAGCTCTGCTACATGTGACAAGTAGCAACCTCGGCTCTGCTACATGTGACAAGTAACAACCTCAGCTCTGCTACATGTGACAAGTAGCAACCTCAGCTCTGCTCATGTGACAAGTAACAACCTCAGCTCTGCTCATGTGACAAGTAACAACCTCAGCTCTGCTACATGTGACAAGTAGCAACCTCAGCTCTGCTACATGCGAGGAGTGACAGCCTCATCTCTGCTACATGTGCGGAGCGACAGCCTCAGCTTTGCTATACAAGTAGCAGAGCTGAGGCTGTCACTCCTCACATGTTGCAGAGATGAGGCTGTCACTCCTTACATGTAGCAGAGCTGAGGCTGTCACTCCTCGAATGTAGCAGAGCTGAGGCTGTCCCTACTCACATGTAGCAGAGCTGAGGCTGTTCCTCCTCACATGTAGCAGAGCTGAGGCTGTCACTCCTCACATGTAGCAGAACTGAGTCTGTCACTCCTCACATGTAGCAGAGCTGAGGCTGTCACTCCTCACATGTAGCAGAGCTGAGGCTGTCACTCCTCACATGTGTAATTGGTGAGGGCGTGGTGCAGAAGTACGGTATACAGAACAATCTTAGATTATTCTGTATACCGGACTGTTGTTCTACTGAATAAATCATCCGTTTTGAAAGCAATTTGCAGGCTGGATTACAAGATCTTCACATATTTACTCTGGAGAAAGCCTACCTTCGTCACTACCTCAGTTGCTTCCTGGGAGTTGGTTCTTTTCTGTTATTTCACTATCATTACTCCAAAAACCTCTAATTTTGGATAATAAAGGTATCTTTCTTAACACAACTTGGGTAGACCGGGATTGGCAACGCGCGCGAGGGGGGGGGGCCCCATTGTGAAGTTTGCTGTGGGGCCCTGCCGTTCCTAGTTACGCCCCTGCTCCTGTACCTTGTAACTCCGCCACCTCATTGTAGATTGTAAGCTCTCACGAGCAGGGTCGTCTTATTTTGCTTTAATTATTGTATTGTTAACGTTGTTACCTATGACTTGTGTTTTGAAACTGTTAAACTGTAAAGCGCTGCGGAATATGTTGGCGCTATATAAATAAAGATTATTATTATTATTATTATCTATTATCTATCTATCTATCTATCCATCCTTCTATCTATTATCTATCTATCTATCTATCCATCCATCCTTCTATCTATCTAGTGATACATTATTGAAATCTTTTGCTTTAATAGCCTTTTATTTTTAAGAAGACATTGTAAAAAGTTTATTTCACAGAGATTTACGTATGAGAAATGATTGCATGTGTGGTCCGACAGTCGATTTTGCGCCCCTGTGTGACAGACTTGTAAAATTGCATGCATCTGCTCGTTGTAAACGGTTTTAGCACACGCGGTCGGCTTCTGAAGTTGTTTTCCATGTGTAAAGAAAAAATCAAATTTTCTAAAATATAAGTAAAAATTAAATGCTTTTTGATTTAAAAAAATCCATAGTAAAAATGAGCAGGAAAATGCCTCTTTGTGTTATAACGTACAAGTAAATATTTTTATTTCAAAAATACAAAAGCATTCCAGAAGAGATAGTTTTAATGTGTAACCAGAAGAAGGTATACTTTTCTCATTTTTTTTGGCATAAAATAATTTCCATATAGTCTTCCGGCTAACAGTATATCACAATATCATTTTCTTTTTATTGTAAATTGACTTAAAGAATAAAATAGAAAATGTGATTTGGAAGAAGACATGTGTATTGGGTAAATGAACACCAGAGGGCGCCAGAATTCTCAATCTCAAACCCTCCCTCTGATGTCATAAGTCCAACCCCCTGTAATTTACATACGTAATCTCATTGGCTAATTCTGCGATGACACGTCACGTTGAGCTGAAAACCAATCGCTGGCTTTTAGTGATTTGATTGGTTCACAGCATGGCTGTCAATCAAACTAAATTTGCATACTAAGGCTCAGCAGTACATGAGCTGTCAGTGTGCGTCTAACCATGGAGCAGGCAATGTGCAGCCATAGAAAGCATAGGGAACCTAATGCAGCCCACTAGATATACTTATCAGTCTACAGCAGGGAAGCAACAAGCAAAGAGTTATCCATCTCATTACTACAGACCAGCAGCCTGCACACTCACAGTCACAAGTGTTCACACAATATTGTTTTGCTTTTTTTTGTGCTTTTTTTTTTTGCTTTTTTTTTCTAATATTAAAATTTACATTTATGATTTATATTTATTTTGAATTTATTTACATTTAAACAAAATTAAATGTATTATTCTGTTAATTAATTTTAAATAAAAATCTTTTGGGGGTAAAAAAAAAAAAAGAGTTACAAACATTTTTAGAAATAATAATTGAATAATCGTTCAATTGTAGCATTCTTTTGTATTTAATTTACATTTTTAATTTAATTTCAATTTCTGTCGTACATGGTTAGAAATTAGTAGAAAGTTAGAAACAATAATTAGCAAAATGGTAAAACAGTAAAGCCCACAGTTATATGTTTGTGTACAATAATGCACCTAAATAATAACAGTAATAATGATAATAATAATAATAATAATAATAACAATAATAATACAATAGTAATTGTATTAAACTATTATACGTAATTTTAACTTATATATTCATATAATGTTGAGTGATAAAGTATGTTAGAGTTAGTTGCTGTTAATATTTACGAGGATGGTGATGATTATTAATATGATTATTATTATTATTGTTACTATTGTTATTATTATTGTTATTATTATCAGTATTTTCATTCACTTTCTTAAGTTAAATATTCATTTCATTTTGCTCTGGCCCATAACATCACTTCTCATAAAACGCTATGTAACAATATATATTATTTATTATTATTTCTGCTAATAACCAAAACAGTATTTATTACAGAAAATGATGTAATATGTACCTAAATTATTATTAGTAGCATTAATATATTACTACGTTGTCATAATATATATATATAAACTGCGTATTCACTTTAACCGATCCTTTCCGATGTGGCCTAAGTTTTGTCGAAGTTTCTTTAACTTTTCAGAAAGTTATGAAAAACCATATTTTAAAGCAGCCTATAAAAGAAACGACGGGAAATACAAATTGGCCTCTGCGTTATGTAATAAGAGTTTAATCTGCAATGCAAATAAAATCTCTGAACTTCTGTTTTTCACCTCATAACAAAGTAATATAATATAGATTTAAAGTGAGAAATCATAAAGCGGGAATAACCGCAATTTATGGACTCGCAGCCTGTAAACTCTTCCCTTGTGTTATGATTGAATTAATGGGGAGCGCGAGGGCTGTGTAAAGCTCTTGTATGATGTTATTTGCACAGTTCATCAGCACTTAGCGTTACGCCGGCCCCTCTTATACCTGCGCCTAGAATGGTAAATAATATAATATATATTTGGTTGCAGCCATTTGTGAGAGACCACAAATTGCACAATTTGGCCTGGGCTCAGGCAGGAGATTTATGCGGAGGAAGTGAACATTGTTTCAGCACTTGGGAGTGATCAAAGCTCTTCCTCCCCACACAGCACTGCCCTGCCGGAGCAAGGATTCTTTATGATCTGGTAGGAGGAAGCCTTGCAGTGCCCCGGCCTCATATCTTGGTGGAACATATGGTAATTTGTGTGTGTGAGGTGAGGTGGCGGGACAAGCCACCAGTGCTACTTCACACTTCCCCCACAACTACAGCTGCTCCTGCTCTGCCCACAATATGCTGCTAATGATTGTTTGCCCAGGTTGTTTCTGGCTGCTGGTGACTGTCCTTCCTCTCAGTGGCACAGAGCCCTGTGTCAGCAGTCTACATGGATGCACATGGAGCTCACCCGCTATCTCCCCCCTCCTTTACATCTGCTGTCAATCAAAGTCAGATGTGTGACGTCATCGGAGGACTGACCAATCCGGAGCCGCTATTCTCTCCTTGTTGGGTGCTTGCTGGACTCACATGCTGCTGCGTTTCCCTGGTTGAGCTTCTAGACACTTCTAATGCCTAATAAAATCACCATTTACAAGATTGTCAGGGAATCGGCCAAGAAGAAATAATATTTCATTTCTTAATTGTAGGACAGGAGAACTTTGCTTTGCAAATGCATGACATGATGAGACTGCACCAGCAGGTGGCGCAGTAGTACTGAACTTCTAAACTAAAGGGAACAGTTTACTATTCAAAATAGCCATTAACTAGTATTTAATGACAGACAGACAGATAGATAGATAGATAGATAGATAGATAGATAATAGATAGATAGATAGATAGATAGATAGATAGATAGATAGATAGATAGATAGATAGATAGATAGATAGATAGAAGATAGATAATGGTTAGATAGATAGATAGATAGATAGATAGATAGATAGATAGATAGATAGATAGATAGATAGATAATTCAGGAAATTGGAGGCAGCACACTATTCAAAGTTAAAAAAGTGCTGATTAATGACTCATCGTGGTAATGTTTCAGTTCTAAATTGAGAACCTTTCTCATGCTTCAGTGCAAAACACGCGTCAGGTGTGGAGAGTCCACTGAGTTCCTATTGAGGTAATATTTGGTGCTTCCTTTCATGCACTCATTATATGCTAGGTTTAACATAGACTGACATATTAAGAATATCCATTCATTCCCTATCTAGGAAAAGAAATATACACCAAAACGGTGGGACGACTCCCAGTTTAGATCACTCCTGTAGAGAAATATGGAGTGTTACACCCCAAAATCATATATGACAAAAGTATCTCTTTAGTGAAAAACAAGCGATTTTTATTAGAAAATGCACACACATGAAATAGAAAATATAAAAATTCAGTAATGATGATGAATAGATGGTGATGACACAAAAGACATACTAGACAGCACTATGCACGTCTATGTTTGCAGTATGCAAGTGCACTCTCATACCGCACATTGTAAAAGGCTACACACTATACTAGTTATGCCAGACATTGTTCCAACCAGGAGCCGCAAAGGAATAGCTCCAAATACAAGTAAGTAGTGCCAAAGAGCTGAAGAAAAAGCTAATGATAAGGAGCAACTATTGAAGCATTTCACAGTTGGAGACAAAAATCAGAAAGTATGGGCAAGATAGAATAAAGTGCCAAGAAAGTGCTGCATACAGTGCTTACCCATGTGGACATAGGTACAGAGAGCGCCAGCTCTTAAGCCCCATTATATGCTGCGTTTGCGCTGTCATTCTATGCCTCACGTAGGCAAGCAGCTTCTGCTGTAGCTTTTCTTTACTTTTGTCTTGTTGCATCGGACGCCATTACGCTCACACTTTTTACTATGTCTTTATTAACCAGCCCATTGTTACTTACCTATTCCTACTGAGGGGGCACGGCTTAATTACCGTTTCTATGACACATACATTATGGTGTCCTGTGCAATAAACTCCCTTTCGGGCATAGAAGTACATATTAAACTTTTGTATACTCCCCCTATATATATATATTAATATATGAATTTATTTGGTGATAAATGTGTATACACTTTTGCAATAATTGACAGCAAAATAACGTTTTGGTATTGTCTCTCTATTAAGCACATAGTCATTTATCTACTTCACATGTACCCCCCCCAGTTCCTTACCAGTGTTTGGTCTCACTTCTGTGTACATGTTTTTTATAAGTTTTGTAATAAATAAAAATTGTATTTTTTAACCCTTGTCCTTGTTTGAAGCTCTTTGGTGATATAGATAGATAGATAGATAGATAGATAGATAGATAGATAGATAGATAGATAGATAGATAGATAGATAGATAGATAGATAGATAGATAGATAGATAGATAGATAGATAGATAGATAGATGGATAGATAGATAGATGGATAGATAGATGGATAGATAGATATATAGATAATAGATAGATAATAGATAGATTATAGATAGATAGATTATAGATAGTTAGATAGATAGATAGATAGATAGATAGATAGATAGATAGATAGATAGATAGATAGATAGATAGATTAAAAAAAACTGGAACAACAAACACAGCAATGCAGCAAGTGGGTGCAAAAAGCCTCCTCGGCAATAATCCAATACTTGCCAGATTCAATAAACAACAAAAAAGGCAGCACTTGAAAGGTTTCTAATGAAAAAAAGTGGATTTTAATCAGACCCACATAGTATGGCGATGTTTCGGCTCCATGAGCCTTCCTCAAGCAAGGCTTGTGGAAGGCTCATGGAGCCGAAACGTCGCCATACTATGTGGGTCTGATTAAAATCCACTTTTTTTCATTGGAAACCTATGGAGTGCTGCCTTTTTTGTTGTAGATAGATCAATAGATTTAGTAGATAGATAGATAGATAGATAGATAGATAGATAGATAGGTAATAGATAGATAGATAGATAGATAGATAGATAGATAGAATATAGATAGATAAATAGATAGATATACAAAAAAACCTGACCAGCACTTCCCAAGTGTGAATAGGTGCAAGCTGCAATGGCTGCAAAATATGTATAAAAGAGCACAGCACTCCCTCTGCTCTGACTCTGCACTCCTCCCATTGACCTGCAGGTGTTCTCAACCAGTTCTACTTGCCCATTCAAATTGTAGGCTTGTTGCCCAAGAGAGACAGGTTTGTCCATTATTGTAGGCTTTTTAGCCCAAAAGCGGCATATACATTAGGATATGGAAGGGTTAAAACAAGACCCGTCAGAGAAGTGTCACCTTGCCATGGTTGACGGGCACATATGAATTGGCCAATATATGCGCTAAGAACCTTCGCTTTTTCTGTAAGTACATCTTGCTGAGGGACAAAGCGTTTAGAAGTTGTTATTTCCATTGACATTATATGTCTTGGCATTCACAGAGTGCTGATGTGCTTTTTTATACATGTTTTGTAGTCACTGCAGCTTGCACCTATTCACACTTAGGAAGTGCTGGTCAGGTCTTTTTATAATAATATATATATATAGTCAATGGAAATAACTTCCAAATGCTTTGTCCCTCAGCAAGATGCACTTACAAAAAAGCAAAAGTTCTTAGCGCATATATTGGCCAATTCATGTGCGCCCGTCAACCATGGCAAGGCGACTCTTCTCTGATGGGTCCTGTCATAACCCTTCCATATCCTACTGTATATGCCACTTTTGGGCTAAAAAAACCTACAATAATGGACAAACACGTCAAGCCAGTATATAGTAAGCTATATAAATTATCTATCATCTCATATCTACCACTCCTATATTATAATGAAACTAATAAATAAATATCATGATAATTAAAATTTGTTCCATAAAAAAAAAAACTAAAAAGCCTGCTGCTATCAGTGATATCAGCTAAGGGGTTTTCCAGTGCTTTTATGCTGACACTTATCCTTAGGGTATGTTGCCAATATCATGATAGGTGTCCGACATCCGGCAATCCCCACTGACCAGCTGTTCTCACCTCTGATGGCGGCGGATATAAGCAATGTTTGGAGCAGGACACGGCAGCTCCATACACCGCTTAGCGTCCATTGCTGAGTGCTGCAGTGAAGCTTCTATTTCTTTAATTGATGATCTTTAGTATTCAGCAGCGACTCTAAACTTTGCACAGATCTGCGCTGTTCTGCTCCAAACACTGCGTATATCGGGCCGCCATCAGGTGATAGCAGCTGATCAATGGGGGTGCCGGATGTCGGACACCCACCCATTTGATACTGACAACCTCTCCTACTCATAGGTCATGAATATAAAAAGTACCCGAAGCCTGTTAAAATACAGCGCTGTATCAATTTACACTGGGAGCAATAAAATATTATTGTGATCTAAGCAGAAGTAGCAAATCTGCTGTAGATATGTAAGAGGAGAGCTGGTGGCTCAGATCCTGCTCCGTGGTGACCATAACATTGATTGTGCTCCCTACCAAGCGTAACATCCAGCGGATACGTATACGATAAGCTTGACCTTCTCCCTGCCAGTGCACTAATACAGAAGCTTTCCTGATTAATGTCAACCTAGAAGACAGCGATTGACTTCACATGAGGTCATCTATCCACAGCGATGATCTCAGATCAGCTAGAAGCATTCACATAATGGCCAACTAGTAACCGAGATAAACAATATGTGGCTTTTGGGTATTGAGAGGGTTAAATCCGAACCCACTCTCAATTTTTAGTATTTTTTCACCTACCCTGTAGTCAGTGATTGCTATAAATCTTTGGCAGCCAGGAAGCCAGTCCTGTAAATGTGCCGGACACGCGGATCATGCACTTCCTAGCTGTAAGTGTATCTAGTAAACCCAACACCGATGTGCGCTCAGTAACGTTACACTGTGTGAAGCCTTGTACATTATACAATTCAGATTATCAGATCCTCCATCCCCGGTGTGTCCCCGTCGTCCTCTGGGACACACCGCTCCAGGCCTTGCAGTGGTCACATAACCCTGGATTATCCTAGGAGCTGCTTTGCTCATGAAGGTGAATTATACTATTAGACACGCTCTGTTCTGTAAGATGCTGGCGAGAAATAGAGGAAATGCTGGTCCAGATAAGAAGACATGGCTATTTGTAGACGGTGTTCTAGGAAACAGTAGGTGTCATTGTGTTTTATTGGTTATTTAATCCTTAAACCAGGATAATCCAGCGAACAAACAATTCTATAATATGCAGAGCTATAAACATTGGGGAACATTACCCAAAACCGACTACTAAGTATGATGGATAATAGAAAAAATTGGAGTCCGGCTCAACAGGAACTGGATTTTCCTTACTCATGAGTCATGAGTAGAGTTGAGTGAAACAGGTCGGTCAGATTCAAAAGTCGCCGACTTTCGCCAAAGTCGGGTTTCGTTGGCCGAAACACGATCATAGTGTGAGGTCGGCCATGCGGTCGTCGAAACGACCGCCAAAGTCGAGTTTCCCAGAATGCTTTCAGGTGCCTTTTTTCAGCCAATGAGCATGGGCAGCGTCCACCACCATCTTAGAGAAGGGCATTGCAGTGATTGGCTTGCTTTGGGGGCGTCATAGTGTCTATAAAAGCCCTGAGCGCCGACCGCCATTTTACTTCTGCCGATCTTAACAGTATGGAGAGGTTGCTGACGCTGTTTATCAGTAGGGAGAGAGTTAGGGCAGGAAAGAGAAGTTCTTATGTGCTTGTGCTGATAGCAATTGTGCTGTACAGTTAGTGTGCAGTGACAGGGGAGGATTTTCTTGTGTGCAGCAGCGCTGGTTATTAGGCTGCCTGATAGCTGTATTGCTGTGTGTACACTGCTGTGCAGACTGCTTTTTATACAGCACTAATACTTTTATTCTTTTTTTCTGCACTGAGCGTTCATTTTTTCCCACACCATATAGAGGTGTCCACTCCTCACACACTACAGTGTCTGGTCTCACGGACAAATGCATGCTGACAATCTGTGTGTGACTCCGGAAATATATACGGAGATTTACAATTTCCCCTACACTGTATACAGCTTTTTGCTTCTGATACAGTATCCTTTTTCTGCTTTTTGTATTCTGGTCAAATCCATACTGAGTGAGCGTCTTTGTGTGACTCCGGAAATATACAGAGATTTACAATTACCCCAACACTGTATACATTTGAACGCTACTGATACAGCACCATATATCTGCTGGTATTTTGGGTACATTTTCCCAAACATGAGGAAGTATGGTGGAAGAGGTCGTTGGTTGGGCGAGGGCAGCTGTTATTCCCCATTGACTTGCATTGGGGTCGGGTTTCGTTTTTTGGCCGAACTCCGACTTTTGCCGAGAGCTAGTCGGCCGATCTTGTTCGACTCGACTTTTGCGAAAGTCGGGTGGTCCGAAACCTGACTAGACCCGAAAAAAGGCAAAGTCGCTCATCTCTGGTCATGTCGAAATGCGTCGACTGGGTCATGTCGACCATGAACATTTTCTTTTCTACAGTATGCACTATAATTACTTTTGAAAAATAAAGAAAAGGAAAATCCAGTCCTGTTGATCCAGACTCCAATTTTTTTTATTATCCTTGATGTAGGTGAGGCCAGTGTCTGAGCCCCAGGTGAAAGAGCATAGAGCAACTGGGTGAGCTGCAATTAAGTTTTTATAATTACTAAATATCATGCCTGTCTGTGACACGTGAAAGGCGAGGAGCATTTATTATAATACAATCTATATCACCCCCATTGATCTTTACTTTTCAATAATCAGGCCCATTTTCACTAGTTGATGATTCTTCAAAGTGCTCGTTTCCTGATAATTGCCCTGTCTGAACAGGCCGGCAAACAAACAATGAGCGAGCAAACTGCTGAGTCATCGTCGGATTAAATGATTTTTATGCAAGCTTTAAAATGATCGCTCTCGGCAGCACATCTTCCTTTATGAACAGGCACAGGTTATGTGCTGCCAATAACATAATGTTCTATGTATACGACTGTATTGACAATGACCGCTTGCGTATTGCTGATTGATGGTCGCTTCATGGCCACGGTGACCTGTCTGAATGATCACATAGAAACCAGAGTGATGCTTTGTGTTGTTCCAAAAACCTTTTGATTGCTGCCAAGGGCGAGGCAGTAATTTTTTGTTGTTTGCACCCTTGCAGATCTCCAACATTAGTCATCAATGAGATCTCATTCTGATATATTTGGTCATGTATTTTTTTCCCTCCAGTGTAATATTGACTCTCCAGAGGTAAATGGATGTCCTATATCACTGAACCAATAGATCCTAACAGTATGTCTCCTAAAATCCAGTGCTTCAGACTGATTTGGTCACAAAATGTTGCATGGAGCATAAAGAGCACAACTTTGTCATCCACTTCTCATACAGAAAATATAACTCCTGACATAGGAACCTGCATTCAATGTATATGGTTACAAGGGAGGCAAACCTTGCACCTTCACCCTGAGTCCCACACAAGGACTATTTATGGCAACACACAGATTCCTTACAAGTCTGGCCATGGACAGTCCATATAAGAGCACCTAAATAACATGGCATGTGTGGTGCTGGAGAAGGATCTCATCAATACCATGGATGGCTTGGAACAAATCAAGCCAGACATGTCACTCGAAGCAAGGATCACCAAGCTACGAGTTGTCCACTTTGGACACATCATACGAAGAGAAATCACTGGAGAAGGACATCATGGCCAGAAGAATAGAATGAGCAAGGCCAAGATGAAGACCAGCAACCTGATTGCTTGATACAATCAAAATAATGGTGGAGAAGACCGCAGTGGACCTATCTAGGCTTGCACAAGATCGATTTTCCTACAGATCATTCCTCCATCGAGTCGCCATAGCTCGAGATCGAGCTGAAGGCCGTTAAATAGTAATAAAAAGATAGAGCAGGACACATTTTTGTTTGTATTGAGGTCCATGAGAAACAAACCCCATATGCCTGTATATAAATCGGAGGTACACTGAGATACAAGGAGATACTGTATATAGCAGGCTATGAGCATTGTACAGGGCCGGACTGGCCATCTGGCAATTCTGGCAAATGCCAGAAGGGCCTGCCTTGTCGTGGACTGCTTGGCTGCTACGCTGTTAACGGAATAGGTGTTATCAAGACACCCATACTGTTAAGAGTTGTGACGGAGCACATATTAGCTGACTCCATCATTTACCACCATGGGCGTACCCAGGATCAAAACTAGGGGGGGGGCAAGCCAATGTCACATCTTATACAGGTTACATCATATACACTGTACATTATCCTGCATATTAGGTATGGAGCATTAGAACTGTTGTATATTGTATAATACAGCAGTGTATGCGACACTACGCTGTATATACCATATATTATACATGGCACACTCACCTCTATACAAAGAATAAGAAGCATTATAACCTGTATATGAAAAGTATAATACAGCAGTGTATATACACTCTATATACCGCACACGATGTGTATGACCTGTATACACCATATACTACACTCTTATTTTGAAGTAAAAAAAAAAGAAACAGGAACAAATACAATACTTAAAATAAAGAACAAGTAAAGTTAAAAATCAACAAACTTACTGGTATTTCAATGGAACTATGGGCCTGCTTTTGGCTAATGAGATGGTCAATGTTCGGTTCCATATTAGTCACAAGTGAAGCAATTTTTCTTTCTTGATATCATTATTTCCTAGGGATTCCAAATTGCTATTAGTAAAATACCAATATATATACAGCGCTACAAAAACAATATACCAGCAATAAAACTGCCTACACAGAGACATACAGCCTGCACTGCCCATCACTGCAGCCTTGCCAATCCATATCATTTCATCCTCATCAGTGCACATATTGGCGCAACTCCGCTTTTAGCTCAGGCTCAGACTGGTGTGGTGCGAGAGTCCCTAATAGGCAGGTAAATGTCCCCAATAGGCAGCATTGGTCCCCAATAGGCAGGTAAATGTCCCAATAGGAAGCATTGGTCCCCAATAAGCAGGTAAATGTCCCAATAGGCAGCATTGATCCCCAATAGGCAGCACATGTCCTCAATAGGCAGCATAGGTCCCCAATAGGCAGCATAGGTCCCAATAGGCAGCATAGTCCCGAATAGGAAGCATATGTCCTCAATAGGCAGCATAGGTCCCCAATAGGCAGCATAGGTCCCCAAAATGCAGCATAGGTCCCCAATAGGCAGCATAGGTCCCCAAAACGCAGCATAGGTCCCCAATAGGCAGCATAGGTTCCCAAAACGCAGCTTAGGTCCCCAATAGGCAGCATAGGTCCCCAATAGGCAGCATAGTCCCCAATAGGCAGCATATGTCCTCAATAGACAGCATAGGTCCCCAATAGGAAGCATAGGTCCCCAATAGGCAGCATAGGTCACCAATAGGCAGCATAGGTCCCCAATAGGCAGCATAGGTCCCCAATAGGCAGGTAAATGTCCCAATAGGCAGCATAGGTCCCCAATACGCAGCATATGTCCTCAATAGGCAGCATAATCCCCCATAGGCAGCATAGTAGTCCCCAGTAGGCAGCATAATCCCCCATAAACAGCATAGTCCCCAATAGCCAGCATAATCCCCAACAGCCAGCATAATCCCACAATAGCCAGCATAATCCCCCATAGCCAGCATAATCCCCCATAGCCAGCATAATTCCTCATAGCCAGCATAATCCCCCATAGCCAGCATAATCCCACAATAGCCAGCATAATCCCCCATAGCCAGCATAATCCCACAATAGCCAGCATAATCCCCCATAGCCATCATAATCCCCCATAGCCAGCATAATCCCCCATAGCCAGCATAATCCCACAATAGCCAGCATAATCCCCCATAGCCAGCATAATCCCCCATAAGCAGCATAGTAGTCCCCAATAGGCAGCATAGTAGTCCCCAGTAGGCAGCATAATCCCCCATAGCCAGCATAATCCCACAATAGCCAGCCTAATCCCCCATAGCCAGCATAATCCCCCATAGCCAGCATAATCCCACAATAGTCAGCATAATCCCCCATAGCCAGCATAATCCCCCATAGCCAGCTAATCCCACAATAGCCAGCATAATCCCCCATAGCCAACATAATCCCCCATAACCAGCATTATCCCCCATAGGCCGGGCCCAGCGTAAAAAAAAAAAATGCCAGTACTCACCTATGTCCCCCGCAGCTCTAAAGAAGCGCGCTCTGGACTCCGTCTTCTCCTGGCACAGGCGGCGTGACGTCATCAGGGCACGCAGGCGGCGTGATGACGATCACGTCGCCTGTGCTGCATATGGAAGGCCGCAAGGCCTTCCTCACCACATTTCGTCCGCGATTAAAGGGCCCGCCGGCACTGAACTGTCAGTTCAATGTCGGTGGGGCCGACGGGCCGATTCAAGCACTGTGCGCCCCTGCTTTTAGGGGGGGGCAGCTGCCCCCCCCCTGCCCCATGGTGGATACGCCCATGTTTACCCCAGAAGGCCACAGGTATCATTAGAAATATTGGTCTTGTAGTAAGTCTTCCTTTCCTCCATCCAGGGTAATATTAGTAATATATCCCATCTGGTGCTTGGGGATGGGGACAGCATGGGCCTGTGTGATTTCAAACACCAGGACTGAATTTTAGCCCCAGTCCGCAAATGGCAGCGTACTACAGATTCATACAACACGTATAGATAATACCGCTGTATACATGGGCTCTACATTTTTTTTTTACTCATTCTGTATTACATTTACAGAGGATGAGGCTCTTGATACAGCAGAAGTCTCATTTTCATATCTGTAGAGAGATACATATACAAGAACTGACAAGCAGAGAAACAGGAGCCGATGAGGAGAGGAGGTGTGAGCTGAGCAATGCTTTGCTTTCCCCGCTGGCAGTAGGAGGGAATGCTGAGAATGAAGAGCCTGAACTTAGTACAACTAAGATACTTTTTGCTACTACTTTTACAATGGCAAGCCTTCGCCTAAACAAGTCATCTTGTAAGACTTCCAGTAAGAAGCCACAGTATCTGTCACAGCTTGATATAACAGTGCCTAATGCCGGGCAGAGATGTGTCAGGAAGATTCCAAGTTCACACATGGGATACATTCAGATGCACACAAGTCTCGTCACGCTCTTACTATATTGTGCTTCCCTGTCAATGCAAGAACACATTACACGCTAATCCAAAGTGATATGGGCTGTGCCTTAAGGGTATGCCACACTAAACAATATCGCTAACGGGATCGCTAAAAAACGTCACTATTTAGCGATCCCGTTAGCGATGTTGTTCAGTGCGGCAGCTTCCAGCGACGAGCTTCCTGCTGTGATCTCGCTCGTCGCTGGAATCGCTCCGGACCCTATTTTCTCGTCGGCTCCCCGCTGGGTAAGTATTAATCGCTGTGTGGCACCTTTTCTTAGCGATTTAGCGGTACTTTTGTACCGCTAAAGTCGTTAAGAAGATCGCTAACGGCGATAGCGTCGTTAACTATATCGCTAAATGTGGCCGCATTTAGCGATATAGAAACAATTCCGCTAGCGATCGCATTAGTATGCGTCGTTATTGTGATCGCTAGCGGGATTGTTTAGTGTGGCAGTACCTTTAGCGAAGTGTTGTCTATTGTTCTCTGTTATCAGCCGCTTTAGGGCGTAGAGAAACTGATCACAGTGTTGTTCAAAAAGTTATGAACAGGAAGTAAAAAAAAGTTTTAATTACTGCGTGTTACTTTATTATATGCTCAGAAACTTTTACCAACGCAGTTATGTTAGTTACGTTTTCTTTTCTAGTGTTTATTTTGCATATTATAGAGAAATAAATGTACAAGTATAACTCTCCAGTGCACCCATATATCAAAGCATGCGACATGCTCATTCGTGTTGTGTTGTTGTTTCGTTTTTTTATAAGAGTTTTGCTTTTTTTTATAGGGAAAAAGATCAAGAAAAATGTGATAAAAAATCACACATTTAGGCTACGTTCACACAAGCTTATTTTCAGTCCAAGGGCTGTCGAGATAAAATAACTGACCTCACACGGAACAATATTCAGCCAGGCTGTTCAGATGACGGCACATTCACATGGATTAAACACTGGTGTTAAAAAAAATCCCATCATGCACGAGTCTCTTCTGCATTTTGGATTACTCAAGTCTATGGGTGCGCAAAACAAATCGGTTCCCAAACAAAGCCGCGGTATAGCATCCGATTTTTACGGATACATTGTAATTATTAACATAGGAAGCTGTGTTTGGTCTTGTAAATTTTATTAACTAATGATTAATAAAAATGGATGCATGTGGATGACAATACTGCTGAAATTTTTTTTTTATTATTGAATAAAAAAATGGGTGCTTTTTCATATGAATTTAGATTGTGAGCCCCATCGGGGACAGTGTCAATAATGTCTGTAAAGCGCTGTGGAATTAATGGCGCTATATAAATGAGTAAAATAAAGAAATATATATATTCATGTGAACTTAAGCTTACTGTAATGCATACTAATATATATTCTATATATATATATATATATACATATTAATGTGTGATTATGTGTGTGTGTGTGTATATATATATACATATATACACACACAATAAATAGAGCAGAAGCTAATCCTCTACTTCTATATTATACACACTGCTTTCTTTTTTTTCGTTTTGTGTTTCTTGATGGAGTAGTTATAGTTATGTGGATTTTCAGATTTTGCTAACTAGTATTTTTTTTTTACTTATTCACACTTTTAGTCCATTGATTGGCGCAATCTTCTTTTCAGATTTCAAATATCAGACAAATGTGATGTGGGGAACAATAAATGGCATGCCTGATAAGTAAGGAACACAAACATTAATAAGTATATATTAATATTAAATCCATTCCCATCCTTATGATATATATATCTGTGCAAGTTAATGAAATGTGTGCAGCGCCAGTAGGTTCAATAAGTGGTTCATTAAAAAAAAGAAAAATAAATAAATAATAAAATTGATTCTTTTAACAAGACATCCTCCAGGTGTATATGATAAGAACTGACTCTGCTCTGTCTAGTGGTAAACCAGTAAAAGCCGTCACCCCGTAGTGAATTATAGAACGGCCCGTGTCATATATCAATCAATTGTTTCATTTAATAGCGTCTCATTAAACATAACCACTGCGTTACTAAACCCTCATTATAAAAAAAGTTTTTCAAGAATGTATCATCATGGGCAGAATATTCTGTTCTTTTAGCATAAATTATAATTGCTCTGTAAGAAAATTGTTGTCATTTCCATAAATGTTAAAAGTAGCAGACACAATTGATCTTAAAAAATCTTCATCAGAAAAGTGTATACTTGTCTTGCACCTTAATTGACCAGCATGAAATAAATTTGTATATATATATAGATATATGCAGTTATTATGTGTTTGTATATTATATGTATGTATATATATTTATGTGTTGTATATATATATTCTATGTGTATATATATTCTATATATATATATATATATATATGTCTGTATATATATTTCTATGTGGATATATATATATATACGTGGTATATATGTCTGTATATATATTTCTATGTGGATATATATATATACATGTGTATATATATTTCTATGTGGATATATGTGTATATATATTTCTATGTGTAAATATATATTTTATATATAATATTAATTAAATCAACATTTGCATATTTCACTCTATAAAAAAAATATCTGATTATGACAAATGCTATTCATTTCTGGCAGCCTGCGCTCCTCCTTGTGCCCTTAATTGATGAGCTGAGGGCAGCTTTGATTCCTTGATGAGTACACTTTCTCTCAAGCTACTTTTGTACTATACTTTTTTTCATAACGTCTTTTTGATGCCTGTAAAAAAAAACACTGAATTTGGTGCGTTTTTAAAAAAAAAAAAAATTTTACTCGCACACATGAGGTTTTTTTTCAACGACAATTTATTTTCCTGTATATTCCCCGCATAATTGTAAAGTGCTGTGGAACGAGTTAGAGCTGTATAAATAAAAAATATTATTTTTATTATTATTATTATTATATTATTGTTATTATTATTAGAAACAGCTGAAAAAAAATTACTGCATTTTGGAAAAAATAAAATGCTTAAAAAAAAATGCATGATGCCAAGAAAGACACATAAGGAATGCCTATAGCGCAACATTATAATAATAGATACCCTTGGGATGTGATCATTTTTCTAAAAGAAACAAAAAAAAAAGTCTTACAAAAAAACATTTTTTTTTCTAAAACTTCTGCTGGAGGGCGGCTTTGCGGAGGATTATTTCCCTGCGTGCAGCAATGCCGGATGATGTGATTTAATACGGATCTTGTCTCTTACAAGAGAACGGATTTTAAAAAAAAAATTATAAAAACAACAAAAGAGCAAATTTCACATCAGCTGCAAATGATTAAAATAGAAATATCACGTGATGACGTAACGTGACGTCATCCTCAGTCCGGGCCAGCTCACTGCCTCAGTGAATGCTGTGCCCGGTACTGACAGACCACACAGGCGGACAGCGAGCGCTCTGGGCAGTGACAGCTCTCAGCAGCGCAGCGGGACGTCGCATTCCCGGGAGCAGTGTACACGGGGCGGAGACCTGGCCCAGGCAATTAGACTCCGCCGTCCGCCCAGTATTTATATGACTTGTGTCGTCATCGATGAATATATTAGTGACGTCACAAGCAGCTTCTTATTGGCTCCAGATGGCCTCACGAGGGCGGTGTTATCTCCTGTTTCTCTTACGCTGCCCCGCCCTCTTCTGTGACGTCACAGAAAGAACTGACCAATAGTCGTTAGGATATTTTCACGTTGGTCTAGAAAATTTGCATGTAGAGAACTCCGTTTTCTAATTGGTCAGGGAGCAACCAATGGAAAAGAAATGAGGCGGGGTCAGCGTGACGTCAGCTCCGGGCGCAGCCCTGCGTTCAGGTTAACTCCTGGAGTGCCAGACGAGGAGAGTTGCTGCGTCATCTGCACAGACAGGAGGGAGAGCGCTCCTGTGTCCTCTCCTCCCTGCACGTCCCGTTCACTGCAGCTCAGGAATAAACCGCAGCACTATGGCAAGTGTGCTGGAGTCATTGCATGAGGCCTGAGTGAGCGGAGGCGCAACTATGGAAATCCAGTGCAGAGCTCAAGGATGGCAACTGCCAAACTAGTTATTCCAGAAACTCCTAAACGTGTTACTATGGAAACTGGCAAACTGCTTATAGCAGTAAGGCTATGTTCACACGTTGCATTTTTGCAGAGTTGTTTTTTTTTGCTGCCTTTTTATGCAAATTTTAAGCTGTATTTCTCAGTACCAGCAAAGTCTAAGAGATTTCAGAAATCTCGTGCACACACATCGGTTTATTTTCCTGACTGATTTGGAAAAATGTGTTTTTGAAAACTGCTGCATGACACTTCTATCAGTGTTTTTCAACGTATTTGCTGCGTTTTTTCACCCATAGGAAACAATGAGTAAGTGCAGGAAATTGCAGGAAAAACACAGGTATTAGTTTTTGCTGCGTTTTTGGTGCAAACACCTATGGCTATGTTCACACGTTGCGTTTTTGCTGCGTTTCTTTTTCTGCAGGCAAAACCTGTTCGAAGTTGCTACAGAAAAAAGCAGGTTTTGCTGCATATTTGATGCGTTTTTGCAAATCATAATGCAACTTCCTTAAGGTTTTTGCACCAGAAACGCAGCAAAACCTGATTCCTGTGTTTTTTGCTGCATTTGTTTGCAGTTACCCATTGCTTTCTGTGGGTGAAAAAACGCTGCAAACACATTGAAAAAACGCTGAAAGAAGTGACCTGCTGCGGTTGTCAAAAACACAGCAGTTTTCCAAATCAGTCAGGAAAATAAACCAACATGTGCGCATGAGATTTCTGAAATCTCGTAGACTGAGAAATGCAGCTTAAAATTTGCAGCAAAAATGCAACGTGTGAACGTAGCCTTAGGAAGTTAAATCATGCCTTTTCTTGAGCCACTAAACTTTATCAACATGCCCAAGAGACAATAAAACCACAGCAATAACAACGCAGCTAAACCTGCTTTCTGAAAGCAGTTCCTTTACTGCCAAGAGAGCAGGATTTGCCTGCAGAAAAAAGGCAGAAAAAAGGCAGCAAAAATACAATGTGTGAACATAGCCTGAGGGTGAGTTCACACCAACATATAAAAAAAAATCCTTCAGAGTTTCATCCAGACAACTGGGACGATTTCTTTCTCCCTTGTCATCTGTGTGCTGTCTGTGCAGCAGCTATTAATCTTTTACAGGACCATTTACAGGTTCATGTGTTACAGAATTGCAATGTATCCATAAAAATCAGATTTAACTCGCCGCGTCTGATCCAATTTATGGAAGATACTCATACAGGCTGCGATTATTTTCCCATTTTCTCAGTGTACTGCCCCATTGAATCCAGCATGGAAACCTTAGCGGCAGTGAGGGGAGTGGTCCCCTGAAGAGGTCGCCCAGTGGGAGGGTGATGCAGGGGGTCTAATTACTGCGCAATGGCTCAGGACTATGCTGGAGTGTCTCATCCATTCTTTATTCCCATAAATCTGGATCCTTTTGCTGGTCACTCTGGGATGTTCACTGCTGATATCTATCAACTTTCACTTTATACATGGGAGGAAAACGTCATGTAATGCAGCTTTCGCTTCAAGTACTTGGAGGAGTAAAGGATTGTTGATGCCTTTGGCTTGGATGTGTGATACATGAATTATTGAGTTCTGGGGCTTACATGGGACTGCCTGTGGTGCAATGACTTTGTGACTACACTCTACTCTCTTTGGTTATATAATGTGGCTCTAACATGGAGCAATTAATACATTGTTTCCAAATATTTGACGTGAAAGCAATATTTTTACCTAATTGGAGTAACATTAGTTATTTACAACTTTTTGCTTTATTTTTAGAGATTCATTTATAATTCCTTGGCAGCATCATCCATATATATTAGGACTTATAGACAGATGGATAGATAGGTATGAGATAGATAGATAATAGATAGATGATCCCCTCTGTATCAGTCTGTCACTGTTCGTTGATTGTACTTGTATTGTTTATAGGTATGTAAAACCTATTCGCATGTTCAGCACCCTGGAATTAATGGCAGTTATATAGCTATATATATATATATATATATATATATATATATATAGATCTATATATATCTATACATCTATTGATGTAAAGAAAAACATGCATATATATATATTACTATGAGCTATATTGCCATATATATATATATATATATATCTACAGATATAGATATACATATAGATATATCTATATGTATGTATATGTAGATATATATCTATATATAGATATATATACATATATTACCATGAGCTAAAAAAAATTGAATATGAGTTCATTTTAAATTTGGTTTCTGATTTTCCCTTCAGTGCTGCATTTTCTCATTCTATTAAGTCTCATAAAGAATGATAGATAGATAGATAGATAGATAGATAGATATAGACATAGATATATATATACATATAAAATTAATCAGAAAAACAGAAACAAAAAAGTCAGTTTAGGGTAAACTAAAAAAAACATACTGAAGCTTTGGTTCCTGTAAATACAAACAATTAAAAAATATTATCGGTTTAGGCATCCCTTGTCCAGTTTAGGTCAGCAGCACCATAGATAATATATAGTAATAGTTATTAAAATACCAATTTCAGATAAGTAATCAGCTGCAACCAATGGAAATACAAAAAGGAATTGATGACTTTTAACTTAGAAAGTAATGTGTGCAGCAATGTATTATACATAAATTCTATTTACAATGGGAGGGAACAATTTTCCACATGGAAAATCACACACATCATTGCAGACGTCGTCACTCTTTAATGAACAACATACGAATAGAAGTCATACTTCTCATTATGTTAATAAAAAATCAAAGCGTCATATTTAAGGCAGATTGTTTACATTGCTACCCAAAACAAGGTTTAAACCTGAATCCAGAGAACACTTTTCCCAGTTCTTAGTATGGAGTTGTCAGCCACAAACAGATTGAACATCAAAGAGAAGGAAGGAATCTGAGCTCAGAGACTGAGTGAGAAAATCTGTTTTGCATTTTACCACCTCTGTGTGGCAGGAAAAGTAAACTTGAATCTAAAGAGATCAACGTTTTCTTCAAATTCTTGAAATTCTCCAAAGAATGTGATCTTAGTTTTATGACTAATATTGTATTAATACTTATAATTACAGTTACACGTATGCAGATATTACTTTTCATATTGTTGAAAAAATTGTTATGACACTTATTATATTCAAGTAATTGTTGTAAGTAATAATAATTTTAATAATTCATATAAAATGTATAAAAATATTATAAATTGGTAATAATAAACACAATTGATATAATTTTTTTCTCTGCTCTTGTATTCATATCTGTAATATAATACAACATAAAGCTGATGTAACTTTTTCATCTTTTTTATGTGCTTTCTTTAACAAAAAAACATAAAGAAAACTTTCCTTCGATCCATTTTAATGAAATACAAGCACAACACATCCATTTTTATCAGTCAGGATTAAATAATAATTTAATAATAATAATTTTATTTCTAAAGAGTCAATATATTCAGCAGCACTTTGGATTTGAGAGGATTTTGATTGAAAAAAACCTTCAATAAATGGTATTCTTTCTAAGAGCCTATCATAAAGAGCTTTAGTTAAAAAAAAAATGACAGGGAGGTTAAGAGCCCATGCTGAGTTTAGGGGCTCATGCCTGCAGCTGTATCAAAATGTTTGGTGATTTAGAGAATGATCACTTCTAGAGAAAGATATGTCTGTGCCCATCAAGCCCTGAAAGTAATAACTAGTATCAGATTCAAAAACATCACTCAGAAGTAGGGTTGAGCATTCCGATACGAAACCGGTTCCGATACCTGAAATCCAATGTAAGTCTATGGGAACAAAATATCGGAATATTTTTAATTCCGATATTTTGTTCCCATAGACTTACATTGGATTTCAGGTATCGGAACCGGGTTTCGGTATCGGAATGCTCAACCCTACTCAGAAGCTTATGCTGGCGCTATATAAATAACATTGTTAATTGTTAACCTATGCATATGTATATAATATTTAGCATCACTTGTCTAATAAATTTTGACTATATTTTACAAAACTATACAAGAAAATAAAAACACACACAAAAAAGTAGTGGGAATGTGTCCTAAAGCCAAAAATGTTATTAAGAAAAAATGTATCTGCTCTAAAGAAATAATGAGTTCTGTAAAATAAGGATAGTTCCCGGGCTTATCTAAAATAATACGGTAATAATAATAATATAAATAAAAAATGCTTAGTTACACACAGTAAATAAGTTAAAATATATTTTGAATCATGAATTTTATGTCTAGAATGTAACTGCCTTTTAACAAATAGATAGATATATAATAGATAATAGATAGATCTACACTATTGCGTTGATCCAGGGAGCTAGTCTGATTGCCGTATGTGGAGTCGGGAAGGAATTTTTTTCCACAATGTGAAGCTTACTGTTTGCCACTTGGTTTTTTTTTTGCCTTCCTCTGGATCAACATGTTAGGGCAGGTTAGGATAGGATATGGGTTGAACTAGATGGACTTAAAGTCTTCCTTCCACCTTAATTAATAACTAAATAATAACTACAGCAAAACTTGCTGAATTGTAATTATTAAAATGTTTAAAAAATAAACAAACGATTAAAATGAAAAATAATAAAAATCAGACAAGAATAAAAAAATAAAGACTGACAGGATGGGCCATTCCACCTTGAGACATGCATATGGCTCCCATGTTTAACCTAACACTATGACCCCATGCGGTTCTACACATTTAGCTGGGTTTAGTAGAGGTGGGGAGTTTGATCTGAAAGAGGGACTGTTAGGATGAGTGCGCAGGATCAGGAATAGCAGTGTTTTGGACGCAGCGAATTTGTACGCTGCATTTTACATTGCAAGCACAGTGGATGGGATTGATAGAAATCCCATGCCCACTGCGCTTCTTTTTAACGCTGTGCAAACTCCCCCGTGGTGCGGGGTTACGAGCTGCAGCATGTTAATTTCGGCAGCAGAGTGGCTGGTCTCTGCTGCTTAGGTTCCCCCATAGCCAGTCATCAGATGCATCAAATCTGCATAGTTCACTAAGCACATGCAAATTTAACTGCATGATTAGAGCGCAGCGTTTTGGAGGCAGCGATAGTACACTGCTTCCAAAACGCTGCTATTTATGATTGTGGGCGCGTAGCCTTAAACACTTGCCTGGCCAATTATGTATAATCGTTAACTAATTTGTTGCATTCTCTTGCAAGAGCAACCGAATAGCAACATATAATCTGCTAAAATTCTGATTTGCTGCGTTAGTTCTGATAATGTTCTTAATATGAAAATTAAGGAAGATGTATTAATCCTAATATTAAGATGGTGTGATCTTCCCTAAATCATCTTTGTGGCTCACACTGGATGCATTTGGTGCGTTTTTAGACACTTTAATTTCATTTTATATCAACTGTTGATTGGCTTAGTTTGTTGTAACATTTTGCACCAATATTTTGGAACAATTTTCATGTATGTTGTCACATTTCATAAAGAACTTCAAGTAAATTTGGCACCCCCAGTAGTAATGATGCCTTATAGAGGTTTCTGGGTTTTTGTAATATAGTTTCACACATCTACCAACATTTACATGTACAATTGCAATAACATTTATTCACCTCACTTTGCAAACTAGGTTTATTAGCAAAATGTACAAAAACGTTTTGCTTCTTGAAAGAAATCAAACAAGAAAAAAATTAAACAGTGCAACATAATTAATATAATAAGTGAACTGATTTTTCAATATTTAGCACAAAATGCCACTTTTCAAGACCTGCAATCTCAGAACTATTGAACCCCATTATGACAAACATTTTTGCTACTTAGTATTCTTTGGCTGTTATGACGTGCTGCAAACGTGATGCGTAGCCAGACACAGACTTCTGTCAGTGTTCCTGAGAAATGTTTATCTGGTAATGGCCTCCAGTTCACAAATAATCCTGGGTTGTCAAGTCAGTGGTCCAAAAAGTTAAGAGGAGAGATCATTGACTTGTTCAAAGAAGGAAAACGATGCGATAAAATAGTAAAGCACTGAATGTTCCTAGAGATACAGCTATGCAAATTGCCTCTTCAAACAAAGAGGACTTGTACTCTATAGCGCCACCTGTTGGAAGTAGCGATCCTACAAGTCACAATCAACCCTTTAACGAGTCTTGTAATATGACTTAGGATAAAAGCCAAATCAGAATCTCTATTTGCATAGAGATACAGCTGGAAGCAGAGTTTGCAGATTCATACCTAAAGGAACACTGGTTACACTACCGGGACACAGCAGAAAGCTGAAGGTTCCTGAGATGGTCAAAAACCCTCAAGTGACTTGAAGAGACCTGCAGCAAGATTTGGCAGGAGTAAGACCTGAGGTTTCAATTCATTTAAGTCCATAAGAGCACAGAAGTTTGGGTTCAGAAGTAGTCTGGAAAATTCGGAAGAGGCCATCACAGTCACCTGAGTTGAGCCCCATAGAAAATCGTTGGTGAAATATGAAGAAGCCAGATGCCGAATTCAAACACAAGATTATTAGAGAACTGGAGGCCATTGCCCATGAGGAATGGGTTGAGATTCCTCAAGATTACTGCCAGAAGATGGTGTCTGGATATGTATCATGTTTGCAGCAGGTTAGAACAATCAAGGACAATCTACTAACTACCAAAGACGCTTGTCATGAAGGGGTTGAATAATTCTGAGTGCAGCACTGACCAAAAGTGGCGTTTTGTAATGAATTTGAAGGAGCCACTTGTTATATTAATTGTGTTCAGCTATTTAAATGTATGTTGTTTGGAGTTATTGCAAACAGCAGAAAGGCAAACAATTAGCAAATAAACCAAATTTGCCACTGGAGTTGGAGAATTTTCATTGCATCTGTAGCATTGGTGGAATTGGCCAGCAGGACAGACATTAGTTGGATTGATCGTCCATTTATTTGCCTATTTTAATCTCCAGTCAACGGCACAACTCAGCCATTAATCCCCATGATGATTCAGGATTCAGTTTTATTGCAATTTATTTCATATGTATTTGAGCTGTTTAGAACTGTTAAGGTGCACTATGATAACTGGAGGATGTATTTAACATGCAGTCCTATGCAAAATAATAGATAATCTGAGATCACTCACACTCAGTTCTGCTGTATTTCACTAAATTCGTTTTTTTTTCAGCTCATGTAATGTACTTTTTAATGTACTATTGATTTTATCATTTTCTTTCCTTATAAAGCTGTATGTGGCAGCAGATTCTGAACCCAACAGTACTACGCCTCATGTTACTACACCATTAGAAGGGAGTTTGATAGATTTCGTAAGAAGCATACGTTCCATCATCCGGAGTTTACCAAGGTGTTTCTCCACTGCGGTATGGGAGTGGAAGCTCTATATAAACTCATTAAAAGACTGCTTGCTTGTGCCAGGTTTCAAATTGTGAAATTGGAAGATTTATTATGTGAAGAGCCTGTAAAAACAACTGATGATTAGATTCAATTGCTCATGAAACGCAACACAGGAAAATGGTAAGTGGGCACTGCTGGAATATTTAAGGACCCAAAGCCAAGCTAAAGTGCCAGATATGTACATGGCGGCCGCTGTAGTTTGAGATAAAGTACATCCAAAATTATTGGCAAATAGAGACTTTTCTCAACACCTGCAAAGTAATTTACATATAGGTTTACAGGATAGAGGACGCCTGGCAGTATGGATCACTACTTGAATGATAAGTGCCCAAAAAGCAGTTACTAAACTAATGGTGTAACGATAATGTAAAAATAGAAATCTACTAAGATACCATATGACAGAATTACATTCTTTTGAGCTCGTGTGTATCCTGAACACCCTTATAAAATATATTCAAATTAGTGTTTATATATATATATATATATATATATACAGTATATAACATTGAGAGATAGAATATCAAAACTAAAATCCAGAAAATCACATTGTATAAATTATATAAATTTATTTGCATTTTGCAGTGAGAAATAAGTATTTGATCCCCTACCAACCATTAAGAGTTCTGGCTCCTACAGACCAGTTAGATGCTCCTAATCAACTCGTTACCTGCATTGAAGACAGCTGTCTTACATAGTCACCTTTATAAAAGACTCCTGTCCTCAGACTCAATTAATCAGTCAGACTCTAACCTCTCCAACATGGGCAAGACCAAAGAGCTTTCTAAGGATGTCAGGGACAAGATCTTAGACCTGCACAAAGCTGGAATGGGCTACAAAACCATAAGTAGGACGATAGGTGAGAAGGAGACAACTGTTGGTGCAATAATAAGAAAATGGAAGAAATACAAAATGACTGTCAATCAACATCGATCTGGGGTACCATGCAAAATCTCACCTTGTGGGGAATCCTTGATCTTGATGAGGAAGGTGAGAGATCAGCCTAAAACTAAATGGAGGGAACTTGTTAATGATCTCAAGGCAGCTGGGACCGCAGTCACCAAGAAAACCATTGGTAACACATTACACCGTAAAGGTTTAAAATCCAGCAGTGCTCGCAAGGTTCCCCTGCTCAAGAAGGTACATGTGCAGGCCCGTCTGAAGTTTGCCAATGAACACCTGGATGATTCTGTGAGTGATTGGGAGAAGGTGCTGTGGTCAGATGAGACAAAAATTGAGCTCTTTGGCATTAACTCACCGTGTTTGGAGGAAGTGAAATGCTACCAATGACCCAAAGAACACCGTCCCCACTGTCAAGCATGGAGGTTGAATCATCTTTTTGGGGTGTTTCCCTGCTAAGGGCACAGGACTACTTCACTTCATCAATGGGAGAGTGGATGGAGCCATGTACTGTAAAATCCTGAGTGACAACCTCCTTCCCTCCGCCAGGACATTAAAAATGGGTCATGGCTGGGTCTTCCAGCAAGACAATGACCCAAAACATACAGCCAAGGCAACAAAGGAGTGGCTCAAAAAGAAGCACATTAAAATCATTGCGTGACCTAGCCAGTCGCCAGACCTTAAACCCATAGAAAACTTATGGAGGGAGATGAAGCTCCAAGTTGCCAAGTGACAGCCTCAAAATCTTAATGATTTAGAGATGATTTGCAAAGAGGAGTAGAGCAAAATTCATCCTGACATGTGCGCAAACCTCATCTTCAGCTACAAAAAACATCTGACTGCTGTGCTTCCCAACAAGGGTTTTGCCACCAAGCATTAAGTCTTGTTTGCCAGAGGGATCAAATATTTATTTCTTACTGCAAAATGCAAATACATTTATATAATTTATACAATGTGATTTTCTGGATTTTATTTTTGATATTCTATCTCTCATTGTTAAAATTAACATACCCTTAAAATTATAGATGTTCATGTCTTTGTCAGTGGGCAAACTTACAAAATCAGCAAGGGATCAAATACTTATTTCCCCCACTGTATATATATTTTTGGACTATAAGACAAAGAAGATAGATAGATAGATAGATAGATAGATAGATAGATAGATAGATAAAAAAATGGGAGCAGCTCTCCAAAATTAGTGCAAATTAAATAGGACTTTAATGGTCCATGTGGTGACATTTTGCTTTATAGTGTGAACCTTTCTCAAAAATTACCAGGGCTAAGAACGCTGCAGCATTCATCAAAACGCATTGGTTGTTATAGAGGGTATTTACTTCATTCTGTTGCAAAGTATGTTTGTTTTTCACTTTTTAATGGATTGAATAATTATTTTTATATATATACTGAAAGCTGGATCCTTTACTGTATTTTTTGGACATATCTTCCAATTTTTGTCTCTACTATTCAGTTTAGGCTTATGCCTGGAAAGCTTTACACCCCATTTCCTCTCTTTTGTATATAAAACTGGTTCTGCTTTTGATAGATAGATAGATAGATAGATAGATAGATAGATAGAAATAGATAGATAGATAGATAGATAGATAGATAGATAGATTAGATTCATAGATTAGATAGATAGATAGATAGATAGATTAGATTAATAGATTAGATAGATAGATAGATAGATAGATAGATAGATAGATAGATAGATAGATAGATAGATAGATAGATAGATAGAGATAGGTAGTAGTGTTGAGCATTCCGATACTGCAAATATCGGGTATCGGCCGATATTGGCTGTATCGGAATTCCGATTCCGAGTACCGATATTTTCGTCATATCGGATACCGGAATCGGAATGTCACTGTCACTGTCAGTGTCCGTCGGTCGGGTCTGTCAGGAGTCAGCGGCACTTACCCGGCAGAAGATCTCCGGCGGTCACATCCCGGGCTGCTTAATGGCCGCCATCCTCTTCTCCTCGGTGGTCACATGCAGTTTCTCGCGATAACTGCAGTGACTGCTGGGTAATCCCGGCCGTAAAGCAGTCCGATGACGTCACCGCCGGGGAAGCTGGTAAGCAACTGTGCTGCGCCGGGATGTCAGGCTCTGCCTGTCATTGCGATGTAGCAGAGCTGGATCGTCGTGGGACTGTCGTTACTATGGACTGCGTCGGACAGGTGGTATACTGTTGGTTTGTTTTTTTTATTTTTTTACAGGAGATCGATGGCGTCGCAGGAATGAGAGAGTAATAAAAGAAATGAAAACTGTGTTGTCTCTTATTTCATTAAAAGACTTTTTTCTTGCTGTGTCTTTTTTTTAAACATTTAAAAACTTTGGGATTAATAATGGATCGGTGTCTTATTGACGCCTCTCCATTATTAACCGGGCTTATTGTCACCGTGCAATCAACGGTGACATTAACCCCTTATTACCCCGCTTGCCACCGCTACAGGGCAAGTGGGAAGAGCCGGCTAAAGTGCCACAATTGGCACATCTTTTGATGCGCCAAATGTGGGGCTGCTGTAGCCTGGTATTATCAGGCTGTTGAGGGCCAAAATCCATGGGCCTTGACAGTCTTTTAATACCAGGCCGCAGCAGTCTGCATTTTACTTGGCTGGTTAACAAAAATAGGGGGATCCCTACGCCGTTTTTTTTTTCGAGGGGATCCCCTATTTTTGTTAACCAGCCAAGCTAAGCAGACTGCTGTGGCCTGGTATTATCAGGCTGGCAAGGTCCATGGATATTGGATCCTTAACAGCCTGAAAAACCAGGCCTCAGCGGTCTGCTTCATCTGGCTGGTTAACAAAAATAGGGGGGGACCCCACGCCAATTTTTTTCGAGGGGATCCCCTATTTTTGTTAATCAGCCAAGATATGCAGACTGCTGTGGCCTGGTATTATCAAGCTGGCAAGGTCCATGGATCTTGGCTCCTTAACAGCCTGAAAATCCAGGCCTCAGCGGTCTGCTTCATCTGGCTGGTTAACAAAAATAGGGGGGACCCCACGCCAATTTTTTTCGAGGGGATCCCCTATTTTTGTTAATCAGCCAAGATATGCAGACTGCTGTGGCCTGGTGTTATCAGGCTGGCAAGGTCCATGGATCTTGGCTCCTTAACAGCCTGAAAATCCAGGCCTCAGCGGTCTGCTTCATCTGGCTGGTTAACAAAAATAGGGGGGACCCCACGCCATTTTTTTTTCGAAGGGAACCCCTATTTTTGTTAATCAGTTCCCTCTGACGTCACTGATTGTGTCCCTGGCTGACCTGTAGTGAAAGTGGAAAGCAATCAATTAAGCTTTCCACTTAAGGGCCCGTCTCACATAGCGATATTGCTACCGAGATCGCTGCTGAGTCACTAGTTTTGTGACGCAGCAGCGAGCTCACCAGCGATATCGCTGTGTGTGACATTCAGCGACGATCAGCCCCCCTGCCGGGTATCGCTGATCGTCGCTGAAATGTCAGGACCTTTTTTTGATCGCTGGTTTCCCGCTGACAGGCACGCATCGTTGCGTGTGACAGGCGGGAGACCAGCGATCCGCTGGTAACCAAGGTACACAGCGGGTTTCCAGGCGCGGGCTGTGCCTAGAAACCCGCTGTGTACCTTGGATACCAGCGCCCTGATGCAGGGAGCTGGTATCCAAGGTACACAGCGGGTTTCCAGGCACAGCGCAGCGCTTGGAAACCCGCTGTGTACCTTGGTTACCAGCTCCCTGCATCAGGGCGCTGGTATCCAACGTACACTGCGGGTAACTAAAGGCTGGCTCTCACATAACGATACACCAGCGATCCCGACAACGATATGCACTTGTCAGGATCGCTGGTGTATCGCTACATGATCGCTGCTGAGCTGCCAAACAGGTAGCTCAGGCAGCGATCTGGGACAGCGACACTGCGGCTAACATCGCTTAGTTACCCGCAGTGTACCTTGGATACCAGCGCCCTGATGCAGGGAGCTGGTATCCAAGGTACACAGCGGGTTTCCAAGCGCTGCGCGGTGCCTGGAAACCCGCTGTGTACCTTGGATACCAGCTCCCCTGCATCAGGGCGCTGGTATCCAAGGTACACAGCGGGTTTCTAGGCACAGCCTCGCGCCTGGAAACCCGCTGTGTACCTTGGTTACCAGCGGATCGCTGGTCTCCCGCCTGTCACACGCAGCGATGCGTGCCTGTCAGCGGGAAACCAGCGATCAAAAAAAGGTCCTGACATTTCAGCGACGATCAGCGATACCCGGCAGGGGGGCTGATCGTCGCTGAATGTCACACACAGCGATATCGCTGGTGAGCTCGCTGCTGCGTCACAAAACTAGTGACTCAGCAGCGATCTCGGTAGCGATATCGCTATGTGAGACGGGCCCTTAAGCGATGTTACCCGCAGTGTCGCTGTCCCAGATCGCTGCCTGAGCTGCCTGTTTGGCAGCTCAGCAGCGATCATGTAGCGATACACAAGCGATCCTGACAAGTGCATATCGTTGTCGGGATCGCTGGTGTATCGTTATGTGAGACCCAGCCTTTACTCTCCTGTCAGCCAGGAGACGAACTCATTCATTTGGGGGTTTACTGTGAGGCTGCAGCATTAGCTGCGGTCCCTGCAGTAAACATTAACCCTTTCTGAAGGATTACACCGTGGGACCTGACTGTGCATGGGATAGGTAAGAATAATTTTGCTTTTTTATTTTATTTTTATTACAGGAAATGGTTTTTGCAGTAAAATAAAAGATGGTCAAAAACATGTGTCTTTATTTCATTAAAATGATTTTTAATTAAAGTGTGTGTGTTTTATTTTTATTTCATGCAATAGGATTAATAATTGAAGTTGTCTAATTGACAGCTTTCAATTATTAACCTGGCTTAAGGTCACCTTTCAATAGCAAGGTGGCTTTAACCCCATATTAACCCATTCGCCACCGCTACAGGGCAATGGGAATAGACGGGCAAAGTGCCAGAAAGGGCGAATCTAATTATAGATTTGTCTTTCCTGGGGTGTCTGGGGGCAGATGTTAGTAGCCGGGGGGGGCAAAAATAATGGTCCCTCTCTGGGCTATTATTATCTGCCCCCACTCACTGGCTTTGTCTGTCTGGTTGCGAAAATAGGGCGGGAGCCCACGCATTTTTTTTCAGCAATTTTACACCTCATATATATATATACATGTCATTGAATTTGTGACACATATATATATATATATTTATAGTTCATACACTTCTACATAGTATAATAGCCGCTAATTCAATTGCCGGCTTTTGTGAAAATGCAGAACCCGACATGAAATGACACTTGGTTTACATAGAGTTAAGTGTGCAAAATTTCACACTTGTAGGGGTTAATTAAAGGTGTAAATTCGTAGCAAAAAAGTCCGTTTTTTTTACAACGAATTTACACCTTTAATTAACCCCTACAGGTGTGAAATTTTGCACACAGCCACTCATGTAATTGTTTGTGCAAATCAGATATCAAACTACATGAAAAGACATGGTTAACTCTATGTAAACCAAGTGTCATTTCATGTCGGGTGCTTCTGTCTTTTCACAAAAGCCGGCTTTACCCGGCAATTGAATCAGAGGCTATTTTACTATGTAGAAGTGTATAAACTATAAATATATGTATATATATATGTCACAATGACATGTATATATATATATATATATGTATTCTATGTGTGTATATTTAGTGTTTACAAGGAAAGAATGGGTTTTTTTTAGTTACGATATTTTGTTCCCATAGACTTACATTGGATTTCCGGTATCGGTATCGGGTATCGCCGATATTTTAATGGTATCGGAGATACCATTCCGATTCCGATACTTTTGGATATCGGAAAGTATCGCTCAACTCTAATAGGTAGATTATGGGTTTATATAAAGGGGTCATATATTTAGGACACTTATCAATCCGCCAGTGAAGAATGCCGCTGTCTCTCAAGGAACCAGATTTTCCACGTTGTACATGCCCAGTTTATTGAATCTGCTCATTTTACATGTGGTGGCGCTGCAGAGCAGCTTGCAAACATTTGCTCTTAGATTCCCCAATAGATAATAGCTGATTGCTGGGGGTGATCTCAGCAGGACACACCATAATCCATGTACCCTCAGGGGATCCTTCCAACAAAACAAGCATTGTCTAAAATAGAAAGCCCCTCTAAATCTGTTTACCTATAATTATACTCTGGCAATGGGGAACATCATCCCTGCCATTATGTGTAATTTTCTTTTTGCATCACAATAGGCTGTAGTGCTAGCAGGGATTTCCATCAGTACAGTACTATCTCCTATACCTAATTTCATGTCCTCTTTCTCTGCAAGCACTGTGCCAGATCGGAGATGAAGGCTTAAAGTACTGCCACACTAAGCTATCCCGCTAGCGATCTCGTTAGCGTTGCATACTAATGAGATCGCTAGCGGGATTGTTTCTATATCGCTAAATGCGGCCACATTTAGCGATATAGTTAACGACGCTATCGCCATTAGCGATCTTCTTAACGACTTTAGCGGTACAAAAGTACCGCTAAATCGCTAAGAAAAGGTGCCACACAGCGATTAGATACTTACCCAGCGGGAGCGCCGACGAGAAAATAGGGTCCGGAACGATTCCAGCGACGAGCGAGATCACAGCAGGAAGCTCGTCGCTGGAAGCTGCCGCACTGAACAATATCGCTAACGGGATCGCTAAATAGTGACGTTTTTTAGCGATCCCGTTAGCGATATTGTTTAGTGTGGCATACCCTTTACCTGTGTGAATGTAGTGTGTTTGTCTATCTGGGAGTTTGGGGACTTTAATTACTGGGGAGAGGCCAAATTGAATGCAGCTGAAGAAATGGTAGAAGAAGCATGGCTTATCATAATGGCTTATTGAGTACATCATTCAGTACTAACTGGACAACACTGGCTCCCTGGAGGGGATGTCAGCTTCTTGTATGTCAGTCCCTGCTTCCCATTGTAGGTTAGAAGCTCCCAGATAAACATGGTGACTGCAGCCATGATGAAAGCGCCACTCCAGCGGTTTTGTTTTGTTTATTTTAAGTGCTGGAGTGATGCCACAAAACTAAGTTCCCTGACCCTAATATCATATTTACCATCTGCTGTCTTCAGCTCTTTCCCGCTCCACCATCTTATGACCGCAACTTCTGACTGACTGTAAGTCAGCCGTAACAGTCATAAGCTCTCAGTGTAAGTCTATGAAGGCCTCGTTCTGTCCTCGTTCTGGCTCTCATACACTTGTGTTATGATTTGGTAGCTGAGGAGTGCTGGTAAAAAAGGCAATACACCAGAGCAGTTGGAATCTATGAGATTGCAGTACCCTGACTAACCACCACAACTAGAGGCAGCCGTGGAGCGTTCCTACGTTGGTCCTAGACGCCTCGTCACAGCCTGAGAAACTAACTACACCTAAAGATAGAAATAGGAAAGCTATCTGCCCCGGAGCAGAACCCCAAAGATAATAGAAAGCCCCCAAACATGTAATGGCGGTTAGACAAGATGAAATACTGACACAGAAAGAAAATAGTATGAGCAAACGCTGGGGCCCAAACTAACTAAATAGAAAAGGATAGGAAGGGTACTTACTGCAATCCCAGAAAACCCTGAAAAGCACCAACTCTACTAATTTCAAAAACACCTGAGATCACACGACCTCTACCACCTAAATTAGTTCTCTGGTGTAACAAAATCAAAACAGCAGCCACTGAAAAAAATGGAAAAAGCAAAAGTACAAACATCAGTGGCTGAACTAAACTGAGAGGGCAAAAGCCCCCGGAGGGGACCCTGAAGCCCCCACAGAAGTGCAGGACAAAATGCAAAAATATAGCACAAAAACAAAAGAAGAAAATGTCTTATCTGTTAGCAGGAGATGCAGACACGACACAGCAGGCTACAAGGGAAACTGGAATCAAGGATTCAGACCAGAACAATTGATCATCGGCAACCCTGATGGGAAGGTGACTCCCTTATATAAGACCAGTCAGTAACACCTGATTCCCAGTCCTCACAATCTTCACTGGACAGACCAGCACCGCTTGTAACCACCAGAGGAAGTCTCTGCTCAGAACTCATCTCAAACCCATTCACAACAGTACCCCCCCCTTGAGGAGGGTCACCGAACCCTCATTTGAGCAACCAGGTCGGTCAGGATGAGTTCTATGATACGCACGGATAAGTCTCCTAGCATGGATGTCCGAAGCAAACACCCAAGAATTGTCTTCCTGACCATAACCTCTCCATTTAACCAAATACTGGAGTTTCCGTCTAGAAAAACGAGAATCTAATATTTTCTCAACCACATACTACAGATTGCCCTCAACCAAAACAGGGTCAGGAGGCACAGCAGCAGGAACCACTGGCTCAACAAACCTCTTCAACAAGGACTTGTGGAACACGTTATGGATCTTAAATGTCCCTGGAAGAAGCAAACGAAAAGAAACAGGATTAATAATCTCCATGATCTTATAAGGTCCAATGAACCTAGGCTTAAATTTAGGAGATGCTACTCTCATAGGAATATTCTTTGAGGACAACCAGACCAAGTCCCCCACTTTAAACCGAGGACCATCAGTCCTATGCCGGTTAGCAAACCGCTGGGCCTTCTCCTGAGAGAGGGACAACCTCTCCACTACCTGGTCCCAAATCTGTTGCATACGCTCCACAACAGAGTCAACACCTGGACAGACAGAAGCCTCCGTCTGTCCTGAAGAAAATCGAGGGTGAAACCCAGAATTACAGAAAAACGGAGACATCAAAGTGGCAGAGCTAGCCCTATTATTAAGAGCAAACTCAGCCAAAGGCAAAAAAGAGACCCAGTCATCCTGATCAGCAGACACAAAGCATCTTAGATAAGTCTCCAATGTCTGGTTTGTTCTCTCAGTTTGACCATTGGTCTGAGGATGAAAATGCCGAGGAGAAAGACAATTGAACACCCAGTTTAGAACAAAAAGTCCTCCAAAATCTGGAAACAAACTGGACTCCTCTGTCAGACACAATGTTCTCAGGAATGCCGTGTAAACGAACCACGTGCTGAAGGAACAACGGCACCAATTCAGAGGAGGAAGGCAACTTAGGTAATGGCACAAGATGTATCATTTTGGAAAACCTATCACAAATTACCCAGATGGTGGTCATTCTCTGAGAAACAGGAAGGTCGGAAATGAAATCCATAGAGATATGGGTCCATGGTCTCTTGGGCACAGGCAATGGCATCAACAAACTAGAGCGAGAGCAAGGCTTGGAGCGAGAGCAAGTCCCGCAGGACTGCACAAATTCCCTGACATCACGAGACAAGGTAGGCCACCAAAAGGACCGACTAACCAAGTCTCTGGTACCAAAAATTCCGGGATGCCCAGCCAATGCGGAACAATGAATCTCAGACATCACACTCTTTTTCCACTGGTCCGGGACAAACAATTTTCCAACAGGGCAGCACTCGGGCCTATCCTCCTGACACCCCTCCAGAGCAAGTCTCAAATTGGGCGAGATGGCGGAAAGAACTACACCCTCTTTCAAAATAACAGAAGGATCAGATAACTCAGGAGAGTCCGCAAGGAAACTCCTCGAGAGGGCATCCGCCTTAACATTCTTAGTGCCAGGAAGGAAGGAAACCACAAAATTAAAACGTGTGAAAAACAAGGCCCACCTGGCCTGTCTAGGATTGAGTCGCTTGGCAGATTCCAGATAGACCAGATTCTTATGGTCCGTAAGGACCACCACCTGATGTTTGGCTCCCTCCAGCCAATGTCTCCACTCTTCAAAAGCCCACTTCATGGCCAATAACTCCCGATTACCCACGTCATAATTACGTTCAGTAGGAGAAAATTTTCGAGAGAAAAAGGCACAAGGGTTACTTTTAGAGGTCTCTGGATCTTTTTGGGACAAAACGGCACCTGCCCCAATTTCAGAGGCATCAACCTCCACCTGAAATGGCAGAGAAACATCAGGCTGCCGTAGAACAGGAGCAGAAGTGAATCTCAGCTTAAGTTCCTGAAATGCAGAGACTGCCTCAGGAGGCCAATTCACCACATCAGAACCCTTTCTGGTCAAATCAGTTAATGGTTTAACAATAACCGAGCAATTACCAATAAATTTACGATAAAAATTGGCAAAACCCAAAAATCTCTGAAGAGCCTTTAATGAAGTAGGTTGGACCCAATCACAGATGGCCTGAACCTTGACCGGGTCCATTTCAATAACAGATGGGGACAAAATGAATCCCAGAAATGAGATCCTCTGTACGCCAAAAAGACACTTTGATCCCTTCACATACAGAGCATTCTCTCTCAAAATCTGGAATACAGTTCGAACATGTTTCACATGAGAGTCCCAGTCATTAGAAAAAATCAAGATATCATCCAAATAAACAATCAGAAATTTGTCCACAAAATCCCTGAAAATGTCATTCATGAAGGACTGGAAGACGGAAGGAGCATTAGTGAGCCCAAAGGGCATCACCAGGTACTCAAAATGCCCTTCAGGGGTATTGAATGCCGTCTTCCATTCATCCCCGTGCTTAATGCGAATAAGGTTATACGCCCCCCTGAGGTCAAGCTTGGTAAACCAAGTAGCGTTTTTCACCCTGGAAAA
>JARQOD010000006.1:60406928-60452607 GCA_033576555.1 Oophaga sylvatica | reverse complement strand
CTTTCGAACCATCTCTCTTGCCTGCGTTCAGTTAAACGAGTATCAATACGGATGCAGTAGTTAATAAAGTCACCTAACGCAGTGGGAGGGTCGGCACGAGCAAGTTCATCCTTAATTAGTGGGGATAACCCCTTTCGAAAAATAGATTTTTTGGCGGAATTGTCCCAGGTGGTATCAAGGGCCCATCTCCTGAAATCCAAGGCATATTCAGCTACTGAGTGCTTACCTTGGCGCAAAGCTAACATGGCTGCTTCAGCTGTTGCACCTCGATTGGGGTCATCAAACACCTGCCCCATGGCTGAAATAAAGTCATCAAGGTGATTCAAACAATTATCCTCAGTCTCAATCAGAGGGTTTGCCCATATCAAAGCCTTGTTGGTAAGCAACATAATTATAGTAAGCACCTTAGATCGTTCAGTAGGAAATTGTGAAGCATGTGCAGAAAAAAAAAGATTACATTGATTAACAAATCCCCTGAATTTTTCACGTTCACCACCAAAACGAAAAGGGGGCAACTTGGGAATCCCAGAACTCGGGGCCATGGCAGGAGCCTGGACTTGCCCCTCCAGAACCTCAATCCTGGCTCGCAAATCCTGAGTAGTCTGTCCAACCACTTGCAAATTGTGATTATTTAGGTCCTGAAGATTTGTAAGACGGGTCTTTATATTCTGCAAATCTGCAAGGATATTATCAGTCACTCCACAAAGTTCCTTTATGCGGGCCTCCATTTTCCAGATCTTTTAAGACAGGATACTGGAAGAAGAGGAGAGAAAAAAAAAACAATAGTGTTCACCTGTGGCAACACTGAAGAAAGAAAAAACTTTAAGGGAACTGCTCACCTGGAATGGTTGTGAGAAGTCACAACCACTATCATCACAGAAAGCTTTCAACCAGACATCTGATATCCAGAGTTTCAGCAGACAAAAGAGAAGAGAAAAAAAAAAAAAAACAATAGTGTTTACCTGTGATAACTCTGCAGAAAAAAAAACTTAAGGGAATTGCTCACCTGGAATGGTTGTGAGAAGTCACAACCACTGTTATCACAGAAAGTACAACCGGACATCCGATATCCACAGTACAGCAGACAAGCCTTTCCAGACCCAGCAGACACTAACGTTTGGCTTCAGAATCTTGTAATGTATGTGATACAGTTCATATAGCGTCTTGTGCTTGGGTGCGATGAAAATACTTGAGACACAGGTTGAAAAAGAAAGTCTTGTATTGCTTCATACAAATTGGCAAAAATAAACACACAGGTTGCAAACACAGAAGCAGGAGACACAGCAGGCCAAAGTAATCTAAGTTCATCAATAACTCTCCACAACAGATTCAGATCTTCTTCTATGTTACCGCAAGTCCATGCAACCGTGAGGCTTTCAAGAGCAGAGTTCAGAGTCCACAAGAGCTCCAGAGTTTCTCAGTAGAAATGGCTGGAGTACAAAGTCCAAGGCTTCAGGAGTCAGAACACAGGTTCACTGCAGGCCAGATTCTGAAGCACTGATTGCTCAGGTGTGGCTGTTTAAGAAGCAAACGGAGAGAATCAGGGCGGGAACATGCAAGCTGGAAAACTCCATTTTAACTGAGGGCAAGATAGCTGCAGCAAAACAGAAAGCAAAATGGCCGACGAACAAACTGAGTTTCAGAAACAGATATACAGAACCTTACAGTCATGCAGATTATATAGAACCAAAAATTTGCAGCACTCCTGGTGATCAGGTTCAACCCTCATTATCACCTGAGTAGAAAACTGGGGTTTATTCTCAGCCAAAGGGGTAGAATCGATCCCCAGTAGGGGAATAGACTTCTGCAGGGGTATCAAGGGAAACCCACAACGCTTAGCAAAATCATAATCCATCAGGTTAATAGCTGCTCCAGAATCAACGAAAGCCTGAGCAGAAAATGAGGACAGAGAGCATATCAGAGTGACAGTTAATAAAAACTTAGTCTGAACACTACCCAAGCCAACTGAGCGTGCAAAACGTCTTCCCCGCTTAGGGCAGACTGAAATAGCATGAGAGGCATCACCACAGTAGAAACATAACCTATTGCGCTTTCGAAACTCATGACGCTGTGCCCCAGACACCACTCCATCACACTGCATGGGCTCAGAAGCTGGCTCACAAGGCAACACCATTCCACGCATACTTCTCCGCTCACGCAAACGTCTGTCAATTTGAATCGCTAATGACATAGAATCATTGAGACCAGAGGGGACAGGGAATCCCACCATAACATCCTTTACATTATCCGACAGACCCTTCCGGAAAAGGGCCGCCAAAGCGTCGTCATTCCATTTGGTCAGGACTGCCCACCTACGGAATCTCTGACAGTATAACTCAGCGTCATCAAGCCCTGATTTAATGCCAACAAGGCTTTTTCAGCTTGATCAGTGACATTAGGCTCATCGTACAATAACCCCAAAGCCTGAAAAAACGCATCAACATCACTCAAAACAGGATCCCCAGGTATCAGGGAAAAAGCCCAATCCTGAGGATCGCCGCGCAGGAGAGAGATGATAATTTGAACCTGCTGCGCTGCGTTTCCTGAGGACTTCGATTTTAAGGCAAAAAACAATTTACAATTATTTTTGAAATTCTGAAACTTAGCTCGATCCCCTAAAAACAAATCTGGCATGGGGATCCTAGGTTCCACAACAGGCAACCCAGCAAGATAGCAAAAAGACCAACGGAGCCAAATTACCCAATAATATAAAAATTGTATATTTATTACAAATAAGTAAAATTTATATTTCCAACAATATGTAACTACAAAACGTACAATTTTAGTACATAAAAGTGAAGGTCACAAACACAAAGCCAATTCATGACATGCTAACCTAATATATGACTGGGGCATATAAACTCACATAACATGTAAACCAATGCCACTTATAAAGTGCTGAATCACCATTAAGTATACTCTAACACAGGCCTAAGTAGCGATAATAAGTAGAAGAGTCTCACCCAAAATACGTCCTGGAGAGCAGTCAGAAAAGGCGGCCCCGACGCGCGTTTCGCGTGGGCTTTCTCAAGGGGCTGTGATGAGACACTTTGATGAGGATTGTTAGCTGCAGTAAAGCCGTACTCCAGGAGGAGGCGCTGATTATCATGATGTCCGTAGCATATAAACACCTGCTCATATTTCTTATACGGGACCATTGTCCTCACCTCGTAGCACCGACTCTTCTCATTGAAAGATGCTTGCACCTGGACCGCTGCACTGTGGTTCAGTAGATCTAAATATGGCGCCAGAGCGTACACATCCTGCTCCGCAGTGAAACATTCCCTCTGGGCGTGCTTCTTATACACCGTCCTGGTATTCACCAGGCACCAGGCCCACCGCACGGCTTCATAGGTCAGGATCTCCTCCTGGATCTCGGGAAACAAGGGATTCAGGGACTGGAAGAACGGCCGCGCTGCAGAGAAGAGCTCCTGAACGGAGCGCCGCTGCTCCATGGCTTTCTGTTTAACAGGATCGGGCAATAAATTCACAGTCTCCGCTTCCCAGTACACCGGACAGTCGTAGGCACTGGGTAATACGTCCAAGTATGGCTGCCATGGGGACTGTTCTCCTAAGTACCTCTCCAGGACCAAAAACGTGCACAGAGCCAGCAACGGGGACACAGGGGGGCACCACCTGCGGATATACTTGCCAAGGTAACTGGAGAGGACAGTGCTGGTGGTCAGCAGACAAGACTCTGGTAGGGAAATGATCAGCTCTCCTGGCTGCAGCCGCTGAGCGCTCATCAGTCCTCTCCCCGTATCTGGAAAATGTGCCGTCCTCAGTCGCTTGTCCCGAAACCCTCTCTCCTTCATCCACCTCATCAGCCGGACGTACTGCCTTTCATGACTTGGGTTCACTGTGGATGTTCCTAGAACCTTTTTCTTCCTCCGTCTGCCCGTTCGCCCTCGTTTAGGATTCATTTTCAGTCTTCATACTTCTTTGTGCGTTTCCAGACTTTTTTCAACTCTGTGTCAACGTTTCTGACGTGTCGCCGCCATCAATCTCGTTAATTTTTTCAAACGAAATGGAAAAAAACAGCCCCTTGAGAAAGCCCACGCGAAACGCGCGTCGGGGCCGCCTTTTCTGACTGCTCTCCAGGACGTATTTTGGGTGAGACTCTTCTACTTATTATCGCTACTTAGGCCTGTGTTAGAGTATACTTAATGGTGATTCAGCACTTTATAAGTGGCATTGGTTTACATGTTATGTGAGTTTATATGCCCCAGTCATATATTAGGTTAGCATGTCATGAATTGGCTTTGTGTTTGTGACCACTTTTATGTACTAAAATTGTACGTTTTGTAGTTACATATTGTTGGAAATATAAATTTTACTTATTTGTAATAAATATACAATTTTTATATTATTGGGTAATTTGGCTCCGTTGGTCTTTTTGCTTATAATCATTTTTGGAGTGTACCCCATTGGTTCAATTTTTTGAATCTTAATTCTGGGTTTTTTTAACCCAGCAAGATAGATAGCAATACTCCGAACCTCAGTGGCAAGCTGATCCACACGGCCAGACAACTGTGCAAACTCCATTGGGAGAAAAGATCCTCCCCAGCACCCAGAGATACAGAGGGAAAAAAAAAAAAAAAAAAAAATGCAACAAACAGAAAAATATCTCTGACAACTCTGACAACCTTTTTTCTATCACAATATTTTTTCCCTTCTGTGAGTACCATACAATTTTCAATTTTTAGGCCGGTGATACTGTTATGTTTCGGTAGCTGAGGAGTGCAGGTAAAAAAAGGCAATACACCAGAGCAGTTGGAATCTATGGGATTGCAGAACCCTGACTAACCACCACAACTAGAGGCAGCCGTGGAGCGTTCCTACGTTGGTCCTAGACGCCTCGTCACAGCCTGAGAAACTAACTACACCTAAAGATGGAAACAGGAAAGCTATCTGCCCCGGAGCAGAACCCCAAAGATAATAGAAAGCCCCCAAACATGTAATGGCGGTTAGACAAGAGGAAATACTGACACAGAAAGAAAATAGTATGAGCAAACGCTGGGGCCCAAACTATCTAAATAGAAAAGGACAGGAAGGGCACTTACTGCAATCCCAGAAAACCCTGAAAAACACCAACTCTACTAATTTCAAAATCACCTGAGATCACACGACCTCTACCACCTAAATTAGCTCTCTGGTGTAACAAAAATCAAAACAGCAGCCACTGAAAAAACTGGAAAAAGCAAAAGAACAAAACTCAGTGGCTGAACTAAACTGAGAAGACAGAAGCCCCCGGAGGGGACCCAGAAGGCCCCCAAAGAAGTGCAGGACAAAATGCAAAAATATAGCAACAACACAAAAGAAGAAAAATTCTTATCTGGTAGCAGGAGATGCAGACACGACACAGCAGGCTACAAGGGAAACTGGAATGAAGGATTCAGACCAGAACAATTGATCACCGGCAACCCTGATGGGAAAATGACTACCTTATATAAGACCAGTCAGTAACACCTGATTCCCAGTCCTCACAATCTTCACTAGTACCGCTTGTAACCACCAGAGGGAGCCTCTGCTCAGAACTCATCTCAAACCCATTCACAACAGTGAAGTCCTTCACCTAGAGAGGTGAATTCTTTCATCTTCGCTTTTCATTTTCATCCAGCACAGACCGCCATCATTTCACTCGTTTCTGCAGGAAATAGTACAGTTATCTAGAGCACCGCTTGCAGAGCACATTTTCCCTACTTCTACACTACACCAGATGAAGAAAAAAAAGGCGACATAGTGTCGCTGTGCACAGTAACAGAACCCCACTTCCCATTGAAAATGTAATCTTCAAAAAATAAAATATACCACTGAAGTAGAAATGTCCCTTAATTAGACTCTACAGTAATAATATCCCCCATCCTGGCCCCCTTGTGTCTCATTTCTGGCTCCAGCCATATGTTCTCCCATCTTGGCCCCATATGTTCTTCCATCCTGCCCTCATGAGTATCTATTCTGCCCCATGTGATGTCCCATCCTGCCCCATATGATCTCCCTATTCTGCCCTATCTGTCTCCATTCTGCCCCATCTGTCTCCATCATGCCCGATGATCCTGCACCATGTGTCTCCTGTGACGCCAGTCACTTTTCACGGCCAAGCTGTGAGTCAGAGTGGTCAAGGAGTCCAAGGTCAGAAACCAGGAGGGTACATTATAAGCAGAAGAAAGAGACAAAAGCATAGTCAGGTAATGTTCTGAGGTCAGAGTATCGGGATCATAACGGATCAGAGCTGAAGGGGTTAAACAGGCAGATGGTCTGAATGAAGTCCAAGGTCAGGCAACAGATCAAGCATACAGAACTCTAGGCACAGGAAGCACAAATCTCACGCTGAATGTACATCTGGCAGTGTTCTGGGAGAAACAGCTCAGTTAAGAAACATGGCCATTAACTGGAAAAATGAACACATGGAGACAGCCGATGTCTCACAGTCTCAGATTGGATAGCTAAGCTGTCATTCAACACACTGACAGCTTCAGCACACCCCTATACCAGATTAGATAGCTGAGCTGTCGGTAACTGCATCCTAGACACACTGAGGGGTGCAACCGTGACATCTCCATCCTGCACCATATGTCTCCATCCTGACCCAAGTGTCTCCATCCTGCCCCATAATCCTGCCCCAACTGTCTCTATCCTGCCCAATCTGTCTCCATCCTGCCCTATTTTTCTCCATGCTCACCCATCTATCTCCACCCTGTCCTATCTGTCTCCATCGTGCCCCATGATCTTAACCCATCTATCTCCATTGTGCCCCTTCTGTCTCTATGCTGTCCCATCTGTCTCCATCATCCCCATCTGTCTCTATCCTGCCCCATCTGCCCCATGATCCTGCCCCATTTATCTCCATCTTGTCCCTCCTATCTCCATCATGCCCCATGATCCTGCACCATGTGTCTCCATCCTGTCCCAGCTGTCTCCATCCTGCCCATCTGTCTCCATCCTGTCCCTTCTGTCTCCATCCCTCCCCATCACTCTCCATCCTGCACCAATTATCTCCATCGTACCCCATCTGTATCCATCCTGCCCCATGATCCTGCACCATGTGTCTCCATTCTGCCCCATATGTCTCCATCCTGCCCTATGATCCTGCACCATGTGTCTTCTTCCTGCCCCATGTGTCTCCATTCTGCAACATGATCCTGCCCCATCTGTCTCCATGCTGTCTGATCTGTCTCCATCCTGCCCAATCTGTCTCTATCCTGCCCCATCTGCCCCATGATCCTGCCCCATTTATCTCCATCTTGTCCCATCTGTCTCCATCATGCCCCATGATCCTGCACCATGTGTCTCCATCCTGCCCCAGCTGTCTCCATCCTGCCCCATCTGTCTCCATCCTGTCCCATCTGTCTCCATCCCTCCCCATCACTCTCCATCCTGCACCAATTATCTCCATCGTACCCCATCTGTATCCATCCTGCCCCATGATCCTGCACCATGTGTCTCCATTTTGCCCCATCTGTCTCCATCCTGCCCTATGATCCTGCACCATGTGTCTTCTTCCTGCCCCATGTGTCTCCATTCTGCAACATGATCCTGCCCCATCTGTCTCCATCCTGCCCCATCTGTCTCCATGCTGTCGAATCTGTCTCCATCCTGCCCCATCTGTCTCTATCCTGCCCCATCTGCCCCATGATCCAGCCCCATTTATCTCCATCTTGTCCCATCTGTCTCCATCATGCCCCATGATCCTGCACCATGTGTCTCCATTTTGCCCCATCTGTCTCCATCCTGCCCTATGATCCTGCACCATGTGTCTTCTTCCTGCCCCATGTGTCTCCATTCTGCAACATGATCCTGCCCATCTGTCTCCATCCTGCCCCATCTGTCTCCATGCTGTCGAATCTGTCTCCATCCTGCCCCAGCTGTCTCCATCCTGCCCCATCTGTCTCCATCCTGTCCCATCTGTCTCCATACCTCCCCATCACTCTCCATCCTGCACCAATTATCTCCATCGTACCCCATCTGTATCCATCCTGCCCCATGATCCTGCACCATGTGTCTTCTTCCTGCCCCATGTGTCTCCATCCTGCAACATGATCCTGCTCCATCTGTCTCCATCATGCCCCATCTGTCTCCATTGTGCCCCATGATCCTAGCCCATCTGTCTCCATCCTGTCCCATATGTCTCCATCGTGCCACCTGTGTCTCCATCCTGCCGTCAAAACATATTAGAGTTTGACGCTTTCAATAAAAAAAACAAAAAACACTTTCTCCTTACCTGGCCGGGATCCAGCAGCGACGTCCCCTCCAGCCATTTCAAGCGCGGACTCGCCGACGAATGACAATGACGTCATACGCCGGCGACGTGCTGGCTGACGTCAGTTTCTAGCCTCTGACTGGCTGGCGGATTTTAACTATTGCCGTGTAAGCCCGCAATAGATTTTACCTGAACCTGCGTCTCGGACGCAGGTTCAGTTACTGCACCACCAGAATCCTGCCGCTGGGGACTTGTGAGCAGAAGAGAGGGGGCCCCATACGCTAGTAATGCCCTGATGGCATTTAAAGAGTATCAGTCAATGCTTTCTATCACAAGACAGGACTTTCTGTATGTGGAAAATATAGGTCTCTCATCAAAAGCTAAGATTCTATTTGTTGCCTTAGCCCAGACCATAAGCCCCCATAGCACAAGCAATGTCAGCGTTCCCTTGCTTTATTAAAAGTATATACTAAGTGGAATTTGTAGATATGTAGTTGCCACCATAGTCGAAAATGCTGGGCATTGTAGTTTAATATTAACTTCATATACAGGTGCTTTTCACAAAATTAGAATATCATCAAAAAGATCATTTATTTCAGTTCTTCAATACAAAAAGTGAAACTCATATATTATATAGAGTCATTACAGAGTGATCTATTTCAAGTGTTTATTTCTGTTAATGTTGATGATTATGGCTTACAGCCAATGAAAACCCCAAAGTCATTATCTCAGTAAATTAGAATACTTAATAACACCAGCTTGAAAATGATTTTAAAATCCTGAATGTTAGCATACTGAAATTTATGTTCAGTAAATACACTTAATACTTGTTCGGGGATCCTTTTGCGTCAATTACTGAATCAATGTGGCGTGGAATGGAGGCGATCTACCTGTGGCACTGCTGATGTGTTATGGAAACCCAGGTTGCTTTGAGGTTTGCCTTCAGCTCGTCTGCATTGTTGGGTCTGGTGTCTCTCATCTTCCACTTGACAATACCCCATAGATTCTCTATTAGGTTAAGGTCAGGCGAGTTTGCTGGCCAATCAAGCACAGTGATACTGTTGCTTTTAAGCCAGGTATTGGTACTTTTAGCAGTGTGGACAGGTGCCATGTTCTGCTGAAGAATGAAATTTCCATCTCCAAAAAGTGGGAAGCATGAAGTGCTCTGAAATTTCCTGGTAGATGGCTGTGCTGACTTTGGTCTTGATAAAACACAGTGGACCTACACCAGCAGATGACATGGCTCCCAAAACCATCACTGATTGTGGAAACTTCACACTAGACCTCAAGCAGCTTGGATTGTGGCCTCTCCACTCTTCCTCCAGACTCTGGGACCTTGATTTCCAAATGAAATGCAAAATTTACTTTCATCTGAAAACAACACCTTGGACCACTGATCAACAGTCCAGTTCTTTTTCTCCTTGGCTCAGGTAAGACGCTTCTGGCATTGTCTATTGCTCATGAGAGGTTTGACACAAGGTATGCGACACTTATAGCCCATGTCCTGGATACATCTGTGTGTGGTGGCTCTTAAAGCAATGACTCCAACAGCAGTCCTCTCCTTGTGAATCTGCCCCAAATTTTTGAATGGCCTTTTGTTAACAATCTTTTCAAGGCTGTGGTTATCCCTGTTGCTTGTGCACCATTTTCTACCACACTTTTTACTTCCACTCATCTTTTTATTAATATGCTTGGATACAGCACTCTGTGAGCAGCTAGCTTCTTTAGCAATGACATTTTGTGGCTTACCCTCCTTGTGAGTGTGTCAGTGACTGCCTTCTGGGAATCTGTCAAGTCAGCAGTCTTCCCCATGATTGTGGAGCCTACTGAAACAGACTAAGGGACTTTTTTTAAAATGTTTAGGAAGCCTTTGCAGGTGTTTTTTGTTAATTATTCTAATTTACTGAGATAATGACTTTTGGGTTTTCATTGACTGCAAGCCATAATCATTAACATTAACAGAAATAAACACTTGAAACTCTGCTTGTAATGACTCTATATAATATATGAGCTTCACTTTTTGTATTGAAGAACTGAAATAAATTAACTTTTTGATGATATTCTAATTTTGTGAGAAGAACCTGTATGTACAAGGCTCCTGTATGCAGGTTCCTCCTTTAATAGAAGTCATCCGAGCATGCACCTTCCCTATCTGCTGCACAGTTCTTTTTGATAAAATACGAATGGTTTTATTGGTTTTTCTCTAGGCATTATTTGGATTACGCTATTATTTCATGAGGGTGAATGGGTCATGTTAGACTTTATAATTTCAATAGATGGCAACAAATACACAGTGACATTTAATTACTATAGTAGCTATATTATGCAAATCACAAATCTTAACAACTCACAAAAAACTGGATCTTGGCATTAACATAAACTTATGATCTTATAGAGCCTGAACTGGAAGAATTCATTAAAGCCGCAATTTAATCCTATGACCTATGTCCACATGCTGTTGACAGGAATGTGTTTTGTAACGCATATTATGGCAATGAGTGGCCAACTACCATATGGCAAGATTGTCCTGTGGGTAAGTTTGTTATTAACAGCTCACAGCTGGAGTTTTAACAGCAACACTCTGACATGTTAGTAATTGACCAGGACACCCATCACAACAGTGCAGGATGTGGTAAGTGGCCTCTGCAAATTGCTTAAGGAACAAATGCAAAACTGGTTAAAAACAGCAGTTTCACACATGATCGTGTTGCGCAGATGCAGATAATAAAGAAATAAAGTTGACCTCACAATTATGCAATTATGGATTGAAAGAGTATGTTTCTGAAACTATAATTTTGAGATAATACAAATTACAAACCTACAAAAGAGACCAGGTTGTCAAATCCTCATTTTAATTACTGCAACAAATCAATAGAAAATATCTACATACACACGTGTTCAAAATTGTTGGTACCCCTCGTTTAATGACAGAAAAACCCACAATGGTCACAGAAATAACTTGAATCTGACAAAAGTAATAATAAATTAAAAAATCTATGAAAATGAACAAATGAAAGTCAGACATTACTTTTCAACCATGCGTCCACAGAATTAAAAAAAAAAATAAAACTCATGAAATAGGCCTGGACAGAAATGATGGTACCCTTAACTTAATATTTTGTTGCACAACCTTTTGAGGCAATCACTGCAATCAAATGATTCCTGTAACTGTCAATGAGACTTCTGCACCTCTTGACCGGTATTTTGGGCCACTCCTCAAGAGCAAAGTGCTCCAGTTGGCTCGTGTTTGAAGGTTGCCTTTTCCAGACGGCATGTCTCAGCTCTTTCCAAAGATGCTCAATAGGATTTAGGTCAGGGCTCATAGAAGACCGCTTCAGAATAGTCCAATGTTTTTCTCTTACCTATTCTTGGGTGTTTTTAGCTGTGTGTTTTGGGTCATTATCCTGTTGCAAGACCCATGACCTGCAACTGAGACCAAGCTTTCTGACACTGGGCAGCACAATTTCTCTCTAGAATCCCTTGAAAGTCTTGAGATTTCATTGTATCCTGCACAGATTCTAGACACCCTGTGCCTGATGCAGCAAAGCAGCCCCAGAACATAGCAGAGTCTCCTCCATGTTTCACAGTAGGGACAGTGTTCTGTCCTGATATGCTTCACTTTACCATCTGTGAACTTAGAGCTGATGTGCCTTGCCAAAAAGTTCCATTTTTGTCTCATCTGTCCATAGGACATTCTCCCAGACGCTTTGTGGCTTGTCAGCATGTAGTTTGGCAAATTCCAGTCTGGCTTTTTTATGATTTTGTTTCAACAATGGTGTCCTCCTTGGTTGTCTTCCATGAAGTCCACTTTGGCTCATACAATGACGGATGGTGCGATCTGACACTGATGTTCCTTGAGCTTGAAGTTCACCTTTAATCTGCTTAGAAGTTTTTCTGGGCTCTTTTGTTACCATTCGTATTATCCGTCTCTTTGATTTGTCATCAATTTTCCTCCTGCAGCCACGTCCAGGGAGGTTGGCTACAGTCCCATGGAGCTTAAATTTCTGAATAATTTGTGCAAATGTAGTCACAGGAACATCAAGCTGCTTGGAGATGGTCTTATAATTTTTTACCTTTCACATGTTTGTCTATAATTTTCTTTCTAATCTCCTGAGACAACTCTTTCCACCAAACAGCACAGCATCTGTAGCCCTCTATACAGGCCCACTCACTGATTCCAAGATTGTAGACACCGGTGATGCTAATTAGTGGCTTGATTTAACATGTCCTTTTTGTCACTTTATTTTCAGGGGTACCATCATTTCTGTCCTGGCCTATTTCATGAGTTTTATTTTTTTTTAAATCTGTGGAAGCATGGTTGAAAAGCAATGTCTGACTTTCATTTGTTCATTTTCATAGATTTTTGATTTATTATTACTTTTGTCAAATTCAAGTTATTTCTGTGGCCATTGTGGGTTTTTTTGTCATTAAACGAGAGGTACCAACAATTTTGACCACGTGTGTAGTTTCCCTATTTTGGTCAATATATAGTGCACATTAACTATGGCTGTATTCCTAATGTTGGCTTATAAAAAAGACAGTAAGACACGGTTCATCTGGTAGACTATGGTCATACGGCAATTCCTTTTTTTTATACTTAAAGGGATTGTTCCTCAAACAAAGTACATTTTAAGAAATAGATCTTGTAATATCAATAACCTCCACAGTTAGATTTGTTAAAGAAATGCTCCTGTGCTGTGATAATATAATAAATGTGCCCTGCTATGTAATGTTATTTGCTGTTTTCAACCATGCAGCTAGTGGTCATGGTAGGCACATACCACAGATCCTGGCCAGAAGGGAAGCATAAGTCAGTTATGATTAGTGAGTATACAGATGACACAGCAGGGGCACACAGAGGCTACTTCCCGTGGTTACACATTTCCCAATGCCTTCCTGAGGTAACACAGGAGTGAGGGTTTCTGCCTCATCTCCATCCCTATGAGCTCATCAAAAATCAAGTAAGTGACATAGGAGCTCCAGGGGCTACTGAGCTTATATGTGACTGATTTGATTTATGATAAACTCACAGGACTGGTGACGTGGCATAAACACTCACTCCTATGATAAAACATACAGGGAACCTCAGCCAGGGAAATATTACCCCAGAAAGTAGCAGCAGCGAGCTCCTGCTGTTTCATCCGTATACTTACATATCATAAGTGACTTATGCTATCTCCCCTGGCCAAAAGCTGTGGTATGTGCCGATCATGAACTAGAGCAGCTCTATATAGTATGTGGCAAGACGACTCGCTCGGCTCTCCAGGAGGTAGACTCAGGACACACGGTCTCAGGTTTTCCTTCTGCTGGTTTATTATCAGCCATAAACTCATGCAGGTTTCGCAGGAAAAGTAAACGTGACCCTTCTGGGTTAAACGGGAAAAACAAAAAAAAAAAAAACAATAACTCAGTCCATAGATGAGTGGGTTCCGCCCGCTCTCGGTAGCATAAACTGCACTGCTAAAGTCCTTGTGGAAAGCTCTGCAGCTTCCACTATACTGTCTGGAGACTTTCCTCTCCAGACCACACTCCAGAGAAAAAAAAACAGGACTGAGCTTTTACCCATTGCTCAGCCACACCCTGAGGGGAGGTAGGGGGAATGCCTCCCGCCCTCTTTGACATTCCCATAAAACCGCACCTCCTTTAACAGAGTAAACCTACCAACATATAACATGCTGGCAGATAAATAAAGTAGGTTTTAGTTCACACAGGAGAGCATCCTGTGTGACACATACCTCCCCTCACATATAAAACCAGTGACACTGTCACATATTCCCCCCCTCTGCCCAAAGCCGGGGGTTTGGGCAACTTCTGACACCAGACAGGGAATCCTAGAGAGGGCATCTGCATTCCCATGTAACTTCCCTGGCCTATGCTCCACGTGAAAGTTAAAATCTTGAAGCTGTAGGAACCATCTAGTTACCCTAGCATTTTTTCCCCTCTTTTCCCTCAACCATCTCAACGGGGCATGGTCTGATACTAATTTAAACTTCCGGCCTAGTAGGTAATATTTCAGTATATCCACGGCCCATTTTATGGCTAAACACTCTTTTTCTACTATGGCGTAGTTATTCTCGCAGGAGGACAGCTTTCGGCTTAGATAGAGAATGGGATGTTCTTCCCATTTATTTCTTGGGAGAGTACGGCCCCTAGACCAACCTCTGATGCGTCAGTCTGGACCACAAATTCTTTCGTAAAGTCTGGCGCGACCAGGACAGGCTGCTTGCACAGTGTTAGCTTCAGCTTTTGAAATGTGGTCTCCGTTTCTTCCGTCCATTTCACCATGGTTGATTTGGTGCCTTTTAGAAGATCTGTTAGTGGGGCGGCCATCGTGGCGAAATTCGGGATAAACCGCCGGTAGTATCCCACCATTCCCAGGAATGCTTTCACCTGCTTCTTTGAGAGCGGTTGCGGCCAGGTTTGAATTGCCTCCACTTTCTTGATTTGCGGCTTTATTTCGCCTCTCCCAACAACATAGCGCAGGTACTTGGCCTCCTCTTTTCCGATGGCACACTTTCTCGGATTTATGGTAAATCCTGCTTTCCTTAGCGCGTCCAAAACGGCCTGTAGTTTGGGTAGGTGATTAGCCCAGTCTGGGCTAAAGACCACAATGTCGTCGAGGTAGGCTGTGGCATACTTCTTATGTGGGGCTAGGATCCGATCCATAGCCCTCTGGAAAGTGGCTGGGGCCCCCTGTAGTCCGAACGGCATCCGCTTGTATTGAAAACAGCCATCAGGTGTTGAGAAAGCCGTCTTCTCTTTAGCCATCTGGGACATGGGGATCTGCCAGTAGCCCTTCGTCAGGTCAAGAGTGGTGATGTACCTCGCCGGTCCAAGCCTCTCGATGAGTTCGTCGACGCGGGGCATCGGGTACGCGTCACACTTGGATACCTCATTTAGCCGACGGTAGTCATTACAAAACCTCCACTCTCCATTGGGTTTTGGCACGAGGACGATTGGGCTCGACCACCCACTCTTTGACTCCTCTATTACCCCGAGGTCTAACATCCTCTTCACCTCAGCCGAGATCACCTCCCGGCGTGCTTCCGGAATCCGATACGGCTTCAAATTCACTCGTACATGCGGTTCTGTCAGCACGTCATGCTCTACCACTTGTGTATGCCCTGGCAACTCTGAGAACAGCTCCCGATTCTGCTGTAGTAATTCTCGACACTGTTGCTTCTGGGCCGGTGATAGAGTCTCTGCAATAGTGACCTCCTCCCAAGGTTCCTTGCCTTCTGGTGCGGCTCCCAGGCAAGGAGTTTCCACAGGTTCACGGTCCCGCAACGGCTTGAGCAGGTTTACATGATATATTTGATGTGCCTTCCTTCGGCCAGGCTGGTGGACTTTATAATTAACCTCGCTGACTTTCTCCACCACCTCGTATGGACCTTGCCATTTGGCGAGGAACTTGCTCTCGATGGTAGGGATCAGCACCAAAACACGGTCTCTGGGCTGGAACTGTCTTAGTCTCGCCGACCGGTTATAGACCCTCGCCTGGGCTTCCTGCGCCTGGAGGAGATGTTCCTTTACGATGGGCATCACCTTTGACATTCTCTCCTGTAACTGGGCGACATGTTCGATGATGCTCCGGTGTGGCGTGACTTCAGCCTCCCAAGTTTCCTTGGCGATGTCTAGGAGACCTCTTGGATGCCGCCCATATAGGAGCTCAAATGGAGAGAAGCCAGTGGAGGCTTGAGGAACTTCTCTGACCGAGAAAAGCAGAAATGGGAGCAGGTAGTCCCAGTCTCTCCCATCCTTTTCAACAACCTTCTTGAGCATCGCCTTTAAGGTCTTGTTGAAGCGTTCCACTAGGCCGTCTGTTTGTGGATGATAAACCGAGGTCCGCAGCTGAGTTATCTGAAGGACTCTGCAAAGCTCCTTCATCACCTTGCTCATGAAGGGGGTTCCTTGGTCTGTTAGAATCTCTTTTGGTAGACCTGTCCGAGCAAAAATATGGACCAACTCTCGGGCTATACTTTTACTGGACATGTTCCTTAGGGAAACCGCTTCTGGATACCGAGTCGCATAGTCCATGACGACCAGGATATATTGGTGGCCCCGAGCTGATTTGACTATGGGGCCCACGAGGTCCATGGCAATCCTCTCAAAGGGAACCTCTATCACAGGTAGTGGAACTAAGGGGCTACGGAAGTGGGAGGAGGGAGCGGTTATTTGGCAGGTGGGGCAGGACCTACAAAAGTTTTGAATTTCTCGATAACACTCCTGGCCAATAAAACCTCCTCAGTATCCTCTCCTGAGTTTTCTCGACCCCTAGGTGTCCCCCCAGAACATGTGAATGGGCCATATCTAGCACCCGTCGTCTGTATGGCCCCGGCACTAACAGCTGTTCCACTATCTCCCGCCCCTCAGTTTGGCCACCCGATATAGCAACTCCCCCTGTACTGCAAAGTGGGGGAATCTGGTGTCGGCCCCCGGCTCTTGGGCAACCCATTACATACAGTAACCTGGTCGAACGCCCCTTTTAAAGTCAGGTCTCGAACTTGAGCAGTCCCAAAGTTCTCTCTGGACATATCTAACGCAGGTAGGTCGGCCTCCTCGGTCACCGTCTCACCCTCATCACCGACAAGGACGCACAGTGGGAACTCCTCTCTCTGTAACTCTGTCGGGGGTTCTTCTTCAAGGATCTCGCTTTTCCCCATGCTACTTAGTCCAGTTCCTTTCCCCCACAAGTCCCAGAATAAGGAAAAATCACGGCCCAATATGACGGGATGTATCAGGTCCTTTACCACCCCGACTTCATGGGACTGGGCACCACAGTCTGTCCCCACTGTTACTGTGGCCACGGGATAGTCCTTGGCGTCACCATGGATGCACCGAACACCCAGGGTTTTGGAAGGGATCAACTGGTGGGGAAGGGATGCTCTGATCAAGGTCACCAGACTCCCGGAGTCCAACAGCCCAAGCACTTTTATTCCATTAATGGATACTGCACACGCCTGCGGTCCCTCGCCGGGTCGACAGTCCACGCTACAGGCTGGATAGGCATAATAGAAGACCCGTCGGCCTAGACTGCAGTCCATGGGCTCAGGGGATATTTGACACCTGGCGGCTACATGTCCAGGGTTGTGACATCGCCAGCAAACTATATCTTTCCCAACTGTTCTAAAGGCACCTTCAATAGGAGTGGGACGCTCCCCAGTGGTGGCTCTAGACCCCTTCCGTGGTGAACCCACCCCCTTTTGGGTATCCCAGTAGGGAGAAATGACTGCATCCAGTTTCCCAAGAGATCTCTCAACTACCTGGTACCTCTCTACCAGGCCGATAAAGTCATCTGCGTTCTGGGGATCACCCTGGGCAACCCAGGTCTGTACTGACTTGGGAAGGGAATGCATGAATCTGTCAATCACCACCCGCTCAACCATCTGGGCCGGAGTGGAGGAGTCCGGTTGTAGCCACTTCTGAACAAGATGCAGTAGGTCAAACATCTGCGAACGAGGGGGTTTGTTGCTAGCATACGCCCAGTGATGAACTCGCTGGGCTCTTACTGCCATATTTACTCCCAGACGTGCTAAGATCTCTGTCTTTAGTTTGGGATACTCCTTAGCATCTTGCAGCGCCAAGTCAAAATATGCTTTTTGGGGTTCACCCGATAAATATGGCGCCAGAACCTCTGCCCACTGTGCTGGTGGAAGTCTCTCCCGATCAGCCACCCTCTCAAAAACAGTCAGAAATGCTTCTACATCATCCCCAGGGGTCATCTTCTGCATGGCCCGCCTTACCGCCTTCCTGACGTGAGAATCATCAGTCGGCCCTGGGGCTGGGGTGGCCGCCCGGCTCTGGATGGCGTCCGCCAAGAGCTGTATCTGCTGTTGCGCCTCCAGCTGGTGCTGCTGCTGCGACTTTTGCTGCAACTGGATCTGCTGAAGCAACAGTTTGGTCGTCTCCTGGTGCTGCTGCTGTATGCTCTGCTGGGCCTGCTGTATGCTCTGCTGGCTCTGTAGGTGTTGCTGCTGCATGCTCTGCTGGGCCTGGACCAGGTGCTTAACGAGCTCCTCCATGCTGCCGGACTTCTCTGGCTGGCTGGCAGCCTTCACCCAGGACATCCATCGGTCTTTATAGCAGGTACACGTGTTCCTGGAATTCTGCACGCACTCTCACACCAACTGTGGCAAGACGACTCGCTCGGCTCTCCAGGAGGTAGACTCAGGACACACGTTCTCAGGTTTTCCTTCTGCTGGTTTATTATCAGCCATAAACTCATGCAGGTTTCGCAGGAAAAGTAAACGTGACCCTTCTGGGTTAAACGGGAAAAACATAAAAAAAAAAACAATAACTCAGTCCATAGATGAGTGGGTTCCGACCGCTCTCGGTAGCATAAACTGCACTGCTAAAGTCCTTGTGGAAAGCTCTGCAGCTTCCACTATACTGTCTGGAGACTTTCCTCTCCAGACCACACTCCAGAGAAAAAAAAACAGGACTGAGCTTTTACCCATTGCTCAGCCACACCCTGAGGGGAGGTAGGGGAATGCCTCCCACCCTCTTTGACATTCCCATAAAACCGCACCTCCTTTAACAGAGTAAACCTACCAACATATAACATGCTGGCAGATAAATAAAGTAGGTTTTAGTTCACACAGGAGAGCATCCTGTGTGACACATACCTCCCTCACATATAAAACCAGTGACACTGTCACAGGTAAGACACATCCATTACACAGTACATAACGGGGACACATTTATAAGATTATCTCTGCATAAGAGCTTTTTTTAACACATCTAATTATGAAACTTATTATTGTTATTAATCAAAGAGCTATTGATTACAATGTAGTTTGTTCGTAGGACAACCCCTTTAAAAGGACTGTATTGTCTTAAAATGACCTATTGTTTAAATCAGGTTTGTGTTACATGTTTTTATTTTACATTTTGGTATTATTTTTTTTGTATCAAAATCTGCATTAAAAATAAAATGAGAAAAAGTTTCAGTGGCCACATTTTATTGTAGTTGCCTCATCAGCAGTGGCAGGATTAGGTGAGTATAACAGTTTATTATTTTTTAAACCCTTACAGTACTTCAAGAGCTAGCAAAATTGTGGACAGCTGACCACCAAATTGGTAGATTTGTGCAAAGCTAATTACCCAAAATTCAGATTTAAGTGAATCCACAAATTTGGGAAACTTCTTAGCAAATTTACTTAGTTTAGAATAGATTCACTCATCTTTCTAAGTATTTTGTTAATGTTTTACTTTTACTATTCAAAGTTTCAATGTGTTTTTTTTGCTGCACAAACAGTGGTGACATTATCAGATGTGTAAAATCATGCAATGGTAATTCTTAGGCCGTGATCACACATGCGAGAAACACGGCTGAGTCTCGCATGTGAAATCCCAGCTCTGGCGCCGGCACTCAGGAGTGGAGCGAGCGGCTGCATATAACTACATGCAGCCGCGCGCTCCACTCCTGAGTGCCAGCGCCAGAGCTGGGATTTCACATGCGAGACTCAGCCGTGTTTCTCGCATGTGTGATCCTGGCCTTACCTACATAGTTACACAGGTTGAAAAAAGCCCTAGGTTCATCAAGTTCAACTTTTCTCCACCAATTGTACATTTTGTCACTAATTTAGCAATGTTATGTGTATCAAGGAAATTGTCCAGCCCTGTTTTTAAAGCTGTTATAGTGTCTACCATTACTACCTCTTGTGGTACGGTACAAAGAAGACGAGCATTGGTTGTTTCTTTATGTAATTTCTTCATCATGATGGAGTGATGAAAGTGTGATGAATGATGGATGCTGAGTTCTCTTCATAAACCAGCATGAGGTCATTTAGCACTAGTTCATTTGGGTAATTGCCTTAAAAAAGTTTAAAATTGATACTGTAAGTAGTGTATAGCCCAAATCTGTTTGGGATTAACTGGATAAAGCATGAAGAATCCACAGTAGTAAATACTTTGAATTCTGTGAGTGACTTTTTAGATTTAAAGTGATTTCATCAATTAAAACATTGATTAGTTTTCTGAAGGTTTGTTTGATGGACTCTCATGCTAGGACCCCCATTTTCCCTTGAATGATTGAATGGGATCTCAAGTATCCCTCCTGTTGGCCGCCGGATACTCTCCAAGTGTGTGACAACAGAGCTTGAACAATATATGATAAGCTAAATAGATCAGCAATAAATCATTTGTGTGTCTATCTGTGCATTATCTACAGCAGGCTGCTTCTCTCATACACAGACACAGGAAAACAGGAAATACAGTCACATGCTCTCCCTGTGTGAGCCTCTGGGAGTTTTTTTTTACTTTATAAACAGCATACAAATGTAGCAACTAAACACTCAGGAATGGAGTTGTTGCACCAAACATATTCCAATACTCATAACTTGCATGGCAACCGTGGAATTGCAGTCTAGTGTTCCTGTGGCACCCCTGAGGGTTCAGTCGCCACAGAGGTATTGCACCTCATCCAGAGGAGTGATATCCCACTCTCAGGTAAGGAGGGAGCACCACCTAGGACTCTAACACCTGCACTCAACATATACTATAGCAGCTGGGCACCCTGGACGTACCCTGAGGGAGGATGGTCTCATCCCAGGCTGGGTAGGAAAGAGTGCATGGGCGGTGGGTGGAGAGAGTAAGAAGGAGAGGAAGTGAAGCTTAGAGAGTGGGAATGAGAGTGACTCAGACGTGAGGAGAAAGTGAAAGTAACAGACGTGTGGTGAAGCAGCTCCCTGTCAGGAGGAGCTGCAGAAGGAACAGAGGAGTTGATCTGAGGAGATCGAAGGAGGAGGAAGCAGCAGAGAGGCTGCAGATAGTTTGTGATGGGACCTGGGGCTGGTAGCAGCTCGTCCCCAGATGGAGAAAGCTAGATAAGAACGGAGCAGAGAGAAGCTTCTGGAAGGACAGAAGGGGTCCTAGGGGCACGGATAGTGAGTGATCCATCCGTGGGGCCTGATCCAATAGTGGAGGGACCAGGTCGCAGAAGGGACACCGGCCCCTAGCCTAATGGAGAACTTCAAGACTCAGCTAGTAAGCCGGAGGCAGTTGCATCTTTAGGTGCTTCAGCTACAGAACCACAGTTATCTTCTCCGAAAAGGCAGCCATAAGGGAGCAAGGAAACGCAGAGAGTACATTATCTGTCAAGGTCCGTGGCTACTGGTTTGGGACACTGACTGTGAGGTGTTGGACAGGAAGTAAAGGTGGAAAGTCAACACAATGAGATGACCGAGAAAGGAACATATTGAAGGGAGTTCTGGAAGGCTGTATCCTGAACTACCTGTGAGTTTGCTGAGCCCCTCACCTGGAGGACATGGCACCAAGCGGGCATCTGTGTACACCAGAACTGTAAGTAAAGCTTTGGAAACTGCATGCCGAGTGTCCTCTTAATCATTCCTGCGTCACCCATCCAACACTGTTACATCTGCCCTGGGATTAAGCTCTACCTGTGGAGAGCTATACCAACTCTGCTGCATCACCACCAGTCCAGAGGCTCTGCACTGCAGCGCTGGTCACCCCTGACCAGAAACCCCAGGTGGCGTCATGAACAATTAATCATAAACTCTATCATCCCTTGTAAATATACCCCTTTTATTGGACGCCCAGTGCCACGGACCTGGTCACTGCCACTGTGACACTTTCCCTTTAAGAAGTGGCTGGTGCCAAGTACCCCACTGCCCTGGCGGGTGCTACATGCCCACTAGAGGTAAGAGCATTTCCCAGATTCACTCTAATTGGGGGAAGATTTGATTTACATTGAATAAATTCTGTATGAATCGAATCAGCTGGTAAGAGTAAAAAAAATTTTTTACAGTTATCTCCAATCTGCCCTCAGAATACCTGTCCCACCACCACCCAATACTCTGATTGTTTCCTTTCTTTTCTTTCCAGCCACTTCTGGATCTTTTGTCTTCTGGCTGTACCGTTGACCAAGTCCCATATGGTTATGTAGAGCGTGATGCACATCACTGAAATTAATAACATGCATTGTGCTCTATGTGACAACAGTGGTGCCCACCGGAAGGCCTGCAATGAGTAGCAGGCTGCATACGAGCAATCACAGTATCAGACAAGGAGCGGTTCTGCAGGACAAGTATGGGAAGGATAGTATTTTTTATTCCCTTCCCAGCCCCTAGAATCCAGCAAAGTCTGCTCAGGTTAGCTGCAATTTTGCTTTTCCTGGATTTGCACAAATCAAATCCCCAAAACTTCATTAGAATATGACATTTTTAGGGTTATTCAGATCAAAATCAACTAGTTTAGAACTGATTGACTTGTCTTCAGTGCTCCCTGCTGCCTCAAACCCTATGAGAGGTATGAAAGCAGCCAAGCAATTAGCGGCTGTTTAAATTCCTCCACTCTTCTATATGCAAATTACCTCTTCAAACAAAGAGGACTTGTACTCTGTAGCGCCACCTATTGGAAGCAGCGATCCTACAAGTCACAATCAACCCTTTAACGAGTCTTGTAATATGACTTAGGATAAAAGCCAAATCAGCACTCTTCTAGTGATATATAGAGCTCTTAGCACCACTCCTGAGGCCTTGTACTCCAATTTGCCTTGACTGTTCAGTTAGGCATTTTTTAGATAAATCTCAATAAAAGTTTAATTACTTTGATGAGGGGAGTTGTGGTAAACATCACAAAAGATGAATTCCATATTAGGGTAATATTACTCTTTATACAGGTCTCTATAAAGTTAATCACACTCCCTTCTCCATGTCCTCCCAGTGCGATGCAGGAAAAATACATTATTTTGATATACCGTAGTTTAGAAACTGTTAGGAATCTGTCAGTTGACAAACTTACTGACTGTGTCCAACTGCAAGTAGTAAAACATTGAAAGAAGGTGGTGTTATAGCGCTAATCTTGTATGAGGATTTTTGCAGTTGAAAAACTATATACATGTCTGTCTGTAAGAAATTAAAATGTATTTTGCATCTGATTCTATAGCTAAAAGCACCACTCCAGCATTTTTTTTTCATTTTCATTTTACCGCTGGAGTTGTGTCACTATTGTAAGTTCCCTAACCATAGTATTACTGTATATCCCTCAGCCACCATCTTCATTAGTTATTAGAGCTGCTCCGGTTGGTCTTCTGCAGGTTGCGACCTGCTGAATTGACGCAGTGTTTGCTGGATGACCCAGAGGTCACTGCTTAATATAAGTATATGAGAGCCAGAAAAAGGCCAGAACGAAGGTCTCATACACTTACATTGAGAGCTTGTGACTGTTACCTTTGACTTCAGGTCAGTCAAACATTGCGGTCACAAGATGGTGGCAAGGGACCAGAGCAGATCCAGAAACAGCTGAAGACAGCGGATGGTGAGTATAATATTAGGGGGAGGGAACTTAGATTAGTGCCACTGTAACAAGGGGACACGGGGTGGCAGTCATGGCCGAGTTTACTAGTACACAGTCAGTAAGCACCCCGGCTCCTTGCATATGCACAAACAAGCGAAGTTTTAGTTCTATGGTATGGTCAGTTACCTTCTTTTCACACTCACTGCAGCCACTGGGGATGAGGGTCCAAGAAAACACCACAGGCACAGTTCTGATCCAACAGGGTAAACTTTGCTATACATTAAACAATGCTTCCTGCTCTGTCCCTGCATCTACTTGAGGCCTGTTATCATCAGTGGCTCCTTCCCAAACTTGAGAGCCACAACAGTCTTTCTGAAGGCGGTCCCACGGTTCCTGGGTCCGTCCACACTGCCCGGCAAACTGAGGCAGCAGTCTGCAACAGCTTTATCCCCTTGACCGGGGCACCTTCTGAACCTGGCTCTGGAGCACATCCTGCCTCGGGCATGTCTGCCTGGGCTCTGCTCAGGGAACAGGAACTTCCTGCTTCTTTGAGGCTGCTAACCCAGCCCCCTTAGTTAACTCTTCCTAAGCCTGAACTAATCATATACATTTCATATATTACACTACACTCACAGTAGTAAAACATTAAGACAATATCAGATATACAAACAGTTGGACTTCTATTTACCTAATATGCTGCATTTTATATCTTTATCTAGTATCTTTAAAACTAGAGGGGGCAAACTCCAAATGAGTGGAAGAAGGCAATTCAAGCGTCCCTACAATCAGACCCCATTCACTGACTGTAATAGCTGAACTGAGTTGACATAAAAATATTATACTTGTCACAGGTCACAGCAAGCCTGCTCTTGTAAATAGGTGTAAAGCAGTTTCAGTAGTTGTGAAACCAATAAAAAGAGACCTCTCCAGTTCTGTTTTCACAATGAAACCTAATAGTTGCTCATAAAGCTTTCAAACTTATTTCAATGCTCCTAAACAATGACAAGCATTATCCAAAGCAGTAACACAAAATGACTTGGAGGGCTCTAGTTCATCAGAAAACTGCAGGAGCTTACAATCAAAACTGACCTGTTTCCCATTCGTGGCTCAGTCAAATAATTAGGACGTTGTTCATGATCATGACATGAGACTGGCTACAGATATTCCAGAGCAAGAACAGTTTCTAACATAAAAAACAAAGACTGTAAATGGGTTTCCATTATTTTAATATACTGCTCTACTACCTGATGGAAAAATATCCCACCAGGACTCCTAGTAAATGTACATGGCTGCCTGAGGAGAGGTTTAATAGGAACTCCACCATTTTTAGAGGCTTTTACACGTTTTTTTCTAAACCTCCCTTATGATGGACCCTCAACCCCAAAAGATTGTTTCGCTAATTCCCCTAATTAGATAAGGCAGTCGGAATAGCATACACAATTTTGCATTAAATGTAATATTTACATAATATTATCAATATAAGTTAATATTATTAATATGTAATATTTTTCTTTTTTCTACAATATAATGTTTTTCTTAGTGATTTTCTAGACATACAAAGGCAAATTCATGCTTATTATTGCAGTTTATCATCACTGTTAGGCCGGGGTAACACTTGCGAATCACATCCGATGCAAGATCATCGGATGAGATATGCTAATGACCCTCGGCTCCTGCTCTGCTGCTCCGATCCTCTTGCATGAGAGAATCACAGTACATCTGCGGGGAGACAGAGAAATTAATTTCTCCATCTCCTTCATTGACGGTATCCATGGTTATCGAGCTGCATTTGTGTGATATCTAAATGCAGTGCAATGTTTCACATGCATCCATAGATTTACATGGGCATGTGCTACCTGAATTTGGCATGCAATCGCAGCATGCTGCATTTTTTTTTTTCATGTCCGATCGCGATCCGATTGGAGCAGGAATAAAAAATGCCATTGAGAACAACAGTATAGTATTAAATTCGTACGAATGCCATCCAATTTTTTTTACACTAATTTCATCCAAATCCTCTGACATCGGCAGGCTCAGGGGCCTATTGTGTATGGACATGGGCCAGGAGACATCACTGTCGGCTGAACAATTGCCCGAATAATGTTTTGGCCGACAACTATCTATTGTGAATGGGGCTTTTGGATTCAGGTTTCTCAATAACATGTCCCTGAAATCTATATTTAAAAAGTTAAGCAGCATAATGGGGTGAAAACATTACAAAGCAGGCCGTCTTTTAGTAGCGGTAGTCTTAACATCTCAGTATATGACCAGACACTTGAGAAAATGACAGAGCCGATCAGTTAATTGATGAAGGTCCTAAAGTCAGTAATTGCACCATAAATGAACTGAAAATTATAATTTTCCCTATTAGGCTCTTCCAATATTACTGTAGTTTCCAAAGGTTTTGGTCTTATGTTCAAAATATGATCTAGTCATGTGCATTTCAAGTAAGGTATTTGTCTTGCTATGATCAAGGAGCCTTTGTTTGTTCCCCAACTAACCGCAGACATCATATTACATGGCAAAATATTTTCCATGCCTCCGTTTTATTATCAAGAACCATCAAAGTTCCAAAAAGAACCTAAGAAAATATCCTAGTCTCCATGTCTTTATTTTTTTCATACAGTCCAAGACTGATGTCAAAAAACTCTGTGCATTAGTCCTCATTTACAGTAGATGGCTATACAGTCAGATGTTTAGAGACAAAAAAGGGATAAGACACCATCAGTGCAGAACAGGAAAGTTATACTTGCTCTTACTAAATATATTGCTCCTTTACACTTAATTGTAAAATTTTTTATCAATGATTTCTTAAAATTGTTTAATTAAAAAAGGCAGATATATTGTTTTACATTTTTAGGCCGGTGTCACACTTGCGTCTGTGATGCGAAAAACTCGCGTGAGTCTCTCGCATCAACACCCGGCACTGCCACCGACAGTCGGACCGTAGTGTGCGGCTGCATAGAAATACATGCAGCCACACACTCCGGTCCGAGTGCCGGCGTCAGTGCCAGGTGTTGATGCAAGAGAGACCAGCGCGAGTTTCTTGCATCACACACACAAGTGTGACACCGGACTTAAGTAGAAAATATACTCAATTTAACTTATTTGCCTAATTTCTAAGAATAGTCTAAATTTTCAGTCTCTTGCATTTGAGGTTCAATGAGCATTTGAATTGAGGGAATTAATATATAATGCATATGCCATGTGTATGCATAGAAATAGGAAAAATTGAAATGTATAATTTACTCTGACTTTTTTCTCTCACAGGTTCATATGTTAATTACGGTACTTGAAATTATTATTTCTATAGATACCAGTTTTGTGCTCATAAGACTTTTCATTATATGATCTCCACATAGCAGCTCTCAGGCATTCATTATATATGTGATTAGTAGAAGAAACTAAATTTACTGAAAATAATACCTATATGGTTAGATGTGAATATGTGGTGCATAGTGTATGACTATGAAGTGCAAAAAAAATGCTGATACATTGCGATGCTAATATATTATTAGTTTAATATATTACACTGTCCTTTTTGCTTTTATCTATGCAGCTGATGATGCGCACTTTGGGCTACTACAAAGATAGATAGATAGATAGATAGATAGATAGATAGATAGATAGATAGATAAGATAGATAGATAGTATAGATAGATAGAATAGATGTTTTATGGAAATATATATATATGTATATAGAAAAATATGTATCGTATATACTCATGTATAAGCCGACCCCCCTAATTTTGCCACAAAAAACTGGGAAAACTTATTGACTCACGTATAAGCCTAGGGTGAAAAATGATTATGCCCCCATATGATGCTCCACAGATTATGCCCCCATATGCTCCACAGATTATGCCCAATATGCTCCACAGATTATGCCCCATATGCTCCAGATTATGCCCCCATATATTCTACAGATTATGCCCCGTATGATCCACAGATTATGCCCCCATATGCTCCAGATTATGCCCCATATGTTCCACAGATTATGCCCCCATATGCTCCATATTATGCTCCCAAATGTTCCACAGCTTATGCCCCCATATGCTCCATATTATGCCCCCATATGCTCCAGATTATGCCCCATATGTTCCACAGCTTTATGCCCCCATATGCTCCATATTATGCCCCCATATGCTCCAGATTATGCCCCATATGTTCCACAGCTTTTGCCCCCATATGCTCCATATTATGCCCCCATATGCTCCAAGTATTATGCCCCCATATGCTCCAGATTATGCCCCTATATGTTCCACAGCTTTTGCCCCATATGCTCCATATTATGCCCCCATATGCTCCAGATTATGCCCACATATGCTCCATATTATGCCCCATATGCTCCATATTTTGCCCATATTCTGCACAATTATGCCCCATAGTATTAGGCCTCATATGCTGCTGCTGCAAAAAAAAAAAAATGACATACTCACCTCTCGTCGCTGGGGGCCAGGTGCCGGTGTCCTGAGCAGGCGGGGGTGTCACCGCTCGCTCAGGACCCCGGCACCTGAGATATTTACCTGTAAGTCGGTCCACAGCAGCGCACTGCTCCCTCGGTCCGACTCCTCTGTGTGTAAATGATCTGGCAGGGGGCGGGGCGCGCACTAACAACGTCATCGCGCCCTCTGCCTGATCATTTACACACAGAGGAGTCGGACCAAGGGATTAGTGCGCAGCGGTGGACCGAGGGAAAGGTAAATATAACTATACTCACCCCTCCGCCGCGCGTCCCTGCAGCCTCTCCGCTTCTCCCGGCGGTCTCCGCAGCGCTTCAGTCCTGCAGCGGTCACCTGCTACCGCTCATTAAAGTCATGAATATGTGCATATTCATGACTTTAATGAGCGGTGCCATGTGACAGCTGCAGGAAGGAGCCGGAGATCATGGGAGAAGCAGGGGGGCTGCAGAGACCGCGCCGGCGGAGAGGTGAGCATAATCCGACACCCCCACTCCCTCTCCCCCGCCGACCCCCGTATATGACCCGCGTATAAGCCGAGAGGGGGACTTTCAGCCCTAAAAAATGGGCTGAAAATCTCGGCTTATACATGGGTATATACGGTATATATATCTCCTAATATTAGCATACTCAATATTTCTTTCCTTATATTAATTTATATGCTATTGCGAATGTTGATGATTTGTACTGGACAATATACATTATTTCACAGTGAAGAGTGAGTGAATTATCTGCAAGAGGAAATTGTTTGTAAGGAATCTAATTAAGATTTATGTACAATGTTAGGAGACTACAACATCCAGGGCTAACTTTGGCAATACAATATGAGATTTGGAGTCTAATTCAAGGTCCCAGTGGAGCAAGTCAGCAGTTCCAGCCAATATTCCTATATGTGTGACTGTAAGTCTAGGTGAGCATGTAAGTATATTTACCTAGAAGTACGGTATGTGATTTTATGTTATTCTACATAATACTGTTTTATATGCTCATATATACCCTACCATAAATAATGATATAGTGTAAGACATATTAATTCTACATGTATCCTGGAGGATATTTATGAAAATTTAAAAATGTCTCAGTTCTCAGGCTGAGCAACACAAGGCGCGAAAAGAAAAGTAAAAAATAAAGCCAAAAATAACAAAAATGGCAAATAAGACAAAAAAAAATCCCCATGAGCTTTTTACTTTCATGTGGGGATCGAAGTTTCCATTGTGCTCTCAGTTCACGCTTCAGCCAAAAAATGATGACATCTGAGGAGAACAAAAGAGAACTCTTGTCCACAGCACAGAAAGTTCTGTGCTCAATCCACACATATTGTTTTCCCCAAACACAAACAGAACTTCAGTCTGTGATATACTTGGATCGTGTCCAAAGATCCTCAGCAAACCTTTAAACTAATTTGTGCATTTTTTTTTTTTACTTTTTTTTTCAATTGGCCAAGTCTAGCTTCACAGATTTTTTTTATTCCTATTTCTACATAAGCAAAGCCTCAAAGTCTTAACACATATCTTCTCTCTAAAGATAACATCTCTTTGACTTGGTATTTGGCATTTAAGAATATTCTGCCATTGGTTACATGCATGAAATAAAAATCCATAAAAAAGCAAGTTGTTTTTTTTCCCTTCTTTTAGTGTGTTAATTTCTAGATGTCTTGACTTTGAGCTGGGCAGAGTTCTGGATGGTTTAATGTTTATGCTGGCTGATAATAAGATTTACAGAAAAAACATAGTCTAGGTAAGTACACTGTTAACTAGAAGGGCTCTGTTCTGTTTCAGATTCTTTCGGAATGGTCCTGGGTTTTGTAACTACAAATTACATAATGACATGCTACATTTCAAAGTGTATTTTGACTTTGGAAAAGTCAAACTAATAAACATTGAAAACCAAGCAACCCAGAAAGATTTTTGAGGAGGCATACTAAGTAGTGTGTAATTGTAAACAGCTTTTTTGTTTTATTGTTCATGCTGTAAAGTATGCATAAAGCCAAAACTTATACGTGGCATTTTACAGCCGTTTGTAGGGGATAATATTACGTTAAGATTTTGGGGGGGTTGGAAAGCACCTAAGTTTAACATTAAAGTAGATAAGAAAATGATAATGGATTTTTCATTATTCTGAATATTTACTGCTATTAAATTACTAATTCACCATTTTTTTTACTTTTGTTTTTCCAAACGTTATCACTGTGAATTAATTTATTATGATTTATAGATGCTTGAATAGCACAATACTGGGGTAACACAAATTGACAAATACTGTAAATTAGGTAAATGTCCATATGAACTTGCAATCCACATGAAAAAGCTAATGGGCAAAATGGTGGCTCAGTGGTTAGCACTGTTATTTTGCAGCAGCTGGTGTCTTGGTTCTCAAATCCCATCAAGGACAACATCAGCATGGAATGGAAGGTTCTCCCCGTGTTTGCCTGGGTTTCCTCTGGGTTCTCCAGTTTCCTCCCACATTCCAAAGACATCCTGATAGGGAATCTAGATTGTGAGCCCCATTGGGGACAGCACCGATAATGTCTGTAGAGCGCTGTGGAATTAATGGTGCTATATAAATGAGTATAAATAAATAAATATAAAAAGAGTTGGGGGTCTTAATGGAAAATTGTGCCATTCTGTCATATATCTGATAAAAGCCACAGTCTCATCTCTAACTCTAGCGAATAATTGTATACAGAGAGAGAAAGAGTAGAAAAAATGATCATGAATAAAACCTTACTTTATTGAACCTTCATATAAAATATAAAAACAGGGCTATGGTAAGTTGCATTAACGTTGAGTGGTCGAAGAGCGTCAACGCAACTTACCCCTGGCCTGGTTTTCTGTATTCTATATGAAGACAAAAAAAGTAAGTTTAAGGCTATGTGCACAGGATCCAATTTACAGCTCATAAGTAAAGAGTTCATGGTATGTTTGCACATATTTAATCATAGAAATGCTGCTTCTCCCAACATTCCGGATTCTGCTACTTGACCATAGAATTCCGTATGTGCAGTAAAATAGGAACAGATCACTTTAGTCTATGTTTCCTGAATTCTGCTATTCACATCAGGCTGATGAATGGTCAGGTCGTTCAAAAGGAAAGGGTTGCTTTGAACTAACAAGCGAATCGTGACTGACAAATCCATGCCACAGGCGTTTAGTAACAGCTTGTATTTTGTCTGTTTTCTATGTTTTGTCTAGCTAATAGTGTACTTAGGATACTCTGGTAAAATGGCCATGTTTATTATTACTAATCATGTTGCTTGCAGCCTGCCACTTCTACAGTCCCTGTTGAAAACAATGTTTGTATCTTAATTTGGCTAGCTCTGGTCAAAACGCTTCAATAAATAAATATATGTCTTACCTTTCAAACATCCATGATGTGTGAAATGGTAGACGAAATTATGACTTAAAACGTCCATTCTCCCTTGACAATTTGACAATTTGCTATGTATACTAAAATTTACGGACCTATATCATTTCAATACATTTAAACATTTTATTACAAGACAGTATAATAAAATGTAAAAAATACATATGTATACACACAGAACTGATTTTATTCTATCATATAAAATGATACATACATTTTTATACTCCCATTGCAGCTCTTTAACCTTAGTTAGCCAGTAGAAAAAAATATTATAACAGAATAAAAATAAATTGTAAAATAAATAAATAAATATTATAACAAAAAGATTAACAGTCAAAATATTAAAAAAGGATTTCTGCAATATACAAACATGAAAAAAAATAAAATAACAGCAATCCATGAAGAAAGTTAATTTTTATGAGAAGGAAGAGAAAATGACAGCTAGCCTCAAGTTGCCATAAGGATTAAAAATATTTATTATGCCTTGTAAGTTGTACCAAATTCAACATACCATATATATATATTTTTTTTTTAACCCCTTTATGCCATCTGGATTACATATATGGCGCAAGTCAGAAGCTATCAAACGATCGCAGCTTCAAGTCCCCATGGGGACTAATAAGAACAGTGTAAAGTAAAAAAAAAGTTTAAAACGATATGAAAAAAAAATAAAAAAACATAAGTTCAAAACATCTCCTTTTAATCCAATTAAAAATAAAGATAATAATTTTTAAAAAAATACACATGGTGTCACCACATTCTTAAAAGTCCAATCTATCAAAATATAAAAATAATTAATCCAGTTGGGAAACACTGTAAATGAATAAAAATTCAAGAACGCCAAAATTATGGCTTTTTTGGTTGCAGCAATACCACAAAAAATGTTCTAACAAGCGATCAAAATGTCCTATCTGTTCCATAATAGTATCAATAAAAATATAATCTCACTCGGAAAACAATAAGCTGTCACACAGCTACATTGACCGAAAAATGAAAATGTTAAGAATCTCATAAAATGGCAACACAACATAATTTTTTATTCAAACTTCTGATTTTTTTTACCACTAAAATAATAGAAAAACGTGAACATGTTTGGTATCACCGTAACCGTACTGATTAGCAAAATCACATTGTGAGGTCATTTTTACCATAAAAAGGTACACCATAAAAACAATTCCTGAAAAACAATGCCAGAATTGTGTTTTTTTTTCACTTTTTCACAATTTCTCCCCACTTAGAATTTTTTTTACCATTTTCCTGTACACTATATGGTAAAATGAATGGTGTCATTTAAAAGTACAACTCGTCCCATGAAAAAAAAGCCCTCTAAGTGGACAGAAAAATAAAGAAAATTGGCTCTGGAAAGAAGGTGAAGAAAAAGTGTAAACACCCAAATGGTAAATCTCTTTATGAATGCCTATAAGTGAGGAATATCTTTTCCAGGGTCCTAATTACAGTGTCGCATAAACTAGATATCACGGAGCTACAGAGCTGACATAGTGGTCATAACTGGCCCCTTGGTGCCTAAGAGAGGGCAAAAAGCATCCCAAAACACTTTTGCTGCAGATCAGGCACATTATAAGAATATTATTAAGTAGAGTCCTTGGTGCAGATGTTGCATTGAGGTTTGGGAGTTTTGAGCTAGATCCTTTTTAGCTCTTTTTAAAGCAAATTCATTGTCATGAAGAATTGCCTTCAATTGGTTTATATCACTTTATAACAGCAAAAATATTTGCAGATGTGCTGCAATATGTTACAGTAAATTTCACACAAATTCTACATTGAAACCACAAAGCAAAGATAACTGCTTAGACGTCTTTCGCTTATTTTCTATTTATTTTTTTTGCACATATCAACGTCAGTCTAGATAGCCAAAAACATGTTTCTCTGTAAGGTAGTGTTCTATGTAAAGATAAGACAGCATGTAAAATGGTCATAAAACCAGAAAATATTGGAAATACTTCAAAGCTAAATGCAGCTTTTTGCTGTTCATCACCATGCAAAAATTTGCATTTGCACAAGTTGATAGACATACTGACAGTCAATACTTTGGAATCCTTTTTTTTTACAAATTACAGCCTCCAAACATTAATTGCCTCCAGCCAACAGTCTCTATTTGTGCTTTAAAAATAGTTCCCACTCTTTTTTTGCAGCAGGTGTCTGGTTCAGAATGATTCTTCTTGTATAGACATCATATTTGAGATCTAATACTGATGTAGTCCTTTGTACACACGAGGTCAAAATTGTTGGTACTCCCTCATTTAATGACAGAAAAACCCAAAATGGTGACAGAAACAAATTGAATCTGACAAAAGTAATAATAAATCAAAAATCTATGAAAATGAATAAATGAAAGTCAGACATTGCTTTTCAACCATGCTTCCACAGAATTTAAAAAAAAAATAAAACTCATGAAATAGCCCTGGACAGAAATGATGGTACCCTAACTTAATATTTTGTTGCACAACCTTTTGAGGCAATCACTGCAATCAAACGATTCCTGTAACTGTCAATGAGACTTCTGCACCTCTCGACAGGTATTTGGCCCACTCCTCTAGAGCAAACTGCTCCAGTTGTCTCGTGTTTGAAGGTTGCCTTTTCCAGACGGCATGTTTCAGCTCTTTCCAAAGATGCTCAATAGGATTTAGGTCAGGGCTCATAGAAGGTCACTTCAGAATAGTCCAATATTTTCCTCTTAGCCATTCTTGGATGTTTTTAGCTGTGTATTTTGGGTCATTATCCTGTTGCAAGACCCATGACCTGCGACTGAGACCAAGCTTTCTGACACTGGGCTGCACATTTCTCTATAGAATCCCTTGATAGTCTTGAGATTTCATTGTATCCTGCACAGATTCTAGACAACCTGTGCCAGATGCAGCAAAGCAGACCCAGAACATAACAGAGCCTCCTCCATGTTTCACAGTAGGGACAGTGTTCTTTTCTTGATATGCTTCATTTTTTCATCTTGAGATCTAATACTGATGTAGTCCTTTGTACACACGAGGTCAAAATTGTTGGTACCCCTCATTTAATGGCAGAAAAACCCACAATGGTGACAGAAATAACTTGAATCTGACAAAAGTAATAATAAATAAAAAAAATCTATAAAAATTAAGAAATGAAAGTCGGACATTGCTTTTCAACCAGGCTTCCACATAATTTAAAAAAAAATAAAAGTCATGAAATAGGCCTGGACAGAAATGATGGTACCCCTGAAAATAATGTGACAAAGGGGACATGTTAAATTAAGGTGTGTCCACTAATTAGTATCACAGGTGTCTACAATCTTGGAATCAGTGAGTGGGACTTCATAGAGGGTTACAGATACTCACTGTGCTGTTTGGTGACCTGGTGTGTATCACACTCAACATGGACCAGAGGAAGCGAAGGAAAGAGTTGTGTCAGGAGATTAGAAAGAAAATTATAGACAAACATGTTAAAGGTAAAAGTTATAAGACCATCTCCAAGCAGCTTGATGTTCCTGTGACTACAGTTGCTCATATTGTTCAGAAATTTAAGCTCCATGGGACTGTAGCCAACCTATGTGGATGACTATGGGCTGTGCATTTTACTATATGGATGACTATGGGCTGTGCACTATATTACATGGATGGATATGGGCTGTACATTATACTATATGAAGGACTATGGGCTGTGCATTATATATGAAGGTGCATTATACTATATGGAGTAATATGGGCTATGCATTATACTACATGAAGGACTATTAGCTGTACATTATATTATATGAAGGATATGGGCTGTGTATTATACTAATATGGAGGACTAAGGGCTGTGTATTATATATGGAGGTGCATTATACTATATGGAGGAATATGGAGGACTATTGGGGGTGCATTATATTATATTTTGACTGTGATTATATTTCAACTGTGTTGATCACCAGAAACTTTGGGATACCATGAAGGATATGGATGTGTCAAACCAACTGATCAGTCTCATTAGGAACCTTTACATTGACCAAAAAGCCACAGTACGAACGGAACACGGTGACACAGCAAGGTTCAAAGTAGAGAGGGGCATTAGACAAGGCTGCATCCTGTCACCATTTCTCTTCAATTTATATGCAGCAGCTATTTTCAGAAGGCTGGACTTGCTGAACAAGAAGAAATCAAAATTGCTGGACGAATTATCAATAATCTCAAATACGATGCAACATTTATAGTAACAAGTGTAGATGGAAGGATTGACTTATTACGGAGCGTCAACTTGGAAAGCTTGAGCTTGGGACTCCTACTCAATACAAGCTATAGAAAGATATTGACTACTGCCAGGTACAACCGGGACTCATTTGAGATGGACTGTGACAATCTGGAAATTAAAAAAAGAACTTCCACCTACTCGGATCTATGATCACTCAAGATGCAGCGATGACACCGGTATTCAATAGGAGAGTAGCTATGGGCACATCAACAATGAAGTCACTGGAAAAGGTCATCAAATCGAAGGACATTTCACTGGCGATGAAGACACAGCTCATACATAGTTTGGTCTTTTCTGTAGTAACATATCGATGTGAAATCTGGACGACAAAGAAACAAGACAGAAGAAGAACCAATGCATTCGAAATGTGGTGCTGGAAAAGGATGCTATCAATACCATGGATGACAAGAAGAACAAACAAATCAATTTTGGAACTAATCAAGCTAGACCTGTCACTAGAAGCAAGGATCACCAAGGAACAACTTGCCTACTTTGGACACATCATACGAAGAGAGCAATCACTGGAGATGGACATCATGGTTGGAAGAATAGAAGGAACAAGGCAAAGAGGAAGATCAGAAACTCGATGGTTTGATGCTATTAAGGTAATGGTGAGAAGACCCTGGTGGACTTATCTAGGCTTGCACAAGATTGATCTTCCCACAGAGCGTTAACCCATCAAGTCACCATGGCTAGAGATCAAGCTGAAGGTCAATAAAGGGAACCAGTCAGGTCCCCATGTCCTCCTACCAAGCAGCATTCACTTGTGTATGAGAAAATTCCCTGCCTAACTAGCTCTTTATAAGGTTATTGAGTGAAAATAAGGTATAATATCCTCATTTACTATGCTACTGAGGGCTTTGACTAGTCATGGGGCCTTAGTTGCCACAGAGTAGTCAGCCATCTTTCCATGTTATCATGCCCCTGTGGGCATGATAATTTGCATGAACGGCATCATCACACCTCATGCAAATCTAGTGCATGGTAAGCTGCTTATTCCAACAGCGTCACTGATTTTCTTAAGCCAGGGGTACGCTTTCTGGCTTCAGAGGCGCACATTGCGCATGACTGTAAGCTATCCTATAAACTTGCAGCTTGTGAAAATTATGTTATGGTGCCCACAGGATCGTGATGACATGGAAAGAAGGCTGACTACTCTGGGGCAACAAATGCCCCATCTACTAGTCAAAGCCCTCAATAGCTCATTATCACTCAATAACTTTACACAGGGCTAGTTAGGCAAGGAATTTGCACATACATAGGTGAATGCTGCTGGGTTGGAGGGCATGGTGGACCTGACAGATTCACTTAAATAATAATAATAATATATGGAGGACCATATGGTGCATTATACTTTATGGAGGACTATGGGCTGTGCATTATACTATGTGGAGTGCTATGGGGGTGCATTATACTATATGGGAGCACACTATACTATATAGGACTATGGGGGCACATTATAAAATATGGAGGACTATGAGGGGTGCATTATACCATATGAAAGAGTATGGGTGTAATGTATGTAGTACAGTTCATATAGCGTCTTGTGCTTGGGTGCGATGAAAATACATAGACACAGGTTTGATATAGAAAGTCTTGTATTACTTCATACAAGTTGGCAAAAATAGTCACACAGTTTGCAGACACAGAAGCAGGAGACACAGCAGGCCAGAGTAATCTAAGCTCAGCAATCACTCTCCACAAAGGTTCAGGATCTTCTTCTCTGTTACCGTAAGTCCATGCAAACGTGGGTCTTTCAAAGAGCAGGGTTCAGAGTCCACAAGTGCTTCAGAGTTCCTCAGTAGGAATAGCTGGAGTACAAGGTCCAAGGCTTTAGGAGTCAGGTCACAGGTTCACTGCAGGCTAGATTCTGAAGCACTGATTGCTCAGCTGTGGCTGTTTAAGAAGCAAAAGGAGAGAATCAGGGCGGGAACATGCAAGCTGGAAACTCCATTTTGACTGAGGGCAAGATAGCTGCAGCAAGACAGAAAGTAAAATGGCTGACGAACAAACTGAGTTTCAGGAACATGTACACAGAACCTTACATTACTCCCCCCTTAGGGACAACCTCCGGATGACCTCAGGTCAGGCTTGTGTGGGTACCTCTGATGAAACTGACGGAGCAAGCGAGGAGCATTAACGTTATTGACTGGTTCCCATGAGTTGTCCTCCACTGGGTAGCCCTGCCATTTAATCAGATATTGTAACTGATTTCTATACAACCTGGAATCTAAAATCCTTTCCACCACAAATTCTTCCTGACCATCGACTAGCACTGGGTCAGGGCAAGGAGAAGAACGTCCAGGAAACGTATTGGGTGTCGCAGCCTTTAGTAGGGATACATGAAAGACAGGGTGAATTCTCATAGTTCTGGGCAGTTGAAGACGACAAGCAACGGCACTTATAATTTTACTGATTTTATAGGGTCCAATGTACTTATGTCCCAACTTAGACGATGGAATCCTTAACTTAAGATTTCTGGTTGACAGCCAGACCAAGTCTCCTACCTTGAAAGCTGGTGCAGGTTTACGAAATTTATCTGCTGCTTTCTTGTACCTTTCCTGAGCCGATTCCAGATTCTCCTTTAGAAGATCCATATTCTTCTGTAAAGACGTGATTCTTTCAGCCACTGCTGGTAAAGGCGTTTCTATGGGAAATCGTGGTAGAATGTTAGGATGATAACCTAGATTAGAGTAAAAAGGAGACTGCTTAGTGGAGGCACTCTGAGAGTTGTTATACGAGAACTCAGCTAATGGAAGTAGATCCACACAATCATCCTGTAGGTGGCAGATAAAGCAGCGGAGATACTGCTCCAGGGTTTGATTGGTTCGTTCGGTCTATCCATTAGTCTGGGGATGAAAAGCAGAAGAAAGGTTTACTTTAATGTCCAATGCTGCACAGAAATTTTGCCAAAACCTAGAAGTGAATTGCACCCCTCAATCCGAAATAACCTCATCCGGTACTCCATGTAAGCGAAACACATCTTTAATCATCAAATCTGATGTCTGTTTTGCAGTGGGTAAGCCGACACAAGGGATAAAATGAGCTGCCTTTGTTAGACGGTCAACCACCACTAGAATGGTGTTCTTCCCTTGAGAGGTTGGTAACTCCACAATGAAGTCCATAGAAATGGATCCCCACGGGGGACGGGGTGGGAAGAGGCTGTAACAGACCAGTTGGTGAGGAGCGAGGTGTTTTGCATCTTGCACAGACTTCACATGAAGTGACATAGTTTAAAACATCCTTCCTGCAAGTGGGCCACCAAAAGAAACGAGAGAGAAATTCCTGTGTCTTTAGAATTCCTCTATGCCCAGCTATCTTGGAATCGTGAATGAGTTGCAATACTCTCAATCTGACTGTTTCAGGAATATACAGGCGTTGTCCCTGAATCCACACACCATTCTTAAAGACAAGACTTACGTCCCTTGGGGGTTGTGCCAAAAAGGAATCCGCATGGTATGCTTCCTTGATGTCCTTAAGTAGGTCTTGATTATGAATTACTCCTAGGAATCTAGAGTCAGGAAGAATAGTCTTAGGAGGAGTAATTGGACGTGTCTCTGCTGAGTAAATCCTAGAGAGTGCATCAGCCTTTCCATTGCGCGATCCTGGTCTATAAGAAATGATAAAATTAAATTGGTTTAAGAAAAGATTCCAGCGAGCCTGGCGAGGAGTCAGGCACTTAGCCGACCTGATAAACTCAAGGTTACGATGATCTGTCAGGACGACTATTTGCTGTGCAGCTCCCTGAAGAAGGTGTCTCCATTCTTTGAAGGCGGCAATAATGGCCAACAACTCTCTATTGCCCACATCGTAGTTCCTCTCAGCCGAAGACAACTGCTGGGAAAAGAAGGCACAGGGATGCAAGACATTCTTCTCACCTGTTCTCTGAGAGAGTATAGCTCCAACGGCACAGTCTGAAGCATCCACCTCTATTATGAAGGCAAGCTCGGGGTTGGGATGTACTAGGATAGGTGCAGTGGTAAATTTATCTTTTAGACGGGAAAATGCTTCCTGGGCTTGGGGAGTCCAGGAGAACCTAGACTCTTTCCGGGTAAGTTGGGTGATAGGTGACACTACCTCAGAGAAATTTCTAATGAAACGTCTATAGAAGTTGGCAAACCCGATGAAGCGCTGTACCTCCTTCACATTTCTAGGACTTGGCCAATCCTTGATGGCTTGGGTTTTGCTTCCATCCATACTAATTCCTTGTGTAGACAGTACATACCCCAGAAATTGAATTTCGGTCCTATGGAATTCACACTTTTCAAGTTTGATGTAAAGATGATTTTGTCTTAGACGTTCCAAGACCATTCTCACATGTCCATGATGTTCCTCTGTGGAGTTAGAAAAAATTAGAATATCATCCAAATAAATTACCACGAATGTATCTAGGAGATCCCTGAAGATGTCATTCACCAAGTGTTGGAAAGTGGCTGGGGCGGTACTCAGACCAAAAGGCATAACTAGATATTCAAAGTGTCCATAGCGTGACCTGAATGCAGTCTTCCATTCATCCCCAGGTCTAATACGGACTAAGTTATAGGCCCCACGAAGATCTAGTTTAGAGAAAATTTTGGCATGTCGCACTCTCTCCAATAACTCAGGATTAAAGGCAATGGATAACGGTTTCTAATAGTAACCTTATTGAGTTCCCTATAGTCTACGCATGGTCTCAGAGATCCATCTTTCTTCTTTACAAAGAAGATGGGTGCACCTGCAGGAGATGAAGAGGGGCGTATGAAGCCCTTGGCTAGATTTTCCTCTTTGTAATCCTTTAAAGCCTTTAGCTCGGGCCCCGCCAGGGGGTAGATCTTACCAAAAGGTATCTCTGCTCCAGGCAATAATTCAATTGGACAATCATATGGACGGTGAGGAGGAAGCTGGTCAGCGTTCTTCTTGTCACATAAATCCACATAGTCCTGGTATACAGCTGGTAGTTCAGGGACTGACATGGTTCCTTTAGGAACAGAGCAAGCTGAAACTTTTGGACTCATCTGTTTCTCTGGAAAGTGTAATTCCTTGGTCTCCCAGTTAATGGTAGGATTCTGAGCCTGCAGCCATGGTAGCCCTAGAATAATGGGAAAGTGGGGAGAAGAGATAAGCATAAAGGACAGTTTCTCTTGATGATCTTTACCCATAAGAACCCTCAAAGGCTCTGTTTCCTGATCCACTGGTCCAGAGGTCAGCAGGGAGCCATCCACAGTTTCCATCTGTACTGGAGTAGCCTTCTTCACTGAACGTATCCCCTGTTTCAGAGCAAAGGAGACATCCATAAAATTTCCACTTGCCCCTGAGTCGATCATAGCAGAGCTAGACACCCAAGCTGAGTCAACCCAGAGTTTGATGGAAAGAAAGCAATGAGAATTGTTTTTCTTACAACTCAGCTGGGACACCGCTGAGGAAACTTGAAAAATGGCAGCGTTTACACAGTCAACGTCCTCAGAGGTAACGGAGTTTAAGTCCGAGAAATCAAGATCTGTTGCTGCAGATCTTCTGGAGCCTGAGGCTCGGACCTGACAGATCCCCTCTCGCAACACTCACAATGAATGAGTGCTGCAGTAGTCTTACAAGAACGGCTGGGGCAGTTTATAATGAAGTGCCCTGACTTACCACAATAGAAACATAGATTTTCCTTAAAACGATGTTCCTTGCGTGCATCACTAACCCGTCATTGTAAAGAGTCTACCGGCATGGGTTCAGGTTCAGGTTCCCGTGTAATCCTACTCAAAGGTTCCTTAGCTGGAGAGGAAGGTAGGAAAAGGTTAGTGCGATTGCTTTCGAACCATCTCTCTTGCCTGCGTTCAGTCAGACGAGTATCAATACGGATGCAGTAGTTAATAAAGTCACCTAACGCAGTGGGAGGGTCGGCACGAGCAAGTTCATCCTTAATCAGTGGAGATAACCCCTTTCGAAAAATAGATTTTTTGGCGGAACTGTCCCAGGTGGTATCAAGGGCCCATCTCCTGAAATCCAAGGCATATTCAGCTACCGAGTGCTTACCTTGGCGCAAAGCTAAATGGCTGCTTCAGCTGTTGCACCTCGATTGGGGTCATCAAACACCTGCCCCATGGCTGAAATAAAAGCATCAAGGTGATTCAAACAATCATCCTCAGTCTCAATCAGAGGGTTTGCCCACATCAAAGCCTTGTTGGTAAGCAACATAATTATAGTAAGCACCTTAGATCGTTCAGTGGGAAATTGTGAAGCATGTGCAGAAAAAAAAAGATTGCATTGATTAATAAATCCCCTGAATTTCTCACGTTCACCGCCAAAACGAAAAGGGGGCAACTTGGGAATCCCAGAACTCGGGGCTACGGCAGGAGCCTGGACTCGCTCTTCTAGAACCTCAATCCTGGCTCGCAAATCCTGGGCAGTCTGTCCAAACACTTGCAAATTGTGATTAGTGAGGTCCTGTAGGCTTGAAAAACGGGTCTTTATATTCTGCAAATCTGCAAGGATATTATCAGTCACTCCGCAAAGTTCCTTTATGCGGGCCTCCATTTTCCAGATCTTTTAAGACAGGAGTACTGGAAGAAGAGGAGAGGAGAAAAAAAAAACAATAGTGTTTACCTGTGGTAACACTGCAGAGAGAAAAAAAAATTAAGGGAACTGCTCACCTGGAATGGTTGTGAGAAGTCACAACCACTATCATCACAGAAAGTTCACCCGGACATCTGATATCCACAGTTACAGCAGACAAAAAAGAGAAAAGAGAAAAAAAAAAAACAATAGTGTTTACCTGTGGTAACACTGCAGAAAAAAAAACACTTAAGGGAATTGCTCACCTGGAATGGTTGTGAGAAGTCACAACCACTGTCATCACAGAAAGTACAACCGGACATCCGATATCCACAGTTACAGCAGACACAGCCTTTCCAGACCCAGCAGACACTAACGTTTTGGCTTCAGAATCTTGTAATGTATGTAGTACAGTTCATATAGCGTCTTGTGCTTGGGTGCGATGAAAATACATGAGACACAGGTTTGATATAGAAAGTCTTGTATTACTTCATACAAGTTGGCAAAAATAGTCACACAGTTTGCAGACACAGAAGCAGGAGACACAGCAGGCCAGAGTAATCTAAGCTCAGCAATCACTCTCCACAACAGGTTCAGGATCTTCTTCTCTGTTACCGTAAGTCCATGCAAACGTGGGTCTTTCAAAGAGCAGGGTTCAGAGTCCACAAGTGCTTCAGAGTTCCTCAGTAGGAATAGCTGGAGTACAAGGTCCAAGGCTTTAGGAGTCAGGTCACAGGTTCACTGCAGGCTAGATTCTGAAGCACTGATTGCTCAGCTGTGGCTGCTTAAGAAGCAAAAGGAGAGAATCAGGGCGGGAACATGCAAGCTGGAAACTCCATTTTGACTGAGGGCAAGATAGCTGCAGCAAGACAGAAAGTAAAATGGCTGACGAACAAACTGAGTTTCAGGAACATGTACACAGAACCTTACAATGGGAGATAAATTATATTGTATGGAGGACTATGGCGGTGCATTATACCATATGTTGGACTATGGGGGTGCATTATACTATAGGGAGGACTATGTGCTGTGCATTATATTATATTGAGAACTATGGGCTGTGCATTATACTATATGGAGTACTACAGGGGTGCATTATACTATATGGGGCGCACTATACTATATAGAGGACTATGGGGGCACATTCTAATATATGGAGGACTATGAGGGGTGCATTATACCATATGAAAGAGTATGGGGGTAAATTATACTGTATGGAGGTCTATTGTGGTGCATTATACCATATGTTGGACTATGGTGGGTGCATTATACTATAGGGAGGATTATGGGCTGTGCATTATACTATATGGAGGACTATGTGGAGTGCATTGTACTTGTGCTATGGAACCCATGAGCTCTATGTATCGCCCTGTTGAGTATAATGATTTATTTTATTCTATACATTAAGGAGCATCGGCAGAAGTGGGGACATATACCAGTATGGGGGATATATATACCAGGATGGGTCCCAGGATAAGAGACATATAACAGGATGGGGAAAAATAACACCAGGATGTGGCCAGGATGAGGGACACAAATAGTAGAATGGTGGGCATATAGTGGAGAAAATAAGTATTTGATACACTGACAATTTTTCCCACCTATAATGAACAGAGAGGTCTGTAATTTTTATCATAGGTACACTTCAACTGTGAGAGATAGAATTTAAAAATCTAAAAATAAAAACCAGAAAATCACATTGTATGATTTTTAAATAATTAAATTGCATTTTATTGCATGAAATAAGTATTTGATCACCTACCAACCAGCAAGAATTTTGGCTCTCACAGACCTGTTAGTTTTTATTTAAGACATCCTCCTACTCTGCACTCATTACCTGTATTAATTGCACCTGTTTGAACTTGTTACCTATATAAGAGACACCTATCCACACACTCAATCAATCACACTTCAACCTCTCCACATTGGCCAAGACCAAAGAGCTGTCTAAGAACATCAGGGAGAAAATTGTAGACATGCACAAGGCTGGGATGGGCTACAGGACAATAGGCAAACAACTTGGTGAGAAGGCACAATTATTATAAAATGGAAAATGTCAGTCAATCTTCCTCTTTCTGGGGCTCCATGCAAGATCTCAACTCACGGGGTAACGATGATTCTGAGAAAGGTGAGAAATCAGACCAGAACTACATGGGAGGACTTGGTCAATGACCTGAAGAGAGCTCGGGCCACAGTCTTAATCATTACCGTTAGCCACACACTATGCCATCATGGATTAAAGTACTACAGGGCATGCAAGGTCCCCCTGCTCACGCCAGCACATGTCCAGACCCATTTGAAGTTCGCCAATGACCATCTGGATGATCCAGAGAAGGCATGGGAGACGTTGTGAACACCCTTTTTTCGGCTTCTGAGGTTGGGGTCCCTCGGTGGGTGCTTTTGGGTGGAGCTGCTCTGGCTGACAAGGTCCCCTCACCTACGGGGGGATTGGGCAATCAGGGTTATGACTGGGGATATAAGTGAGCACCCTTTTCATAATGCTTGCCGGGGATTTGTTCTTGCAGCCTTTGGAAGTCTGCACTCCTGCTGTGCCGCTCTTTAGATAAGTTATTTCACTGTTAAATCTTGGTTTTCGGTTTACCTGTTCTTTTCTCAGTTTTCTCCCCGCGGGGGACCTGTGCTAGGTCGTGTTCATTTCCCAAACAGCCTGCTTCATCTTTTTGGGTTTCAGTTCTCTGTTATTTCAGTATCGTTTTTTTTGTTTCCCATGCCCCAGAGTTCTGATTTGTGGGGGAAGGCTGTTGGTTCATATTTTGCAATCAATTTTTGGGAGTTTTTTTTCAGGGTTTTTGCTGGATGCAGACAAACCCTTTTTTCTGCCCTGTTCTATCTAGACACCGGGCCCCACATTTGTTTAATCTATTTTCGCTTTTTGTGCTTCACTTCACCGTCAATATTTTTGGGGGGCTATCTTTCCCCTTTGGGGGCTCTACTGGGGCAGTTATTTTTCCCCTTTTCCCTCTTTTGGGCTTAGTTAACCTTTGGCTGTACTGGGGCATTAGGGCATCGTAGGTACGTCCCCCGGGCAAATTTCTATTTGTGTTGTCAGTTTAGGGTTCTGCAACCCGCTAAGTTCCCAAACTTCCGGGAGCCCCTGGTTGCCTAGTCTATGTTTTTTTTGTTTTTCCCCTTTGGTTCCGAATCAAACGGGAAAACCATGTGTCAATAAACAAAATAGAAAAATTTTTGGGACTCCCCGCGGGTTTGGGGGAAGAAATAAGTACAACCCCAAAACACTTCCCAAACCCAAGCATGGTGGGAAAAACTCATAATTTGGGAGGGGCTTTTTTTGGGAAAGGGGGGAGATGACTATTGAGGGGGGATGGTAGGTCATGTACACAAAAAATTTTAAACCAACAACTTTTTTCACTCAGTAAGAAAATTGAAGAGGGTCTGGCGAGTCTTTCCAGAAAAACAATGACTCGAAACCCAGCCCGGGGAACAAAGGAGTGGGGCGTAATCATTCAAGGTCCTCAGGCCCAGCCAGCTCCAGACCCGAACCAATAGAGAATCTTTGAGGGAGCTGAAACCATGTTTCCCATGACAGCCCGAAAACCCAAAAATCTACCTCCAATTGAAATTACCTAGATAAAATTTCTCCATTTTTTTAGGGGAAAAAATGCAACACTTCTGT
>JARQOD010000006.1:60317823-60406828 GCA_033576555.1 Oophaga sylvatica | reverse complement strand
AATATACAGTATAGTGCCTTAAATAACACAAAATCCATATAAATAGCCATAAAAAAAATTTCACTATATAATATTCCAATCAATACTATCAAAAGTGCTCATGTGCAATTAATCAAATAGCAGCAAAGATATAAAGCAGAAAATGCATTTGAAAAATATCGATAAAGTGCAGATGTCAATAAATTAATCAAATGATTCACCAAAATTCTTATATATATATATATATATATATATATATATACACATATATATATAATATATTATATATATATATATATATATATATATATAGTACATGACCAAAAGTTTGGACACACCTTCTCATTCAACGATTTTTCTGTATTTTCATGACTGAAAATTGTAGAATCACACGGAAGGCATCAAAACTATGAATTAACACATGTGGAATTATACATTACACTTTACAAAAAAGTGTGAAAACAACTGAAAATTATGTCTATATTCTAGGTTCTTCAAAGTAACCACCTTTTTCTTTGATTACTGCTTTGCACGCAGAAAAGGTGAACAGATGGACTCTACATGCCTGGTTCCCACCGTGAAGCATGGAGGAGGTGGTGTGATGGTGTGGGGGTGCTTTGCTGTTGACACTGTTGGGGATTTATTCAAAATTGAAGGCATACTGAACCAGCATGGCTACCACAGCTCTTGCAGCAGCATGCTATTTCCATCCTGTTTGCGTTTAGTTGGACCATAATTTATTTTCAACAGGACAATGACCCCAAACACACCTCCAGGCTGTGTAAGGGCTATTTGACCAAGAAGGAGAGTGTTGGGGTGCTACGCCAGATGACCTGGCCTCCACAGTCACCAGACCTGAACCCAATCGAGATAGTTTGGGGTGAGCTGGACCGCTCATCGCTTCAATTTTGAATAAATCCCCAACAGTGTCACCAGCAAAGCACCCCACACCATCACTCACCTCCTTTATGCTTCACGGTGGGTACCAGGCATGTAGAGTCCAGCCGTTCACCTTTTCTGCATGCAAAGCAGTAATCAAAGCAAAAGGTGGCTACTTTGAAGAATCTAGAATATAGACAATTTTCAGTTGTTTCACACTTTTTTGTAAAGTGTAATGTATAATTCCACATGTGTTAATTCATAGTTTTGATGCCTTCAGTGTGATTCTACAATTTTCATAGTCATGAAAATACAGAAAAATCTTTGAATGAGAAGGTGTAATCCAAACTTTTGGTCTGTACTGTATATATATCTGTCTGCCTATCATGTGCATTCACATAAAAAATAATAAATAATAATTTACTTGACTACTTTAAAATAAATTAAAATTTATGCTATATAAAAACTCTGGACCCCTGCTGTTTTTCTATGTGGGTTTTTTTGTGTTATTGATAGTTTTCCTATTGATTGGACTCCGGAGTGGGATTTTCTGCTTTCTAATAGTCAAGTAAATATGTAGATTCGCATTAAAGAATGTGATTGGATTGTAAATGTAATGTCACCATCTTCCCCTTTCTCCTTCCCTTCCCCAACCCCTATAACATTGTGTTACTCATTAAGAAATTACTGTCAATATGACGTAATGTTTGCACAATTTGTAAATAAAAATTTATGGTTTAAAAAAAAAGGAATGTTTCAGTGTTATTCCAACTTATAAGAACCAATTGTAGAAACCAAAACAATACTCAGGACTTTCATAGGACAGTAATAAGTTAATCTGCATAATTAAAATTGCCCTCCTTTTTGGATTTACAAAATCTACAAGCCCTACTGAACAATTAGGCTTTGTTCACACGTTGCGTTTGTTGTGCAAATGAAAAACTGTACCAACATAAGGTATGAGATTTCAGGAATCTCATGCACATAGTTGTTGTTTTTTTACTGAATTGGAGAACTGCTGTGTTTTAGGAAACTGCAACATGTCACTTCTATCGGCATTTTGTATCATTTTTTCACACTTAGAAAGCAATGAGTAAGTGCAAAAAACAGCAAAAACTCAGCAGTCACTTTTTGCAGTGCTTTGGGTGAAAAAAAATGCGGATACAGTAGGATGTGAAATTAATTTATTTTTGTAAATTTTCCAAGTTTAAACCATAATGTCTTGGTATCCTCACATGAACATGGATGCTTGTACAAGTTAGTTAAATTAGTAATATGTGTGTAAGTAAACAATGCCAATGTGAGAAAGTGAACAATGCGCTACGAATTCAAAGTCCTAACAATGTGTGAAAGTGAACAACTGACCAACACAATGCCTTACCAATGTACAGTGAGTAAACAATGGCCGACCAATTCAACTTCCACAGTTGTTTTTACTTTTGCAATTTTGTATTTTTTCATGAACTCATGTAACCTAAGCTTACAGCTGTGCTTCACCCATGAATCCAGTGCTTTTGTTCAGAATAGTCACTATTTTTTCAGACATAAATTTTTTTCCCCTAAAAAATCTGATCAAATTGCCCTTGTTTCCAAAATTTTTTTAATGTTTCACAGACATCTTGCACTTGTGGCCTAACTCCTTGTATTGTTAATGCATGCAAGGTGGAACCAAAGTTTGGTATTCTGAAAAGTTCAGCAAAGAATGCCACAAAAAGACACCAAAAATGCAACACAAAAAGCAGGAAAACTTGCTCTTTGTATGCTGTTTCTTTACAGCCAAGAGAGCAGGTTTTGCCTACAGGAGAAAAATCAGCAAAAAAAGCAATGTGTGAACAATGTCTTAGCTTTGCAGCACAGCTAGCATCAGCACCAGACAAACTTTTCAGATGCCAGGACATAACAAATTAAAAATCTACTGCATAAGTAAATTATGTGTTCATTGCTTTGACAAACATTGCTGAGCTATCCGGTAAAACTATGAGATGAAGAGTGTCCCAGACCATACAGCAAGAAAGTATCCAGATTACTGACATGTAATTGGCCATTAGAAACTTTGCTTTTGCCCATAATAGGACTTGAGTAAAACAATCAGTTCTTATTGAGTACTTTCATATCAATAAGGTGAAAATCCAAGCAATTTTATTTTCATCACATGGCACTGTTCTTCGAAAGATTGACCTAAGCTCAATTCACATTTTAGTAAACTAATACTATTGTGCTAGACAGCGAAAAAGGGGGATACAAGTAGAGCATAGACTTAGTACCAACATAAAATAGAAAAAGAAATGCATGATACAATGAAATATTAGCTTAAAGAAGTACATGAATAAACGTTTGCTTAAGTCCTTGAAATATGAACATGAAGACAATTGTGCCACTTAAAAAGAGGTAGATGTTTGTATTAATGTATACTGGTAGCAATAAACGTCTATACAGATAATTAAAATGCAATAGAATGTGCATTGGGCAAGTACTACTATTAATAATTCCTAAAAAACAGTCAATAATAACTGGATGCTAGAGAGTGGTAGACTTACTCTTCTAAATAGAAACTCCACTTTGATTAAATAGGAATATAAATAAAAGTCATACTGTGTTCAGTGGTCGAATCCTCATCATCCGAGGGAGGATAGAAGTGTGTCGGCGTCTTCAGCGCTCCTGCGAGCATTAGTGACCAGGCAGTGCAGCGTGACGCTGAAAAGCTCGCTTGAGAGTGAGGAGACCAGGTCGCTCCGGCTGGTAGCATCCCTGGTAAACACGCAGCTGAAGGAGTCAGTGGCGTGTGATGTCAGTTAGGTCGTGGTGTTGGCAATTGGACACTGCAGGACTCCGTACTCAACTCGCGTGACTACAGTTCTCTTCGAGGTGCTTCTGGTCCTTTTTTAGGTGCTTCCAGTCCTCTTCTATCTTCACAGATCTTTAAAAGTTCTAAATAGTTCTAGCGTTGACGGGTCTTGTGGTGTCATGACATTATGTGAGGCCTAGTGACTAGTGAAGCAAGATGACTGGAGGCACCTATAAGAGGAACAAAGGCATCTAGAAGAGAACAGGAGGACAAAGTGGAGATCTGCATGAAGAGACAGGACAAGGCAGGGGAGAAAAAATATAATTTTTTTTACACCCTACATTAATTATGTTTTGGCATGTGTGGAAAGCTCATAGCTGTATAAGGCATGTTTACATAGTTTGCATTATATAAATTCAATGTAAGTCAAATTTCCTGTACAAATTTAGCTCATTAATGACCACCAATATGAATTAACTGACCTGAGATATACGTGAATAGCATCCCCAAACAGGTGAAAATGCAGTACTGGTCACCTCTGCACTATGGGTTACAACTTACTGCATCAGTCATGTTTGCTGTTGGCACAAACCATGGCCATTTAACCCTTTAGGTGCTGCTGTCAAAAGTGACTAAGGCATCTAGATAGTAGATGGTTAACAGAGTGTGGGGGCTTCCTCTTTATCCCTATCAGCACCTCGAGGTCAGGATTGTGTGGTCCTGATGGTTGCCATGAAAATTCACAGCAAAATAGTGGCCTTACAGTCGGTCAGCTATAGGGACCTGTTCAGAAGTTAGCAAATAACATTTTTCTTTCTGTCATGCTACTTTGCATTAATTTCTGAAAAGCACCAGAAAGGTTAATGAACTACCTGAAAGCAATTTTGAATATGTTGAGGGGTGCTGTTTTTAAAATGGAATCTCTTTCAGTGTTTCCAATACAAATTCACTTCAAAACTTAATAGGTCCTAACAAAAAGGTGTTGTAAAGTTCCTTGAAAAAATTAAAAATTACTGCTACAATTTTAAAGCGACATTTTACAGATGGTGCTGATGTAAGGAACACATGAGGTAATTGTTATTTATTAACTATTTGGTCTGGTATGACTATATGGATTAAAGGGATAATCATTCAAAGTTTGAAAATTGCTAATTTTTAGAATTTTTTGTCAAATTTCTGATATTTTTATAACTAAACGCAAAACATCAATCTAAATTTACCATTATCATAAAATATAATGTGGCACGAAAAAATAATCTCCAAATCACTGGAATATGATGAAACATTCCAGAGTTATTGTCATATAAAGTGACAAATGTCAGATTTGAAAAATTTGGCCTGTTCATTAAAGGGGTTAAGCAAATTTGCTAAATTTAATGTTGAGAGAATTTTCTTAGGCCGGTTTCACTTTTGCGGTTGTGTCCGCAGCATTTCTGATGCATACATCCTCATGCGTTGTGTTTTCCTATCTTTTACGTTGTGGACGCAGGTACATGAGTTTGTATGCGTTCGATCACATTTGCTTACACATGCGTCGTTTCAGGTTGTGCGGCTGGGCGCGGCTAACTCAACATGTTGCAATTTTGGAGGCATCAAATTGGCGCCGCCAAACGTATGCGGACGCTTGTGGAAGGGATGCGTCTAAAACAACGCATTACAGTCTATGGAAACGCATGCGTACGCAAGCACAAGCGTTCGCTTGCGTTTGCGTACGCATGTATTTTTCTGAGTAAACATGTCTAGACACTGGTTTTAGCCACCCCCCACACAAAGATGTATTAAAAGAGGGTGTGGGCACTTATTGTCCATTACTCTCAAGCATCTGGAAGAGATTGCAAGACAAAGACATCTGTGAAGACACTGAATTAAAAAGGTGAGTATACAAGCTAATGTCTGTGTGTCTGTTTTTCTCCCTGCAGTCTGTAATCATTTCTGTCTCTTTCTTGCAGCATTCATCACCATGGCCTCAAGCCCAGAGCACACAGGACCGGAGTTTGAAGTGAGTACCTTTGCAACTGATTCGTAAGTATCACTGTACATATGTGCCAAAATCATGTATTTTCTTTTATAGAACACTTCAACAAGTGCAGAAGAGCAGGAGCAGCAGAGGGGGGCACAAGTTCGGGTGGCAAGACAGAGTGTACGTTTTTTTTTCCTTTATTTTATTTTCCTTGGCTGTTAGTAGTTTTTCTGGACTGTTATTTTATTTTTTTTTAAATTTGTTTATATTTCCAACATTAATATCTTTCTTTCATTTCTAGGTTCCACAACGGGAGGAGGACCACCTCGACAATGACCTCCTGATCACACTTGTTCAGCAGCGAGTTGCGTTGTGGGACACCCGGGAGCGAGACCACTCAGAAATGGTGGTGATTCGGTGGCTGTGGAATGAGGTGGCCCAAGATCTGATGGATGACTGGGACAACGCTACGCCACGAGTCAGAAAGGAATTTTGTAATTATTGCAATGTGGTCTGACGTGTCAGTGAACCTCTAAAGGCTGGGATCACACAACCATGTGTGATGCGATAAACTCCTGTGAGTTTCTCGCATCACACACGGATGTGTGATCCCGGCCTAAAGTGCATTGCTTAACCCTTTTTTTCCTCCTTCACAGTGACCAAAGTCAGAACCTGTTGGCGTTCAATGACGGATCGGTTCAACAAGGACCTGAGACAGGAGAACCAGGTTCGCAGTGGTGCTGCAGCAAGAATAAGAAAATACATGTATCACAGGATGCTGGCTTTCCTGAGGCCTGTCCTTGCTCAGAGAACGTAAGTATTTTTGTGTTGTATTCCATTGTGTTGTATTCCCTAATCTGAATTTTTCTATTCCAGAGGAGTTGGTACTTATACAATTGTTATTTTTTGGTAGTAATGTTTTTTTTTTTCTTTTCACAGAACCTGGAGCAGCACCCTCGAACCTGGATCGTCCTCTGGAGCGGTCCTTCAGCGAACAGCCTCAGAGCAGTCCCAGCCATCAACCAGAGAGACAGCAAGTGGGCCGGCGTCACAGGCTGGAGAACAGGCAGCTGGTCCTTCAGGTCTTCCTGTTGTGAATACTCTGGAGGCGACTTCTGAGCTGGGGCTCCCTCCGGTGGTTGATGAGGGTAATGAACTAATTGCTGAATGGCCTTCAGCTGGCTCTGAATGGTCTGATATAAGTGACCTGAGTTCCCATCAGCCTTGCCGGTAATCAATTGTTCTTCCTGGTTTTGCTTGGAGCTCAGCTTGCATTCCTGCTCTCTTTCAGATAAGTGATTTGCTGTTTTTTTTCTCTTGTTGGATTTTCGCTGCCTGTTTTGCTGCTTGAGGGGACTGCAGCCTGGTCCCCTTTTGGGGGCTGGTGCTGCAATTGTGCTCATTTTGTATTTGCACTTTTGCTCTGTTCCTTTGTCACTTTTTTGCTGTATTGCTGTGTGTTACACCAGAGATCTGATTTAGGTGGTAGAGATCGTGTGATCTCAGGTTTTTTGTTAATCAGAAGTGTTGGTATTTTTGTCAGGGTTTTTCTGGGTTGCAGTCAGAATTCTTTCCTATGCTTTTCTATCTAGGCAGATTGGGCTCCAGCGTTTGCTCATTCTATTTTCTGTCTGTGTCCGTATTTTCTTCTTGTCTAACCGCCATTACATGTTTGGGGGCTTCCTATTTCTTTGGGGGATCTGCTCCGGGGTAGATAGCTTTCATCTTTCTGCCTTTAGGTGTGGTTATCTCTCCGGCTGTGACGAGGCGTCTAGGATCAACGTAGGAACGCTCCACGGCTACCTCTAGTTGTGTGTGTTAGTTTAGGGTACTGCAATACAATAGTTTCCAGCCTCTCTGGTGTATTACTACTTTTGCTATTTTTGCAATTTTTCCTCAGCTACCGAAACATAACATCTTCCCCTGTACCAGGCCTCATCTGCCTCTTTTTTTGTTGGGTCTTCCCGACAGCGGCAGAAGGCCTCGGACAGGACACTCATGCCCAAGTTCATTCACTTAAGCTCGGTGTTCCAGAATAGCCTGAAGGCGGTGGGAGATAGACTGGATAGTGGTTTGAACCATATTAGCACACTTTTCCTGTCTGTTCACCAACGCCTTAACCATCTGGAAGCCGACCTCCAGAGACTAGCACACCATTTTTTTTCGGCGATAGAGCGGCGCATGTCGGAACCGCAAGCTACTCCAGTTCTGAGCACTTCCGGAAATGTGAAGGAAGGAATAAAGCGCATGCGCACAGAGCCGATCGGCCTTCCCTTCAATCATCAATTGTACCATAAAACCTGCTATACCTGTGATAATTTTTAACAACCACTATCAGTATGCCTGCAAAATCATATAACCAAACACCAATTTATAATAACATACTACTAAATAACAATAATTGTGCTATATAATATATATATATATAATTTTTTCTACTCTAAAAATAACTGTGCATTAAACCCTAAATAAGTAAGCTTAAACAACTTATAATATTCTAAACATGTGATAAATAACAATAATATAAATTTTAACCCATATAGTACAAAAATAATTACAAATATATCCAAAAATACAAAACAGGCAAACGTTGATCTTCTATATTCACTCCAGTTCTTCTAGGCTTCTCAATTCTTTCTTATCACCAGGAGATTATTCCAGCGCTCTAATTACGTCAGGGATCCACTTTCCACTTTAAAAATCGTAACTAGAATCTAAAAAACAATTATATTAATACCAAAAAATAAAACTATCCCTAATTACCCATAAAAGCTAAGAACTATAATAGAACAATCGATTTCACAGAAATGATGAAAACCCCAAATTCTCATTGAGGCCTTGCGGAGCCATAGTACCCAACCTGTAGATCCACCTACTCTCGCATTGTGCCAAAATTTTACCCAAGTCTCCTCCCCGTATACCCAAGGAAATCTGGTCTATAGCTTTAATTTTGAGCTCCCTTGCATTACAATTATGAAAATCTTTGAAATGTCGTGGCAAGGTTTTCAACTGTGAGGGGTCATCACATGTAGCTGCTCTTGTAATATCTCTCACGTGCTCCCTTACTCTGATCTTTAACTCTCTTGTTGTTAGTCCTATATAAATCTTATCACAAGGACATTGCGCATGGTAGATTACTCCTTGAGACGAGCACGTGAGACTTTTGCGAATGTCATACACTTTAGACCCATCAAAATTAGAAAATCTTGTTCCTTTAATTAAATTCAAACAACCTTTACAGAATTCACAGGGATAGAATCCCTTACGACCAGAGTTCTGAGCTCTAATATTCCATCTCTCAGGAGAGTCATAATGACTTCTTACAATAAGATCCTTAAAGTTAGTTGAACGTTTCGCCACGAAAGAGGGAGTAGTGGGTAAAATACTTTTGAGTATTGGATCCACTCTCAAAACTCCCCAATGTTTTCGAACAATATCTGTTAAACCTTTCCACTGTGTGTTGTAGGTCGTAATAAACCTTACCTGTTCTTTACCTTTGTTATCAATTTCTCGCTTTCCATATAGGAGTTGATCACGTGTAGTTCTTCTAGCCCTCATATATCCTTTTTTGATACAGCGCTGACTGTATCCTCTATCTTGAAATCTACGTGTCAGCTCCTTGGCTTGATTTTCAAATAAACTTTCATTGGAACATATTCTTTTAATACGCAGAAATTGACTTATGGGGATACTCTTAATTGTCGATCCAAGATGGGAAGAATCGGCCCGCAATAACGTATTGGTGGCTGTGGGTTTTCTAAAAACATCTGTGAGCAATCTACCATCAGGAGCTGCCACAATTTTGATATCCAAGAAGTCCAAGGATCTACCATAATGAAAGGTGAGTTTGACATTAATGTCATTAATATTTAAAGATTCCATAAATTGATTCAATTCTCCAACTGTACCCTCCCAGAGAAAAAAGACATCGTCTATATATCTCATCCAGTTGTGAACTTTGTTCACACCCTGGATGAGATCTCCCTGAAATAGATCCCTTTCCCAGGCGCCCAGAAATAGGTTAGCATAAGCGGGGGCACAAGAGGCCCCCATTGCCGTACCCTGTGTCTGCAAGAAAATTGAGTTATCAAATGTAAATACATTATGATGTAAAATAAACTCTAACAGAATCAAAATCAGGTCAGCAGTAGGGGGACTCACATTACTGGTCTGTAGAAACCATCTTGTGGCTGCCAACCCATCAGAATGTCTTATAGAGGTGTATAACGCTTCCACATCGGCTGTTACCATCATCATATCACCTTCAAGGTGAATTTGATCTAACCGTTGAAGGGCCGATGTGGTATCTTTAATATAAGATGGCAAAGTACATACTATGGGTTTTAGAAAAAATTCCACAATATTAGAGATGGTCTCACATAGTCCCCCATTTCCTGCCACTATAGGGCGACCTGGGGGATCCATGGGGTTCTTATGTAATTTAGGAATAATGTAGAAGGTAGGCAATTTCGGTTGTAAATTCCTCACATTATCCAATCATTTTTTTGTAATAATTCCTTCCTCAAATGCTTTCTCTAGAATTGAAATCAGTTCCAACTGAAATGAAGAAACTGGATTATGTGTCAATCTGCGATAGCATGCTCTCTCATCCAACAGTTTGTATGCTTGTTTCTCGTACATCTGGTACGGCCATACAACCAGATTACCCCCTTTATCAGATTGTTTAAAAAGTACATCTTTCCAAGTTCTTAATTCATTAAGTGCCCGTCTTTCTCCCCAGATATATTAGAGAACTGTCTCCCATCGGTAGCCAGCTGTTCAATATCCTGTGATACTAATTTAGTAAAGACATCCACCGCCGGGCACAGCCCCAACGGTGGAAACTTTTTTGATTTATCATATAAGTGGTTAGGAATATTACTTACCACTAAAGGATTACTCTCTTCCTCAAGAGATTCCAAAACTTCAAGAGCTCTTTGCTCATCTGGGGAGGAAAGATCCTCACCATTATCAATTTTATGATGTAACTTTTTGAGGATTAACTTCCTGGAGAAAAGATGCGTATCCTTAATGGCTAAGAACGGATCTATACGGGAAGAAGGGGAGAAAGTTAGTCCTCTTTCCAACATATCTAACTGTATGGATGATAGAACACGCCCAGACAGATTAACCACCTTGAAATGATCTTGGTCCTTTTGTCGTTTATTTTTATTAAACATTTCTGGAAAGTGTTTTCTTCTCGTGTCTTTCCTCAAATTGAAGTCCCTACGCTCCTCAACATCAGTTATATGGGCTGTCACTAGGCTGCTAATTTATTCCTGGGTAAGGTATATGTGATTTACTTGCTGTTCTATTGCTATTGTGGCATAATATATATGGCGGAGCTTGGGCTGTCATTAGGCAGCTGATTAATTCCTGGGGAATGTATATGTGATTTACTTGCTATTTTATCGCTATTATGGCATAATGTATATGGCATTTCAAGGGACATATGCAGTTATATATGGTGCATAAGTCCAAGCATTATGAGCAGCCATCTAGTTTCCTCTTTTGGAATTGGGTGTTTTTTAATTATATTGTTATTATAAAATGTTTCGGTGATTAATAAAATTTGTATATTTTCAGTATGATTTTCTTGGAACTCTTCTTTTGGTCACTTTAATTTAAGTGTCTAAATTTGAGTAAACTGTTAGTGAAGTGCCAGAACAAATAGCATAAGGACCATTGTGGGTTGAATTCATTCTATTTACTGTCTGTGTCCGTGCTATCTTCTTGTCTAACCGCCATTATATGTTTGGGGGCTTCCTATTTTCTTTGGGGATCTGCTCCGGGGCAGATAGCTTTCATTTTTCTGCCTTTAGGTGTAGTTATCTCTCAGGCTGTGACGAGGCGTATAGGATCAACGTAGGAACGCCCCACGGCTACCTCTAGTTGTGTGGTTAGTTCAGGCTACTGCAATCCAATAGGTTCCAGCCTCTCTGGTGTATTACCGTTTTTGCTTTTTCTCCTCAGCTACCTAAACATAACAGTATCACGGGCCAAAAACTAAAATTATATGGTTCTCACAGAAGGGTAAAATAGTGTGGAAAGAAAAAAAAAAAGAAAAGTTGTCAGTTGTCAGAGATTTTTTTTTCTGTTTGTTGTATTTTTTCCTACTTTTTCTTTGGGTGCTGAGGAGGATTTTTTTTTCTCGCAATGGAGTTTGCACAGTTGTCTGGCCGTGTGGATCAGCTTGCCACTGAGGTTCGGAGTATTGCTACCTATCTTGCTAGGTTGCCGGTTGTGGAACCTAGGATTCCCATGCCGAATTTGTTTTTGGGGGATCGGGCTAAATTTCTGAATTTCAAAAATAAATGTAAGTTGTTTTTTGCCTTGAAGCCTAAGTCCTCAGGGAACGCAGCACAGCAGGTTCAAATTGTCATCTCTCTCCTGCGCGGCGACCCTCAGGATTGGGCTTTTTCCCTGACACCTGGGGATCCTGTTTTGAATGATGTTGATGTATTTTTTCAGGCTCTAGGGTTGTTGTACGATGAACCTAATGTCACTGATCAGGCTGAGAAGACCTTGTTGGCATTAAGTCAGGGCTGTGAAGCCGCTGAACTGTACTGTCAGAAATTTCGAAAGTGGGCAGTCCTGACCAAATGGAATGATGATGCTTTGGCAGCCCTTTTTCGGAAGGGTCTGTCAGAGAATGTAAAGGACGTTATGGTGGGATTCCCTGTACCCGCTGGTCTCAATGATTCTATGTCTTTGGCTATTCAAATCGACAGACGTTTGCGTGAGCGCAGAGGTATGCGTGAGATGGTGTTGCCTTGTGGGCCAGCTCCTGAGCCCATGCAGTGTGATGGAGTGACTTCTGGGGCACAGTGTCATGAATTTCGAAAGCGCAATGGGTTATGTTTCTACTGTGGTGACGCCTCTCATGCTATTTCCATCTGCCCTAAGCGGGGAAAACGTTTTGCGCGCTCAGTTGTCTTGGGTAGTGTTCAGACTAAATTTCTGTTGACTGTTACCCTGATTTGCTCCATGTCCACATTTTCTGCTCCGGCTTTTGTTGATTCAGGAGCAGCTATTAACCTGATGGATTTCGACTTTGCCAAGCGTTGAGGCTTTTCCATGATACCTCTGCAGAAGTCTATTCCCCTATTGGGCATTGATTCTACCCCTTTGGCGGAGAATAAACCCCAATTTTCTACTCAGGTGATAATGAGGGTTGAACCAGATCATCAGGAGAGTTGCAAATTTCTGGTGTTGCATAATCTGCATGACATTATTGTTCTGGGTTTCCCTTGGTTGCAGATTCATAATCCTGTTTTGGATTGGAAATCTGTGTCTGTGACCAGTTGGGGCTGCCAATGTGTTAATGCTGGCTCTCCTGTTTTTTCTGCCTCTCCCCAGTCTCAGGATGTTCCTGACTTTTTGACTGATTTTTCTGATGTGTTTAGTGAAAGTAAATCTGCATCCTTACCCCCTCACAGGACCTACGATTGCACTATTGAATTAGTGCCTGGTGGTAAATTTCCTAAAGGTCGCCTTTTTAATTTATCTGTGCCTGAACACGATGCTATGCGATCTTATATCAAGGAGTCATTGGAGAAGGGTCATATCAGACCATCCTCTTCACCCTTGGGCGCCGGTTTTTTCTTTGTGACCAAAAAGGATGGTTCATTGAGGCCGTGTATTGATTATTGCCTCCTGAATAAGATCACTGTGAAATATTAATATCTGTTACCCTTGATTTCTGACCTGTTTTCCAGAGTGAAAAGTGCTAGTTGGTTTACCAAGCTTGACCTCAGGGGGCGTATAACCTTATTCGTATTAAGCACGGGGATGAATGGAAGATGGCGTTTAATACCCCAGAGGGGCTTTTTGAGTACCTAGTGATGCCCTTTGGGCTTACTAATGCCCCTTCTGTCTTCCAATCCTTCATGAATGATATTTTCAGGGATTTTGTGGATAAATTTCTGATTGTTTATTTGGATGATATCTTGATTTTTTTCCAATGACTGGGACTCTCATGTGAAACATGTTCGGACTGTGTTCCAGATTTTGAGAGAGAATGCACTGTATGTGAAGGGATCAAAGTGTCTTTTTGGCGTACAGATGGTCTCATTTCTGGGATTCATTTTGTCTCCGTCTGTTATTGAAATGGACCCGGTCAAGGTTCAGGCCATCTGTGATTGGGTTCAACCTACTTCATTGAAGGCTCTGCAGAGATTTTTGGGTTTTGCCAATTTTTATCGTAAATTTATTGGTAATTTCTCTGGTATTGTTAATCCATTGACTGATCTGACCAAAAAGGGCTCTGATGTGGTAAATTGGTCTCCAGGGCAGTTTTGGCTTTTCAGGAACTTAAGCAGAGATTCATTGCTGCTCCTGTTCTATGGTAGCCTGATGTTTCTCTACCGTTTCAGGTGGAGGTTGATGCCTCTGAGATTGGGGCAGGTGCCGTTTTGTCCCAAAGGGATCCAGAGACCTCTAAGAGTAACCCTTGTGCCTTTTTCTCTCGAAAGTTTTCTCCAACTGAACGTAATTATGACGTGGGTAATCGGGAGTTATTGGCCATGAAGTGGGCCTTTGAAGAGTGGAGACATTGGCTGGAAGGAGCCAAACATCAGGTGGTGGTCCTCACGGACCATAAGAACCTGGTTTATCTCGAATCAGCCAAGCGACTTAATCCTAGACAGGCCAGGTGGGCCTTGTTTTTCACACGTTTTTAATTTTGTGGTTTCTTTTCTTCCTTGCACTAAGAATGTTAAGGCGGATGCCCTCTCAAGGAGTTTCTTTGCAGATTCTCCTGAGTTATCTGATCCTGCTGTTATTTTGAAAGAGGGTGTGGTTCTTTCCGCCATCTCGCCCAATTTGAGACTGGCTCTGGAAGGGTGTCATGAAGATAAACCTGAGCGCTGCCCTGTTGGGAAGTTGTTTGTTCCAGACCAGTGGAAAAAGGGTGCGATGTCTGAGATTCATTGTTCTGCGTTGGCTGGTCATCCCGGAATTTTTGGTACCAGAGACTTGATGAGTCGCTCCTTTTGGTGGCCTACTTTGTCTCGTGAAGTCAGGGATTTTGTGCAGTCCTGTGGGACTTGCTCTCGTTCCAAGCCTTGCTCTCGTTCTAGTGGTTTGTTAATGCCATTACTTGTACCCAAGAGGCCATGGACCCATATTTCTATGGATTTTATTTCTGACCTTCCTGTCTCTCAGAGAATGACCGTTATCTGGGTAATCTGTGATAGGTTTTCCAAGATGATACATCTTGTGCCATTACCTAGGTTGGCTCGACAGACCTCTTCAATAAGGATATGTGGAACACGTTATGGATCTTAAATGTCCCTGGAAGAAGCAAACGGAAGGAAACTGGATTAATAATTTCCATGATCTTATAAAGTCCAATGAACCTTGGCTTAAATTTTGGAGATGCAACCTTCATATGGATATTCCTTGAGGACAACCAAACCAAGTCCCCCACTTTAAAACGAGGACCATCAGTCCTATGCTGGTTGGCAAACCGCTGGGCCTTCTCCTAAGAGAGAGACAACCTCTCCACTACTTGATCCCAAATCTGCAACATTCTCTCCACCATAGAGTCAACACCCGGACAGACAGAAGCCTCCACCTGCCCCGAAGAAAATCGAGGATGAAACCCGAAATTGCAGAAAAAAGGGGACATCAAAGTGGCAGAACTAGCCCTATTATTTAGAGCAAATTCAGCCAAAGGCAAAAAAAAGACCCAGTCATCCTGATCAGCAGACACAAAACATCTCAAATAAGTTTCCATGGTCTGGTTTGTTCTCTCAGTCTGCCCATTGGTCTGAGGGTGAAACGCAGAGGAGAAAGACAGCTGAACTCAGAGTTTAGATCAAAAGGTCCTCCAAAATCTGGAAACAAACTGGACTCCTCTGTCAGACACAATGTTCTCAGGAATGCCATGTAACCGAACCACCTGCTGAAAAAACAAGGGCACCAACTAGGAAGAGGATGGCAACTACAGAAGTGGCACAAGATGAATAATCCTGGAAAACCTATCACAGATCACCCAGATAAATGTCTTTCTCTGAGAGACAGGGAGGTTGGAAATAAAATCCATAGAGATATGGGTCCATGGCCTTCTGGGCACAGGCAATGGCATTAACAATCCACTAGAGTGAGAGCAAGGTTTGGACCGAGAACAAGTCCCACAGGACTGCACAAAGTTCCTGATGTCACGAGATAAGGTAGGCCACCAAAAGGACCGACTCACAAAATCTCTGGTACCAAAAATACCGGGATGACCAGCCAATACAGAGCAATGAACTTCAGACATAACTTTTTCCTTCCATTGGTCTGGGACATACAATTTCCCCGCAGGGCAACGTTCAGGTTTATCCCCCTGTAATTGCTCCAGGGCCAGTCTCAAATCGGGTGAGATAGCAGAAAGAACGACACCCTCCTTAAAAATGGCAGTAGGCTCAGTCACATCAAGAGAATCCGCAAGGAAACTCCTAGAGAGGGCATCTGCCTTAACATTCTTAGCATCCGGGAGAAAGGAGAACACAAAGTTAAAACGCGTGAAAAACATGGCCCACCTGGCCTGTCTAGGATTCAATCGCTTGGCTGATTCGAGATAGATCAAGTTTTGGTGGTCAGTGAGGAACACAACTTGATGTTAGGCTCCCTATAACCAATGTCTCCACTCTTCGAATGCCCACTTCATAGCCAATAATTCCTGATTCCCCGCATCATAATTACGTTCAGATGGGTAAAACTTTCGGGAGAAGAAGGCACAAGGGTTAATCTTAGAGGCTACAGGATCCCTTTGGGACAAAACAGCTCCTGCCCCAATCTCAGAAGCATCTATTTCCACCTGAAATGGGAGAGAAACATCAGGTTGCCGCAGAACCGGAGCAGAAGTGAATCTCCGCTTAAGCTCCTGAAAAGCCAAAACTGCCCTGGAGACCAATTTACTACATCAGAGCCCTTTTTGGTCAAATCAGTAATTGGTTTCACAATACCAGAAAAATTACTTATAGTTTTACGGTAAAAATTAGCAAAACCCAAAAATCTCTGAAGAGCCTTCAATGAAGTGGGCTGAACCCAATCAGAAATGGCTTGAACCTTGACTGGGTCCATTTCAATAGCAGACAGAGACAAAATGAATCCCAAAAACGATACCTTCTGTACGCCAAAGAGACATTTTGATCCCTTGACATACAAAGCATTTTTTCTCAAAATACGGAAAACCATCCGAACATGCTCCACATGAGAATCTCAGTCATTAGAAAAAATCAAAATATCGTCCAGATAGACGATCAGAAACTTACACACAAAATCCCAGAAAATATCATTCATGAAAGATTGGAAGACGGAAGGGGCATCAGTGAGCCCAAAATGCATCACTAGGTACTCAAAATGCCCCTGATCAGGGGTATTAAATGCCATCTTCCATTCATCCCCGTACTTAATGCGAATAAGATTATACGCCCCCCTAAGGTCAAGCTTGGTAAACCAACTAGCACCTTTCACTCGGGATAATAAATTGGAAATCAGGGGTAACGGATACTAATATTTAACAGTGATCTTATTAAGGTGATGATAGTCAATACATGGTCTCAATGAACCATCCTTTTTGGCCACAAAGAAGAAGTCAGCACCCAAGGGTGAAGAGGACAGTCTAATATGACCCTTCTCCAATGACTCCTTGATATAAGATCGCATAGCATCATGCTCAGGTACAGACAAATTGAAGAGCCGACCCTTGGGAAATTTACAACCGGGCACCAACTCAATTGCGCAATCATAACTCCTATGAGGAGGCAAGGATACAGACTTACTTTCACTAAACACATCAGAATAATCAGCCAAATAGCCGGGGATCTCCTGAGGCTGGGGAGAGGTAGAAAACACAGGAGTGTCACCATGAACATATTGACAACCCCAACTGGCCACAGACACAGATTTCCAATCCAAAACAGGATTATGGGTCTGCAACCAAGGAAAACCCAGTACAATAATGTCATGCAAATTATGCAACACTAAAAATTTACAATTCTCTTGGTGGTCCGGGGCCCCCCGCATTATCACCTGGGTCCAATACTGGGGTTTATTCTCCGACAAAGGGGTTGAATCAATGCCCAGCAAAGGAATAGGAGTCTGCAGGGGTACCATGGGAAAACCACAACGTTTGGCAAAATCAAAATCCATTAGGTTCAGGGCTGCTCCTGAATCCACAAAAGCCTGAGCAGAAAATTTGGACAAGGAGCACATCAAGGTAACAGTCAAGAGAAATTTAGGCTGTACATTGCCCAAAACAAATGAGCGCGAAAAACATCTTCCCCGCTTAGGGCAGACGAAAATAGCATGAGAAGCGTCTCCACAATAAAAACACAACTTATTACTAGAGTTGAGCGATACTTTCCGATATCCTAAAGTATCGGAATCGTAATGGTATCGCCGATATCACTAAAATATCGGCGATACCCGATACCGATACCGGAAGTCCCATGTAAGTCTATGGGAACAAAATATCGAAATTAAAAAAAAACCATTCTTGTCTTGTTGGTTAATTGTACATGAAGGAAAACAACAAAGAGTAATGTAGAATGTATTGGGGGAGGTTGAGGAGACATTAAAGGCATAGATGTTTGACCCAATCCAATGGAATAGCATTATTTTTTTTTTTTTAGGAAATACGTTCGGATTGACGAACAAATTGACAATGTTCTTAACCTTTTTTCTATTTTGTCAAATATGTCTGTTTCACAACTTCCATGGTCTTCACCTTTTAACTTTTCACACACTTTCTCCTTCATAATTTTCAGCAGCATCATCTTTCTCATCAAATTATTCTTCATCTTCACCTTCTTAATCTTCTAAAACTTCTTGCTATTCATCTTTTTGTTAACATTACTTATATTGTTCTTATTAAACAGTTATTATTCTTCATATTCTACTTCTTCATCTTCTTCCTATTCATCCTTTTCATCATATTCTTATTTGTGACAGACATTCCTGTACTTGTAATCTGTAAAACTCTGAATTTTCATCCTTCCGTTCTTGCTGTCACAAAAGATTTTAATTACAACAGTATTTGTCCGCGTTCAGTTTAGCCTGCAGCAGCATCAGGCATTTTCCAGGGGCACCACGAGGAGGAACGGACTCACCCCATACACTGCTTAGTCTTCTTCTGCTTAGAATTTAGAGCATATATTTTGCTCTTCATTTTGGTCTACTACTCCTTAATGTTCTTTGCCTTTTTGAATCTTCTGCTTATTGTTCTTCTGTTCTGACTCTAACAGTTGTACTTGTAAGCTCTTAGAACACTTGCTGTGTTGATCGGTGAGACAAAACAGGAGCCAGGATTGCGTATACAGAGGACAGCTGACATTACTGAACCCAGTGAACCGGGTCAGCAGAAGGAAAGAGCCAATGGCACAACCGAGACAGCTGCGTTACTGGGACACGGTTATAAGCAGGAGGTACTGTGCCCAAAGCACTACCAAGGACCAGCAGACGTTGCTGGAACTCGGATACCGCATGGGACCAGCCGCACTACGAGACCCACGTAACCGGAGCAAGGTAATGGCAGAGACGAGAACCAGCTGACGTGCTGGAACCAGGGTGCAGAGAAAGTGAGGCACGGACATGCGTACGAAGGTAAAGCAGCAGTACTGGCCCAAACACAGGACGCAACGTGTAACTGTGTAAGCACTCGAGAACACTGGCGGTATGTACAGGATGGAAGGATACCAGTGTCAAAGCGACAGCTGAAAGACCAGCACGGACAGTTACTTGACACTTGAAAACGGTGTACCCAGGAGAAAGAACGGAGGCAGAGGACTCGCAAAGGACTGACATTACTGAACCCAGTAACACGGGCAGTGTAACTGTGCTAAACATCCGAGAAATGGCGTAGTTGTAACCCAGGGATGAAAACAGTGAGGCAGCAGGACTTTTGCCGTTCACACAGAGGGGAACAGCTGACATTACTGAACCCCAGTAACACGGAGCAAGTGTAACTGTGCTAACAGCACTTCGAGAAACAACTGGCGGTGTTGTAACCCGGGGATGAGAAGCAGAACAGGTGGAGGCAGCAGGACTTTTTGCGTTCACACAGCAGGGGAACAGCTGACATTACTGAACCCCAGTAACACGGAGCAAGTGTTAACTGTGCTACAGCACTTCGAGAAACAACTGGCGGTGTTGTAACCAGGGATGAGAAAGACAGGGTGGAGGCAGCAGGACTTTTGCCTTCACACAGCAGGGAACAGCTGACATTACTGAACCCCAGTAACACAGGAGCAAGTGTAGACTGTGCTAACAGCATTTCCGAGAAACAACGGCGGTGTTGTAACCCAGGGATGAGAAAGAACATGGTGGAGGCAGCAGGACTTTTTGCCGTTCACACAGCAGGGGAACAGCTGACATTACTGAACCCAGTAACACGGAGCAAGTGTTAACTGTGCTAACAGCACTTCGAGAAACAACTGGCGGTGTTGTAACCAGGGATGAGAAGAGAACATGGGTGAGGCAGCAGGACTTTTTGCCGTTCACACAGCAGGGGAACAGCTGACATTACTGAACCCCAGTAACACGGAGCAAGTGTTAACTGTGCTAACAGCACTTCCGAGAAACAACTGGCGGTGTTGTAACCCAGGGATGAGAAGAGAACAGGTGGAGGCAGCAGGACTTTTTGCCGTTCACACAGCAGGGGAACAGCTGACATTACTGAACCCCAGTAACACAGGAGCAAGTGTAGACTGTGCTAACAGCACTTCCGAGAAACAACTGGCGGTGTTGTAACCCAGGGATGAGAAAGAACAGGTGGAGGCAGCAGGACTTTTGCCGTTCACACAGCAGGGGAACAGCTGACATTACTGAACCCCAGTAACACAGGAGCAAGTGTTAACTGTGCTAACAGCACTTCCGAGAAAACAACTGGCGGTGTTGTAACCCAGGGATGAGAAGAGAACATGGTGGAGGCAGCAGGACTTTTTGCCGTTCACACAGCAGGGGAACAGCTGACATTACTGAACCCCAGTAACACAGGAGCAAGTGTTAACTGTGCTAACAGCACTTCCGAGAAACAACTGGCGGTGTTGTAACCCAGGGATGAGAAAGAACATGGTGGAGGCAGCAGGACTTTTTGCCGTTCACACAGCAGGGGAACAGCTGACATTACTGAACCCCAGTAACACAGGAGCAAGTGTTAACTGTGCTAACAGCACTTCCGAGAAACAACTGGCGGTGTTGTAACCCAGGGATGAGAAGAGAACAGGGTGGAGGCAGCAGGACTTTTTGCCGTTCACACAGCAGGGGAACAGCTGACATTACTGAACCCCAGTAAACAGGAGCAAGTGTAACTGTGCTAACAGCACTTCCGAGAAACAATGGCGGTGTTGTAACCCAGGGATGAGAAAGAACAGGTGGAGGCAGCAGGACTTTTGCCGTTCACACAGCAGGGGAACAGCTGACATTACTGAACCCAGTAACACAGGAGCAAGTGTTAACTGTGCTAACAGCACTTCGAGAAACAACTGGCGGTGTTTGTAACCCGGGATGAAGAGAACATGGTGGAGGCAGCAGGACTTTTTGCCGTTCACACAGCAGGGGAACAGCTGACATTACTGAACCCAGTAACACGGAGCAAGTGTTAACTGTGCTAACAGCACTTCCGAGAAACAACTGGCGGTGTTGTAACCCAGGGATGAGAAGAGAACATGGTGGAGGCAGCAGGACTTTTTGCCGTTCACACAGCAGGGGAACAGCTGACATTACTGAACCCCAGTAACACAGGAGCAAGTGTTAACTGTGCTAACAGCACTTCCGAGAAACAACTGGCGGTGTTGTAACCCAGGGATGAGAAGAGAACAGGGTGGAGGCAGCAGGACTTTTTGCCGTTCACACAGCAGGGGAACAGCTGACATTACTGAACCCCAGTAACACGGAGCAAGTGTTAACTGTGCTAACAGCACTTCCGAGAAACAACTGGCGGTGTTGTAACCCAGGGATGAGAAGAGAACAGGGTGGAGGCAGCAGGACTTTTTGCCGTTCACACAGCAGGGGAACAGCTGACATTACTGAACCCCAGTAACACGGGAGCAAGTGTTAACTGTGCTAACAGCACTTCCGAGAAACAACTGGCGGTGTTGTAACCCAGGGATGAGAAGAGAACAGGGTGGAGGCAGCAGGACTATTTGCCGTTCACACAGCAGGGGAACAGCTGACATTACTGAACCCCAGTAACACAGGAGCAAGTGTAGACTGTGCTAACAGCACTTCCGAGAAACAACTGGCGGTGTTGTAACCCAGGGATGAGAAGAGAACAGGGTGGAGGCAGCAGGACTATTTGCCATTCACACAGCAGGGGAACAGCTGACATTACTGAACCCCAGTAACACAGGAGCAAGTGTAGACTGTGCTAACAGCACTTCCGAGAAACAACTGGCGGTGTTGTAACCCAGGGATGAGAACAGAACATGGTGGAGGCAGCAGGACTTTTTGCCGTTCACACAGCAGGGGAACAGCTGACATTACTGAACCCCAGTAACACAGGAGCAAGTGTTAACTGTGCTAACAGCACTTCCGAGAAACAACTGGCGGTGTTGTAACCCAGGGATGAGAAGAGAACATGGTGGAGGCAGCAGGACTTTTTGCCGTTCACACAGCAGGGGAACAGCTGACATTACTGAACCCCAGTAACACAGGAGCAAGTGTTAACTGTGCTAACAGCACTTCCGAGAAACAACTGGCGGTGTTGTAACCCAGGGATGAGAAGAGAACATGGTGGAGGCAGCAGGACTTTTTGCCGTTCACACAGCAGGGGAACAGCTGACATTACTGAACCCAGTAACACGGGAGCAAGTGTTAACTGTGCTAACAGCACTTCCGAGAAACAACTGGCGGTGTTGTAACCCAGGGATGAGAAGAGAACAGGGTGGAGGCAGCAGGACTTTTTGCCGTTCACACAGCAGGGGAACAGCTGACATTACTGAACCCCAGTAACACGGGAGCAAGTGTTAACTGTGCTAACAGCACTTCCGAGAAACAACTGGCGGTGTTGTAACCCAGGGATGAGAAGAGAACAGGGTGGAGGCAGCAGGACTATTTGCCGTTCACACAGCAGGGGAACAGCTGACATTACTGAACCCCAGTAACACAGGAGCAAGTGTAGACTGTGCTAACAGCACTTCCGAGAAACAACTGGCGGTGTTGTAACCCAGGGATGAGAAGAGAACAGGGTGGAGGCAGCAGGACTATTTGCCATTCACACAGCAGGGGAACAGCTGACATTACTGAACCCCAGTAACACAGGAGCAAGTGTTAACTGTGCTAACAGCACTTCCGAGAAACAACTGGCGGTGTTGTAACCCAGGGATGAGAACAGAACATGGTGGAGGCAGCAGGACTTTTTGCTGTTCACACAGCAGGGGAACAGCTGACATTACTGAACCCCAGTAACACGGGAGCAAGTGTTAACTGTGCTAACAGCACTTCCAAGCAACAACTGGCGGTGTTGGAGCCCAGGGTCAAGGAGGGTGTAGGCATAAAATATTGAGTTATTGCCTTGTTACGTGGCCATTGCAAATGTATGTACTTCAAACAAGAATAAATGAAGTTTTACTACAACAATAAAATGATAAATTTCAATTACAAGAATAGAAAATATTTATACTTGACAGTCCTCTGTGGTTGATAACGTTTAATGGCTAACTGAAAATATGGTAACAAATTCAAAGCTTTCGAGACTACTCAGGTGTCTTCATCAGGCTAAGAGTAAAGCCAAAAATGAAGAATCACATATTTCTACACACAACAGGACACAGGAATAGCTAAGACAAGTGAGGGAGGGACAAGTGAGGGGAGACCGGCAACAAAAAGGAGAACAAGGATGAATTATCAGCGCCACACAATCACAGATAAATTAATGAATTTAGCTGTGGCAAAAGACTTTTGTATGCCCGCCCGGTCATAGCATCATGGATATGGAATTACTGTTATTAAAATATAACTTCAAATATGAGAAACGTACAAAGGTTTCAGAATATAAGCTCATCATGACCTTTGACACTGTTAGTGATGGAATGAATAGATCACATGGATTTATGTCATTCTATATCAATTAAGGAATCTGCGTCTATGCCCTTCCAGGGTCATGAAAACCCAAAAAATACGCCAATGAGAGGGCAATCAAACTTTCTATCCTTATCTAGGAACTGTTTGAATATTTATGTTCATCCCTGTGAGATAATTACAGTTCTGATACACGTCACTTACTTGTCTTACCTATTGCAATATTCCTGTGTCCTGTTGTGTATAGAAATATGTGATGCTTAACTTTTTTTAGTTAGTCTTTCCCTGATGAAGAGACGTGAGTAGCCTTGAAAGCTTGCAATTTGTTTCCATCTTTTCAGTTATCCATAAAAAGGTATGAACCACTGCTGACTCTGAAGTCTAAATATTTTTCTATCTACTGGCTAACACGGTACAAAGATACACATGTTTTCTAATTTCAAGAAGGAAAAATAAAGAAAATACAAATATAAACGCATATATGCACATGCCAAAAATAAATGGAACAACACAACACCCAAAAAATTGGTAACAAAATATAGTGTTGTACATTTAAGAATAAAAGTACATTTTTTTTTTATGAATAATGCTTAAGGAACGCAATGTTAAACTATAACATAGTGAAGACAATGGATTTTGTAATAGTCACTCATCATCATCATCGCAAATTTTATGTGACAGTCACAGACAATTTAATTATTTAAGTTCATAAAATCGTAACTTTCTATAGCATGTATGACATGTCCAGCATGGACTCATCAATGTGATTGATGACACAATAATGTACAATAAAAAATAACCATTTAAAAAAACATTAGGCATTGTTTGTCACAATTTAAGTGTGTGCCTGCAAGTGTAGGTGAAACAAAGGCTACGGATAGCAAAGGTATATTCTATGTCTGTATCACACAGTGGACAGCCTCTGATGGGTAATGCCGATGTTATACTGTACGTCAATAAAGTCTGCGGCTGAAATCATGCATTTTTTGCTTGTAGAGTGTTGAAGAGGGTAAAAGAATGTCTGTTTGCGCAAAGCTTTATCCGTCAACACTACCTTCCTACTGTCACGCGTAGGGTAGGGTAGCGTGTGGCAATTAGCTGACTATCAAATGTGAGGTTAGGCTGCGTTATTGCGCACTAGGGACGCCAAAAAAATACAGCAGTAAGAATTTAATGTGTAATACTACACCTATGACAAACCAAAAAATTACGTTCCCTCTTTAACAATGTACAAGACTAACAAGCCTAATGGTTGACGCTGACTTAATTGAGATACAGTATTACATCAACATTGTCCATGAGTAACTATGCACTGTGATACCTATATACCAGTATTAATTTATATCTCTTGTGGTTGTTTCAACAGCACTTGCAGGTATAAGTACCTATTGTCAGTATGCATGATGCACTTTCTAGATGTAATAATTTATTATTGGACATTATTACCATGTTTACATGCTGGCCATTTCATATATGGTGTTTGAAGTTCCAGTTGGCATCAGTATGTGTATTTTATAATGTCTGTCATAAATAAAACTCGTCATGATGATGATGAGGATGTAATGATTCGTACATCCATTGAGTGCATTATCTTACAGGTACAGATAAAGTTCCTTTAAAAGCATTAATTCATAAGTCTGAAATGTACTTTTATGCATTAATTTAAAAATGTGAAGAGTAGACTATGTTTTATTTTTTGTTACCATTTCTAATAGACATGTGCAGATATGCGCTGTGATGACAAATTATTATTTGTCCATATTTTTCTTAAAAATGTATCATTCTAGGCCTGCAAAACTTCACAATTTCATGTTTTCAGCATAACAAGCAGGGTGACGGCTCTTCCCTATTTGGAGCATGTTGGTCATGTGTTTTTCTGTCCATGTGTCGGGAACAGGACACTTCTTGCCGTTGACACAGCAGGGGAACAGCTGGCGTTACTGAACCCCACTAACAGTAGAGCTTGTGTTTTGTTCTGTGGACACGACACTTCTGAGCAGCAACTGGCAGTGTTGGAGCCCAGGGAGTAGCGTTCAGGTGGTAGAAAGATGAACATAACAGGAGACATGGATAACGTTGCGAACCAGTTATTTAATCTGAAAACGGACAGAGAAATTCTGGCGAGATCCATGCCTTGTTCATTTTCAGAAAAGTAAGCCGGTCTACATTATCGGAGGATAGTCGCATGCGACGGTCTGTTAGTACACCACCTGCAGCACTAAAGACGCGCTCCGATAATACACTGGCAGCAGGGCAAGCCAGCACCTCCAATGCATACTGGCTAAGCTCTGGCCATGTATCCAGCTTAGAGACCCAAAACTTGAATGGGGAAGAGCCATCTGGGAGTACACTGAGAGGCAAAGCCAAGTAGTCTGTCACCATCTGACGGATACGTTGCCTCCCGCTGACTGGAGCCCTCTCGGATGGTGTAGACATTTGTGGCGCTGCCACAAAACTTTGCCACATTTTGAACATACTGGTCTTTCCCTGTGCAGAGGCACAGCGTGTGCTCCCTCTTGTTGCAGAGCTCTCTACACTGCCTCGACGCACAGAGCTGCTTTGTAAAGCAGTAGCAGCAGCAGTGCTCTCGGCAGTAAGGTAGAACATTAGGGATTGCACCAGTGTGTCTTGGTACTCCCGCATTTTACGCTCCCGGTTCAACGGTGTGATGAGGCTTTTGACGTTGTCCCGGTAGCGAGGGTCTAGGAGGGTGTACACCCAATAATCAGACGTCGTGAGAATGTGGGCGATGCGGCGGTCGTTTCTTAGGCACTGCAGCATGAAATCAACCATGTGCTGCAGACTCCCAACTGGCAAAGAAACGCTGTCCTCTGCAAGAGGCGTTATCTCTGCCTGCTCTGCATCACCCCACCCTCGCTCTACATACTGACTAGAGCGTTGTGTACCTCCCTCTGGAGCGATGTCTTCCTCCTCCATTGACTCCTCCTCCTCATCCTCCTCACAAAGTGAGCCCTGCCCAGCCCTTTGTGAGGAACCACGTTGCGCTGACTTTCCAGAAGGTGATGGAATTTGTGACTCCTCATCCTCCACCTCTTCCAAAACCTCATCCCTTATTGCTTGCAGTGTTTTTTGAAGCAGGCAGATAAGGGGGACAGTCAGGCTGACTAGTGCATCATCTGCACTCGCCATCCGCGTTGACTCATCAAACGCACGCAAAACGTGGCACATGTCCTTCATAGTGGCCCACTCATTAATGGTGAAGTGTGGACGGCGCAAATTGCGTGTTGATTGCGCCTGATGCAGCTGATACTCCATAACTGCTGGCTGCTGCTCACACAACCGCTCCAACATATGTAACGTTGAATTCCACCTGGTGGATACGTCACATATGATGCGATGTTCAGGAAGGCGCAATCTGCGTTGCAGAGCTGCAATGCGCGATCTGGCCATGCTGGAACGTCGCAAGTGAGCGCACTCTAGGCGGACCTTGTGCAGCAGTGCATCAAGATCCGGATAGTCCCTCAAAAAACTCTGCACGACCAAGTTGAGCACATGTGCCAGACATGGTATGTGAGTGAGGTTGCCAAGGCCCAGAGCTGCCACCAGATTTCGGCCATTGTCACACACTACCAAACCTGGCTGGAGATTCGCTGGCAAAAACCACACGTCGCTCTCCTGCTTGATGGCATTCCAGACCTCCTGCGCTGTGTGGCTTCGATTCCCCATGGGAATTAATTTCAGAACGGCCTGTTGCCGTTTGGCCACGGCTGTGCTCATATCGGTCGCATCAGGTAAGCGTCCACGGGTCCATGTGGAGGTAGACCGTGACGGCTCCTGCAGCGATGATTCTGAGGAACTGGAGTAGGAGGAGGAGTCAATGTGGACAGACTTGATTCCGGCAATCCTTGGAGTTGGCAGAACACGTACAGCGCCACTCGCAAGATCTGTACCCGGCTCCACAACATTCACCCAATGGGCAGTGAGTGAAAGGTATCGTCCCTGGCCATGGGTACTGGTCCACGCATCGGTGGTCAGGTGGACCTTGCTACTGACGGCGTTTAGTAGCGCATGTTTAATTTTTGCCTCAACATGCTTTTGCAGACCAGGGACGGCTTGCCTGCTGAAATAAAATCGGCTGGGCACATTGTATTGTGGGACTGCCAATGCCATTAATTCACGGAAACTGTCAGTCTCCACCAGCCTGAATGACAGCATTTCAAGGGACAGGAGTTTTGCAATGACAGCATTCAGAGCCTGTGCTCGTGGATGGTTTGCCGAGTATGGCCGTCTTTTATCCCATGCCTGTGCTACCGATGGCTGTTTTGTGGCCTGGGTGTGTGAGGATGACAGGGAACTTGCACCTGTGGGTGGAATAACACTGTGTCTCTGGACAACAGTGACAGAGGTTCTTCCATGGCGATCCTTTGAGGAAGCCTTACCAGCTGTGTGTGAACTGGAGGAAGAGGCTCCAACAGGAGCTGAAGATGTAGGTGCTGCTGTAGGTTGGCCTACATCTCCAGTGTGTCTTTGTAACTCAACAAAGTGCTTTGACCGCACATGTTTCCACATATTTGTTGTATTAAGGTTACTGACACTTTTACCTCTTTTAATTTTTTGATTACACAGCTTGCATTTGACATAGCAAATATCATCTGCAACTGTATCAAAAAAGGACCACGCAGAGCAAGTCCTGGGAGCGCCCGGTTTGGCTGTTGGAAGAGAACTGCTCCGAACGGGTGCCAAACTGGAGGCTACAGGCAAGCGAGTCTGCAGCCTACCTCTCCCTACTGTTTGGACCGTTGGGGCAATCTCTTCCTCAGAGCTGCTCCCACCACCTTCCTGTTCCTCACGCCATGTTGGGTCTTGGACCTCATCATCTCCACCACTACCCTCTTCCAACACCTGCTGTTGTTGGGTGGTCTGGCCAGCACCATGCTCAACAGAAACTGGCAACTGAGTCTCATCATCATCAGATGCGTTCTGCGGTGTGCTGACCATCGGCACTGGCTCACCCGCCTCTTCAGATTCAGAGAGACACAGCTGTTGCGCATCACTGCATACTGCCTCTTCTTCACATTCCAGAATGCTGCTTGGCTGGGCCCCTGTTTCCAAGCCAACATATTCTGAGAACAGAAGCAGAGACTCAGCTGGCTCCTGTACAGAGCTCTCTGACTGCCTGGGCAATTTGGCAGGCGGTGAAGAGACTGATGGTTGTTCAACAGTGCTGTGGTCCTGAGAGGAGGTGGAAGGTATTGAAGTCGATGCATTGGCTGCCATCCAACCAACAACGGCTTCAATTTGTTCTTCACGCAGCAGGGGGGTACGCTGAGCTCCTACAAAAGTGCGCATAAAGGAACGCTCACGGGGAAAACTGGTGGATGCTGTGTCACTGGGTGCGGCAGCAGCCACAGAATCCCCACGTCCTCTCCCTGCTGCAAATCCACGGCCTCGACCACGACCACGTGCCTTACTCACTGACTTCTTCATCTTGGTAGATTGATAAAGAAAGTCAGAAAAGTTAAGGCCTAAGTGTGGTTATTCCTCACAGACTACAGTGAACCCTGCAGACAACTGTTCAGTATCTGTGAAAGGCCCCTTTGTGTAGTTCTATAGTGTTTGCAACCAATGTATTGTATACGGATGGAAGCGCGTCACACTAATAGATTAGTTTTTTTTCCACTAAAATGGAGCAGCACCAATTAGAGAAAAATGTGAAGGATGAGGCAGTGACACACGCTCAGCAGACTACAACCGGCAGTGGTTGAAGTACAAACTGGAGCGTAATCTGCACTCACAAAATGAAAAGCTCACAGACTACAGTGAACACTGAAACACAACTATTCACTATCTGTGAAAAGCTCCTTTGTGTAGTTCTATAGTGTTTGCAACCAATGTATTGTATACGGATGGAAGCGCGTCACACTAATAGATTAGATTTTTTTCCACTAAAATGGAGCAGCACCAATTAGAGAAAAATGTGAAGGATGAGGCAGTGACACACGCTCAGCAGACTACAACCGGCAGTGGTTGAAGAACTAACTGGAGCGTGATCTGCACTCAAAAAATCAAAACCTCACAGACTGCAGTGAACACTGAAACACAACTATTCACTATCTGTGAAAAGCTCCTTTGTGTAGTTCTATAGTGTTTGCAACCAATGTATTGTATACGGATGGAAGCGCGTCACACTAATAGATTAGATTTTTTTCCACTAAAATGGAGCAGCACCAATTAGAGAAAAATGTGAAGGATGAGGCAGTGACACACGCTCAGCAGACTACAACCGGCAGTGGTTGAAGAACTAACTGGAGCGTGATCTGCACTCAAAAAATCAAAACCTCACAGACTGCAGTGAACACTGAAACACAACTATTCACTATCTGTGAAAAGCTCCTTTGTGTAGTTCTATAGTGTTTGCAACCAATGTATTGTATACGGATGGAAGCGCGTCACACTAATAGATTAGATTTTTTTCCACTAAAATGGAGCAGCACCAATTAGAGAAAAATGTGAAGGATGAGGCAGTGACACACGCTCAGCAGACTACAACCGGCAGTGGTTGAAGAACTAACTGGAGCGTGATCTGCACTCAAAAAATCAAAACCTCACAGACTGCAGTGAACACTGAAACACAACTATTCACTATCTGTGAAAAGCTCCTTTGTGTAGTTCTATAGTGTTTGCAACCAATGTATTGTATACGGATGGAAGCGCGTCACACTAATAGATTAGATTTTTTTCCACTAAAATGGAGCAGCACCAATTAGAGAAAAATGTGAAGGATGAGGCAGTGACACACGCTCAGCAGACTACAACCGGCAGTGGTTGAAGAACTAACTGGAGCGTGATCTGCACTCAAAATATCAAAACCTCACAGACTGCAGTGAACACTGAAACACAACTATTCACTATCTGTGAAAAGCTCCTTTGTGTAGTTCTATAGTGTTTGCAACCAATGTATTGTATACGGATGGAAGCGCGTCACACTAATAGATTAGATTTTTTTCCACTAAAATGGAGCAGCACCAATTAGAGAAAAATGTGAAGGATGAGGCAGTGACACACGCTCAGCAGACTACAACCGGCAGTGGTTGAAGAACTAACTGGAGCGTGATCTGCACTCAAAAAATCAAAACCTCACAGACTGCAGTGAACACTGAAACACAACTATTCACTATCTGTGAAAAGCTCCTTTGTGTAGTTCTATAGTGTTTGCAACCAATGTATTGTATACGGATGGAAGCACGTCACACTAATAGATTTGATTTTTTTCTAATATAATGGAGCTGCACCAATTCCACTAAATAAAATAAAAAAAAAGAGTCAGTGACACGTGCAGATGCCTACAAACAGCGGTGGATGCAGAGCAAACTGCAGCGTCACCTGCACTGTCACACACACACCTTGCACAGAGCTGTTAAAACAACACTGGCAAAATGAAGCTTTACACAGCGGTTGGTAAACTAGCCTGCCTCAAGCACAGTAGTACACAAAATCGCAATATGTAACTGTCCCTCAGAGTTAGCAGAGTAGCGTTCTGTCCCTTACTGAGTTCACAGCACAGTGACGCTAAAATGGCGGCGGCGCCTTTTATAGTGCATTCTGACATCATTTCAGCAGCCAATCACAGCCATGCCATTAGTTAAGATGACCGCAGCATTACAGGATGTGCCCACACTTCGTAGGATTCCTCATTGGCTGACTAAAATCACATTGCCTCTCAAAGAATTATGGGAACTTCCGATTCCGGTATACGATATGGGAAAAGTATCGGAATTAAGTATCGGAATTCCGATAACGCGAATATCGGCCGATACCCGATACTTGCGGTATCGGAATGCTCAACACTACTTATTACGCTTCCGAAATTCTTGACGCTGAGCCCCAGAAACAACCCCATCACACTGCATGGGCTCAGGGGCCCGTTCGAAAGGCAACACAACCTCAACAATTTGTATAGCCAATGACATAGAATCATTGCGCCCTGAGGGAACAGGAAATCCCACCATAACATCTTTTACGGTCTCTGCCAGCCCTTTCCGAAAAAGAGCCGCGAGTGCGTCATCGTTCCATTTAGTAAGAACTGCCCATTTTCGTAATTTCTGACAATATAACTCGGCCCCTAGAGAAAAAGAGGAAAAAATAAATAAAAAAAACTGACAACTTTTTTTTTTTTGCTATTCTTTCCTTCCTTTGAATACCCTAAGATTACGGTTAGGCCGGTGATTCTGTTATGATTTGGCAGCTGAGGAGGACAGAAGCAAAAACAGCCAAGACAACCAATCACCCAGAGAGGTTGGGAACTAATGGGTTGCAGACCTCTAAACTAACCGCACAACTAGAAGCAGCCGTGGGACGTACCTACGGTGACCTAGACGCCTCGACACAGCCAGAGAGTTAGCTAAGCCTAAAGATAGAAAGAGGAAAGCTAACCGCCCCGGAGTAGCGTCCCAAAGGAATAGGTAACCCCCACACATATAATGGCGGTTAGACAAGATGAAATACAAACGCAGGCAGAAAATAGAGTAAGCAAACGCTGGGGCCAAAAACTGTCTAGATAGGACAGGACAGGAAAGAATACTGTCTGCAACCCAGCAAAACCCTAGGAAAAATTCCAACACTTCTGATTCCAAAAAAGCTGAGACCACACGATCTCGCCCCCGCTAAATCAAATCTCTGGTGTGAACAAGCAGCTACCCCGCAGCCACTGAAATAACATGGACAGAGCAATTGAACAGAAATAAATGAGAAACAGAGACCAACGCAGGCCTCAGCAAGGGGACCCGTCTGACCACACACAGAAAGGCAGCAAAAACAAATAAAAGTAAAACCACAGAAGCAAGCAGAAAATAACATCTGAATTTTTGCAGGAGACAGCAGAAAACCAGCTGACATCCAAACTGGACCAGGAAGAGAAACTAATCACCGGCGAGGATCATGGGAAAGTTACTCCCTTAAATCCCCCAGTCATGACTCCCAGATTGCCAATCGTCAGCAGCTGAAAGGTCTCTGTCAGTCAAGACTGGTTCAATAATATCAACAGCCACCAGAGGGAGCCCCAACTCAGAATCCAGAGAGTTCACAACACCAGTGGTCTTGATGTAAGAAGAGGCTGCTCACACACGCTGTGCACCCTGTCTATCTGATCTAGTACTGGAAATAACAATGGTGTCGAGGTAAGAAGAGGCTGCTCACACTGCTGCCCACTCTGTCTTTCTAATCTAAAATGGAGAGACCAGGGGTGCTGAGGTAAGAAGAAGCTTCTCTTTTTGATAATTTGTTAAGCATTTTTTAGTAGGTATTGCAAACATAAAAATAATTCTGTTGTTTTGGATTTTTTTTCACTTAACAGTATTTACCACATGGGGATAATTAATCTTAGATTTTAATACACCATTTTTTATAGATGTGGCGATACCAATTAAGTTTATTTTTTTACTATTTTCATTTTTAATCTTGGAAAAAGGGGGTAATTAGAATTTTATATTTTAAAATTTTGAAAAAAATTGTTTTACAATTTTTACATTATTTTTTAGTCATTTAAACCTGCGATTGTCTAATCACATACACTACATACTGCAAAACCACAGTATTCACAGGAATACCAAGATGTCAGTGATGGAGGCCTGCCATGAGAACACAGTGGGTTACTGTGATCGAGTCACGGAGGGCCAATTGGACCTGTTTCAAACTCGTATCGGGAACTGCTCTAATTAAACGCCATTGTCAGAGATTTAGAATATCATTCAAAATGGCTAAAAGCAGTGGCTAGAGCTCAGCTTCTGCTGCTTTTAGAAGCAGATACCAGTTATGTAATATGGCAGGCATCTACCGCTTGTGGAGGGATCTCAGCATCTTGTGTGTCCCACCCTCACTTGCCACTGGTCCCAATGTATGTTTTGTGCTTTATTATTAATGCTTTCTCTGAAACTTCTGCCTCCCCCTGAGACGAATCTCAGACGAGATGCTCATCACGCCTTATGGCAGAAACTCTTCACTTACTGTAAAAATACGAAAAAAATGAAACACTATGCATACAGAAGTTTTCAAATATCACTCTGACTGCCAATAGAAGCACTGTTGACAAGACAGTCTTAATAAATGGCTTAAAATAAAATGCAATGTGTCCTCACAATAGTGCTGATAGCCCTTATTCTCTCTGCAGCAACAATAACATATTCTTTCCCAATTTGAAACTACTGTTTCAAGTGTAGCTCAGGCTCATTACAATCTGCAATATTCACATCTCTTATCTTCAGCCAAAATGTGTCTAAAACCTTTATTTCAATTTAGCAGCAGCTGGGTTTTCTGGATGGAGCACCTGTGAACTCCTGCTGTTCTACTGTTCATTTTCCAAAAACTGGCAAATCAAAGTTCTATTTAGTGAAAAACATTGACTCCTTGGGCTAGTTTTACTAAATGACAAAAAAAACAATTAATAAGAAAAATCATCCATCCATATTTCTAAATGTACAGCCTGAAAACAATCCACTGTTGTACATTTTCCAAAAGAGCCATATTTAACACCTTAGTGACAGAGCCAATTTGGTACTAAATGACCAAGCCAATTTTTACAATTCTTCACTTTATGAGGTTATAGCTCTGGAACGCTTCAACGGATCCCACTGATTCTGAGTAGAGATGAGCAGACATCTGGATGTTTGGGACCAGCTGGTTCGGCCAAACAGTTACAAAAAGTTCGGGTTCGGGTACCAGAACAGTACTCAGACCCGAACCCGGATCCCATTCACTTGAATTGGGGCCCCGAACATCCAGTGTTTGCCACGCTGTCATGTGCATGACAGAGAGGCAAACACTGCTTCTGATCAGTGGTAAAATCATCCCCGGCGGTCAGAGACCCGCGGTTCCAATGCTGTCAAAAGACAGCATGAGCACTCAGCTTTGATCGGAGGTATAAAGTTTACCTCCGGTCACTGGTGTCAGTTGATGGGACTACTGATCTCATCATCCGACACCTGCAGCCGCTAATAACAGTGAGCACTGGAGCGATGGATGGGAGTACTCATCAGCCAGCTCCTACATTGTAAATAAGTAATTAAAAAAACCCCGGCATGGGTTCCCCTGTATTTTTGCTAACAGCCAGGCAAAACTCACAGCTGGGGCTGCAACCCTCAGTTGTCAGCTTCGGCAAGGCTAGTTATCAGGAATAGAGGGGTCCCCAGGCTGTTTTTTTAAATCATTTAAATATATAATTTAAAAAAGGGCATAGGCCCCCCATTTTTAACAACCAGCCTTGCTAAAGCAGACAGCTGTGGGCTGGTATTCACAGGCTGGTAAGGGGTTTTAGATATTGCCCCCGGCCTAACAATAGCAGTCCACATGCCCAGAAAAGGTACATCTATTAGATGCGCCAATTCTGGCACTTTGCTCAGCACTTCCCACTTGCCCTGTAGTGGTGGCAAGTGGGGTTCATATCTGTGAGGTTGATGTCACCTTTGTATTGTCAGGTGACATCATGCCCCAAGGTTAGAAATGGAGAGGCGTAAATAAGACACCCCCATTACTAACCCCATAGTCACATTGTAAGAAAACACACACCAAGAATAAAGTCCTTTAATTGAAAGAATGACACATATTCCTTTAATAATCTTTATTAACCATACTTATGACCTTGCCTAATTCCACAGAAGCCCTCGATCTCCTGTAATAAAACTAAAATAATAAAACAGCAATATACCGTACCTGTCCGTCGTTCTGTCCCACACCATAATCCATGTCTGGGAGAGAAATAGTTTTCAACATGGACGGTGCCAAGATGCGACCGTCCAGGCTAAGAACCACTGGTGAATGAGCTGCTGCGAGGGCATTGTCAGTGACTAGCGAAGACGTCACTGAGGCTGCGTTCCCAAACGGGCTGAACTGTGATGACCTCGGTGAGATCCTCGTTAGCACCATGAGAAAACCTATCACGCTGCTAGCGGGGATCTCACTAAGGTCACCGCAGTTCAGACCGGCTGGGAACAGAGCCTCAGTGACCGGATGTAGCCTCGATGACATCACCACCAGTCACTGAGGCCACGCTCGCAGCCACTCAGTCACCAGTGGTTCTCAGCCTGGACAGTTGCATTTTTATTCCTTTATACCATAGAATATAGCAAGGTATAAAAAGAGCCATATCTCTGGAACCATATGACATACAGTGACAAGCAAAAGTGTAACAATGTTTTGAACTTTTGATTTCAGGGTCCATATCTCACCATCCACCACCAGCTTTGAACTTGTGACTATCATCATTTTATAGAAAATCATCTTGGCTATCTCATGTATAAATTTGACTTGTAACTATTTAGCATATGATAGTTATGCAGATTCTTGTCATGTCACTGCTTTGTTACTGTTTTGCTCCTGGTTGTGGATAAATATCTTTCTTCCTGAATGCTACAAAATACAACCTGCTCTCACATTCCATAATAGCTCAGTGTATTATTTGGTTGATTCCCAAGTGAAAGGTCACTGTTCGAATCGGGGAGCAGCCATGAAGACAGTTTCCCATGGAAAGAGAAACAGCATCGTTCAGCTCATCGATAGCAGTCTCTTGGCCAAGAAAATTGTCAAACTGCATCATGTGAGTGCCATGACAGTTGGAAGAATGCAAAATTAAGTCCGTTCATCCATTCAGAAGCAAAAAGCTGGACATCCAGGCAAAATATCGGAGTCAACAAGTCAACTCATCCCGAGGTCTATCAGTTCTGGTGCGACAAACACGGCAGTGGATGTTAGGGTTCGAGTTCCCGCTGCTGCACAAGGGGAGTCTCGAACCAGCCCCGCTGCGGTCTCCCATTCATCTCTGGCCGCAGTGGAGCCTGCTCTGCAGAGACGTCGGTCCAAGCGTCTTGCCCACTCCAGTACTGTGCAGTGACTTGCTGCTGCCTTTCCTGGATCTGCTATTATAGCCAGTGCTGGAGCAGACGTCTTTGGGACAAAGTCCTGCGTTTTCCCTTCTGAGCATGCCCAGAGTGAGATCTCTCATTGGAGATCAGGGGTCACATGCTCAGGTACTGCAGCAGCTCCTATTGGTCTGCCAGGAAGGTCCTGTGACTACTGTTGTTCTGGAACAAGCTTCATTGGTCCTTGTTTCTGGCAGGTCCTGTAGCTGTTACTATAAAAGGGTAGCATGGCTGGGCCTCCATGCGCTAATATCAACCATTGTATGCTATGCGCCAGTGTGGTCATGTGTGTGTGTGGTTAGGGACCCAGCTGAAATAAGCCACTAGAATACCGACTTAATCGGTGAGGAGTTTGGTGTGCTAGCTGGTCAGGGTCGGCGTCCTAGATGCCCTAGATTACCGGCATAACCGGTGAGGAGTTTTGATTGCCGTATTCAGGGTCTGGCGTTCAGACGCCATAGATTGTGGGTGACTCCGGCGAGGACATTAGCACATGATCACGCTTTATGTACGCTTAGCACTTAACTGTGTACCTGAGAGCCTGACAGGACACAGCACTTTTTCTCAGCATCCCTGTGACGTAACAGGGTTCGCTTTCAACGCTAGACAGCGCCCTAGCGTGTTTTCTTTGCGACTCAGTTGTGTTTAGTGAGTTCGCACACATCGCCATATAGCGCTGCGGCTCTCCTTCTAGCGGCTCTGTGGAGTAACAGAGTTCGCACTTATTGCCACAGCGTGTTACGGCGTTTATGTTGGCGACTCTGCGGGATAACAGAGTTTGCTTCTTACGCCATTTTACTAGCAGCAGGCTCCGTCTGCACGGTGGACCCCGGGCTGCGAACGCACCTCTCCACATCTTATATTTGGTGCGTTCCGCAGACCCTAACATAATATTAGCGCCAGGGTCTGGCTAGTAAAATGGCGGATGAACAGCGTTTACAGCTGTACATCCAGCAGCTGGAGGGTAGGTTGGCGGCTCTTGAGCGCACAACCTCAGCTGTGGATGTTACCGCAGTCGCTGTTCAGGCTGCTAGCGTAGCTGCAGCCAGTTTGTCCTCTGCCACCTCTGTCCCTACATTGTCCCACCTCCCGCTTCCAGACAAGTTTGCTGGTGACAGCAAGCAATGTCGGGGATTCGTGAGTCAGTGCTCCATACACCTCGAGCTTCTGGCTGCACGTTTCCCCACGGATCGGGCACAAGTGGGCTTTGTGATAGCTCTTCTGTCGGGCAGAGCGTTGGAGTGGGCAATGCCGCTGTGGGAGCGCGACGACCGTGTGGTGCGGAGTGCTTCTAGTTTTCTGGAGGCTCTGAAAAAGGTTTTTCTAGGACCTCAGATCACCCACGATACGGCGCTCAAACTGCTGGCAAGTACCCAGGGTTCGGCTTTGGTCAGCCAGTTTGCTGTCCAATTTCGGACTCTGGCCTCGGAATTAGAGTGGCCAGATAAAGTCCTCATTCCCGTGTTCTGGAGAGGACTGGCGGGTCATGTGAAAGACGCCTTGTCTACCAGAGAGATTCCTGCCACACTGGAGAAGCTTATCGCTATTTCCACCCGCGTCGACCTCCGTTTCCACGAGCGGAGGCTGGAACGTGCCCAGTGTAGGCAGAGGGTTCGGTTGGCTCCAACCTTCACCACCCCTCTGGAGTCGCCCGTTCAGGCGCCCAACCTTCAGGAGGTTGCTCCTGCAGGATCTAAATCTCGGGTCACTCGTCCATCCCCGATTTGTTATATTTGCCAGCAGCAGGGACATTTTGCCAACCGATGTCCACAGCGGCTGAATAAACGGTCGCGCCCAGTAACCGTAGGAACAGGGTCACTGGACGCCATGAGTTTTGCCCCTAAAGTGCTCCTCAAGGGGATAATTACCCACGGTTCTACCACCCTACCCGTCAAGCTGTGTGTGGATTCTGGGGCAGAGGGGAATTTTATGTCATCCTCCTTTGCTTCTCGCCACCCCATGCCTTTGGTGTTGCTGGCTGAACCAGTATCGGTACGGGTGTTGAACGGAGCAATTCTGCCCTCACAAATCACCCATCAGTCTGTCCCACTCACCTTGTCTATGTCTCCTTCCCATCAGGAGAATATATCATTTTTTATCCTCCCTGAGGGTATAGATGAGGTTTTGTTGGGATTACCCTGGCTCCGCCACCACTCTCCCCATATTGAGTGGTCTTCAGGGAGAATTCTGGGTTGGGGTAATTTATGTAAAGGCAGATGCATTAGGGACAGCGTGCAGGTCAACACCACTGAGATACCCATAGACCTCTCTCCTCTTCCCAAGGTCTATTGGTCTTATGCCGACGTTTTCTCGAAGAAGGCTGCGGAGACTCTTCCGCCTCATCGCCCCTATGACTGTCCTATCGACCTCTTGCCTGGAGCTGAGCCTCCTAGAGGAAGGGTTTATCCCCTCTCTCTTCCTGAGACAGAGGCCATGTCCCAATATATTCAGGAGAACTTGGCAAGGGGATTCATTAGGAAGTCGGTGTCACCAGCGGGAGCGGGTTCTTCTTTGTGCAGAAGAAGAACGGAGAATTACGTCCGTGCATTGATTATAGGGGTCTCAACGCTATCACCGTGAAAAATAAATATCCTTTGCCGCTAATCTCTGAGCTCTTTGACAGGCTTCGGGGAGCAAGGGTATTTACTAAGTTAGACCTGCGGGGTGCGTATAACCTGATTCGCATCCGTGAGGGGGACGAATGGAAGACGGCATTTAACACCAGGGATGGGCATTATGAATATCTGGTAATGCCCTTTGGGCTCTGTAACGCCCCAGCTGTCTTCCAAGACTTTGTGAATGACATCTTCCGGGATATGTTGACCACCTCGGTGGTAGTCTATCTGGATGACATTCTCATCTTTTCTCCAGATATGGCCTCCCACCGGAGAGATGTCTGCAAGGTCTTCGACCTCTTGCGAGCAAATTCCCTATATGCGAAGTTGGAGAAGTGCATGTTTGAGCAGGAGTCTCTACCTTTCCTGGGCTATATCATCTCCACCCAGGGATTGGCTATGGATCCTACCAAACTACAGGCTGTGATGGATTGGCAAGAACCCCACTCCCTTAAGGCGGTGCAGCGCTTTATGGGGTTCATTAACTACTATCGCCAATTCATTCCCCACTTCTCTACTTTGGTAGCTCCCTTGGTAGCCCTCACCAAGAAGGGAGCTAATCCCAAGTTGTGGTCAGAGGAGGTCACAAAGGCGTTCTCCTCCATCAAGTCGCATTTCGCCAGTGCTCCCATCTTACATCGCCCCGATGTCGATAAACCGTTTATCTTAGAGGTGGATGCCTCTTCTGTTGGTGCTGGAGCAGTCCTCTTTCAAAAGGATGCCCAGGGTCGGAAGCATCCCTGCTTCTTCTTTTCCAAGACCTTTACACCAGCAGAGAGGAATTATTCCATCGGAGACAGGGAGTTACTGGCTATGAAGTTGGCCTTCTCCGAGTGGAGACATCTTCTGGAGGGGGCTCGCTTCCCCTTCCAAGTATTCACGGACCACAAGAACTTGGTGTATTTGCAGACAGCCCAGCGGCTAAATTCCCGTCAGGCCAGATGGTCCTTGTTTTTCTCCCGGTTCCATTTCACCCTCCATTTCCTCTCCGGTGAGAAGAACATTCGCGCAGACGCTCTATCCCGCTCCGTGGTGTCCTCTGAGGAGGTGGAGGAGGAGCCTCGGCTTATTGTCCCCACAGAAAGCCTAAGAACGGTGGCTCCGGTTTCGCTTGAGTCTGTGCCTCCGGGCAAGACTTTTGTGCCCATCAATTTGCGACCGGAAGTACTCTCTTGGGCACATTCGTCCAGGGTGGGTGGACATTTTGGGACAAAAAGGACTTCTGAGTTGCTGGCGAGAACATACTGGTGGCCGCAGATGGCCCGTGACGTCAGGGAATACGTTCAGGCGTGCGTCTCCTGCGCCAAGAATAAGTCCCCTCGACAACGGCCAGCTGGGTTACTTTTCCCTTTACCGGTGGCAGACAGGCCTTGGGAGATGGTCGGGATGGATTTTGTGGTGGGCTTACCAAAGTCTCGGGGCTGCACCATCATCTGGGTGATACCGACCACTTCTCCAAAATGGTGCACTTAGTGCCGTTACCACGGTTACCGTCTGCACGGGCCTTGGCAGCATTATTCATTAGGCATATTTTCCGCCTTCACGGTATGCCAGACAAAATTGTCAGTGATCGAGGTCCCCAGTTTGCATCTCGGTTCTGGAGAGAGCTGTGTCGTTTACTCAGCATTGAGTTGAATCTCTCCTCTGCATACCATCCTGAGACGAATGGGTTGGTAGAGAGGGCCAACCAGACCTTGGTCACATACTTGCGACATTTTGTCTCTGCCAGGCAGGATGACTGGGCATCCTTGCTACCGTGGGCTGAGTTCGCTCTAAACAATGCTGTGGCTGACTCCACCGGACAGACCCCATTCCTCCTGAACTTCGGTCAGCATCCGCGGGTACCAGTGCCCATGCCCGTGTCTTCCGCCGATTCCTGGGTGCAGACTGGGCTGTGGAGGCACGGGACATTTGGGACCGCACACAGGATGCCATTCAGGCCTCCAAAGAGAGGATGAGGTCTTCGGCCGATGCCCATCGGCGCCCCGCTCCTACATTTGCTCCGGGTGACCTAGTGTGGCTTTCTGCCCGAAACATCAGGCTACGTGTAGAGTCCACCAAGTTGGCACCTCGCTTTTTGGGCCCCTTTAAAGTTCTTGAGCAGGTGAACCCGGTGGTTTACCGCCTAGCCCTTCCGCCTCGCTTTGGTATCACTGACACCTTTCACGTGTCCCTCCTGAAACCCGTGGCCATTTCCCGGTTTTCCGAGTCATCTGCCGGGACGTCGGGTTCATCTACCGACGATCATGAGGTGAACGCCATTGTTGGGTACAAGGTGGTACGAGGCAAAAAATTTTATTTGGTGAATTGTAGGGGTTATGGGCCTGAGGATAGGTCCTGGGAGCCTGCCGAGCATGTTCACGCTCCGCAGCTCATCGTTGCCTTTGAGCGCAGCGAGGCCCAAAGAAGGGGGGCCATGTTAGGGTTCGAGTTCCCGCTGCTGCACAAGGGGAGTCTCGAATCAGCCCCGCTGCGGTCTCCCATTCATCTCCGGCCGCAGTGGAGCCTGCTCTGCAGAGACGTCGGTCCAAGCGTCTTGCCCACTCCAGTACTGTGCAGTGACTTGCTGCTGCCTTTCCTGGATCTGCTATTATAGCCAGTGCTGGAGCAGACGTCTTTGGGACAAAGTCCTGCGTTTTCCCTTCTGAGCATGCCCAGAGTGAGATCTCTCATTGGAGATCAGGGGTCACATGCTCAGGTACTGCAGCAGCTCCTATTGGTCTGCCAGGAAGGTCCTGTGACTACTGTTGTTCTGGAACAAGCTTCATTGGTCCTTGTTTCTGGCAGGTCCTGTAGCTGTTACTATAAAAGGGTAGCATGGCTGGGCCGCCATGCGCTAATATCAACCATTGTATGCTATGCGCCAGTGTGGTCATGTGTGTGTGTGGTTAGGGACCCGGCTGAAATAAGCCACTAGAATACCGACTTAATCGGTGAGGAGTTTGGTGTGCTAGCTGGTCAGGGTCGGCGTCCTAGATGCCCTAGATTACCGGCATAACCGGTGAGGAGTTTTGATTGCCGTATTCAGGGTCTGGCGTTCAGACGCCATAGATTGTGGGTGACTCCCGCGAGGACATTAGCACATGATCACGCTTTATGTACGCTTAGCACTTAACTGTGTACCTGAGAGCCTGACAGGACACAGCACTTTTTCTCAGCGGCCCTGTGACGTAACAGGGTTCGCTTTCAACGCTAGACAGCGCCCTAGCATGTTTTCTTTGCGACTCAGTTGTGTTAAGTGAGTTAGCACACATCGCCATATAGCGCTGCGGCTCTCCTTCTAGCGGCTCTGTGGAGTAACAGAGTTCGCACTTATTGCCACAGCGCGTTACGGCGTTTATGTTGGCGACTCTGCGGGATAACAGAGTTTGCTTCTTACGCCATTTTACTAGCAGCAGGCTCCGCCTGCACGGTGGACCCCGGGCTGCGAACGCATCTCTCCACATCTTATATTTGGTGTGTTCCGCAAACCCTAACAGTGGAGGTGGCTCATATGCTTCATAATAGTGAGATGACAGACATTGATGCAAGCACCGTGCATTGCACATTACAAAAATCTGGAGTGGTGGCCCAAAAAAAAAAATGAAGAAGCCTGAACTTCAGTATTGTCATAAGAAGTGTCGGTTCGAGTTTGCAAACAAGTACAAAAAGTGGACATTTAAAGTTTTAAAACGGGTGATTTGGAGCAATGACATGAAGTCTATTGACTCGGCTCTGATAGGTGCAAATGGGTCTGAAAGGAAAAAATTGAAAAAATGGCTAACGGATTTAGAAATTGAAGGAAATGTCAAGTTTGATGGAAGAAGCCTGATGATATGGGGTTGTTTCACAGCAAAAGACATTGTATACTTGACCAAGATCTTTCGTGGTTTTAATGCTGGCTCCCCAAACATCTCCATGGGTTCAGTGATGGTCACAGGATCAGATCTGTATTCTCCCAGCTAGGGCCATGGTCCCTTAAGTTGGCATCCTGTAGAATGTCAAATCTGTGTTCCCCATGATGGTGCCACGGTGCCTTGGCTGTTGTTCTGTAAAGACTTTTCCTGCATTCCTCTTGATGGAGCCATGTTGTCTTGGCTGTTGTTCAGTAGAGTCTCTCCTGATGGAGCCATGATGCCCTGGCTGTTGTTTTGTAGAGTCTCTTTCATGGAGCCATGGTGTCCTGGCTGTTGTTTTGTAGCATGTCTCTGGAAACAGAGGCAGATCCCTTTTATAGTTCATAGCTCTTATTCACTCATTTTTCCACAGGATTGGGGGAAGGTGACAGGAGGTCAACTCTCATTGTTTGAGTATTTAAGCAATCTGCATAGTTTGCCCTCCATTGATAATATGTTAGCATCCTTCAAAATTAATTACTTCCTACACTTAGGTACTTTGGGTATGAAAAGGACGACATAGTGTTCCAACAGTACAACAACACGAAGCATACGTTGAAATTGACGAAAAAAAAGGTTCAATGACAATAAACTAGAGGTGCTGTAATGGCCCCCACAGTCCCCTGACATCAGCCCAATCAAACACTTGTGGGTAGAATTGAAGACAAAACTGTATACATACCCAAGAAAGTCAACCAGTATGCACCAACTTTGGGAACATGTAGAGGAGACCTGAGATCAAATTTCGGTTGACACATTTTGAATCTGATCGAGAGATTGACCAGAAAGATTCAGGCACTGTTGAAAGCCAAAGGTGGATTTACAAAATACCAACAAAATAGCAAAAATTAAAATTTAGATCTTTAGGAGCAAAATAGTAACAATGCAATGACATGACAAAAATCTGCATAACTAATCATATGCTAAATTGTTGCAAGTCAAATTTAAGTATGAGATATCCAAGATAATTGTCTATAAAATAATGGCAGTCTCAAGTTCAAAGCAGCTAATGAGATATTGAGCCTGAAAATCAAACATTCAACACATTGTTACCCTTTTGCTCTTCACTGTATGTGTTTTTTTCAGTGTGTTAAGAAACATAGAGTGTTTGTCATAGAGTGTGAAAACTGACTCTTGAAATTGATGTTTGTGAATTGTTGAATGGCTTTTGTATACCTCTTCTTTCAGCTCTTACAGTTATTATCTGCTATTTTTGGAGGACAGGGAGGAACGATCATTGAATAATCAATGTTTGCCAATATGTTGATTACCTATTGTACCAGGCCACAACATCCACGACACCATGGCCCCATCAGGAGAGACACTACAGAACAACAGCCAAGACACCATGGCTCTATCAAGAGGAATGCAGGAAGAGTCTTTACAGAACAACAGCCAAGGCACCATGGCATCATCAAGGGGAACAGAGATTTGACAATCTACAGGAGTGTTCCCCAACTCCAGTCCTCAAGGCCCACCAACAGGTCATGTTTACAGGATTTCCTTTGTATTGCACAGGTGATGCAATTATCACCTGTGCAATACTAAGGAAATCCTGAAAACATGACCTGTTGATGGGCCTTGAGGACTGGAATGGGGAACCCTGATCTACAGGATGCAAGCTTAAGGGACCACGGCCCTAGCTGTGAGAATACAGATCTGCTACATTGACCATGACTGAACCCATGGAGATGTTTGAAGAAGCCAGGTTTGGACCCTCCGGTCATCTGGCCCCATGGATATGTTTTGGGAAGCCAGTTTGGGACCCTACAGTCACGTGGCTACATGGAGATATTCGGAGAAGCCAGGCTGGGACCCTCCAGTCACCTGGCCACGTGCCTCAATGGACTGTCAACTTCCTAAGCTTGTCGTTACCTCCTCTCTGTGGGTGCCGCTAAAAGTGGTGTGCCACTGGTGGTGATAATCGGCCCTGGAAGTCCCAAAGTTGCAGCTGCTCTAATCCCGGCAAGTAAGCGAAAGGGTGAGACTCTGTAATTTTTCCAGATCTTGGGTACTTTTCCAAGACTGTTCTATATGTTATTATATTTTAATGGGTCAATAAATTATCGTTACACTGTTTTACCTTCACCCCGGGTTGTCTGAGCAGTATTATGCCCAGGGAAAAAAGTGCGGGATTCAGTGGAATGAATCCTGGTCCATGCAGTCTCGGGCCAGCAGACGAGAGCACCCACTTACCCTTGTGTCTCCACACATATTAACATGTCTATCAATCCTGTGATATTCATAATTAAATAACTTTTTTCTTGGTTTTGCAATTTCTAATGCTGAGAAGGGTCTATTTGCTGTTAGAAAAATATTTAGAATTGAGAGTCCTCAGTGTTTGATACTTTTTAATGGCTAACTAAAAAGATGGTAACAAATTGCAAGCTTTCGAGACTACTCAGGTCTTTTCATCAGGCAAAGACTAAAACAAAATCTGAAGAATCACATATTTATACACAACACAGTAGAAACAATGCAATAGGTAAGACAAGTGACATGAAGCAGAACTGTCATTATGGGAGATAGAGAAGAATATAAATATTGGAACAGTTCATAGATAAGGAGTGTGAAAATTTTATTATCCTCTGATTGGGGTCTGGTGTTGTGATGCCCTGAGAAGGTATGAAGAGCAAATTCCTTAATTGATGTAAAAAGACATAAATCCATGCGACACATTCATTCCAGCACTGAGAGCGTCAAAGGTCGTCATGAGTTTATATTCCCAAACTTTTCTGTCTCTCTCAGACTTAAAATAAGCTTTTAATACAAGCAATTTCATGTCCATCATGCTATGACCGGGGATGCAAAAGTGTTTGGCCACAGGTAGATCCATTCTTTTTTCTCTTATTGGCGATGAGAATTCATCTTTGTTCTCAGTTTTTGCCCGGTCTCCCCCACATACAGACCCCCAGTTGGACATTTAGTACAAATAATTAGGTACACCACATTAAATGTGATGCAGCTGAAAGTACCTGAAATCTTGTAGTCCTGATGTGAGTTGGGGATCTTTATCTTGTCCGTGGTCATTATAAATGGACAGGTTTTACATTTTTTCTTGTTGCAAGGAAAGGTTCCTGCAGCTGTTGGGGAGGACAGGGAGCTTCTGACAATGATGCTTCTTAGATTTGAGGACTGCCTAAAACACAGTAGTGGGGTGTCTGGAAACATGGATTGTAATCGGGCATCTTTTTGTAGTAAAGGTTGTAGTTTCCGTGCAGCTCCCCTTAGCACCTCCAGATTTGGATTGTAGGTGCTCACTAGAGGCACCCGGTTATTTTCTTCTTTAGCTTTGTAATGTAGCAGGTGATTCCTTGATATTCTGGTGGCTCTTGTAATTTGGTTTTCAATTGTTCTTGGATGGTAGCCCTGATTCAAAAAGGTCTTTCTGAGGCGACCAAGGTGTTCATCTCTATCCATGGGGATGGAACATATATGATTGTATCTGATAGCTTGACTGTAGACAATAGAGTTTTTTATGTGTTTTGGATGGAAACTGTCCCATTTAAGGTATGTTGGACGGTCGATTTGCTTCTGATACAGGGATGTCACTATTTCATTGTTCTGTAGCTTAATGATGGTGTCTAAAAAGTTAATTTCAGTGCTGGAGTAGTTGAGTGTTAAGTTCATGGTGGGATGAAATTGATTAAACTGTTTGTGGAACGTCTTTAGCTGTTGCTCAGACTCCGTACAGATGATTAAAATATCATCAATGTAGCGATAGTAGGCCCGAGGCCTGATGGGACATAAGGACAAAAAGTCGCTTTCAAGCTTCGCCATGAAAAGATTTGCATACGGTGGAGCCATTTTACTTCCCATAGCTGTGCCATTCTCTTTTTTTGCTGTTAGAAGTTGTTTTTTTGCAAGACTATGCCTACTTCTCTATACAAAGAGGAAGAAAAAATTCTGAAATCTTACGTTTAATTCACCTTAAAAGTTAGCCCTCACGCTTAGCATTCCTCAAATGTATGTGCTACTCTGCAGCCTCACTTATATTTGGCAGTTGCTTTTGTTAAGAGATAAACTTTTTAGTTGTATCCAAGGCATATCTTGATCAGCGAGACAAAAGCTAAGTAGTGATACTGCTCTAAATTATTTGTCATTAATTACTAGAACATTTCCACATACAAACTTCCTCACATAGCAATTATATTTGATTTATTTTGATCGTTATGTGAGGGTAACTCAGGTCACTAAATAATATGCTCTGCCCACACACGTTTAGCTCAATAATAAATTCTCATATCTAGGGTATTATTTAGTAACGTGCCTGTAGGCCACGCTTAGTCACATTTATTTTATTAATGTAGATGCTACTGTGAATGTAAATCACAGGCGTGAATGGGAGTTAAGGTAAATAGTAGCTGAGGTTCTTTCTAAACTCAGATTGTAGCATAGATTATTTCTACTTCAGTGATATTTTATTGTGCTTTGCACAGTATACGATTTATGGAAAGCAGAGGAAAATATATCTTTTATTAACTGGAACAGTTTTTGTTCAATTAGCAGCTTGTAGGAAATTAGTTTTTTATGTCAATTTTTAGGGTCAATAAATAGAGATAACATCAGTGCTAAAGCTGAGGATTGCTGGTGTAACATGGGCCCCAAGTTCTGGGTGCCAGAAGCCACTCTGGAAATACAAGACCAGAACAACAAACTGAATCTTCACACCAGGCAAAGGAAAATGTAGCTACGACTCTAATAACATCTCATAGCTATTAAAGATTGGGGTACTTCTCCCCTCTAAAAGTCTTTTGTTTAAAGGTATTGTCCGGGATGTAAATACTGATTAGTATTACCTATTCAGGATAGGTCACCAACATGAGATCAGTGGATGTCTAAAACCACTCACTAACCAGCTGATATCTGGATCACCCGCCAGGGCAGTGGGGTACTCGATATCGGCCGCTTATTAAAGGGGAAATGTCACAGCGGCAGTGACCAGGTCCGTGGCCCTGGGCATCCAATATAAGGGGAATATTTACAGGGGATAATAGAGTTTGTAATAGAGTGTTTGTGATGCCACCTGTGGTTTCTGTTCAGAGGTGACCAGCGCTGCAGTGCAGATCCTCTGGAACTGATGGTGATGCAGCAGGAGAGGGAGAGATAGAATGTAGAAGATGGTAAGGATGTAGTATTTAACAAGGGATTTAGCAGTGCTGAGTACGTGTCGCAGGAAGAAATTGAGAGGACACAGTCAGATGCAGTTTCCAAAGCTTTACTCACAGTTCTGGTGCACATAGACGCCCACTTGGTGCCATGTCCTCCAGGTGAGGGATCCAGCCAACTTCCAGGTAGATGGAGAACACCTGTCCAGAGCTCCCTTTCAGTATGTGCCTTCCCTGGCCGTCTCATTGTGCTGATTTCTATTTCTCTTCCTTCCCAGCACCAAACAATCAGTGTCCCAGGCCAGCAGCTGAGAATCCTATCGGATAACGTGCCCAAAGCGTTTCCTTGATTCTTTCTAGCTGCCTTTCCGGAGAAGATAATTGTGGTTGTTGACTGTGGCCCCTAAAGTTGCCACAGCTGTTAGCTTGCTAGCTGAGTCCTGTTGTATGCTCCACTAGGCTAGGGGCCGAGTCCCTTCAGCGACCTGGATTTTCCACCAGCTGACGTCCGTCAGCCTGGAACGAGCCCCACGGGTAACACTTTTCCTGCCCGTACCTCTGGGAAATCCCTTTCCTCTTCAGGGAGCTTTCTTTCAGTCTTTCTGTCTGTCTAGCAGCTCCTCCAGACCAGGAGACTGCTGTACGGTTCTATCTCTTCCTGCCTTCCCCTATGGGAAGGTTGCCTATGCACTTCTATCCCCTTCTTCCCCTACAGGAAGACTCTTCCTTTCTTCCCTCAATTCTACTTCTCAAATACTCAAGCTCCACCCAGCTTCTCACACCCTTTCCTAGCCAGCAGGGACAGGAGTGGAATCCTGTGGCTATAGTGTGTGATGGATGTAGTGTTGTGTCAGAGCCAGGTTAAATGCCTCCATCGTACATGAAAGATGGGATACCACAACTCTGGTTGAGATGCAGTACCTCTGTGGCAACTGGACCCTCAGTGGCACCACATCATTATGATTTAAAAAAGAGAAAACACAGTAGTTTGACAATAAATGGCTTCACCCAACCACTAACCATGAGTGGAGAAAAAGTTTTGGTGCTATCATTCATAGTCTCTGAAAAAAGGCCAAGAAAGCAAAAATTCTGCTGGGGTATGTAAAATTTTGAACACAACTGTATGTCATTGTTTGTTCCTCTCTTCTGATAGAACTATTCTAGCATAGCTTCAGTCAAGGAACTTGCTTTGCAATTAATCCAATCTCACTTCTTTTGTTTGTTGTTGGGATACTCTTCTTTCTACTCTCCTGAATTGGGATGAGGGAATGGATTTTTTGGTGGTCAGAGAGTGATAGCTAGAAAAATGTAACATATTATTGAAGTCTGTTTCTTTTGTATATAAATCAATTGTTAAGTTAGCATTGTAGTCCCTGCAGATCATAGTGTCCAGAAAATTAATTTTGTTGTTACTATATTGTATGGTAAAATGTAGATCCAGCCAGATGCTATTGATATATGTGTTGAAATGTAATGTATCTAATGGTCCATCCCAAATACAGAAGATGTTGTTGCTATATCTCCACCAAAGGCGGTAATGCTGGCAGAAGACTGTATTGGTTTAAACATAGTCCTCCTCAATGGATGACATGCATGCTATGGCTTGGGGAATGCCACATTTGAGCCCATCGCTGTGCCCAGTATTTGGTGGTTAAAAGTGTCTTGGAACAAAAATAAGTTTTCTTTAAGGACTAGCTCCAATAGATCATAACAGAACTGTCTGGTGTTCCCATCAACATGTGCCTCCCTTAGTAATCGATCTTCACCCTCATGTATTTCTTGTGTGTGATTGACGTGTACAGCCTGTTCACATCCCAAGTTAGTGGCTGTGGATGATGTAATGAGATTGAATAATTTTTTCAAGTCCAATAAGAAGGGGCATGTGTTTGTGACTAGTGGTGTCAAGATACGTTTTATAAATATGGCTAATGGTGATAAGATTGAATTGGTTGATAACACAATGGGTCTTCCTGGTGGTTTGTCTAGTCTTTTGTGTGTCTTTGGAAGACTGTAAAATATGGGTTGTCTGGTCAAAAATTCTGATACCTTTTGGTCTACAGTACCCTGTTGTAAGTGAAGATCTAGAACAGTCTTGATTTTGGAGGCTATATAAGGTTTCCGATTGTATGACAGGGCCCTTTAGTTGTTAAGTTGATGGTGGATTTCAGCCACATAATACTATTGGTCCATTATCACTTTTGCACCTCTGTTGTCTGCCGGTTTCATTACTTAAATTTTGCTCTTAGATAATGTATTGATCACATTTCTCTCTTGTGGGGATAAGTTGGCCATGCAATGTACCGTGCTCAGATTAAAGTCCCTCCCAAATTTGTGTATATTCCTGTCAATGAGGGAAATTAATGTCTCAAATGGGGGTGATTATCTTTGGATGCCATGAAGGTACTAGGGAATCATAACCCCAGATCTCTGAGGTCAATAAGGGAAGTGTTATTACTCATATTTTGTTTAGTGGCATGCTCAGGTTTAGAGAAATATGTCCTCAGCCATAATTACCAATAAAATCTATGTAGATTCATGTCTAGATCAAACAAGTTATACATGTATGATGGGCCATATGACAATCTCTTCTGTAACAAAGATACTTGGTAAGGCTACTTTCACACTTGCGTTTTTTTGCGCAGCGCATCGTGCGCTATCGGACGCATGCGCAATGTTCCCCTATCTTTAACATGGCAGGCGCAGGGTCTAGCGCTTGCACGCGTTCATGTGCGTTTGTCGTGCGCGGCGCATTTTCCCGGTGTGCGCCCATACGCGCCAGACGCTACATGTTGCATTTTTTTTTCCGCCCAACCGCTTTAAAAAACGCGTGCGCACGTGTGCGCATGCTATGCGCAAAAAATAACATTTCAGTCTATGGGGCGCTGGCGTGCGCATGGCTTTGCGCTCGTCAGCGCTTTTGCACGCACGCGATTTTTCTGTAAATAATGGAGCCAGAGATGATGGAGACAGATGATGGAGCCAGAGATGATGGAGGCAGAGATGATGGAGACAGATGATGGAGACAGAGATGATGGAGGCAGAGATGATGGAGCCAGAGATGATAGAGCCAGAGATGATGGAGGCAGAGATGATGGAGACAGATGATGGAGACAGAGATGATGGAGCCAGAGATGATGGAGCCAGAGATGATGGAGGCAGAGATGATGGAGACAGATGATGGAGTCAGAGATGATAGAGTCAGAGATGATGGAGGCAGAGATGACAGAGACAGAGATGATGGAGGCAGAGATGATAATGTGACAAATAGAAAACGCATGCGCCAAAAAAACGCAAACGCATGCAAAAACGCATGAAATCGCAGACAAACGCTGCGTTTTTTTGTCGAAATGCGCATGCTGATGCGACTAAATATTGCAGCGTTTACAAGCGTTTGCATGCGTTTTTTTAATGCGCTTCATGTGCACTCGAAACGCAGCGCAAAAAAACGCAAGTGTGAAAGTAGCCTAAGTGTCCAGACTTTTTGATATTTATCACAGGGGACGTTGTGTGCCTGTGATCGCCTGTGATCGCGTGGTCACTTGAGTTCTGGTTTCCCCTGTTGCACTGGCCCCATGCCTCTTCTTTCTCTTGTGCGTCCATGAGGATTTCCTAAAAAATGAATATAGGAAGGAGCCTGATTGCAACCATATCTGCTGCCATCTGAGCTGGAGGATTCTTTGGAGGTGCGACGTTGTCTGAAAGGTCTTTGGTGGTCTCTCCTCTTATTCTAGGTTCCGCATTTCTGTTAAACTTGGATCTTTTTTTCCTCTCTAAGTCCTGTCGGTAGAAGAGGAAATTTTCTTGTGTCTTTTATTTTAGGCTCTGGCGATCCTCGGGGGACATAGTGCTTGTCAGTTGAGAGTTGATTCTAGCTATTTGAGTCTTGATGTCCCCTAGGTTCTTTTGTAGGAAAGTGAGGATGGGGGGGGTCAATAAATCAAAGGAGCGTTTGTTAAGCATAGTATATGATTGAACTTGGCGCAGTACTCTTTATCTTCTCTGAAAAAGGTGGGGTGCAATGATACCCTGAGTCCTCTTGGTATTCGTTGAACACATACATATTCCACGATTGTAGCTGAATGAAGTTCTAGGTTCAGTGCTCTTTTGGATTCTCGTTCCGAGTCTCTAGATATTAGTTCCCGTGCAGGAACTTGTAGGAAGTCACTGGAAATGGTGACCTTGGAAATAATGTCAGCCGTATGTGTAGCGTTACATGAGACATTTTCATGGGACATATTCACTCAATTGATATCCTGTAGATTTATCCTTTACCTGCTTGTTAAAAGTGCTATCCAACCTGACATGTTCCCTTTAAATGATTAAAATTACTTGTAAAAGTAAGCAACTGTGCAATTTACAGTATTTGTTACTAATTTACTCTTTCTTCCTTAAAATGGAAGGATTTTTAAATTTATTGTTTGTTGCTTGTTACTTAGGTTGCCAGCCACCAATGCAGTCTACAATATCTCCTTGGAAAAGGAGCACAGCACTTGCAAGCTCTTTTTTACAGCGTTTGTAAGTGTTGCAATGAAGCTGGTAGTGCCACTATGCTCCTTCAATGTTGCAGAGGCAAACCAAACATTTGGGAGCAAACAGTTCAGTCCAAGTTTCACTGCAATGCTATTGGTCTAAATAGTCAATCAATTATGAGTGCACAGTTCCCAGGCAAGCAAAAAGCATCGGCGATATGAGCTCCTAAACTGACAGATAATGAGACAACATCTTTAAATTATGGAAAAAAGCTAACATCTAACATATTTGAAAATAAAGATATAAATCCTAAAAAGAGACATTTCTGAATGAGATAGAGATATTTTAATTATGTTATATAGTTTAGTAAATAATTAAAACCATGGTGATTTATGATGATTTACTAATTTCAGGAAAAGAATCATCTAATCCCATAATTACACAATAAACTGAACTAATTTCAAAGTATAATATTACCAGCTGTACATTATGTAATATATTGTTGAATCTAGCTAAACATTTTATTGAATCAGTAATATAGATCTATCTTTCAGATGTCAATATTGGTCTTTAGTAGATATTAAATCAATGCAGACTAGAAACCCAAAGGGGTCCGATCCATTAAGATTGACGTTTCGCACACCATACTTCATGAAGGGCTCGCTGGAGTATGATGCACAGAATTTATGAAGTGGCACTTAATGAATTTGGCACATGTTCTCAACTGGGAGCACCTCTGCGCACCTCAGCAGAAATGCTACTCTGGTCAAGTCAAAATGTTTCTCCAAACTTACATACTGGACAGATGCAATTCATCTTATTATTAAATGACAGCGATCAGGAGCCTTCAGTTGGTAGCATTAGAGATGAGTGAATCTTTTGACTTTCAAATTTGCCAACTTTTGGTGAATTTTCCTCAAAAACTTGATTTGCAGGGAATAAAGTATCACACATTTTAATACTGAAAACCTTGTAATTGCTAGTACAATACACATGGAGGATAAGATAGAAAGAAGAGAAGCCTGTTGACCATGAGAATATACAGTCTACAGGCAAGAGAGAAAAATAGGACCTCGTTGCCATAAGAGCTTACACTTTGCAAGCGAGAAGGAGAAGGCCCCACTTTCCATAAGAGCTTACACTTTACACAAGAGAGTGACTCTGCCTTACAAACTGTACTCAACTGGGAATTGGTGATCTGTGATGACCCAGGTGCTGATCTCCTCTATACAAGGTATGATAATCCGTAAAATGTCACAGCTGCAGGGCATTATGGGGAAGTCCGCGGCAATGCAAAATTAGATTTGCTTGCTCTGATGCTTCAGCAGTGTGGGAAATGGTGCCAGCAAAGTTTTGATTGCGAACTGAAAATCTAATCTCAAAATGTTCGAATTTGCATGAAACCACAAATTTTAGGAAATTCGACTGAATCTCGATCCTCCATGGATCGATCCATTCATCTCTAGTTAACATCTATTATGAAGTCAGTGCTTAGTGGCTAGTTTGACACATATACATTCTGCAGTAGGTACATTTCAAGTTACAGAGCTTTGCAGATTCTGTAACAATAAGCCTGGTTTTAGTGTGCCACCAGAATAATAGAGTATCCTTTGATTATCCCAAGATCTAAAGTAAGTGTCCACATTTGGAGCTGACTTTTGAGATGCATTATATACTTCTCCTCATGTGCAAATGTAAGTCTTGGACAGCCAAAACCCTGTCATGGGTTTATCAGTAGTTCTTTGAATAAGTATTGGAAGTTACTAAAGAAGATCGAACAATTTGAAATTTAAATTCACCAGGTTCAACAAAGTTTTCTTAAAAATTGCAGTACTGCAAAGCCTCCAATTGATCTGAAAAGACATGAATACAATTCTGAGGTCTTGTAGGACTACATTCAATGCCTTTCAAGCTTCTTAACTCAAACACAGCCATAGTGATGTCAAAGTGACCTCAACATAGAAAATGATGGTAACCCAGTATAAACCTATAGCCCATTTAATTAAAAAATAGTTAAAAAGTGGTCCAAAATGTATACCTCTTAATAATTTTTGAACAGATAGACCATTCTTTGCAAAACACAAACTTAAGGGTATGCCACACTAAACAATATCGCTAACGGGATCGCTAAAAAACGTCACTATTTAGCGATCCGTTAGCGATATTGTTCAGTGCGGCAGCTTCCAGCGACGAGCTTCCTGCTGTGATCTCGCTCGTCGCTGGAATCGCTCCGGACCCTATTTTCTCGTCGGCGCTCCCGCTGGGTAAGTATTTAATCGCTGTGTGGCACCTTTCTTAGCGATTTAGCGGTACTTTTGTACCGCTAAAGTCGTTAAGAAGATCGCTAACGGCGATAGCGTCGTTAACTATATCGCTAAATGTGGCAGCATTTAGCGATATAGAAACAATCCCGCTAGCGATCGCATTAGTATGCGTCGTTATCGTGATCGCTAGCGGGATTGTTTAGTGTGGCAGTACCTTAAGACTGATAGTGTCGCTCTCAGAAGTAACATCATCCTGTTGTGACTGCTGCTTTTAGAAGCTTCCGCTTCTTACCTATGGTATGTCTTCCTTTTCTTTCACACACGTTCATTGCCATTGCGACTTTTTCTTTTTCAATACATTTTAGTACAACACTATCAATAAATTTTCACATGCCTTCAACCCTCGGATATCTGACTTATGCAATCCCATAAAAATTCCTGCAGCTAGTATTGCAGTTATGCATTATGAAATATTTGACTTCACCAGAATATGACTTATTTTTATTATTAATATTGTACAAATGTTTGGCAATGCATTAAAGTTTTCTGATTGTGCAGCCTACACATCACATTTTGCAGGTACTACATTCGATAAACCATATGGTGTGAATTGCAATTGAGGAAATCAGCAATTTTGCGATTCACACCATGTGGGACTGGAATGTGCATTTTTTTGTTTGCAGCAAACGCACAAACATTGCATCGGCTGCCAGCACATTAAAAAAAAGTTTTATGTGAAAGGTGGAGTTATCAGATTGATCCTGAAAAAGTCTGGGGGAAAGATTATTCTCTAAAGAATGTCCTCTTCTAGTCACACACCTTTATCCACTTTCAATAACTTTTTTTAAAGATGGGATCCAGATTAAACAAAAGTAAAGTATTTGGACATAATATGTTTATCTGGTTATATTGTAAGCTAAATGATGTACTGAAAGTAATTGGAAAAGCTGAATTGTAGATTTAGTTTTGTTCTTGTCATTTTGTAAAGTCATATCTCTGGTATGAAAATTGACTTTGGCAAAAGCAGAGTTCACTGCACATTTATTGTAACCCCTATTTATAAGAGGTTTTTCAGGATCAATCTGATCACTTCACGTTGGTTCACATTAACTTTTGGGGACTTTCAGCTTTTAATTGATTACCAGCAAATACTTTTTTAATTTTTTTTAAAATGGTGGTTGTGCAGAACTTCCCTTTGTTTTTGTTTTTTCATGTTTTCATTGTTCCACTCCAGTGGGATCTGGCTCAAAACCTGTCTGGTTCCAGAACATTTCAGTCATATGCTAACTTGGTAATCTCACTTTTCTGACACAGAGCAAATATTACAACAACGCTACAACAAACTATGGACCCTTCTGATTCATAACAAGGAAAAGAAACTACATAGATTGCGCCTCACTTCAGGACTTAGATATTAAATGGTATCAACCACTGAGGACTCTCAATTCTAAATATTTTTCTAACTACTGGCTAACTCAGTACAAAGATATACATCTTTCCTGTATCAAAATGGAGGGTACCAGAATGAACCGTATCTTTATGGAACTAAAACCACTTCTGAAGAAACGTGCACAAATGGACAGCGACATTTTTTTCTTTGCTAAATACAAAAAGGAGAATCTAATTCCCAAAGGACTCTGGATTACAAACCCAATTCTTCATACCAATGTAAGAGGTCACAGAGACTGTGTTATGTCCCCAAGCATGTCCCGGTTAACTGTGGATACTTGAATGTTCCATATTGTATGTATATCTGTAAATTACCTAATGCTGCTATGTATATAATGTTATTTTACTAATTACTGTTTCATGTATAGTGTATATAGGGAAAGTGTAGTTACAGGGTTAAACACTAGAGGGGGTACATTATCATACATAGGAATAGGAACTTAGAATAGGATAGGAAATAGTTAACCTTGGAGGAGCCAGCTGCGGGCAAGCCAGGAATATTTACTGATCTTAGTTAGTAGGGGCCAGGGAGCCCAGCCAGCTGGGGTGGGCCTTGGAGCTGGGGCTATGCAGCAGACCCCGCAACATTAAAGAGAATAGCCCAGTCATCCAGAGCCTATAGTGGCAGGAAGCTACAGGAAAAGCTTACAGGAGAAGTTGCAGCAGAAGTCACAGCAGAATAGAAAAGGCAGGTCGCTCTAAGATGTGGCGGCTTACTACGTGGGCAGATGCCCTTATGTCTGGGGCAAAACAGAGAGGGGAACTCCTAAAAGTAGTTAAGCCGGACAGGGAGGACGCTACGGTACCGAGCGAGACGATACAATCCGGAAGCATACCTCGAGATGTGAGGAGGAGCACAAGGAAAGTGAAGGATGTGAACTGTGTGGAATCCTATGTCAATGCTGTAACTGATCTGGACGTGCTGTGTATGGATTCAAGTAAATTGGTTTGTTTAAAGCTGGAACTGGACTCTGTCTCTTTATGCGTAATAACGCCAGCAGCAGAACTTCAGCAGATCCAATGGGACCCTAACAGTGCAGAAGGTGAAGCAGAAGGTATGCTAAAAAGGGGACATTGTATGCATGTGATGGGAGACCAGGGTGCGTATAAGCAGTTACTCTCAGCCACCTACAATAGCCATTATACACAAAACCTTTGTCACAGGACTTCTGAGAGACTAAGTAACCACCTTTTGCTTGTCTGCTACAGCATAGAGTAAAGTCCAAGGGCAATTTGAAACTCTGAGGAAAACACAGAAAACACAGAGCAAATATTACAACAATACTACAACAAACTATGGACCCTTCTGATCGATAACAAGGAAAAGAAACTACATAGAGTGCGCTTCAATTCAGGACTTGCTTCACGTCACTTGTCTTATCTATTGCATTATTCCTGTACCCTCTTGTGCATAAATATGTGATTCTTCAGATTTTGTATTATTCTATGTCCGATGAAGAGACCTGAGTAGTCTTGAAAGCTGCAATTTGTTACCATCTTGTCAGTTAGCAATTAGAAGGTATCAACCACTGAGGACTCTCAATTCTGAATATTTTAATATATTACTGATCATTCACACTGAGACTGTTATTGCTGCTGGCATCTCTCTTTCCCACTATTAAGTGGATCTTAAACCATCCTAAAATGGCTACTGAATTTCCTGCCTAGGCTTCTATTCAGTCTATGATAGTCCTTCCTGATTGGCTGCGCTATACTACATGATGTGATAGCTGCAAGGCATTTTCCTGTAAGCCAATGTGGTGAAGAGTGGTCATGTTAGCTTTCTTTGCCTGATATAGACTTCTGCAAAGTGTAAAATGTCAGTGAGCATTTCTTTGGCGATTTGTGCAAAATGAGTTGCAAATTGTTCAAAAAATTGTTTCACAGTAAATCATAAATACTCTAAATGTCCTGGAAGAAAAACATGTATAACACTCTACGGTCTCCGAAGACTGTAATAGCATTATTAATGTCAAAGTGTCCCAAACAGGTATGGCTATGTGTAAATGGATGGTAACTGTTCTTCACAGCTGTGCTGTCATTCAATACCTTTACAGTTTTGTAAGTGCTTTATGGCTTTCGCTCCTTATAATAATAATCTTTATTTATATAGCACCAACATATTCCGCAGCGCTTTACAGTTTAACAGTTTCAAAACACAAGTCATAAGTAACAACGTTAACAATACAATAATTAAAGCAAAATAAGATGACCCTGCTCGTGAGAGCTTACAACCTACAATATCCTTATCCCTATTGTTAAGCAGTGAGCTGTGACATCCTCTCATTATGCAGATTTACAGATGGCTGCTCCATTCCCTGCTTCTGTTTTTAAACAGACCATGTTAGTTTCTCGTGCTTGACTTTGCTATACTATGTAATGTAATAGCTGAAAGGTATTATGAAGACGTCATCCTAATCATGCCCAACACCATGTGAGCTTTCTCTGATTGATACAATCTTCTGAAACGTGTAAAATGTTGGCAGCCATTGTACTTGATTCACACTAATTGAATCACAAAGTGTTCAAATTTACCTAGTTCGGCAAATACCTAAAATTTGGCATGTATTTAATTCACATTGAATATATTCACTAAACTCTATTAATTGAATAAGAAACTTATTGCAATTGCTGTATTTGGAGTCAGGAAGGAATTAATTTACCTAATACAAGGACAAATTGCTAACGTCAATGCCTGCATTTAAAATCCTCTGTATTAGTAAAATAGTTTCATCTGTAGCCAATTATAGCATGATAAACACATTGTTTGTCTATTATAAACCTGTGTAAGTGTTTTAAAGAGGAACGATATATCCTAGGGTCTACTTGACCTAAAAAAATGTCTAAGTGTCAGCCTTCCAAAACAATAGCAATATATGAGCCAAACAGACTATGGTCCATTGACTTTTGAGTGACCATTTTATTGGGGCCAAGCATGATTTACTCTACTAACAGTTTATAGTTTCCTGGCTACATGTGTGAGACCATTTGGAATTTAGCATTTGAGAATTGGAGACGAAGAAATGCATGGTTGTACTGGCTGCTAATGTTTTAAGACAGCAAACAGTGCACCAACATGGAATAAGGGAGCACAGCCTCTGGTTAATGTCTCCGAAACAGGCTGTTAAGACTGTTACTACAAATTAGGGTCTGGATCATTCTGAAACTAAAATAGACTTCTTTCATCTTCCAGATGGCTGTCTGATTGGGAACTGGGCAGGATCACATTTCAGGTCTTGACTTAATGATTCTGGATTATATTTATGGTTTTCCAGGGCAATAAATTCAAGGTAGGTCTTTGGCTTAATTCAGAACCAACAGAATAAAAACTATTCCTCAAGATTACTGTTGAAATTTGATAATTTAGGTCTAGGTTGACCATCCCAATAAGATTTTTTTCATATTGATAATCAATACTTTGCATGCAATGGGCTCAGATGTTAATACATATCTTTATTCTACTATAGCATTACAGTAGAAGTAATAAATGTTGATGTCTAGTTATTGCCATTTACACCATATTGGAAAAGACACAATATGTTGAGGTCCAGTAAGTAGAAAGGATTAAAACTTTTATATCAAAGTTTGTAACATATACAATATTTTCTATTTTAAAGAGCATAATATGCACTACATAAAATTATAGTTATATACGTGTACATATACAGTTGAAACTAGAAGTCAGAATAAACCTTTCCCGTTTTAGGTCAATTAGGATTACCATAATTATTAACCCATTTCCGACATCAGGCGTAAATGTACGTTGTTGACGGACTCCCTCCCTTTGTTGTGGGCTCCAGCACTGAGCTCACATCTTTCCACCACAGCTGTCAGCTGCAGGTGGAATCATGATGCACCCACGGCTGTTAACCCGTTAAATGCCGCTGTCAAACTCTGACAGCGGCATTTAACTCGCGCTTCCAGCAAGCGCGGCAGAAATCTCGCCCATTGGTGACCCGGTCATGTGATCGCAGTTCACCGATGGGTTGGCATGACAACCAGAGGTTTCCAGCAGACCTCTATGGTTGTCACTGACGGATTGCTATGAGTGCCGTCCGGTGATCTGATCATCGTCTGTATGTAGCAGAGCCAATCGGATTATGGCAGCTTCTCATCTCCCATGGAGATTATTAAAGCACGGGCAAAAGTAAAAAAAAATTTTTAAAAATATTAAAATAATAAAAAAATATAAACGTTCAAATCACCCCAATTTCGCCCCATTTAATATAAAATAATTTAAAAAATCAAACATACACATATTTGGTATCGCCATGTTAAGAATCACCCGATCTATCAATATAAAAAAATTAACCCGATCGCTAAACAGCGTAATGAGAAAAAAGTAAAAATGCCAGAATTACTTTTTTTTGTTCACCACAACATTGAATTAAAATGCAATAATGGGCGATCGTATCTGCACAAAAATGGTATCATTATAATCATCCGCTCGGCACCCAAAATATAAGCCCTCACCCAACCTGAGATCACGAAAAATGGAGATGCCATGGGTATCGGAAAATGGCACAATTTTTTTTTTTAACAAACTTTGGAATTTTTTTTCACCACTTAAATAAGAAAGAACCTATGCATGTTTGGTGTATATGAACTTGTTATGACCTGGAGAATCATAATGGCAGGTCAGTTTTAGCATTTAGAGAACATGGTAAAAAAAAAAAAAAAAAAAAAAAAACTGTCGGATTGCACTGTTTTTTGCAATTTCACTGCACTTGGAATTTTTTTCCCATTGTTAAGTACACAACTTGGTAAAACCAATTATGCAGATCAAAAGTACAGCTCATCCTGCAAAAAACAAGCCCTCACATAGCCATTTTGACCAAAAAATAAAAAAGTTATGGCTCTGGGAAGAAGGGGAGTAAAAAATGAAAATGGAAAACCAAAAATAGCTCTGTTCGTTAAGGGGTTAATATTTGCCAAATGCCAGAATAATGAGAGAGAAAATTATTTAAATCATTTTTATTGCTTACTGCAAAGTCAAAAGTTTACATACACTAAGATTACTATGCCGTTAAACAATTCTGGACTGCCCACATGATGATGTCATGTGTTTGCAAGCTTCTGGCAACATCAGAGTTAATTAGAGACACACATGTGGATGTATTTTAATGCACTTCTAACACACTGCTTCTTTGTGTAGCATCATGGGAAAGTCAAACTAAATCAGCCAAGATATCAGGAAGAGAATTGTGGACTTGCACAAGTCTGGCTCATCCTTGGGTACAATTTCAAGATACCTGAAGGTGCCTCATTCATCTGTACAAACAATCATAAGCAAGTACAAATAAGATGGGAATGTCCATCCATCATACCGCTCAGGAAGGAGACGGGTTCTGTGTCCTAGGAATGAATGTGCTTGGGTCTGACATGTGCATATCAACCCAAGGACAACAGCAAAAGACCTTGTGAAGATGATGGCCGAAACTGGTAAGATTGTGTCAATATAAACAGTGAAACGAGTACTCTATCAACATGGGTTGAAATGTCACTCTGCCAGGAAGAAGCCATTACTCGAAAGAAAAAGAAAAAAGCCAGAATGTTTGCAAATGCACACAGGAACAAAGACATTAATTTTTGGAGACATGTACTGTAGTCTGATGAAACTAAAATTTAACTTTTTGGGCATAATGACCATCGATGTGTTTGGAGGAAAAAGGGAGAAGCTTGGAAGCCTAAGAACACCATCCCAACTGTGAAACATGTGGATTGCAGCATCATGTTGTAGGGTTGTTTTGCTGCAGGAAGGACTGGTGCACTTCATAAAATTGATAGGATCATGAGAAAAGATAATTATGTGGCAATACTGAAACAACATCTCAAGACATCAGCCAGGAAGTTAAAGCTTGGGTGGAAATGGGTCTTCCAAATGGACAATGACCCAAAGCACAATACCAAAATGGTAACAAAGTGGCTTAAGGATAACAAAGTCAATGTTTTGGAGTGGCCATCTTAAAGCCCTGATCTCAATCCTATTGAAAATTTATGGGCAAAGCAGAAAAAGGCAGGTGCGAGCAAGGCGATCAACAAACCTGGATCAGTTGCACCAGTTTTGTCAGGAGGAATGGACCCAAATTCCAACCAACTATTTTGAGAAGCTTGTGGAAGGATATCCCAAACGTTTGACCCAAGTCATTCATTTTTAGGGCAATGATACCAAATACTAATGAAATGTATATAAACTTTTGAGTTTGCAGTAAAGAATAAAAATGCCTTAAAACATTCTCTCTCGTTATTTTAGCATTTGGCAAATAATGATAATAATAATTATGGTAATCTTAATTGACCAAAAATTGGAAAGGTTTATTCTGATTTCATGTCAGTTATTGAGAAAAACATGCAGATGTGTCTTTTTATATAGTGTATGTAAACTTCTAGTTTCAACTGTATATATAAAATACAGAGGCAGTGATATACTCGTAACTCACTTATACATGGGTTAAGGGAATAATAAAGCCTACAGCACAGAGAAGCCTCATCCACACCCTACTGGTCCATGTACAGACTAGACAATCTCTAGCCCCACAATTAAAAACTTGGACCTGGCTCCCCAAAAAGCTGTCGAGAGGTTTCTCAGATCTCCTGAGTAACCAGAGGGAGGCCATGTGCATAGGTAACCAGGAAAGGACAAGTGTGCAGAGTGATACGAAGACCCAAGGTGAGGAAACTTAAATCACATGCACGAAGGAGAAATAAGGAGAATAATAAATTAAACAGGAATAATCTCCCACCAACCTAACTCAGGAGAAGGAAAGGGGATGGTTTGCTTACCAGAGAAAATCCCTTTGCTGAAGGGCTGGAATTCCTTAGCACTAAGGCCATGTTCACATATTCAATATTTAATCTGAATTGACATCAGTATTTGTAAGCCAAAACCAGGAGAGGGGAAAATACAGAAGTGGTGCACATGTTTCTATTACACTTTTCCAAAGCCTTTTCCACTTCTAGTTTTGGCTTACAAATACTGAGGTAAAAATCTCACCAAATACTGAACGTGTGATTATGGCCTCATCCACTTAGAAGTTTAGCCATCAAGGAAGTGTAGTGAAGAGGTAATATATATATAACCCAACTCAGAATGTGATAGAGTAACAAAAACAATTGGAAGCACCTGAAGGGGTTGCAAACCCAGACAGGAGTAAAAAAAGGCAATAGGAACCATCAACATAAGGACATCCAAGAAAAGGCTAAACTGACAATGGAGCAAGAGGTCACCGAATCGATTCCCCGAACCGAGCCATGACAGGCAGACATAGACAGAATAGGGCCCCTGTGTGAGGACTGTATATGGGCCCTTTGCAGGGCCACCAGTCATACAACCGCGGTTCTCGCGCTGTCAAATGACAGCGTGAGCACCCAGCTATGATTGGAGATATAAAGTTTACCTCAGATCACTGGTGTCAGCTGATGGTATTGCTGCTTCCATCAGCAGATGCCTGCTGCCTCTAACAGTGAGAACAGGAGCGGCTGATGGGAGTATTCATCACAGCTGGGGGTTTGCAACACTCAGCTGTCAGCGTCAGCAAGGCTGGTTATCAAGAATAGAGGGGTCCCCATACCATATTTTTTAATTATTTAAAACGGCATGGATTCCCCCCATTTTTGATAGCCAGCCTTGTTAAAGCAGACAGATCGGTGCTGGTATTCTCAGGCTAGTAAAGGGCTATGGAAAAGGCACATATATTAGATGGGCCAATTGTGGCTCTTTGCCCGACTCTTCCCACTTGCCATATAGCGGTGTCAAGTGGTATGCATATTTGTGGGTTTGATGTCACCTTTGTATTGTCAGGTGTAGTGTTGAGCGATACGATACTGCAAATATCGGGTATCGGCCGATATTAGCTGTATCGGACTTTCGATTCCGAGTTCCGATATTTTCTTATTATCGGATACCGGAATCGGAATTGTCACTGTCACTGTCAGTGTCCGTCGGTCGGGTCTGTCAGGAGTCAGCGGCACTTACCTGGCAGAAGATCTCCGGCGGTCACTGCCTGGACTGCTTGATGGCCGCCATCATCTTTCCCCGGCGGTCACATGCAGTTTCTCGCGATAACTGCAGTGACTGCTGGGTAATCCCGGCCGAAAAGCAGTCAGTCCGATGACGTCACCGCCGGGGAAGCAGGTAATCAGCTGTGCTGCGTCGCGATGACAGGCTCTGCCTGTCATTGCGATGTAGCAGAGCTGGATCGTCGTGGGACACTCGTTACTATGGACTGCGTCGGACAGGTGGTATACTGTTGGTTTGTTTTTTTCCTTTTTTTACAGGAGATCGATGGCGTCGCAGGAATGAGAGTATAATAAAAGAAATGTTGTCTCTTTTATTTCATTAAAAGACTTTTTTCTTGCTTTGTCTTTTTTTATACATTTAAAAACTTTGGGATTAATAATGGATCGGTGTCTTATTGACGCCTATCCATTATTAACCGGGCTTATTGTCACCGTGCAATCAACGGTGACATTAACCCCTTATTACCCCACTTGCCACCGCTATAGGGCAGTGGGAAGAGCCGGGTAAAGTGCCACAATTGGCACATCTTTTGATGCGCCAAATGTGGGGCTGCTGTAGCCTGGTATTATCAGGCTATTGAGGGCCAAAATCCATGGGCCTTGACAGTCTTTTAATACCAGGCCGCAGCAGTCTGCATTTTACTTGGCTGGTTAACAAAAATAGGGGGACCCCAACGCCGTTTTTTTTTTCGAGGGGATCCCCTATTTTTGTTAACCAGCCAAGCTAAGCAGACTGCTGTGGCCTGGTATTATCAGGCTGGCAAGGTCCATGGATATTGGATCCTTACCAGCCTGAAAAACCAGGCCTCAGCAGTCTGCTTCATCTGGCTGGTTAACAAAAATAGGGGGGACCCCACGCCAATTTTTTTTCGAGGGGATCCCCTATTTTGTTAACCAGCCAAGATATGCAGACTGCTGTGGCCTGGTATTATCAGGCTGGCAAGGTCCATGGATCTTGGCTCCTTACCAGCCTGAAAAACCAGGCCTCAGCAGTCTGCTTCATCTGGCTGGTTAACAAAAATAGGGGGGACCCCACGCCAATTTTTTTTCGAGGGGATCCCCTATTTTTGTTAACCAGCCAAGATATGCAGACTGCTGTGGCCTGGTATTATCAGGCTGGCAAGGTCCATGGATCTTGGCTCCTTACCAGCCTGAAAAACCAGGCCTCAGCAGTCTGCTTCATCTGGCTGGTTAACAAAAATAGGGGGGATCCCACGCCAAATTTTTTCGACGGGATCCCCTATTTTTGTTAACCAGCAAAGATAAGCAGACTGCTGTGGCCTGGTATTATCAGGCTGGCAAGCAGGGTCGGACTGAGCCACCGGAGAAACCTCCGGTGGGCCCCAGCTCCTGCGTGGTGGGCCCTGATTTGAAAGGATAGGTCGCGGGGCAGAGGGGGCGGTGGCCCCGGGCCCCGCGCTCTGAGGGGGCCCACCCGGAGCTATGCTACAGTAACTGTATCGGCGTGCACAGCACGCCGATACAGTTACATTCTGCGGCAGAGCAGGGAGAATCGATCTTCCTGCTCTGCCGCCCAGAAGCTATGGGGCCTGAACAGGCGTTGGGGGGCCCGGTGCCAGCAGTGGGCCCCCCACCCGTCATCGGAGGGTCAGCTGTATCGGCATCCAGCCGATACAGCTGACCGCATAGAGAGAGAAGGAGCGAGCGCTCCTTCTCTCCCATAATCCCCCTCTCAGCGTCTGACAGCGGGCGCGATGACATCACCTGCCGGCGCCCGCTGTCAGACGCTGAGAGGGAGAACAGTGAGCAGCACAGGAGCCGGGAGGTGAGTATTGTTTTTTTTTTTTTTTAATGGGGGTGCATTATACTACAGAGGCTGTATATGGGGGGTGCATTATACTACAGAGGCTGTATATGGGGGCTGCATTATACTACAGAGGCTCCATATTGGGGTGCATTATACTACAGAGACTCCCTATGGGGATGCATTATACTACAGAGGCTGCCTATGGGGGTGCATTATAATATAGCGGCTGCCTATGGTGGTGCATTATATTATAGACTCTGCCTATGGGGGTTTATTATAATATAGAGGCTGCCTATGGGGGTGCATTATACTATATTGAGGACTATCTGGTGTATTATGCTGTATGGATGCTATCTAGGGGCCATCATACAGTGTTGGACCCATTAAATAGTTTGGGGACATTAAGGGGTCAGTATATATCCAGTGAGGGGCATTATTCTGTGTATAGGGGAGATGTACAGGGGGAGACTTGGGACATTATTAAATGTAAAGTGGACACTTATTGTTATAGGGGAACTCGGGTTACTGTGACTGTCAAAGGGGCACACAGGGCATTATTACAGTCTAGGGGACAAAATGTGGTCACTGTTTTCTAGGGCACTTGCACCCGGCATTACTATATTCTAGAGGGGTGCTTTAAAATGTAGAGGTCACACAGAACCACACAGCAGGTGCAGTAATAGGGACACATATGGCAGCAGCGGCTCAGTATTGGGGTATCAGGTGCAGAAATAGGGACACATATGGCAGCAGCGGCTCAGTATTGGGGTATCAGCAGGATGAGGAGTTTGTGCAGGTTGAGAATAGTCCAATTGGTGACCAAGACAGTGCTAAAAATATGAGAAGTGAAATGTGTCTTTGTTGTAATCTCTGCAGTCGAGTCCTGGCTGGAGAAGTCGTCATGTCGGTCTGGGCCAGATGGAAAAGAAATGAAAAGTGAACAATTCCATTAGAAAGAACATCAGCGGTAAGTCATTATCTGTACCTGTGCTGTAATCTATTATATGTTCTGTAGGACTGGTATTATTTACCACAGACCATATGGCGGTAATATCAATATTGGTCTTTTTAGATATAGATTATTTTTGGCAACAGCGCGGTCATTTGCTGAGGTTCTCTGATTAGGGGCCCACTCAGAAGTTTCGCCCCCACTAAACCAAAACCCTAGCTCGCCTCTGGCTCTCTCTCTAGTCTTTCTTTCTCTCTCTAGTCTTTCTCGCTCTCTGTTCTTTCTTTCTCGCTCTCTGTTCTTTTTTCTCTCTGTTCTTTCTTTCTCTCTCTCTTTTCTTTCTTTCCTCTCTTTCTTTCTCTGTTTGTTCTTTCTCTCTCGCTGCTCTTTCTTTCTTTTCCTCAGTACCAGCCACTGTGCCCTCATTACCAGTCAGTGTGATCAGCAGTGCTAAATGGGTACGCTTGGGGCCAGGATATGGGTGTGATTAGCTGTTAAATGGGTGTGGTCGGGGCGTGGCCTAAAATTTGCAGCGACGCCCTACGCGCGCCGCAGCCTTTAACCCTCTTTCCTGTCTTCAAAATTTGGGAGGTATGCTGTATGACCTCACTACAACTTCTGGCCATGCTCCTGATGAGCGCGACGGATGGTCTCCTGAGGGATCTCCTCCCACACCTGGACTAAAGCATCCACCAACTCCTGGACAGTCTGTGGTGCAACGTGGCATGGCCTAAAATTTGCTGCAGCAGGCACAGCGTGCCACAGCCTTTGTCCCTCTTTCCCTTCTTCAAAGGTTGGGAAGTATGATGGTGGGCCCCAAGAATATTTTTTCTCTGGTGGGCCCAAGGTACTCCAGTCCGACGCTGCTGGCAAGGTCCATGGATATTGGCTCCTTAACAGCCTTAAATACCATGCCTCAGCAGCAGGGGCGTACATAGAAATCATGGGGCCCCATAGCAAAAGTTTGAATGGGCCCCCCCCAAAAAAAAAACCCAGAGCCATTGTAAATGTAAAGTGCCAGCACAGTGAGGGGACACATTAAACAAAAAAATGTATTATGCCCCCATAGATTGTGCCCCATAGATGCTCCATAGTATAGGCCCTTATGCTGCCGCAGCTGCTGCAACCATAAAAAAAAAAGACATACTCACCTTTCGTCGCTGGGGGCCAGGTGCCGGTGTCCTGAGCAGGGGGTGACACCAGGTGCCGATGTCACCGCTCGCTCAGGGCCCCGGCACCTGAGATATTTACCTGTCCTCTCTCCACTGCTGAGTGCCGCTGTCTTCGGGGTCCTCCAGCAGTGAATGATCAGGCAGAGGGCGCGGCGCGCACTAACGACGTCATCGCGCCCTCTGACCTGAACATTGCAGCAAGAGGACGCGAGCAACGGTGGAACGGGACAGGTAAATATCCCTTATACTCACCCTTCCGCCGGCGCGGTCTGTGCAGCCCCTGCTCTTCTCCCACGGTCTCCGCCGCCAGTGTTCAGCGGTCACGCGGGACAGCTCATTAAAGTCATGAATATGTGCGTATTCATGACTGTAATGAGCGGTACTACCTGACCGCTGAACACAGGCGTCGGAGACCGTGGGAGAAGAGCAGGGGCTGCAGAGACCGCACCAGGAGGGGTGAGTATATAGAAGAGCTGCGCTCCCCCTCCCCCGCCGACCCCCTGGTAGTACTGTGTCAGCACAGCTACCGACCGTCGAGGGCCCCCTCACCTGTCCGGGCCCCATAGCAGCTGCTTGGTCTGCTTCATTCACGGTACGCCACTGCTCAGCAGTCTGCTTCATCAGGCTGGTTAACAAAAATAGGGGGGACCGACGCCATTTTTTTTTCGAAGGGAACCCCTATTTTTGTTAATCAGTTCCCTCTGACGTCACTGATTGTGTCCCTGGCTGACCTGAAGTGAAAGTGGAAAGCAATCAATTAAGCTTTCCACTTCCTCTCCTGTCAGCCAGGAGAGGAACTCATTCATTTGGGGGTTTACTGTGAGGCTGCAGCATTAGCTGCGGTCCCTGCAGTAAACATTAACCCTTTCTGAAGGATTACACCGTGGGACCTGACTGTGCATGGGATAGGTAAGAATAATTTTGCTTTTTTATTTTATTTTTATTACAGGAAATGGTTTTTGCAGTCAAATAAAAGATGGTCAAAAACATGTGTCTTTATTTCATTAAATGATTTTTAATTAAAGTGTGTGTGTTTTATTTTTATTTCATGCAATAGGATTAATAATTGATAGTTGTCTAATTGACAGCTCTCAATTATTAACCTGGCTTAAGGTCACCTTTCAATTGCAAGGTGGCTTTAACCCCATATTAACCCATTCGCCACCTCTACAGGGCAATGGGAATAGACGGGCAAAGTGCCAGAAAGGGCGAATCTAATTATAGATTTGTCTTTTCTGGGGTGTCTGGGGGCAGATGTTAGTAGCCAGGGGGGGGGCAAAAATAATGGTCCCTCTCTGGGCTATTATTATCTGCCCCCATTCGCTGGCTTTGTCTGTCTGGTTGCGAAAATAGGGCGGGAGCCCACGCATTTTTTTTAAACAATTTTACACCTCATATATATATATATATATTATATATACACTGTCATTGAGTTTGTGACACATATATATATTTATATTTATAGTTCATACACTTCTACATAGTATAATAGCCGCTAATTCAATTGCCAGCTTTTGTGAAAATGCAGAACCCGACATGAAATGACACTTGGTGTACATAGGGTTAACCATGTCCTTTGCTATCTGATTTGCACAAACAATTACATCAGTCTATGTGTGCAAAATTTCACACCTGTAGGGGTTGATTAAAGGTGTAAATTCGTAGCAAAAAAGTCAGTTTTTTTTACAACGAATTTACAACTTTAATTAACCCCTACAGGTGTGAAATTTTGCACACATAGACTGATGTAATTGTTTGTGCAAATCAGATAGCAAACAACATGAAAAGACATGGTTAACCCTATGTACACCAAGTGTCATTTCATGTCGGGTGCTTCTGTCTTTTCACAGAAGCCGGCTTTACCCGGCAATTGAATCAGAGGCTATTTTACTATGTAGAAGTGTATAAACTATAAATATATGTATATATATATGTCACAATGACATGTATATATATATATGTATTCTATGTGTGTATATTTTGTGTTTACAACGAAAGAAAGGGTTTTTTTTAGTTGCGATATTTTGTTCCCATAGACTTACATGGGACTTCCGGTATCGGTATCGGGTATCGCCGATATTTTAGTGATATCGGTGATACCATTCCGATCCGATATTTTTGGATATCGGAAAGTATCGCTCAACACTAGTCAGGTGACATGAAGCCAAGGGATGAATAATGGAGAGGTATCTATAACACACCTATCCATTACAATTCCTACAGTTATATGGTAAATAAAGGTACAGTCACAATGAAGACTTTTATTTGAAATAAAACAAAACACTTTTACTTTTTTATTTAAAAATAATAATAGAAAGGTGATATCAACCTCACAAATATGAACACCACTTGCCACGGTGACAGGGCAAGTGGGAAGACCCAGACAAAGCACCAAAATTGGTGCATTTAATAGATGCGTCTTTTCTGGGCAGCTGCGGGCTGCTTTTTTTAGGTTAGGGGGCCAGCATCCATGGCTCCTTACCAGCCTGAAAATACCAGCCCTCAGCTGTCTGCTTTAACTTGGCTGGTTGTCAAAAATTGGGGGACTCCACACAATTTTTTAAAATCATTTATTTAAACAATTATTATTATTATTTACTTATTTTTATGGCACCATTGATTCCATTCACTTACAGTAAACATACTAACACTGACAGACTGATACAGAGGCGAGATGACCCTGCCCTTTCAGGCTTACATTCTACAGGATGGTGGGGAAGGAGACAGTAGGTTGAGAGTTCAATTTAAAAAAAATACGGTGTGAGGACCGCTCTATTCTTGTTAACTAGCATTGCTGAAGCTGACAGCTGAGGGTTGCAGCCCCCAGCTGTGAGTTTTGCCTGGCTGGTTATCAAAAATACAGGGTGACCCACACCATTTTGCTTTTTTAATTATTTATTTACAGTGCAGGATTCGGCTGATGAATACTCCTATCAGCAGCTCCTGCTCTCACTGTTTTAGTGACAGAGGTGTCGGCTGATGGGAGCAGTGGTCCCATCAGCTGACATCAATGAACAGAGGTAAACTTTATACCTCCTATCACAGCTGTGCACTCATGCTGTCTTTTGATATTGTAGGAACTGTGCCTGTCTGACCGGCAGTGATGATTTTACTGCCGATCAGAAGCAGTGTTTGCAGCACTGTCATGCACATGACAGCACAAAAACACCTGGTCTTCGGGGTCCTAACCCAAACAGTAACATGGACTTCCTGGTGAAGTTTGTGTTCGGTGTCCGTGCCAAATAGTAGGTGTTCCGAATGGACGCCGAACTTTACTGTTATGGGTTCGCCCGCCTTTAGTTATAATACATTTAAAAAATAAAGAGCAAACCAAATTAAATGTATGTGATAGAAATAAAACAGTTTCCTCCAAGATCCTTTTCTGAAAGCATCTTATTTATTTGCACCTGTTCAAATGCATTTGATTGTTGTCTATATTATGTATAGGTACCCATACACATAGAGGTTTTAACCCCTTTCTGACATTAGACGTAATAATCCATCCATGTGCCCTGGGCTTATTTGATGGGGGTGCACGGGTGATCGCTTCCGTGTATCAGCTGATTCTGACAGCTGACACCCGGCACTAAGAGCCAGGAGCAATCACACATTGCTCCCGGCACTTTAACCCCTGAAATTCGGTGATCAAATGCGATGGAAGCATTCCAGGAGCAGGCAGAGGGCTGAAAGCCACTCTGAATTGGATCGGAAACCCTGCGGCATGACGCGGAGTCCCGATAATTGCCATGGTGACCTGATGTTGTCATCATGATGACATCTGGGTCACCAGGGCTAGGAAACTTGCTGATCATGCGCAGTGTATGATCAGCAAAACTCTCTGTCAGTGTAGAGCAGTTTCTACAGCATAGGGATGCTGCAGCTTCCCCATGCTGTAGAAGCGATCAGCCTGCAAAAAATGATAGTACCGTAGCGGGACAAAGTAAAAAAAGTACAAAAAATGTAAAACTTTTTTAAAATAATTGTAAAAAATTTTTAAAAAATCAAAAGATATTGTATCTATAAATAAATATTTGTATGAAAAAAATATAAACAATAAAAGTACACATATTTGGTATCACCATGTCCGCAATGACCTGACCTATAAAACTATTTCACTAGTTAACCCCTTTAGTGAACACCGTAAAAATAAATAAAAACAAGGCAAAAAAATGATTTATCATCATACTGCCAAACAAAAAGTGGAATAAAACGCGATCAAAAGATATTGTATCTATAAATAAATATTTGTATGAAAAAAATATAAACAATAAAAGTACACATATTTGGTATCACCATGTCCGCAATGACCTGACCTATAAAACTATTTCACTAGTTAACCCCTTTAGTGAACACCGTTAAAATAAATAAAAACAAGGCAAAAAAATGCTTTATCATCATACTGCCAAACAAAAAGTGGAATAAAACGCGATCAAAAAGACGGATATAAATAAACATGGAACCGCTGAAAACTTCATCTTGTCCCGCAAAAAACAAGATACCAAACAGCTCCATCAGTGTAAAAATCAAAAATTACAGATCTCAGAATAAAGCTATGCAAACATAATTATTTTTCTGTAAAATTTTTTATTGTGTAAAAGCGCCAAAATGCAAAAAAGATATAAATGAGGTATCCCTGTAATCGTACTGATCCGAAGAATAAAACTGCCTTATTAATTTTAACACACACAGAAAAGCATAACCTCCCAAAAAAAGATATTTCTGAATTGCTGTTTTTTGTTCATTCTGCCTCCCAAAAATCGGAATAGAAAGCGATCAAAAAATGACATGTGCCCGAAAATGGTACCAAGAAAAATGTCAACTCGTCCCGCAAGAAACAAGATCTCAAGTGACTCTATAGGCCAAAATATGTAAAAATTATAGCTCTCAAAATGTGGTGATGCAAAAACTACTTTTTGCAATAAAAATTGTCTTTTAGTGTGTGACAGCAGCCAAACATAAAAACTCGATTATAAATCTGGTATCACTCTAATCGCACCCACCCAAAGAATAAAGTCGTCTAATCATTTATACCACACGAGAAATGGCATAAAAAATAAATAAAACCAATTCTTCACCTACTGTTCATTTTTTCATTCTGCCTCCCAAAGATAGCAGTAAGGCTCGGTGCACTTTTATCCTGTGCTCTGCATTGAGCGCTTACACCAGGGTTTCCGTGTAAATCTCTGAAATACATGATTCAGATAGAACCTCTGGCGGAAGATTCCCTATACTGAGGCAGATGAAGGCACTGTGGACGCCGTCTGACCGGTAATCCGGCGGTGTCCGTCTTTTTAAGATTGCATAAAAGTGCCGTCGGCCACAGTTTTGTGCACTTCTAAAAAGAAGGACACCACTGAACAGAGGCCAGACAGAGTCCAGAGTAACTTTGCTGCCTCATTGTAGTGAATGGATCCCTGGGGGATTTTATCAGAATCACATCACTCAGAGATTTAGATGGAAACCCCAAAGTAAGTGCTCAGCATAGAGCTCCAGATAAATGTGATCCCAAACGTTATGTAAAATGTTCACAATAAGAGCTTCAATTCAATCCAGAAAAAAGCAAGTCCTCTCTCTGGTCTGTCATATGTTAACGGAAATATAGGAGGCTTGAACATTACTGGTAGAACAAAGGCACCGGAAAAGCGAAATGGCGCCATAACACTCCAAAAGATAAAAGGGAATGATTATTGCATGGAAAAGAGACTTCCTGTTTCTACATAGAGCAGAGAAAAGAGAAGAAATAGCTTGGTAGAAAGGCAAAATGAGCAATTGTAAGTACACAATGCTATATAACATGATGATTGCAATATATTAGGAGGATAACAACTTTGATGGGAGTGTTTCTTTAAATAGAAAATTGTTACAGTATTTGCGCTTTATATAAAAAAAACCATTGGCATGCATTTAAATTATTACATACATGTACATATTCTATTAAAAAGAAAACTTTTGCATTGTTTTTGCTTACATACAGGTTCAAATACTGATCTAAAAAAATAAAGAAAACTTTAGGGCAGCACTGTGGCTCAGTGGCTAGCACTGCAGTCTTGCAGCGCTGGAGTCCTGGGTTCAAATCCCACCAAGGACAACATCTGCAAGGAGTTTGTATGTTCTCCCCATGTTTGCATGGGTTTCCTATGAGTACTCCAGTTTCCTCCCACAATCCAAAGACATACTGATAGGGAATTTAGATTGTGAGCCCCATTGGGGACAGCAATGATAATGTGTGCAAAACTGTAAAGCACTGCAGAATATGTATATAAAGCGCTATATAAAGATTATTATTATTATTATTATTATTATTATTAACAGGAGTGTACTTTCTTGTTCACATGACTCTATAGAACACGCATAAGGAGAAAGAATAGCTTTGTGGAATCAATTTCCCCATTAATGAGCTTATATTCTTCTAATATTGCCAAGAAAAGCAGTATCCAGATGCTTGATTTTAACGATGCTCTTCTTTCCTATTTCCTAAATCATTCCCATAGAATTTCTAAATGATAAGAGAACAATTTTTTATAGACTTTGATGTAATATAAAAAATGTGTATGTTTTAATAAGTGATAATAATTTGGTTGTAATTGGTAGGTAAAAAAACATACTTCAAAGATACATTTCCACATGCTTTTAATTCCACTGCCTCTGATGTGGAATTAGTAAAATAATAAATTGACCTCGTGAAGCTTGAAATGTTCAGATAATTTTTTTCTGGATCATTTTATCTTAGTTAAAAATAGCTATAGAATTTAATGTAACAGCTCTTTTTTTCCCCAGAATTATTCTTCTAAGATAGAATATTTACTTTACTTGTAGGTAATGAGATGAGAAAACTTGCTTGGAAAACGTTCACCAATTTAAAATTCAGCACGAACGCAGCACATTCGGATTCGTGTTCAGTTTCATAAACATTTTTACTCAATATCTGCAAAATTCGGACACAGTTTGGTAAATCATTGCAATTCCACTAATGCTTTTGAATTTGACTAAGATAGTGTTGCTGTATGATGAGCAGAGGGGACGGGAGGACGTGTTTGATGAGAGGAGGGGCTGTGGAGAGGTTAGCGGAGCGGTGTGCTCTTTTTTTCCTTAAATTTATGTGTGTTGATTCCAGCGTACAATTAGGGTGCAGAAACCATCCACAACATCATGACACAAGGTCTTCTGTGATTGGCTTCCGAATTCACATGTCCCTGGCCATATAAAAAGCGGAAACCTTGTTTTGCTGGCGCCATTTGCTCAGTGTCACAGTGTAGAGAAGCCGCTCCTGATAGTGCTGCAAGTGAACTTGTCAGCTAGATATGATCCTGTTTTGCAGGGCCGGCTCCAGGTTTTTATGGGCCTCGGGCGAAAGAGTCTCAGTGGGCCCCCTTAATACAGACCACGATTCATGATGCACAGATACTGCAGAGAAATATGGGTATAGCACAACGCCAAACACTTCTCTTCTTCCATTACATGACTGATACCTATTGTAAATTGTATAATAACTCCAAAACCGCCAAATCCTCACAGCGCACAGTACAGACTGGACAGTACAGTCCTCCATACAATATTATGGGCACCACATAGTCTCCCCTCATCACCCATATAATACCCCATGCAGGATGTCACCCCGCCATCCCCCATATAATGCTCCATACAGAATACTGGACCACATATAATGCTCCATACAAAATATGGAGCTCTTCTCTGCACTGTGCTGCGCTCTGCACTGTTACGGTTCAGGAAAGGGCGCTGTGGAAAGACTCCCCATTATCATCATCATTGCCTGCCCATCATCATCATCATTGCCTCCCCTCATCATCATTGCCAGCCCATCATCATCATCATTGCCTCCCTATTATCATCATTGCCTCCCTATTAATATCATCATCATCATTGCCTTCCCATTAATATCATATACATTGCCTTCCATTAATATCATCATTATCATTGCCTCCATTACATTGCCTCCTCATCATCATCATTATCATTGCCTCCCATATATCATCATCATCATGCTCCCTATTATCATCATTGCCTCCCATTAATATCATCATCATCATTGCTTCCCTTATCATTGCCTCTGTTATGTTTGGTACTGAGGAGAGCAGGCAAAAACGGCAATACACCAGAGAGGTTGGAATCTACTGGATTGCAGTACCCTGACTAACCACCACAACTAAAGGCAGTCGTGGAGCGTTCCTACGTTGGTCCTAGACGCCTCGTCACAGCCTGAGAGGCTAACTACACCTAAAGATAGAAAGAGGAAAGCTATCTGCCCCGGAGCAGATCCCCAAAGAACATAGGAAGCCCCCAAACATGTAATGGCGGTTAGACAAGAGGAAATACAGACACAGACAGAAAATAGTATGAGCAAACGCTGGGGCCCAATCTGCCTAGACAGAATAGGATAGGAAGGATACTTACTGCAATCCAAAAAAACCCTAAAAAAAACCAACGGTACTAATTTCAAAAACACCTGATATCACACGACCTCTACCACCTAAATTAGTTCTCTGGTGTAACAAAACTAAGCCGCAGCCACAGAAAAACTGGAAAAGGCAAATGAACAAACAACAGTGGCTCCAGAGGAACCGAGAGGAGCCCAAGCCCCCAGGGAAGGGGGACCTGGCCAACCTTACAGAAATGCAGAGAAAAATGCAAAAGGCAAGCACAAAAACAAAAAACAGAAAATATCTTATCTGAGAGCAGGAGAAGAGGCAAGACTCAGCAAGCTTCCGAAGTGAACCAGGAAACAACGTTGAGGCAAGAACAATTGATCACCGGCAACCATGATGGGGGGAAACCTCCCTTATATCCAGCCAATCTGTGATTCCTGATTGCCAATCCTCACTGAATGGCTCAGTACTGTTTGTAACCACCAGAGGGAGCTTCTGCTCAGAATTCATTTCTAAAACATTCATAACAGTACCCCCCCTTGAGGAGGGGTCACCGAACCCTCATTTGTGCAACCAGGTCAGTCAGGATGAGCTCTGTGATACGCACGGATCAGTCTCCTAGCATGGATGTCCGAAGCAAACACCCAAGAATTGTCCTCCTGACCATATCCTCTCCACTTAACCAAATACTGGAGTTTCCGTCTAGAAAAACGAGAATCCAATATTTTCTCAACCACATACTCCAGATTGCCCTCAACCAAAACAGGGTCAGGGGGCACAGCCATAGGAACCACTGGCTCGACAAACCTCTGCAATAAGGACTTGTGGAACACGTTATGGATCTTAAATGTCCCTGGAAGAAGTAAACGAAAGGAAACAGGATTAAGAATCTCCATGATCTTATAAGGTCCAATGAACCTAGGCTTAAACTTAGGAGATGCAACTCTCATAGGATATTTCTTGAGGACAACCAGACCAAGTCCCGCACTTTAAACCGAGGACCATCAGTCCTATGCCGGTTGGCAAACCGCTGGGCCTTCTCCTGAGAGAGGGACAACCTCTCCACTACCTGGTCCCAAATCTGCTGCATACGCTCCACAACAGAGTCAACACCCGGACAGACAGAAGCCTCCGTCTGTCCCGAAGAAAATCGAGGGTGAAACCCAAAATTGCAGAAAAATGGAGAAATCAAAGTGGCAGAGCTTGCCCTATTATTAAGAGCAAACTCAGCCAAAGGCAAAAAAGAGACCCAGTCATCCTGATCAGCAGACACAAAGCATCTCAGATAAGTCTCCAATGTCTGGTTTGTTCTCTCAGTTTGTCCATTGGTCTGTGGATGAAAAGCAGAGGAGAAAGACAATTGAACACCAAGTTTAGAACAAAAAGTCCTCCAAAATCTGGAAACAAACTGGACTCCTCTGTCAGACACAATGTTCTCAGGAATGCTGTGTAACCGAACCACGTGCTGAAGGAACAAAGGCACCAATTCGGAGGAGGAAGACAACTTAGGTAATGGCACAAGATGTATCATCTTGGAAAACCTATCACAAATCACCCAGATAACGGTCATTTTCTGAGAAACAGGGAGGTCGGAAATAAAATCCATAGAGATATGGGTCCATGGTCTCTTGGGCACAGGCAATGGCATCAACAAACCACTAGAGCGAGAGCAAGGCTTGGAGCGAGAGCAAGTCCCACAGGACTGCACAAACTCCCTGACGTCTTGAGACAAAGTAGGCCACCAAAAGGACTGACTCACCAAGTCTCTGGTACCAAAAATTCCGGGATGACCGGCCAACGCGGAACAATGAATCTCAGACATCACACTCTTCTTCCACTGGTCTGGGACAAACAATTTCCCAACAGGGCAGCGCTCGGGTTTATCCTCCTGACACCCCTCCAGAACCAGTCTCAAATTGGGCGAGATGGCGGAAAGAACTACACCCTCTTTCAAAATAACAGCAGGATCAGATAACTCAGGAGAGTCCGCAAGGAAACTCCTCGAGAGGGCATCCGCCTTAACATTCTTAGTGCCAGGAAGAAAGGAAACCACAAAATTAAAACGTGTGAAAAAAAAGGCCCACCTGGCCTGTCTAGGATTAAGTCGCTTGGCTGATTCCAGATAAACCAGATTCTTATGGTCCGTGAGGACCACCACCTGATGTTTGTCTCCCTCCAGCCAATGTCTCCACTCTTCAAAAGCCCACTTCATGGCCAATAACTCCCGATTCCCCACGTCATAATTACGTTCAGTTGGAGAAAATTTTCGAGAGAAAAAAGCACAAGGGTTACTTTTAGAGGTCTCAGGATCTCTTTGGGACAAAACGGCACCTGCCCCAATTTCAGAGGCATCAACCTCCACCTGAAATGGCAGAGAAACATCAGGCTGCCGTAGAACAGGAGCAGAAATGAATCTCTGCTTAAGTTCCTGAAACGCAGAGACTGCCTCAGGAGGCCAATTCACCACATCAAAACCCTTTTTGGTCAAATCAGTTAATGGTTTAACAATAACAGAGAAATTACCAATAAGTTTACGATAAAAATTGGCAAAACCCAAGAATCTCTGAAGAGCCTTTAATGAAGTAGGTTGGACCCAATCACAGATGGCCTGAACCTTGACCGGGTCCATTTCAATAACAGATGGAGACAAAATGAATCTCAGAAATGAGATCCTCTGTACGCCAAAAAGACACTTTGATCCCTTCACATACAGAGCATTCTCTCTCAAAATGTGGAGCACAGTCCGAACATGTTTCACATGAGAGTCCCAGTCATTGGAAAAAATCAAGATATCATCCAAATAAACAATCAGAAAAATATCCACAAAATCCCTGAAAATGTCATTCATGAACGACTGGAAGACGGAAGGAGCATTAGTGAGCCCAAAGGGCATCACTAGGTACTCAAAATGCCCCTCTGGGGTATTAAACGCCGTCTTCCATTCATCCCCGTGCTTAATGCGAATAAGGTTATACGCCCCCCTGAGGTCAAGCTTGGTAAACCAAGTAGCATTTTTCACCCTGGAAAACAGGTCAGAAATCAAGGGTAACGGATATTGATATTTCACAGTGATATTGTTCAAGAGACGATAATCAATACACGGCCTTAATGAACCATCCTTTTTGGCCACAAATAAAAAACCGGCACCCAAGGGTGAAGAGGATGGTCTGATATGACCCATCTCATTACTCCTTGATATAAGACCGCATAGCGTCATGTTCAGGTACAGACAAGTTAAAAAGGCGACCTTTAGGGAATTTACTACCAGGCACTAATTCAATAGCGCAGTCATAGCTCCTATGGGGGGGCAAGGATGCAGATTTACTTTCGCTAAACACATCAGAAAAATCAGTCAAAAAGTCAGGCACATCTTGAGCCTGGGGAGAGGCAGAAAAAACAGGAGTGTTGGCATTAACACATTGGCAGCTCCAACTGGTTACAGACACAGATTTCCAATCCAAAACAGGATTATGAGACTGCAACCAAGGGAAACCTAGTACAATAATGTCATGCAGATTATACAGCACCAAAAATTTGCAACTCTCCTGATGATCAGGTTCAACCCTCATTATCACCTGAGTAGAGAACTGGGGTTTATTCTCAGCCAAAGGGGTAGAATCAATCCCCAGTAGGGGAATAGACTTCCGTAGGGGTATCAAGGGAAACCCACAACGCTTAGCAAAATCAAAATCCATCAGGTTAATAGCTGCTCCCGAATCAACAAAAGCCTGAGCAGAAAATGTAGACAGGGAGCAAATCAGGGTAACAGTCAACAGAAATTTAGTCTGAACACTAGACAAGACAACTGAGCGTGCAAAACGTCTTCCCCGCTTAGGGTAGACTGAAATAGCATGAGAGGCATCACCACAGTAGAAACATAACCCATTGCGTTTTCGAAACTCATGACGCTGTGCCCCAGAAGCCACTCTATCACACTGCATGGGCTCAGAAGCTGGTTCACAAGGCAACACCATTCCACGCATACCTCTACGCTCATGCAAACGTCTGTCAATTTGAATCGCCAATGACATAGAATCATTGAGACCAGAGGGAGCAGGGAAACCCACCATAACATCTTTTATATTCTCTGACAGACCCTTCCAAAAAAGGGCTGCCAAAGCATCATCATTCCATTTGGTCAGAACTGCCCACTTTTGGAATTTCTGACAGTAACTTCAGCGTCCTCAAGCCCCTGATTTAATGCCAACAAGGTTTTTTCAGCTTGATCAGTGACATTAGGTTCATCGTACAATAACCCCAGAGCCAGAAAAAATGCATCAACATTACTCAAAACAGGGTCCCCAGGTGTCAGGGAGAAAGCCCAATCCTGAGGATCGCCGTGCAGGAGAGAGATGACAATTTGAACCTGCTGTGCTGCGTTCCATGAGGACTTAGGTTTTAAGGCAAAAAACAAGTTACAGTTATTTTTGAAATTCAGAAATTTAGCTCGATCCCCCAAAAACAAATCTGGCATGGGGATCCTAGGTTCCACAACCGGCAACCCTGCAAGATAGGTAGCAATACTCCGAACTTCAGTGGCAAGCTGATCACATGGCCAGACAACTGTGCAAACTCCATTGAGAGAAAAAAAATCCTCCTCAGCACCCAGAGAAAAAGAGGGGAAAAAAATGCAACAAACAGAAAAAAAAAAAAATCTCTGACAACTCTGACAACTTTTTTCTTTCCACACTATTTTTTCCTTCTGTGAGTACCATATAATTTTCAGTGAGGCCGGTGATACTGTTATGTTTTGGTAGCTGAGGAGAGCAGGCAAAAACGGCAATACACCAGAGAGGTTGGAATCTACTGGATTGCAGTACCCTGACTAACCACCACAACTAAAGGCAGCCGTGGAGCGTTCCTACGTTGGTCCTAGACGCCTCGTCACAGCCTGAGAGGCTAACTACAACTAAAGATAGAAAGAGGAAAGCTATCTGCCCCGGAGCAGATCCCCAAAGAACATAGGAAGCCCCCAAACATGTAATGGCGGTTAGACAAGAGGAAATACAGACACAGACAGAAAATAGTATGAGCAAACACTGGGGCCCAATCTGCCTAGACAGAATAGGATAGGAAGGATACTTACTGCAATCCAAAAAAAACCTAAAAAAAACCAACGCTACTAATTGCAAAAACACCTGAGATCACATGACCTCTACCACCTAAATTAGTTCTCTGGTGTAACAAAACTAAGCCGCAGCCACAGAAAAAACTGGAAAAGGCAAATGAACAAACAACAGTGGCTCCAGAGGAACCAAGAGGAGCCCAAGCCCCCAGGGAAGGGGGACCTGGCCAACCTCAAAGAAATGCAGAGAAAAATGCAAAAGGCAAGCACAAAAACAAAAAACAGAAAATATCTTATCTGAGAGCAGGAGAAGAGGCAAGACTCAGCAAGTTTCCAAGTGAACCAGGAAACAACGTTGAGACAAGAACAATTGATCACCGGCAACCATGATGGGGGGAAACCTCCCTTATATCCAGCCAATCTGTGATTCCTGATTGCCAATCCTCACTGAATGGCTCAGTACTGTTTGTAACCACCAGGGGGAGCTTCTGCTCAGAATTCATTTCTAAAACATTCATAACAGCCTCCCCATCATCATCAATATCATTGCCTCCCCATTAATATCATCATCATCGCCTTCCCATTATCATTGCCTCCCCATCATATCATCATCATCGCCTCCTCACCACCATCACTGCCTGCCTCCCCCCACCACCATCACACATACAGCACCGCAGGCAGCACTCTCTCACATACACACAGGCAGACACACACACAAACACACACACACACCTCACCTGTCCGGCATCTGCGCGCTCTCTGCCACAGCCGGCCGCTGAATGATGACCTCATTCAGCGGCGCTGCTGTGAGAGAGGAAGTGCGCAGGCGCCCCCTGGAGCCCGGAACTGCGGCAGCGGAGGCACGGGAGAGGTGAGGGGGGGGCCCAGTGGCGCGCTGACACCGCTAACGGGCGCCGGGGTGCCCGACGGCGAGTGGGCCCCCCGCCTGCTCAGGGCCCCGGCACTTGCCCGGGTGTGCCGGGTGCTGACGCCGGCCCTGCTGTTTTGTATGAAATTGATCTTCCAGTATCTAAATAGATTGTGCAAAAACTGTGTTGGAGTCTCAGGAGGCCCAATTAGCTAATCCAAATCGCTTGTGATAAAACTGTGTTTCAGCGGCAAATCAGAAGGCCAGTTTTCCACTTAAAAATCGTTAGGCATGATCTTTGGGTGCAGCCACGAGGCCCAATTAGCTAATCAAATTGTGATAAAACTGTGTTTCAGTACAAATCAGAAGGGCCAACTTAAAAAATGTTAGGCCTAATATTGAGGTGCAGCCAAGAGGCTCAGTTAGCTAATCCAAATTGTTTGTGATAAAACAATTGATTGACAAATCAGAAGGCCAGATTTCCACTTAAACATCATGTATTCATACACAGTACAATCCACAGAGGTGGCACCCCATTCACCCTTGATTCCCTCCGTGTTAAAAATTTCCAAACTCCCAACAGTTTGTGGGGAAACACAGATGGGCAATTCTGCAGAGCTTTTCACACATTATATTTCACGGGCATCAGATGTCTGCTCTGAAGAATCACAGAATCCAGAAGAGGAAAGAATCTGCACCGCTGCCCAAAATTTTTTCATGTTGGACCCAGGGCTGGACAAAGTAGGGTCCAAGCAGAATCCAGACCCTCATCACCAGACGTTAACGACCAAGAGTGAACGTGATTCTGATGAGACTCAGATACCAGAGGAGCATGCAGACTGTGGTGTCAGGGCAGGAAGAGGAGGAGGGTGACTCTAAGGGTGATGAGTGTGAGAACAGAGAGGATGACGATGAGGTATGCAGCTGAGGTACGCAGCTGAGTAGCTCAGCAGAGGAGGTGGAGGAGGAAGATGAGGAGGTTACATCCCAGACATAAAGTGATGTAATTAAATCTAAAGGATCTACCAATCATAAATTGTATGTAGCCAGCAAGGTAGTAGTTAAAAAGCTAAAATATAACTTTTAATTATTATTTTAAAAATAACCCATTGGTTCACAAAATGTCATAATATTTTCAAAAAACTCAAAATAAGAAAACAAAAAACACCACCCCTCCAAGTGACCAAAAAGAATTAAAAAAACCAGAATAAAACGCAAAAAGAAATATTGGAATGACATTAACGGTCAATATTCATTGAACTAAGTCAATTTAACCAAGTCATAAAGACTGACGACTAAATATCTGTGTACCGTCACATATATATATTTATAATGGAAAGTATGAATATGGCAACCTACTTAAAACACCATATCTCATACACTTAATATATACATTGCAAATCTCAAGGGTATTGAGTGATGTAATTGATTACAAAATGCATCCATATAGAATATACTCTGTGTGTATATCTGTAACATATAGTACCTAAGAATCAGAAATTTCCACCTCGGACATCCACTTGATAAATGGTCCCAAGCTATGAGGGTATATATAAATATAATGCTTATTATGACAGCATATGTATAAAGAACGATCTCACCACTTTTAGACGTCCACTGTGACTTCCATCAATCGGGGGAGGCTTATACAATCATGATCCACAGTCTGATGTCACATCCTGGATACCGCAGTGATGTAAACTTTGGAGGAAAAACTCATGTTGGCTAACCAAATGTCTAGCTAGAGGTGTATCTCTCCTAAGGGCAATATCCCTTAAATGTTCACCTATTCTTCTAAATTCTCGGATAGTCTTACCCACATACTCCAAATTACATGGGCACGTTGCTTTGTAGATGACACCCTTTGTTTGGCAATTGATGAAATGTCAGATTTCATAATTTCGGTCCATAACATTACTTCTAAAGACATCTCCTGTGGACAAAACTGCACAAGCTATACATCCACTACATTTAAAGCATCCTTTCAGATTGTTCGTAAGCCATGTTTCTTTTCTTGGAGGATTGAAGTGGCTATGTACAATTCTATCCCCTATAGACTTTCCTTTCAAAAAGGTAATCTTAGGGTGTTCTCCTACCAAATCTCCAATGTCCTCATCCATCTGCAGTATTGACCAATGTTTCTGAAGGATTGAGCGTACTTGTTGTGCACCAGAATGAAAAGTGGTAATGAAACGACACGAAGGGGTTCATTTTGAGGTTGTTTGACATTCAATAGCTGTGTTCTATCTAGGATCTTAGTATCATTGAATGCTTTACGTAGGATCCCATCTGGGTATCCTCTATTCAAAAATCGTTGTCTCAAATCCGCTGCCTGATCTTTATAGTCACATTCTGATGAACAATTTCGTCGAACTCTCATGTACTGTCCTTTAGGGATTCCCTTTTTAAGGGGTATTGGGTGATGACTCTCCCATCTAAGAAGGGCATTTGTAGACGTGGGCTTTCTATAAATCTTGGTATCCAGGTTCCCGTTACTCGTTTTCTTGATGTTTATATCTAAGAAAGGCAATTCATACTGATTACATTCAAAAGTGAATGAAAGTCCCAATGGATTCACGTTCAATTTTGCCACAAAGGTCTCCAGGTCTGGAATGGTCCCATTCCACACCATGAACACGTCATCGATATATCTTGACCAAAAACTAATTTTCTCACATTCTTCAAGGTATTGGTCACTAAACACCACCGTTTCCTCCCACCAGCCCAGGAGCAGATTGGCATAAGATGGCGCACATGGACTGCCCATTGCTGTGCCCCTGAGCTGGTGGTAAAGGTTATTATTGAAGAGAAAAATGTTTTTGGTCAGACAGAAATCCAAAAGTTGGAGTACAAAGATGTTATGATCTCTACATTGTTGGCCCCTTTTTTTTTAAATAAAATTCCACTGCCTCAAGACCATTCTTATGATTGATGGAAGAATACAAAGCTTCAACATCAATACTACAGAGTATGGAATCGGTCTCAATGCTCAAACTATCTAATTTTCTTAGAAGGTCCGTTGTGTCCCTGGTATATGAGTTCAAAGCGACAACAAAGGGTTTCAAAATCTCATCTAAATAGATTCCAATATGATGAGTCAGACTGTCAATACCCGATACTATCGGTCTCCCTTTCAAAGGAGATAGTCCCTTATGAACTTTTGGAAGGCAATAGAAAGTTGCCATTATCGGAAATGAGGGGTAAAGATAATCATATTCATGCTTATCAATCAAATGACCCTTAATACCATCATCTAAGATTACTTTCAAAATCTCAAGAAACCTATTCATAGGATTATTGGATAATTTATCATAGGAAACACGGTCATTTAATATGTTTTGACACATTTCTTGATAATCATAGGAATTCATCACAACGATATTACCACCCTTATGTAAAACATACAAAAAAAGGCTGCACTCTATCATACTAAAGCATGACAATATGGAATACATGAAATTTGGAATAGCAATATGGCTTTGGAATATAAGGAAAAATTTGAGACGCTTAGTATAAACATTTGGCCAAACATTTTGAAGCCCACCAACCATCGTCAAGGTGGTCTCAATACTGGTGAGTCCCTAACCTAATGTGAACATACCTCTATTGGGCTGATATCTGAATTTCTGGGTGAATATGCACCTCTGTCAGCAATGCCTGCATTTATGGGTAAAGTAGGGACCTGGTGTAATTAAAATCACCACCTGGTGGGGGCGGAGTGCTCGGTCAGCAAGCTAACATACAATAGACAAAAAAACCTGACTGGCACTTCCAGACTAATGTGAACTAGGTGCAAGCCAAGGGAAGCTACCCCCATGTAAAACATACAAAAAAAGGCTGCACTCTATCATACTAAAGCATGACAATATGGAATACATGAAATTTGGAATAGCAATATGGCTTTGGAATATAAGGAAAAGTTTGAGACGCTTAGTATAAACATTTGGCCAAACATTTTGAAGCCCACCAACCATCGTCAAGGTGGTCTCAATACTGGTGAGTCCCTAACCTAATGTGAACATACCTCTATTGGGCTGATATCTGAATTTCTGGGTGAATATGCACCTCTGTCAGCAATGCCTGCATTTATGGGTAAAGTAGGGACCTGGTGTAATTAAAATCACCACCTGGTGGGGGCGGAGTGCTCGGTCAGCAAGCTAACATACAATAGACAAAAAAACCTGACTGGCACTTCCAGACTAATGTGAACTAGGTGCAAGCCAAGGGAAGCTACCCCCATGTAAAACATACAAAAAAAGGCTGCACTCTATCATACTAAAGCATGACAATATGGAATACATGAAATTTGGAATAGCAATATGGCTTTGGAATATAAGGAAAAATTTGAGACGCTTAGTATAAACATTTGGCCAAACATTTTGAAGCCCACCAACCATCGTCAAGGTGGTCTCAATACTGGTGAGTCCCTAACCTAATGTGAACATACCTCTATTGGGCTGATATCTGAATTTCTGGGTGAATATGCACCTCTGTCAGCAATGCCTGCATTTATGGGTAAAGTAGGGACCTGGTGTAATTAAAATCACCACCTGGTGGGGGCGGAGTGCTCGGTCAGCAAGCTAACATACAATAGACAAAAAAACCTGACTGGCACTTCCAGACTAATGTGAACTAGGTGCAAGCCAAGGGAAGCTACCCCCATGTAAAACATACAAAAAAAAAAAAAAAAAAAAGGCTGCACTCTATCATACTAAAGCATGACAATATGGAATACATGAAATTTGGAATAGCAATATGGCTTTGGAATATAAGGAAAATTTGAGACACTTAGTATAAACATTTGGCCAAACATTTTGAAGCCCACCAACCATCGTCAAGGTGGTCTCAATACTGGTGAGTCCCTAACCTAATGTGAACATACCTCTATTGGGCTGATATCTGAATTTCTGGGTGAATATGCACCTCTGTCAGCAATGCCTGCATTTATGGGTAAAGTAGGGACCTGGTGTAATTAAAATCACCACCTGGTGGGGGAGGAGTGCTCGGTCAGCAAGCTAACATACAATAGACAAAAAAACCTGACTGGCACTTCCAGACTAATGTGAACTAGGTGCAAGCCAAGGGAAGCTACCCCCATGTAAAACATACAAAAAAGGCTGCACTCTATCATACTAAAGCATGACAATATGGAATACATGAAATTTGGAATAGCAATATGGCTTTGGAATATAAGGAAAAATTTGAGACGCTTAGTATAAACATTTGGCCAAACATTTTGAAGCCCACCAACCATCGTCAAGGTGGTCTCAATACTGGTGAGTCCCTAACCTAATGTGAACATACCTCTATTGGGCTGATATCTGAATTTCTGGGTGAATATGCACCTCTGTCAGCAATGCCTGCATTTATGGGTAAAGTAGGGACCTGGTGTAATTAAAATCACCACCTGGTGGGGGCGGAGTGCTCGGTCAGCAAGCTAACATTCAATAGACAAAAAAACCTGACTGGCACTTCCAGACTAATGTGAACTAGGTGCAAGCCAGGTCCCTACTTCAAAATGTTTGGCCAAATGTTTATACTAAGCGTCTCAAATTTTTCCTTATATTCCAAAGCCATATTGCTATTCCAAATTTCATGTATTCCATATTGTCATGCTTTAGTATGATAGAGTGCAGCCTTTTTTTGTATGTTTTACATGGGGGTAGCTTCCCTTGGCTTGCACCTAGTTCACATTAGTCTGGAAGTGCCAGTCAGGTTTTTTTGTCTATTGTATGTTAGCTTGCTGACCGAGCACTCCGCCCCCACCAGGTGGTGATTTTAATTACACCAGGTCCCTACTTTACCCATAAATGCAGGCATTGCTGACAGAGGTGCATATTCACCCAGAAATTCAGATATCAGCCCAATAGAGGTATGTTCACATTAGGTTAGGGACTCACCAGTATTGAGACCACCTTGACGATGGTTGGTGGGCTTCAAAATGTTTGGCCAAATGTTTATACTAAGCGTCTCAAATTTTTCCTTATATTCCAAAGCCATATTGCTATTCCAAATTTCATGTATTCCATATTGTCATGCTTTAGTATGATAGAGTGCAGCCTTTTTTTGTATGTTTTACATGGGGGTAGCTTCCCTTGGCTTGCACCTAGTTCACATTAGTCTGGAAGTGCCAGTCAGGTTTTTTTGTCTATTGTATGTTAGCTTGCTGACCGAGCACTCCGCCCCCACCAGGTGGTGATTTTAATTACACCAGGTCCCTACTTTACCCATAAATGCAGGCATTGCTGACAGAGGTGCATATTCACCCAGAAATTCAGATATCAGCCCAATAGAGGTATGTTCACATTAGGTTAGGGACTCACCAGTACTGAGACCACCTTGACGATGGTTGGTGGGCTTCAAAATGTTTGGCCAAATGTTTATACTAAGCGTCTCAAATTTTTCCTTATATTCCAAAGCCATATTGCTATTCCAAATTTCATGTATTCCATATTGTCATGCTTTAGTATGATAGAGTGCAGCCTTTTTTTGTATGTTTTACATGGGGGTAGCTTCCC
>JARQOD010000006.1:60259193-60317723 GCA_033576555.1 Oophaga sylvatica | reverse complement strand
GATGCTTTAAATGTAGTGGATGTATAGCTTGTGCAGTTTTGTCCACAGGAGATGTCTTTAGAAGTAATGTTATGGACCGAAATTATGAAATCCGACATTTCATCAATTGCCAAACAAAGGGTGTCATCTACAAAGCAACGTGCCCATGTAATTTGGAGTATGTGGGTAAGACTATCCGAGAATTTAGAAGAAGAATAGGTGAACATTTAAGGGATATTGCCCTTAGGAGAGATACACCTCTAGCTAGACATTTGGTTAGCCAACATGAGGGGGAAACAACTGGTCTCAAATTAATTGGAATTGATAGAATAGGAGCACCAAAGAGAGGAGGCAATTGGGATAGGAGGATTTTACAATGTGAAACGAAATGGATTTTTCGGCTTAAAACGCAACAACCTTTGGGTCTCAATGAGATCTTAACATACAATTGCTTCGTTTAGCCTTTCCTTTTTTCTCCATGCCCCCTATCCCATAACTTTGTTTTTCTGGCCTCCTCTCTTTACCCCTCTCTCCTTAAAACATCTATTACTTTCCTATCTTTGTAAACTCTTTTTCCCACATATATCCCAGGGCTATATAGGGTTTAATAGGGCTTTGTAGGGCCAGCCGTCTAGGAGTGGGGGCGCCAAATTCTTTTCTTCTCTAGGGTGCCAACCTCCACGGTTAGGTAGGTTGAATTAGGTCCCAAACAGGGCTTAACAGTATTTTTTCGTTAGTTATCTCTTTGTTTCCCCTTCTGTACCAGATCTCCTTTGTCCTCCCATTTTGTATGAATTTATATTGAAAGTCATATTGGTCCCCTTTTTCTTTACATCTCCAATGTTCTCTTATTGGGATTTTTCTCTGAACATTTTTTCAGAAGTACTTTATTATTGGTACCTATCCTGGAATTGTATTAATAGGAAATTTTAAGACGGTACCTACATAGAAAACACCTGTGTTTTATATTGACCATCCTATCGCCCTAGTAACAAAAAGAATTTTCTATGAGGCTGGAAATATTTTTTCATCAGAAATGTTATTCATTTATTAGGGTATATCTATAGGATTCTCTAGGAAGTTGGAACAGAAATGTTCATCTGTCTATCAGGTTATTTTATAACTTTATACGGAGGTTTATAATAAAGAAAAACTTTTCAAGAAAGATAATATATGGGAATTTGTAAAAATATTTTTCTAGTTTGGTTACTTTGAGAATGGTTTAACATGTGACCAATAATATTGTGCTTGGTGACCGTATGAAAAGATCTTTATTGATTATCTTACTTTGGGGTAATGTTTATTAGTTAAATATAGAATTTACTCCTCAAATTTATTTTGACCTCTTATGAGCAATTAAACATATATATAAAAATTCCCCCTCTTTGACCTCAGGTATAAAGGACGAAATTTGGGAGATACTCCATTGATATGTTATATATAACCTGGATAACTAAGGAGTTTTAGTTGGACGTTAATTGCATTACATATTTACTAATCCCAGTAAATGAAGAAATAACATTCGGTATTTGGACATAGTTTTTTCTCCAATGTTTACATCGCTGCGGTATCCAGGATGTGACATCAGACTGTGGATCATGTGGCGCTCTGGTCTTCCCCATTCTATGTCTCTGGGGAGGATATGATAATTGCGTTCCACTCCAGCGTTCCAGCAAGACGGCGCACCGGATGTGACGTCACAGAATAGTTATCTCGGCGTCCTATTTAAGGACCCACGTGGGCCAGGTGCGCGCACCCGCTCGGTAACATGCACAAAGGTGACGGGTGACATCTCTTTACAGCTTATATGATAAGGCACTTTTCTCCCCTGATGACTTTGCCAAAGAAACGCGTCGGGAGTTCTCAGCTTAACTAACCACTATGATCCACGGTGTTTTGGGGTAATGTATGGCATGATTGTATAAGCCTCCCCCGATTGATGGAAGTCACAGTGGACGTCTAAAAGTGGTGAGATCATTCTTTATACATATGCTGTCATAATAAGCATTATATTTATATATACCCTCATAGCTTGGACCATTTATCAAGTGGATGTCCGAGGTGGAAATTTCTGAACCTTGGGTACTATATGTTACAGATATACACACAGAGTATATTCTATATGGATGCATTTTGTAATCAATTACATCACTCAATACCCTTGAGATTTGCAATGTATATATTAAGTGTATGAGATATGGTGTTTTAAGAAGGTTGCCATATTCATACTTTCCATTATAAATATATATATGTGACGGTACACAGATATTTAGTCGTCAGTTTTTATAACTTGGTTAAATTGACTTAGTTCAATGAATATTGACCGTTAATGTCATTCCAATATTTCTTTTTGCGTTTTATTCTGTTTTTTTTTAATTCTTTTTGGTCACTTGGAGGGGTGGTGTTTTTTGTTTTCTTATTTTGAGTTTTTTGAAAATATTATGACATTTTGTGAACCAATGGGTTATTTTTAAAATAATAATTAAAAGTTATATTTTAGCTTTTTAACTACTACCTTGCTGGCTACATAAAGTGATGTAACCACAAGCACTGCATCCTCAGCCTATGGCCAGCACTGGTCACGAGTGTTCTCCATACTCCTGTCTCTCTCAGCACAGCAACCAGCCCTTGGTCCCACAGTTGTGGTCACGTAAAAAAAATTTCCTCCTACTCATGCCAAAGCTAAGAGCTTGAACTAAACCATCTCCAATCTGTTGGCAAAAGAAATGCTGCTTTTCCACTAAGTGGATACAGACAGTTTCAGAAAGTTGATGGCCGTCACAATCCCCCATTACCAGTTACCCAGTTGCCACTACTTCTATAAGAAAGTTGTGCCTGCCTGCACTACACCAGCATGTCACAGACAACATCACCGATTCCCTGAAAAAATCTATGTTTGCCAGGGTGCATTTCACCACTGACTCCTGGACGAGCAAACATGGACAAGGGCATTACATCTCACTGACTGGGCACTGGGTGACTCTGGTGGCTATGGGGGCAGGCAGTTCAAGGGGTTGCTCCACAGGTCTTTGAATCCCCAAGGCTTGTGGTACAAACCTCTGTATCTCCACAGCTTCTGGCTCCTCCACCTCCTCTAGGGCCTTCACCTGTGCACTCAACCTTTCCCTCAATCTGACATGCGTTCCAACAGTGGAGATAGAATCCCCCACCTCCGTCCTGCTCAGGCATGGCTCACCGCAATCAGGCAGTGTTCAAATTAATATGCCTTGGAGATCGCAGTCAAACAGCTCAAGAGTTGTGAACAGTTATCCAGGCCGAGTTCGAGCAATGGCTGTCTCCACTGAACCTTGAACCATGGAAGGCTGTGTCCGATAACAGTGGTACAGCAATTTCTCCGCTACTAGCTTGACTTGGAGGCGCTGCTGCAGAAAGCACTGTCGCTGTGTGTTCACATCCGCTGATTGCACCCCGCAGTTCATCGATCTGTATCGCTACAGAGGTCTTTCGGCCTAACGTTTAACTTTTTAGTTTGCAATGTTCCAACATGGTCGAATTCCACTCTGCACATGTTGCAGCGACTGTAGCAGCAGCGACGAGTCCTGGTACGGTATGTCTTTTTGCATAGCCTGGGCCAACGCAGTATGTGGAGTGGGCAGAGATGAAGGACCTCTGCACCCTTCTGCACAGTTTCGAAATGGCTACTAAGATGGTTAGCATTGATGATGCCGTCATCAGCATCACTATTCCGGTCATCTACTTGATGGAGCTCACTTTGAATAGTCTGCCTGAGGAGGTGGTGGTTCCAGGGGAAGAGGTGGACGCAGAGGAGGATGCAGAAGGGATAACAATATCTAAAATTTCTGGACTGTCAATGCACTGGCGATGCCATGGAAGGGTGGCTTACAGTGATCAAGGGGGCTCATGGTACCAGACAAACTGTTAGTGAATAAAAAACACCAGAATTAAAAATAAGAAAATTAACCAATGGGGTACACTCCAAAAAATGAGTATATGCAAAAAGACAAAGGGAGCCAAATTACCCAATATTATAAAAAGGTTATATTTATTATGAATGAATAAAAAAATTTTTTTTTTTTTTTTTTTTTTTAAATATTGTATAGTTACAGAACGTACACATATCAATACATAGAGGTGAAGGTCACAAACAAAAAAGCCAATTCCTGACGTATTAACCAAATATATGACTGGGAGCTACGGACTCACATAGGAAATACAAAACTAATGCCTCTTTTAAAATGTTCTATCACCGTTAGGTAAACATATGACACAGCCCCTTGAGAAAGCCCACGCGAAACGCGCGTCGGGGCCGCCATTTCTGACTGTTTTCCAGGACGTACATTGGGTGAGACTCTTTTATTTATCACTGCTACCATTGCCTGTGTCATATGTTTACCTAACGGTGATAGAACATTTTAAAAGAGGCATTAGTTTTGTATTTCCTATGTGAGTCCGTAGCTCCCAGTCATATATTTGGTTAATACGTCAGGAATTGGCTTTTTTGTTTGTGACCTTCACCTCTATGTATTGATATGTGTACGTTCTGTAACTATACAATATTTAAAAAAAAAAAAAAAAAAAAAAAATTTCTTATTCATTCATAATAAATATAACCTTTTTATAATATTGGGTAATTTGGCTCCCTTTGTCTTTTTGCATAAACTGTTAGTGAAGATGCAGGAGCCGAGGAATAAATGGAGAGCTAGGTGATGGATGCACAACAGTCAGGAGATGAAGAGGATAATGATCACCTCTCTGTTGTGTGTGGTTGATGGGAGGGGAGGAGGAAGCAACCTTGAATGTTATCCCACCACTAGGGTTGAGCATTCCGATACTGCAAATATCGGGTATCGGCCGATATTAGCTGTATCGGAATTCCGATTCCGAGTTCCGATATTTTCGTCTTATCGGATACCGGAATCGGGATTGTCACTGTCACTGTCAGTGTCCGTCGGTCGGTCTGTCAGGAGTCAGCGGCACTTACCTGGCAGAAGATCTCCGGCGGTCACTGCCTGGACTGCTTCATGGCCGCCATCTTCTTTCCCCGGCGGTCACATGCAGTTTCTTGCGATAACTGCAGTGACTGCTGGGTAATCCCGGCCGTAAAGCAGTCAGTCCGATGACGTCACCGCCGGGGAAGCAGGTAAGCAGCTGTGCTGCGCCGGGATGTCAGGCTCTGCCTGTCATTGCGATGTAGCAGAGTTGGATCGTCGTGGGACAATCGTTACTATGGACTGCGTCGGACAGGTGGTATACTGTTGGTTTTTTTTTCTTTTTTTACAGGAGATCGATGGCGTCGCAGGAATGAGAGAGTAATAAAAGTAATGAAAAACTGTGTTGTCTCTTTTATTTCATTAAAAGACTTTTTTCTTGCTGTGTCTTTTTTTTATGCATTTAATAACTTTGGGATTAATAATGGATCGGTGTCTTATTGAGCCTCTCCATTATTAACCGGGCTTATTGTCACCGTGCAATCAACGGTGACAATAACCCCTTATTACCCCGCTTGCCACCGCTACAGGGCAAGTGGGAAGAGCCGGGTAAAGTGCCACAATTGGCACATCTTTTGATGCGCCAAATGTGGGGCTGCTGTAGCCTGGTATTATCAGGCTGTTGAGGGCCAAAATCCATGGGCCTTGACAGTCTTTTAATACCAGGCCGCAGCAGTCTGCATTTTACTTGGCTGGTTAACAAAAATAGGGGGGATCCCCACGCCGTTTTTTTTCGAGGGGATCCCCTATTTTTGTTAACCAGCCAAGCTAAGCAGACTGCTGTGGCCTGGTATTATCAGGCTTGCAAGGTCCATGGATATTGGATCCTTACCAGCCTGAAAAACCAGGCCTCAGCGGTCTGCTTCATCTGGCTGGTTAACAAAAATAGGGGGGACCCCATGCCAATTTTTTTCGAGGGGATCCCCTATTTTTGTTAATCAGCCAAGATATGCAGACTGCTGTGGCCTGGTATTATCAGGCTGGCAAGGTCCATGGATCTTGGCTCCTTAACAGCCTGAAAATCCAGGCCTCAGCGGTCTGCTTCATCTGGCTGGTTAACAAAAATAGGGGGGACCCCATGCCAATTTTTTTCGAGGGGATCCCCTATTTTTGTTAATCAGCCAAGATATGCAGACTGCTGTGGCCTGGTATTATCAGGCTGGCAAGGTCCATGGATCTTGGCTCCTTAACAGCCTGAAAATCCAGGCCTCAGCGGTCTGCTTCATCTGGCTGGTTAACAAAAATAGGGGGGACCCCACGCCATTTTTTTTTCGAAGGGAACCCCTATTTTTGTTAATCAGTTCCCTCTGACGTCACTGATTGTGTCCCTGGCTGACCTGAAGTGAAAGTGGAAAGCAATCAATTAAGCTTTCCACTTAAGGGCCCGTCTCACATATCGATATCGCTACCGAGATCGCTGCTGAGTCACTAGTTTTGTGACGCAGCAGCGAGCTCACCAGCGATATCGCTGTGTGTGACATTCAGCGACGATCAGCCCCCCTGCCGGGTATCGCTGATCGTCGCAGAAATGTCAGGACCTTTTTTTGATCGCTGGTTTCCCTCTGACAGGCACGCATCGCTGCGTGTGACAGGCGGGAGACCAGCGATCCGCTGGTAACCAAGGTACACAGCGGGTTTCCAGGCGCGGGGCTGTGCCTAGAAACCCGCTGTGTACCTTGGATACCAGCGCCCTGATGCAGGGAGCTGGTATCCAAGGTACACAGCGGGTTTCCAAGCGCTGCGCGGTGCCTGGAAACCCGCTGTGTACCTTGGTTACCAGCGGATCGCTGGTCTCCCGCCTGTCACACGCAGCGATGCGTGCCTGTCAGAGGGAAACCAGCGATCAAAAAAAGGTCCTGACATTTCTGCGACGATCAGCGATACCCGGCAGGGGGGCTGATCGTCGCTGAATGTCACACACAGCGATATCGCTGGTGAGCTTGCTGCTGCGTCACAAAACTTGTGACTCAGCAGCGATCTCGGTAGCGATATCGCTATGTGAGACGGGCCCTTAAGCGATGTTACCCGCAGTGTCGCTGTCCCAGATCGCTGCCTGAGCTGCCTGTTTGGCAGCTCAGCAGCGATCATGTAGCGATACACCAGCGATCCTGACAAGTGCATATCGTTGTCGGGATCGCTGGTGTATCGTTATGTGACACCCAGCCTTTACTCTCCTGTCAGGTAGGAGAGGAACTCATTCATTTGGGGTTTACTGTGAGGCTGCAGCATTAGCTGCGGTCCCTGCAGTAAACATTAACCCTTTCTGAAGGATTAAAACGTGGGACCTGACTGTGCATCGGATTGGTAAGAATAATTTTGCTTTATTATTTTATTTTTATTACAGGAAATGGTTTTAGCAGGTAAATAAAATATGGTCAAAAACTGTGTGATTATTTCATTAAACTTCTTTTTTATTAAAGTGTGTGTGTTTGATTTTTCTTTCATACAATAGGATTAATAATTGATAGTTGTCTAATTGACAGCTCTCAATTATTAACCTGGCTTAAAGTGACCTTTCAATTGCAAGGTCATTTTAACCCCTTATTAACCCATTCGCCACCGCTACAGGGCAATGGGAATAGACGGGCAAAGTGCCAGAAAGGGCAAATCTAATTAGAGATTTGCCCTTTCTGGGGTGTCTGGGGGCAGATGTTAAGTAGCCGGGGGGGGCCAAAAAAAATGGTCCCTCTCTGGGCTATTATTATCTGCCCCCACTCACTGGCTTTGTCTGTCTGGTTGCGAAAATAGGGCGGGAGCCCACGCATTTTTTTTCAGCAATTTTACACCTCATATATATATATATATATATACATGTCATTGAATTTGTGACACATATATATATATATTTATATTTGTAGTTCATACACTTCTACATAGTATAATAGCCGCTAATTCAATTGCCGGCTTTTGTGAAAATGCAGAACCCGACATGAAATGACACTTGGTGTACATAGGGTTAACCATGTCTTTTCATGTCCTTTGCTATCTAATTTGCACAAACAATTAAATCAGTCTATGTGTGCAAAATTTCACACCTGTAGGGGTTAATTAAAGGTGTAAATTCGTAGCAAAAAAGTCCGTTTTTTTTACAACGAATTTACACCTTTAATTAACCCCTACAGGTGTGAAATTTTGCACACATAGACTGATTTAATTGTTTGTGCAAATTAGATAGCAAAGGACATGAAAAGACATGGTTAACCCTATGTACACCAAGTGTCATTTCATGTCGGGTGCTTCTGTCTTTTCACTGAAGCCGGCTTTACCCGGGAATTGAATCAGAGTATATTTTACTATGTAGAAGTGTATAAACTATACATATATGTATATATATATGTCACAATGACATGTATATATATATAATATGTATTCTATGTGTGTATATTTAGTGTTTACAAGGAAATAAAGGTTTTTTTTTAGTTGCGATATTTTGTTCCCATAGACTTACATGGGACTTCCGGTATCGGTATCGGGTATCGCCGATATTTTAGTGATATCGGCGATACCATTCCGATTCGATACTTTAGGATATCGGAAAGTATCGCTCAACTCTACCCACCACCAACACAGCATGGACTTTGACCTCATGGAAGCGCCTGACACATGAGCGCCTTCTTGCTGCACGATGCCCGCATTCTTAGGGTTAGAAATAATGCTGACTTCTTGGGTTGTCACTCTGATAGATCCATGTTGCAAGAGTAAATTTATCCAGATGCATCCCCCCTAGAAAGGGATGTGCGCATGCTGGAGTATCGAAATACGCTTGTAGACAATCTTAACAGTGGTTTTCCCCAAGACAGCAGTGAGGCACCCAGTGTGCATCCCAGTTCCAGACATCCAACCCCGGTAATGTCAAGGCATCATCTCCAAACCATTAGCTGCAGGAGCAGCAGTGTAAGTGGCATAAACAATTTCTATGAGTCATTTAACACATTTTTCAGACCAGCCCATGCACCAGCAGAACAGAGTACAAGTCTGACACATTGTGAATGACTGGAAAAGATGGTGCAGAAGTATCTGGAGATGAATATCAATGTCATCAGGGGGGTTGTACCCTTTTACATTTTGGTCTTCAAAAATGAAAGAGAGACCTGAGCTCGCCTGTCACGCCTTAGAGGTTTTGTCATGCCCGGCAGCCAGTGTTCTTCCAGAATGTGTCTTCAGAGCTGCTGGTGGTGTCCTGATGGATAAGCACATCTGGCTGTCCCTTCAAAGTGTAGATCACCTAACTTTCATCAAAATGAACAAGTCATGGATCTCCAAAGACTTTTGCGCCCAGTCTGTGCCAGCTTTGTGGTGTCTTCTGTGCCTGCTTTTGCTACTGCTGCTGATGTTACAAACAAATGTTTGAAATGTAGAAACTCAAAGTTGGGTCTCCACCTTGGGATTTGCCTGTAGTAGAAAGTGTGTCAGAGGCCTATTATACTGTTTCTACTCTGTGGAAATTGATGTCACTTTAGTAGTGTGTGACAACTATTTTGTGGAGACGCTAAGTTGGGTCTCCATCTAATGGTTGCTTGTGGAAGTAGGGCTCCCAGAAAGGCAGGCCTGCATTTACTTTAAGTCAACTACCTGTGTTACTTTCCTTACATTTTCCTACTAATAGTACTGTATAAAACTGATGATTGTGCCACCTGAATGTGGCTGGAATAAAAAAAAAAAATGGTAGTGTTTCATGAGGTATGAGGTCTCCCAGCTAAGAAGGCTTACACCACTCCCTTAACCACCAGGTCCTCATTAAAACTTAAATTTCAAGCTGAAAATGCTGGGCCAGACCTGATACCTCATACATGAGCAATAGCTGACTGCTTCTGTGCCATTATGAAAGGTTCTACTGTGAGTCAATTGATCAGTCAACAGCCTGTGTTACTTTCTTTACATTTTTCTACCTATAGTACTGTATGAAGCTGATGTTGGTGGCATCTGAGTGTGGCTGGAATAAAAAAAAATTGGTGTTGTTGCATGAGGTATCAGGTCTCCCAGCTAAGAAGGCTTACACCACTCCCTTTAACCATCAGGTCCTCATTGAAACTTCAGTTCCAAGCTGTAAATGCTGGGCCAAGCCCTAATACCTCATGCATAGCCCATGGCTGACTGCTGCTGAGCCATTTGCAAATTTCTACTCTGGGTCAATTGATGACTCTTTTCATGGTCTCTGCCACTAATTTAAGCTGTTTGGGAAGATTTTTGTCACCCCTTAAGGTGTTGTCTATGTGTTTTGTTTTGCCTCCCATTTAATCTAATGGGTTTGGATACGTTCAATGAACTGTTCGGCGAACTACAGCCTTTTGGCGAATCCGAACCGAACCGAACCTTGAAAGGTTCACTCATCTTTAGTCAATATGATCACTGCATCCTTGGATGAATCTACTGAGTGGTGTAGATTGAAAAATGGGGTCTCTTATGGGGATTCTGCTGTTCTGACACATCAGGGGCAGTGCCAATGTGACATGGCACCCGCAAATCATAACAGTAAAATCTAAACTATAATAACTATTGGATTAACCGTCGGACCATTCTGGGTTTATTTTTAATGAATAAATGGGTAAACGAGGGAGTGTGAGGGAGTCTTTATTCAAATAAAGTATTTTCTTCGGTTAGTTAGTTTTTCTACCAGATGAAGGCTAATTTTATGTGTAGCCAAAACGCATTGTGCTTGTATGTTAATAATAAATTGGATATTCCTTGAAATATTCAGAGTAATTAATGAATCAGCCGGAAGCGCTCCTGGACAAACTGGAAATTTTTTTTTTCTGCAATTTCCCTGTTTTGTCATTTTGTTACAAGTCCACACAATGGAAGAATCAATTAACCCATGTTTCTTATAATTTTCCATAAACAAGATCACAAACATGATGAATTTTTCACAAATGCATCCATATGGGCAGGAAATTAGTGTGATGCAAACGAAGCAAACATTTCCTAGTCTTAACATTTTATGCTTTTGCAGTGTAGCTATAGGAGGCCAGAGTGCATAGCTCATTCTACATAGAGATAGAAAAAATATAACATTGCATTATGTTGTACTACTGCACAGTGTTGAAGAACTTTGAAAATAGGAGTGGTAGTCAGTCTGTCCATAATAATCTAAACATTCAAGTGAGAAAGGAAGTGCATAAAGGGAACACTAAAATAACACATCCTAGATATCACAGAATGAAATATTCCAGTTGCTAATCTTTATTCGTTACATATTGGAATGTGTTGAGAACAATAACACATAAAAATAATCAATGTAAATTAAAAATAATATCCCATAGAGGTCTCAATTTGGAATAATATTCAAAATCAAAGTGGAAAATCAAATTACAGGCTGATTCAACTTCAGTGGAAATGCATCAAGACAAGGAAATGATGCTCAATAGTGTGTGGCCTCCACTTGCCTGTATGACCTCCCTACAATGCCTTGGCATGCTCCTGATGGGGCGGGTGATGTTTTCCTGAGGGATCTCCTCAAAGACCTGAATTAAAGCATCAGTAATCTCCTGAACAGTCTGTTGTGCAACATGGCATTGGTGGATGGAATGAGACATGATGTCCCAGATGTGCTCAGTTGGATTCATGTCTGGAGAAAGGGTAGGCCAATCCATAGCATCAATGCCTTCATCATGCAGGAACTGCTGACACACTTCAGCAACATGAGGCCTAGCAAGCATTGTCATGCATCAGAAGAAACCCAGGGCACACTGCATCTGCATATGGTCTCACAATGTGTCTGAGGATCTCATCCCAGAACCTAATTGCAGTTGAGTCGCCCGCCAGGGCCGTGGGGTACTCTGAACCGAGCCCGTTAACTTCTATGGGGGATGTCACAGTAGCCACGACTCAGTCCATGGCCTTGGGCGCTCACCAAAAAGGGGATATATTTACAGGGGATAATGTTCGTGTAGTGATTCGTGACGCCACCTGTGGTGCCCGGTCAGGGTGACCAGCGCTGCAGCTCAGGTCCTCTGGAAGTGATGGTATTTTGCAGCCAGTTGGCAAACCTCCCACAGGTGAGGTTATAGTCTTCCAGGGCAGGTAGATGTTGTAGTGTAGAAATGGTGCTTGTGAATGTAGCAGAGAGGAATGTGTTTCGCTGGAATAATTCTAGGAGACAGTCTAGATGCAGTTTTAGGGGTTTTACTCATAGTCTGTTGCCAGCAAGACAGTTGCCCGCCTGGTACTGTGTCCTCCGGGTGAGGGGTTCAGCAACCCCCAGGTATACGGTTACACTTGCCCAAGACTCCCTTTCAGTGTGCGCCTTTCCTGGCCTTCTCTCTCTGTGCTTGTTCCACTCCTCTCTTCCTAGCACCTCACCATGCAGTCTCTCAGACCAGAAGCTGCGGATCCTGTCGGGTAACAGATTAATTCTGTGCGTCCTTGGCCCTATATAGCTTCCTTCCGGGAGATGCTGCTGGTGGTAGTAGCAATGACCCATAAAGTGATCCCCGCCGTCGGCTTACTAGCAGGTCCTGAAGCTTTCCCACTAGTCTAGGGGCTGTTCCCTGATGGCCTGGTCCTTCCGATCTCGGATGGGGCCACGGATGGGATATTCACTGTCCGTGCCCTTGGACCCTTTCTCATGCGCTCCAGAAGCTCCTCAGTTTGCTTCTTTCTAACGGAGGACGAGCTCCTTAAAGCTAGCTCTCCTTTCCACCACTCACTCCTAAGAGTGCTCCACTCTCTAAACTTCTCTTCTCCTCTTACTGCTGCCTAAACTCCACCCACCCATACACCCCTTGCTAACCAGCCTGGTATGAGACCATCCTCCCTTAGGGTATGTCCAGATGACCAGCTGATATGGTGTGTGCTGGATGCAGGTGTTGGAGTCTAAGGGGGTGCTCCCTCCTTACCTGGGAGTGGGGTGTCACACCTCTGGATGAGATGCAACACCTCTGTGGTGACTGAACCCTCAGGGGCGCCACACAGTCAGGGTACCTCTGGCTAGCACTTGGATGGCTGTGTGGCCCTCCAAAGAAATGCCCCCACACAATTACAGACCCACTGCCAAACCGGTTATGCTGGAGGATTTTGCAGGTAGCAGAACATTCTCCAGTTCTCCATAGCGTCTCATGTTGTGAACACCTTTGATCTGGCTTCTGAGTTTGGGCTCCCTCTGGTGGTTGATGCTGGTAATAGAGCTGATCTGGCAGACAGAAGTCAATCACCTGAAGGGGATGATTGGAGATCAGGTGTTACAGACTGGGGAGATTTAAGTGCGCAGTCTTCCCTTCTTTGTTGCCGTGATTTGGTCTTCTTCATGAGCCTTTTGGAAGTCAGCTTGCTCCCTGCTTTGTCCTGCATCTTTCAGATAAGTTATTTGTCTGTTTAAATCTGTGGCATTTGTTCCTGCCTTGCTGGTGTGAGTTCAGCCGGGCTCCCTGCGGGAACCTGTGCTATACTCTGTTTTCCTTTGCCACAGCTCATGTCAGTCTTTCTGTATTTCTAGTCTCCTGGCATTTCAGTATTTGTTGTTTTGCGTCCAGTTCACACAAGAGTTCTGATTTAGTGGGGGAGAGGTCATGTGGCATCAGTATTTTTGCATCTCAGATGTGTTGGAATTTTTCTCAGGGTTTTAGTGGGTTTGCAGACAGGATCCTTTCCTGTCCTGTTCGTCCAGACAGTTTGGGCCACAGCATTTGCTTATTCTATTTTCTGCCTGTGTTTTGTACTTCATCTGTCTCACCGTCACTGTATGTTTGGGGGCTACCTATTCCTTTGGGGCTCTACTCTGGCGCAGTTAGCTTTCCCCTTTCTCTCTTTAGGCTTAGTTAGCTCTTTGGCTGTGTTGAGGCGTCTAGTGCATCGTAGGTACGTCCCACGGCTAATTCTAGTTGTGTTGTCAGTTTAGGGGTCTGCAATCCACTAAGTTACCAACCTCTCTGGGTGTTTGGCTGCATACCCTATTTTTCTATTATCCTCCTCGGTTACTGAATCATAACAGTCTCAAGACTCTGTCATGTCTGTCACATGTGTTCAGAGTGAACCTGCTCTCGTTCATGAAGAGCAAAGGATGCCAATGTCGAATCTGCCAATCTTGATGTTCTCTGGCAAATGTCAATCACCCTGCACGGTGTTGGACTGTAGGCTTAACACCCACTTGTGGTTGTCCGGCCCTCAGTCCACTCTCATGGATCTTTTTCTGACAGTTTGAGCAAACATATGGATTTTAGTAGCCTGCTGGAGGTCATTTTGCAGGGCTGTAGCACTGCTTCTCCTGTTTCTCTCTGCATAAAGGAGAAAGTAGCTATCATGCTGCTGGGTTGTTGCCCTCCTACTTGCCATAGCTCACATTGATGTGCCATCCTGGATGAGCTGAACTACCTGAGCAACTTCTGTGGGTTGTACTACTGTACCTCTAGGGGTGTGAGCAATGACAAGATGCAAAAGTGACCAAAACAACAGCCAAAATGGATGAGAACAGAGAAATGGAATGTGGTCATCACCTACAGAACCACTTCTTTATAGGGGTTGCCTAGCTTTGACAGCAGGGGCGGACTGGCCCACCGGAGAACCGGAGGATTCTCCGGTGGGCCCTGGCATCTGGGGGGCCCTGGCACCTGCTGGCATACAGGGGCCAGTTGCCTAGGGCCCCCGCTGCTCCAGGGGCCCCCAGCCGGTGGTGTGTCGCTAATAGCGGCACACCACGCAGCTGCCATGGGGGCCCCGTGCCAGCGGAGCAGCAGCGGGTGACAGGAGGCAGGAGCCCCTGTCCCCACTGCTAAAGAGAAATGAATATTCACTGCTTCCCACGCCCACATGGGCATGGGAAGCAGTGAATATCATTACTTACCTGTCACCCGCTCCAACCGCTGAGCGCCGCTGTCATCGCGTCCTCTCTTGCTGCAATGTTCAGGCAGAGGGCGCGATGACGTCATTAGTGAGCGCCGCGCCCCCTGCCTGAGCATTCACTGCCGGAGGACCGAAGACAGCGGTGCTCAGCAGTGGACCCGGTGACAGGTAAATATCGCAGGTGCCCAGGACACCAGCACCTGGCCCCCAGGACGAGAGGTGAGTATGTCTTTTTTTTTTGCAGCATCTATGGGGGCACAGTGGAGCATCTATGGGGGCATAATCTATGGGGGCATAATCTATGGGGGCATAATCTGTGGAGCATTTATGGGGGCATAATCTATAGGGGCATAATCTATGGGGGCATAATCTATGGGGGCATAATCTGGAGCATTTATGGGGGCATAATCTATGGGGGCATAATCTGTGGAGCATTTATGGGGCATAATCTGTGGGGGCATAATCTGTGGAGCATTTATGGGGGCATAATCTGTGGAGCATTTATGGAGGCATAATCTATGGGGGCATAATCTGTGGAGCATTTATGGGGGCATAATCTATGGAGCATCTATGGGGCAATAATCTAAGGAGCATTTATGGGGGCACAATCTATGGAGCATCTATGGGGGCATAATCTAAGGAGCACTTTTGGGGGCATAATCTAGGGAGCATCTATGGGGGCATAATCTATGGAGCATCTATGGGGGCATAATCTAAGGAGCATTTATGGGGGCACAATCTATGGAGCATCTATGGGGGCATAATCTATGGAGCATCTATGGGGCATAATCTATGGAGCATCTATGGGGGCATAATCTATGGAGCATCTATGGGGGCATAATCTAAGGAGCATTTATGGGGGCACAATCTATGGAGCATCTATGGGGGCATAATCTATGGAGCATCTATGGGGGCATAATCTATGGAGCATCTATGGGGGCATAATCTAAGGAGCATTTATGGGGCACAATCTATGGAGCATCTATGGGGGCATAATCTAAGGAGCATCTATGGGGACATAATCTATGGGGGCATAATCTAAGGAGCATCTATGGGGGCATAATCTATGGGGGCATAATCTAAGGAGCATTTATGGGGGCATAATCTATGGAGCATCTATAGGGGCATAATCTATGGGGGCACAATCTATGGAGCTTCTATGGGGGCATAATCTAAGGAGCATCTATGGGGGCACAATCTATGGAGCTTCTATGGGGCATAATCTAAGGAGCATCTATGGGGGAATAATCTATGGATCATCTATGGGGCATAATCTATGGGGGCATAATCTATGGAGCATGTATGGGGGCATAATCTATGGAGCATCTATGAGGGCACAATCTATGGAGCATCTATGGGGGCATAATACATGGGCAGCATATGGGGCACAATCTATGGAGCATCTTGTGGGGCATAATACATGGGGCAGCATATGGGGCATAATCTCATTTTCCACCCTAGGCTTATACTCGAGTCGATAAGTTTTCCCAGTTTTTTGTTGCAAAATTAGGGGGGTCGGCTTATACTCGAGTATATATGGAAATCTATTCTATTATATATCTATCTATCTATCTATATATATATATAGCATTATACCCTATGAGGGGGGGCAGCATTATCCCCTATGAGGGGGGCTGCTTTATAATCTATGAGGGAGGCTACCCCAACTCCTGCTACATAATTAAGACATGTACTACCTTATATTATACCCTGATGTTAGTGTGTTTTACTGCACAATTGGTGGTCTTGTATTTATTTCTATGTAGCTACATAGTGGGCCCCAAGAATGATTTTCTCTGGTGGGCCCAAGGTGTTCCAGTCCGACGCTGTTTGACAGTATTATATATGACAGTATATATATATATATATATATATATATATATATACACAGCTCTGGCAAAAATTAAGAGACCATCACATCAAAACCCTGTCATGGGCAGCCCATTCTACAGACCTGAACCCCATTGAAAACCTCTGGATTGTGATCAAGAGGATGATAGATAGTCACAATCCATCAAACAAATTTTTGCTCCAGAAGCAGTGTGAAAGACTGGTGGAAAGCATGCCAAGACGCATGAAATCTGTTTTTAAAAATCATGGTTATTCACAAAATATTGATTTCAGAACTCTTCCTGAGTTAAAACATTAGTATTGTTGTTTCTAAATGATTATGAACTTGTTTTCTTTACATTATTTGATGTCTGAAAGCACTGTTTTTTTAAAAAATTTTGACCATTTTTCTTTGTCAGAAAAAAATTACAAAATTTATTGCTTGTAAATTCAGTGACATGTCAGAAGTTTATAGACTAAAAGAACAATTTGCATTTTACGCAAAAATATACAGTACAGACCAAAAGTTTGGACACACCTTCTCATTTAAAGATTTTTCTGTATTTTCATGACTATAAAAATTGTAAATTCACACTGAAGGCATCAAAACTATGAATTAACACATATGGAATTATATACTTAGCAAAAAAGTGTATAACAACTGAAATTATGTCTTATATTCTAGGTTCTTCAAAGTAGTCACCTTTTGCTTTGATGACTGCTTTGCACACTCTTGGCATTCTCTTGATGAGCTTCAAGAGGTAGTCACCGGAAATGGTTTTCACTTCACAGATATGCCCTGTCAGGTTTAATAAGTGGGATTTCTGGCCTTATAAATGGGGTTGGGTCCATCAGTTGTGTTGCGCAGAAGTCTGGTGGATACACAGCTGATAGTCCTACTGAATAGACTGTTAGAATTTGTATTATGGCAAGAAAAAAGCAGATAAGTAAAGAAAAAGGAGCGGCCATTATTACTTTAAGAAATGAAGGTCAGTCAGTCCAAAAAATTGGGAAAACTTTGAAAGTGTCCCCAAGTGCAGTTGCAAAAACCATCAAGCGCTACAATGAAACTGGCTCACATGAGGACCGCCCCAGGAAAGGAAGACCAAGAGTCACCTCTGCTTCTGAGGATAAGTTTATCCAAGTCACCAGCCTCAGAAATCGCAGGTTTACAGCAGCTCAGATTAGAGACCTGGTCAATGCCACACAGAGTTCTAGCAGCAGACACATCTCTACAACAACTGTTAAGAGGAGACTTTGTGCAGCAGGCCTTCATGGTAAAATAGCTGCTAGGAAATCACTGCTAAGGACAGACAACAAGCAGAAGAGACTTGTTTGGGCTAAAGAACACAAGGAATGGACATTAGACCAGTGGAAATCTGTGCTTTGGTCTGATGAGTCCATATTTGAGATCTTTGGTTCCAACCACCGTGTCTTTGTGCGACGCAGAAAAGGTGAACGGATGGACTCTACATGCCTGGTTCCCACCATGAAGCATGGAGGAGGAGGTGTGATGATGTGGGGGTGCTTTGCTGGTGACACTGTTGGGGATTTATTCAAAATTGAAGGCATACTGAACCAGCATGGCTACCACAGCATCTTGCAGGGGCATGCTATTCCTCATGTGAGCCAGTTTCTTTGTAGCGCTTGATGGTTTTTGCAACTGCACTTGGGGACACTTTCAAAGTTTTCCCAATTTTTCCGACTGACTGACCTTCATTTCTAAAGGTAATGATGGCCACTCGTTTTTTTTTGCTTTTTTTCTTTCCATAATACAAATTCTAACAGTCTATTCAGTAGGACTATCAGCTGTGTATCCACCAGACTTTTGCACAACACAACTGATGGTCCCAACCCCATTTATAAGGCCAGAAATCCCACTTATTAAACCTGACAGGGCACACATGTGAAGTGAAAACCATTTCTGGTGACTACCTCTTGAAGCTCATCAAGAGAATGCCAAGAGTGTGCAAAGCAGTCATCAAAGCAAAAGGTGGCTACTTTGAAAAACCTAGAATATAAGACATAATTTCAGTTGTTACACACTTTTTTGCTAAGTATATAATTCCATATGTGTTAATTCATAGTTTTGATGCCTTCAGTGTGAATTTACAATTTTCATAGTCATGAAAATACAGAAAAATCTTTAAATGAGAAGGTGTGTCCAAACTTTTGGTCTGTACTGTATATATTAATACAAATCACAAAACTATAAAACTCCAAATTTTAAAATAAATCAGCTGTCTAACTCACAAGATTCAATGAAAGGTGTATTGTTAAAAATTTAAATTTTTTGCAGACTTCTTTATTTTGATAGTACAACAGTAGCCTGTTGCAGGTGCTCGCATTTGGGATGCAAAACTAATGTTTTTCTTGTTCCATTCTTTTTCTTGGAATTAGTAACCATATTCTGAATATAGTGATATAGTGCCTAATTTTCAGTTTGTAGTTTTTTTAATAACTTTAATGCAACATGTAGGTCAGCACCCAAAGTATACAAACCTGCAATGCAGATGTTGTGATTTACAACTGATACCTTCAGAAAATTAGCTAGGCGACAATAATATATTGAAAACATTTCCGCAATAAAACATCCAATAAAACAAGTGATGGTTGTTTTCTTTTATATTCCACATGAATATGACCCTCATTTACCATACTTATTTTTAAAATCAGAGCTTCATGAAGGTATTGAAGGTGGAGCTTTACGAATGTAGGTAGTCTTCAAGTGCCCTTTGAAATTTTGATATTTTAAAATATTTCCACATGTTCCAACCTTTTTTATACCTTATAGAATTTATTTGTGAAGTTTTGAAGATATATCTTTAAATAATTTTCTGTTTCAGACAATTCTTTTTTGGTGGAAGGGGACAATGACAAAAGGTTTCCAACTACTATGACTGTAATCAGTTTAAGGATGTTGCAGAAAGTGTTCAATTGTTTTGCAGCATCATCATATGAAAAAAATGTATAAATACTAAAGATGATTAAATCTTTTTAGAGTTGAATTCCCCGGGTTCAGTTAATTTTTGCCAAACATTCAATTAGCTGTGAATAGATGAATCCTGAATTGCAGTACCGTAAAGCCTGTAATTCCCCTGAAAAGACTTGTAACACTGTGAAGACAAGGACTGTTTACAAATCCCTTGAGCTGTTCGGTATTTTGATGGACAGCGCAGCCATCTAATCTGAGACTGGTGGGTGTTTACCTTCCTTCAAGTGTTCCCTGTTCTAAGTGATTGCCCGGCTACCTAGCTAAGCTGTCAGTCACAGATCTCTGCAAGTCATAGCATTTGCTTGGTTGTCCATGTTTTCCTTGTGTTCCTATGTTGCTATGTTGTGCTATGTTTCTTGATCTATTGCTGCCTGACACTGGACCTCATTCTGATGATCCATTTGCTTAGCCCCTTTTCTCTGATCCACTATTTTCTGATATTCTGACCTCGGACTGTGGCCTGACTAGGCCATTGTCATTCCCATAAAGGTTATGACATGCTCTCTTGGTATCTCACCCCGTAACGTTTGACTACCCTGCCTCACGGCTTGTCCATGAGTAATGACTAGCATCACATATACATAGTTACTGTTCATACATGGTAATAAAACTCATAAATCAAGGGCTCCAGTGGTGATAAATATGTTCGTTATATTAATAAAGTTAACAGCCTCCTCAATGGTACACAAGTTATTTAAATAAAGTATAAATGAATACATGCAAATTATTATAATCCATAAGAAGACATACATAGAACTATAGGTGCTCAGTGCTCATATTTATAGAGCCTCATACAAAAGATGCAAGGTGTACAAGGATATATGTGCCACAACGGTAGCTTAGTAATAAACCATCACATATGGATCATGTTTGACATGAAACGAAGCATAGAAGACTCACAGACAACGTGGATAGAGCATAAAATATTTACCTGAGCTGCATATGGATCGTACTCCAACACATATGCAAACAGAAATAAATAGCATGCTCAGGAGAGAAAGTTAGGTCATAAAAGTTGAGTGTGGAGTATGAAAGTAAAAGAAGTACACAGAAGTAATATAAAACCAATTCTACCTCCCTAGGACCAAGCAACATGTCTGATCAAACTAGAATGTTGTATATGTTCTCCTGCACACCTGGTGGAGGGAAAGGTTAAATATGAAGCATTGTACTTTGGGGATCTAAACTTGACTTGTGGACTGTGAAATCTCATCATTCACAACTGCTGCAAATGTTTATAGAAGCATATTCAGGGATAGGAAATTACCAATAGCTTTCAACACCACTGTTTTGATACAACACCACTGTCAAACTCCACTGCTTTCCATAGCATTCTCATGGTAAATGCTATGAAGTAGTCAACAGATTGACATAAGTTGTATATTAGCACTATGCTATACGATATTCATATTTGTTACATAAATAAGCCAAAATATGGGAACTACTCGTGAAAAAAAGGTCTTATACACATACTAGGATTAAAATCCAGTAATTTAAGATAAATCAGGTGCTAAAACTAAGAATTCCATATGAGCATATTAGATATGTAAAGTGAACTATTTGAATAGAATGCAGTAATAGATGGGCCCTGGTGCTTGGGTTGAAAAAGGTGCTTGGCATCCACCCATTGGAAGATCATGGGTATCTACATGTAGTCTGCAACCTGATTACATGTGCATGTCTGAGTCAGTGGTTCTCCTGACTTGCTATGGAACCAGAATTAGGAGTAGCAGCTCCCGTGCAGATCATAATAGTTGGAATCCATTTACATATTTCAAACACATAAAATGTTTAGAATCATGGCTGTTATGATTTGGTAGCTGAGGAGAGCAGGCAAAAATGGCAATACACCAGAGAGGTTGGAATCTATTGGATTGCAGTACCCTGACTAACCACCACAACTAAAGGCAGCCGTGGAGCGTTCCTACGTTGGTCCTAGACGCCTCGTCACAGCCTGAGAGATTAACTACACCTAAAGATAGAAAGAGGAAAGCTATCTGCCCCGGAGCAGATCCCCAAAGAACATAGGAAGCCCCCAAACATGTAATGGCGGTTAGACAAGAGGGAATACAGACACAGACAGAAAATAGTATGAGCAAACGTTGGGGCCCAATCTGCCTAGACAGAAAAGGATAGGAAGGATACTCACTGCAATCCAAAAAAACCATAAAAAATGCCAACGCTACTAATTGCAAAAACAACTGAGATCACACGATCTCTACCACCTAAATTAGTTCTCTGGTGTAACAAAACTAAGCCGCAGCCACTGAAAAAACTGGAAAAGGCAAATGAACAAATAACAGAGGCTCCAGAGGAACTGAGAGGAGCCCAAGCCCCCGGGGGGGGGGGGGACCTGGCTAACCTCACAGAAATGCAGAGAAATATGCAAATGGTAAGCACAAAAAAAAAAACAGAAAATATCTTATCTGAGAGCAGGAGAAGAGGCAAGACACAGCAAGCTTCCAAGTGAACCAGGAAACAACTTTGAGACAAGAACAATTGATCACCGGCAACCATGATGGGAGGGAACCTCCCTTATATCAAGCCAGTCTGTGAATCCTGATTGCCAATCCTCATTGAATGGTTCAGTACTGTTTGTAACCACCAGAGGGAGCTTCTGCTCAGAATTCATTTCCAAAACATTCACAACACATGGCTGTCTCTAGGAATCTGTTCACTCTGGCATTTTTGCCAATCCATAAGGGCTTCTGGCATAATTAACAGTAATGCAGTGCCGTCTGCAGCATATTATTACAATAATCATAGGACAACTGAGACAGATTCATCAATGTACATTTGTAAATGTATCCATCATGGCTATCATGGTTCCATTATAAAGCTATGAAGTATGAACATAGCATATAGTTGTTTCACCCTTTCTTGACATGTGATGCACCTATACAGTATATCTTCTGCGTGAGTATACAGAGCTTGAAATGGTAGCATAGATAGCAGCAGCTTAACCCCTTAGACCCACACTCACTGGCAGCTGCGGCCTCTAAGTGGTTACATAACAGTGTGCAGATGAATTCTCATGCATTCGTTGGCCAACTGCCAGGAAAGGCTTAATAGGAAATAACTCAAAACTATAATACACTGCAATGGAAAATTAATACAGTGTATTATACTGGGTATCAATTGATCACATATTCAAGTTCCAGGGAAGGATGGAAAAAAATGTAAACAATTGTTTTAAAAACTGTTTAAAAAGGAGAACATGTACAATTTGAAAGCACCTCTTATTTTGCTTTCCATAATTTAAAAAAATCATAGCAAAAACAAAAAAACTTGCACTAAACTGTAGTATTATGCAACAGCAACAGCAACAACAAGGTGAACTGGATCACCAATAGTTCAAATAATTAGTATGGATATTCACTAGAAAACACTTGTAACTACTCAAAAAAGTGAATAAACCAAGAAATGAATCAAATAAAAAATGATTTTTGTTAGATTAACAGTTAAATATAGAGAGTAATAAAAACCAAGGGACTCCAGTGACCCCAATGTACGTTTCGCCTGGTGGCTTTCTCAAGGAATTTGAGTGTGAGGACTCCTTGAGAAAGCCACCTGTTTTCCCCTCCATATGTTTTTATCTACATTTATTCTGTTTTATTTTTTATTTGATTCATTTCTTGCTTTATTCACTTTTTTTGAGAAGGTTAAACTGTAGCGTGTTCAATGCACATTAATATTTGTTTCATTGTGCAATACCTGATAGGTGTGCAATTTTTATCTTGACATTTTTGATACAAGACATGAAGGAAAAGATTCATGAAAACAAGAAAAAGCTCGTACTGTTCACTTAGCAAGAAAAAGAACATATGAAACCTGTAATAAGTGTTTTTAAAGCTAATTGCTATACAAGGGATCACATTTACAAGTCATACTTACTAAAATAATGTCTCAGTTTGAAGCATTCTTTTGCAGCTCGGGTAAAGACTGCAATGACATTACTCACAAAACGTTGAGGTCAAACAAATTAAAAGTGAACAGCATATGGTATGGTAATCATCCAATGTATAATTAACAATCCTGGAATGCTTTCAGGACAAACAAGGAGGAGAGGTTATGGTTTTCTTAATGCTAAATCTTAGGTGCAAAAATGAAAGCATATGCTGTTGAATTGTAAAGCTGCATATCATTGACTTTAAGGTATCACTTCCATCCGGCCTAAGGGACCGAGAGTTTGAATAATACATACAAATCACTCCAAAATTACTTAGGTACTTATGTTATAGTCTTCTGATCTTTTTCTACATTCTGAACATATTCACACGTTGCTCAAAATATATAAGGGTTTACCAAGTGCATCTAACACAGCAACAGTTAAACGTAGCCCAAGTGACTCAAAACCTAACAGACACCATCTTGGAATAGAAAGCCCTGCAGTGTTTAGACATATGTCTTCAATTTGCAAGCAATTCAGAAATCATGTTAAAGCTAAAACTTGATTACACAAAATGGAACTTTTCAACTCAAAACTTGGATCAAATTCTTGGTCTCAAAACTGAAGAAAAAAACCCACAGATTTGTGCATTCTTTACAAATTACTGTTTGAACTCTCAACATACATGTAATTTAAAAAAAATGTGATAACTAATTTTATAAGGATGCCAATTCAAAAGATTTCTGTTGACAGCAAAGTGACAACTTTGACAGTTTGGTTGGTTGGAATATTCTACCTAAAAACCACAATCTTTTCAAAAGGTTGTCAGGAATCACATTTTTAGAAAACAAATGAAATACAACTTTACTGTATCTAAGATCTTTAGGGTAGATTCCACATCATCCGGAATCCTTCCTTTCCGTTACACATACAGTTTTGGTGTATTTCATCAAATAACGTTATCAGTCCTGGGACCAAGTAGTTCCACAAACTGTTGCCATTAGGCTTCATTTAGATGTCCAAGTTTTGATTACGAGTGCTATTCGTGTCTTTCATGGATAGTACTCGTATCTGTGGTAGTCTATTGGGCCATTCACATGTCCGATTTTTCACTTGGACCAAGTGATTGGTGGAAAATTTTGAAGATACAGTCATGACTGAAAGTGTTGGCACCCTTGAAATTGTTCCAGAAAGTGAAGTATTTCTCCCAGAAAATTATTGCAATTACACATGTTTTGTTATACACATGTTTATTTCCTTTGTGTGCATTGGAAAAAGAAAAAAAAAAACAGAAAAAAGAAAAATTGTACATAATTTCATGCAAAACCCCCCCAAAATTGTTGGCACCCTCAACCTAATATTTGGTTGCACACTCTTTGGAAAAAATAACTGCAATCAATCACTTCCTATAACCATCCACAAGCTTCTTACACCTCTCAACTGGAATTTTGGACAACTTTTCTTTTGCAAACTGCTCCAGGGCTCTCATATTTGAAGGGTGACTTCTCCCAACACAAATTTTAAGATCTCTCCACAGGTGTTCAATGGGATTTAGATCCAGACTCATTGCTGGCTACTTCAGAACTCTCCAGAGCTTTGATACCATCAATTTCTGGGTGTTTCTTGAAGTATGTTTGGTGCCATTGTACTGCTAGGAGACCTAGAAGATAAACACAGCTTTCTGACACTGGGCACTGCATTATGGCCCAAAATGATTTGGTAATCTTCAGATTTCATGATGCCTTGCACACAGTCAAGGCACCCTCTGCCAGAGGCAGCAAAACAACCCCACAACATCTTTGAACCTCCACCATATTTGACTGCAATCTAGCTTTTTAATGCCTCTGTGTCAGCTGTGGGGTCCTCCTGGATCTCCTGCCATAGCATTTCATTTCATTCAAATGTTGACTGCTGTCCACTTCCAGGGAGATTAGTTACAGTGTCATGGGTAGTAAACTTCTTGATTATGTTGAGTACTATGGAAAAAGGAAACAGCAAGATCTCTGGAGATGGACTTGTAACCTTGAGAATGTTGATATATTTCCACAATTTTGGTTCTCAAGTCCTCAGACACTTCTCCTCTGCTCCCCATGCTTAATGTGCCACACAATGCAAAGATTGAGTCAACTTGTCCCCGTTTTATCTAGTTTCAGGTGTGAGTTTCATATTGTCCACACCTGTTACTTGCCACATACTTGAAACAAAGTTGTTTACCCATAATTTTGGAATGGTGCCAACAATTTTGTCCTGGCCAATTTTGTGTTTTTGTGTAATATTATGTGCAATTTGCCTTTTTTCTTCTTTTTTCTGTTGTTCTTATACACAAAAAGGAATTAAACATGTGCATAAAAACATATGTATTTGCAATAATTTCTGGGAGAAATACTTCATTTTCTGGCACAATATCAAGGGTTCCAACACTTTTGGCCTTGACTGTATGTCCGATTTTGATCTGAGGACCAGATCAAAATCAGCAATCCTTGGATCAAAATCTGCGATGCAAGTTGTACGGAACGGCGCACGGAGGCCTGGGGGGATCACGGTTTATGATCCCACCGCTGCCACCAAATGTGTCGAATGGCACGGGGAATCACGGTTTATGATCCTACCGCTGCCACTTATGTAATGAAAACAGCAAGCTAGTCTTGCACTAAGAATTTACCGCAGGGGCTTATTGTAGTTATCCCACTGCTGCCACAATATGTCACGATCTGCAGAAATTTATGTATATCCCACTTTGTAGTTCCGCTTTGGAACTCGCAGCTCTTCGGCACCCCCCTTACTCTCAGGTCAGTCAGGGAACTGCACCTACACCTAGGATAATTAGTCACCGGACAGGCCGTCTTGGACATGTACTGGCTATTAGGCACACTGCAGTGAGGGGATTCTAACTACTCCTAGCCTTAGCCAGGCAATACACTTATAAAACCCGCTCCATCACTGCCAGCTATACCCAAAGCCCAGCACACACTCACTGCCACCAGCCTCTGGTTCTAGAATGTAGGGCAGAGGCCACCACAATTTAGTAGCGTAATTCACTTCAGGCATGTGCAAATTCATTATAGAGAATAGAGACAAACTAGTAATTTTACATTTTACTCCAAAAAGGTAGGCAGTGTTTACAGAAGGTATAAAAAGATTTTACAATATGAGACAATTAAATTATGTACAATGCAAATTACAAATAAAAGGGGATTAAGAGAAGAAATAAACTCACGTATTGCTTAGATCATCTAATGCAAAACCATGCTGGGGAGGAGCCAAACGTCACCATGCATTGGAAGGACTGGTTGCAGCAGATTCCCAGGCAAGAAAGAGAAAGGCTGGGCTGAGGGAACGTCACTTATACCTCTGGGCTTGTGACATGACTAAAGGGGCTGGTTTACTGGCCCCCTCCCCTAGCTCAGAGTTACAGATTTGGTTCTAAAACTTATAACAATCATAACTTGGCTTGATAACCTAGTAGAATATCAGCAGAACCATCATTCATCTTATTTTGAAATTAGTATTCTAATGAGTCCAAACACGGGCTAGCTATTCACCTCGGTTCAAGAGAAATCCATTTCTCTGGTTCTATTGGTGCCAGCACTTAGAAAATTCAGATGGGGTTGTGCAGATGAGCGATTTTTTTCACTGATCGAATCTGAATGTGAAAAAATTGCTGCATGCACTAGTTTCTTCCATAAGTCTGATAAGGCTCGGGCATTCTATTGGTATGTAAAAAAATTGGATGCCATACAAAAGTCACAGTATAGCATCCAATTTTAACGGATACATTGCAATTATGTACCTGTAGGCCTCATATTAATGGTCTCGCTGCTGATAAATGTTATATATTCTGTCTGTACGCTAATGATGTCTTCCAGTCTCTGGGGCGTGCGGTGCATGGAAGAAATCCCTGCCTCCTCTTCTCATTACAATTCTACCCCCTCCCATGCATGTCAGTTATGGCCCCGGAATACTTCACCTGCGCCCCGCACTCCCTCACAAATACATACCTTATTCTCCTCACTGTGTGCACTGCACTCAGGGATCTTCTGCACAGGCGTTGGTGAGTCACTGTGACCTCCAGTGTGTGCACAGATAAGGTGCTCTCCAATTTCCTCTATACACAGTCATTGCTAGGAACCATGTGTACAAAGCGATAACTATGCAGGGAGGAAGTGAGGAGAGTACCTCGGAAGTCACTGGAGCGTAATTCGCCAGCGCCAGTGCAGAAGATTCCTGAATGCAGCGCCCATAGAAGGGAGTATGAGGTATGTATTTCTGAGGGAGTGCAAGGCACAGACGCTGGATTCCGGGGCCATAACTAACATACATGGGAGGGAGAACTATTGTAATGAGGACGCCCCAGACCCTGGAAGAAATCATTAACATAAAGACAGACTATAACATTTCTCAGCAACAAGACTGTTAATATGAGGCATATAGATAGGACTATTGTAACATTTCTATCACCTGTATGCCCATATTAATGGGTCATATACATTCCAGGGAGTGACAGATTCCCTTTAATAGCAGCTGCTGTTAGACAAATGGAATGTATATAAACTGCACACAGATGTCAAATTAGAAAAAAAAATCATCCCACTATTCTGGATGAAACTTTGGACCTTAATCTATACACCTGTGTCAACCTACCCTTAAGGATACTATCAGAAATTTACCTTAAAGAAAAACTGAACATGAAGCAGCACTGCCGGACAATTTGCTTCCAATCAGGTGTTTTTATACTCTGAAGAATAAACTAATTAAAAACAGATAAAAAATATATCAAACATGTGGCAGCTTCTTCTCAAACTCTGGGTTTCACTTGTCAGCTTCTTCCTGGGGCAAGCTTTAGAAATCAGGTTGTCTCCAATAATTTCATATTTCAGCTTGAGATACACTCAGGGATAAAATTGTTGGTACACTTCTGTTAAAATAAAAAAAATACATTAGGCACTAAAATAACTTGAAACTGTCAAAAATTATTTTCAATTTAAATTCACTGAATATCAACTAATGAAAATCATACATTGCTTTTGAATTGGGATTCAACAGAAAAATGGGAAGAAAACCTAAGAAAACAGATCTTGACAAAAATGACGGTACTCTTAACTTAACATCTTTATTGCACAACCGTTTAAGGCAATCACTGTAAACTGCAGTTACAATTTCTGTAACTCTCAATGACACGTCTGCACCTGTCCACAGGTATATTGACCCACTCATCATGAGAAAACTGCTATAGCTGTCCCAGGTGTCAACATTGCCTTCTTCAGACTATAGGTTTCAGCTCTTTCCACAGATGTTCAATAGGATTTAGATTAGGTCTAATAGAAGGACATTTTGGAATAGTCCAATGCTTGGCTGTTAGATATTCATGGATGTTTTTTGCTATGTGTTTTGGGTCATTTTTCTGTTGGAGGACCGATGATCTGCAACTCAGATCATGCTTTCTGATACTGGGCAGCACATTTTGCACCAGAATGACTTGATAGTCTGGTGGTTTCATTGTACCCTGCAGAGATCCAATACACCCTATGCCAAATGCTGCAAAGTAGCCCCAAAATATAGCTGTGCCTTATCCATATTTCACAAAAGGTAGAATGTTCTTTCCTTTCTATGCTTCATTTTTGTGTCTGTGAATATAGAACTGATGTGACTTACCAAAAAGCTCCAGTTTTGTCTCATCTGTCCAAAGGACAATCTCTCTGAAGCTTTGTGGCTTGTCATTATGCATTTTGATATATCACAGTATATTACAGTGTTGCTTTTATCTGATTTGTTTTCAACATTGGTTTCTTCCTTGGTCCTCTACTACAAAGTTCACGTTGGCCAAGACGATGGGTGATGCAATTTGACACTGATGTACCTTGACCTTGGAGTTCACTTCTAATCTTTTTGGAAGTTGTTGTGGACTTCTTGCTTACCATTTGTATTATACGTCTCTTCAATTTTTCATCATTTTTTCTCTGATGTTGGGTACAGTCTCATAGACATTAAACTTCTAAATAATATGTGCAACTGTAGTTTGGAGATAATCTGACAGCCTTTACCTCAATGTGGTAAACACCATGATATGAAATAGCACAGTGACTACTTGTCACCCTTGAATTAGGTAGATGGACTGATTAGAAGTTTATAGTCATTTGTTAAGCTAATTAAAAGACACACCTTAATGTAACATGTCCCTATGGACAAATTGTTTTCATTTTTTTCTAGGTGTACCATAAATTTAATCCAGGTAATTTTCATTGCTTTGTTTGTTTTTTTCGTTGAACCACAATTCAAAAGCAATGTCTTATTTTCAATAGTTGATATTCAGTAGTTTTAAACTGAAAATTACTTTTGTCAGTTTCAAATAATTTCAGTGACTATTATGGGTTTTTCTTAGTTTAACAGAAGGGTAAAAACAATTTTATCCACGTCTGTATATTTACTAATAAGCTGACATTAGAGAAGGAGGTTTGAGGAATAGACTTTGCTGTCCTTTATCTCTAACTTTGTCTTTTACTGACGTATTAACTGTATTTCAAAAGATTTTCATTTATGTATAGTTGTACAATTCTTGGGTGCCATTTTTGCTACTAAATATTTACACATAAGTATGCCTACTAACGTGCCATAGTGAAAAGTGTTTTAAGATATTACTGACCTATAAATTCATGTGTCCTATAACATTACAATTTTGTCCCATTATGGTGAATTAGTGGTACAATGAGAGGTCATTTTAAAATGACCAGTGTACTTTCAACCATCTGAAATAATTAAAGTGGTTTTCATATGTCAGACAGTCAAGACATGTGCTGTCCATTGGTGGGATTCGAACACACTCTACTTTCTGTCTACCTCCTAAAGGGTGTAATAAAGAGTGATTACTCATGTCATTAACACTTGCAATTGCAGCAGTCATGTAAGGGAAACCCTAGAAGACTGTAATCAGCAATCCAAAAAAATATGTAATGCATTTCTGACTGTGCCACCATCTAAGGCAGAAGGTCAATTGACAATGACCCAATTTTTCATCCCTATCAGCAACTCCATCAAAGATGCCAATCACCTTTTTGACGTGTCTCCTACACTGAAGGGGTTTATTTTCTCTATTGCAGACAGTTAAGAGGGGTTTGCAGTTGTGAGATGGAGGAAGGCATGATTTTTGTGAGCTGCAGAGACAGACTGTCGAACTGACTGGCATTTGAACTGAGACCTGGCTGAGAACTGCACTGACTCCTTGTACTGGAATATACATGCTGCTGCACTAAGAGGTTATAATCTGAGGAATGAATTTTCCTCACAAGTAAAGAAAAGTTACTTGGCTGTTGTGACTTACTACACTTGGTGTTTGCCTGTTTCTGAACCATTAGGTACACAAGACCATCTAACCAGGAAAACGTTATGGTGAAACCAAAGTTGTATTTGATGTTCATGCTGTTCTAGGCACTTTAAAGAAGCACTCCTCCTCTCAACAAAATTTTTATCCTCTTAATTTATTGCAATCATCATATCATATACCACTTTATAATTAGAATTCCTCATTTTACCTTTCTACCTAGCTAATTCTTCTGTCCAAATGAGCAATTTTTCGGTTCGAGTCCCTGGTTCAAATCTAATGAAGGACAACATCTGCAAGCAGCTTGAATGTTCGCCCCATGTTTGCGTGGATTTCTTCTGGGTACTCCAGTTCCCTCCGACACTACTGTTAGGGATTACTGATATAAAAAAACACGGCACTCAAAAAAGGAGAGAGATTGGTGCACAAGTCAGGTATCCAGCCTCATAAACATAAAATAGAAAAACTTGGCACTCAATTTGTGAAAAAAGAAAAGATCCTTTTTATTGTACATCCAGACAAAATTTGAATGTTTTCGGTCCACTACGGGACCTTCATCAGAATATTCTCAAATGAGAACTAGAAACAACAGTCGTGAATACGCTAGAGGGTTAAATCTCCACAGTGAGTCAACAATTGTACTGGATGCGTTATGTCCTGTGTGATGAAGGATATAGCGTCTGAATAAAAATAGCCCGGGCGGCGGGTGATTACTGAGTGGAGTACTGAACAATAGGGACTATAGTACGGGAGTCAGCATGTCGGATTTCAAGCCCAGAGCTTGCAGAGGAAAAGTGCTAAGTGTTCAGGCCCAGAAGCAAGACGAGGGACGAGTAACGTGCCGCCGTCCAGGAGATCGTTCTCCACGGCATCTCTAGACTCTGTCATGTCTGTCACGTGTGCTGAGTGTGAACCTGCTGCCTGCAACATCCTTTAGCATGACCAGTTTGGCAGTGGGTCAGTAATGGTGTGGGGTGGCATTTCTTTGGAGGGCCACACAGCCCTCCATGTGCTCGCCAAAGGTAGCCTGACTGCCATTAGGTACCGTGATGAGATCCTCAGACCCCTTGTGAGACCATATGCTAGTGTGGTTGGCCCTGGGTTCCTGCCAATGCAGGACAATGCCAGACCTCATGTGGCTGGAGTGTGTCAGCAGTTCATGCAAGATGAAGGCATTGAATCTATGGACTGGCCTGCCCGTTCCCCAGACCTGAATTCGATTGAGCACATCTGGGACAGCATGTCTCGCTCCATCCACCAACGTCACGTTGCACCACAGACTGTCCAGGAGTTGACGGATGCTTTAGTCCAGGTCTGGGAGGAGATCCCTCAGGAGAACATCCACAACCTCATCAGGAGCATGCCCAGGCATTGTAGGGAGGTCATACAGGCACGTGGAGTACACACACAATACTGAGCATCATTTTGACTTGTTTCCACTATAATTTTGTCTTGTTTTGATTTTCAATTTGACTTCTTTTCACTTTCATTTTTGGGGTCTCTCCAAATACAGGCCTCCATTGGTTAAAAAATTTGATATCCATTGATGATTTTTGTGTGATTATGTTGACAGCACATTCAACTTTGTACACAACAAAGTATTCAATGAGAACATTTCATTTATTTAGATCTAGGATGTGTTATTTGAGTGTTCCCTTTATTTTTTGAGCAGTGTATATTTAGATGAAAAAATGGAACAGCACAATATAAATTTTGTACTGGCTGCAAGGCCTTCACCGCAAAATATCCCATTTTTGCAAAAGTATATAAAAAAGGAAAAAGCAGGCAGCACTGCAATATTTACCAAAGAAAGTTGGGACTTTATTCAGCCTATGTGGCGTGGCAAAGTTTCAGTTCAACTGAACCTTTTTCAAGCTTGAAACACCCCCTTTTGAAAGCATCACAGCTTGTAATCGCTTTTTGCAGCCAGTCAAGTGTCTTCCAATTCTTGTTTGAGGGATTTTCATTCATTCTTCCTTGGAAAATTATTCTAGTTCTGTAAGATTCCTGGGTCGTCTTGCATGCACTGCTATTTTGACATGTAACCACAGATGTTCAATGGCTATGAGAGACATTTAAAACCTTAGCTTGCACCTTTTGAGGTAGTCTATTGTGGATTTTGATGTGTGTTTAGGATCATTATCCATTTGAAGAAGTCATCCTCTTTGAATTTCAATTTGTTGAAATTTCAATGAATCCATTCTTTCCTCTACCTGTAAAATATTCCCCATGCCATTGGCTGCAACACAACCCCAAAGCCTGATAGATCCACCTCCATGCTTAATGGCTGGCAACTGGCAAGATGTTCTTTTCTTGAAATTCTATGCCCTTTTTTCTCCACACATACCTTTAACCATTTCTATTTTAACCACATCAGTCCAAGGGACTTGAGTCCAGAATGCACCAAGCTTGTTTAGATGTTCTTTTGCATACTTCTGACGCTGAATGTTATGATGAGGACGCATTAGAGGTTTTCTTCTGATGACTCTTCCATGAATGCCAAAATTGTACAGGTGTCTCTGAACAGTAGAACAATGTACCACAATACCAGAGTCTGCAAAATCTTTCTGAAGGTCTTTTGCAGTCAAGCGGGGGTTCTGATATTATTATTTATTATTATAGCCTCTCTAGCAATCCTACTAGCAGCTCTCATTGAAATTATGCTTGGTCTTACAGACCTTATCTTGACTTCCACTGTTCAAGTTAACAGCCCTTTTTTAATTCCTTTTTTAACAGAGGAAAGGGGAACTTGAAAACGCTTTACTATCTTTTTATAGCCTTGTCCTATTGTGGGGGCCACCACGATTTTCATTTTCAGAGTGCAAGGCAGCTGCTTAGAAGAACCCATGGCTGCTGTTTTTGGCACAAGGTTAGAGGAGGCTGTTTTTTTAAAAAGCTAGGAAATTTGAATCACCTGACTTGTCCTAACAATGATAGTGAACATACCATAAGCCTAACAGGCTAAGTAAGGTCTGAAACCTTGTGTCAAGTAATTGCAATTGTGAAATATGAATCTGTAACTCCAAGGTTGCCCTTAAAGCACCACTCCAATGCTTTATTTTTCAGTGGAGTGGTGCTTTACACCTAAGGTCTCTGCTCCTGCTCTTATACTTACCCTTCAACGTCTTCACTAGAGATGAGTGAATATTTCAATATTTGGTTCAGATTACGATCGCCGATTTTGCAATATCCGTTGAATTATTCTGCGAATATTTGCCAACATAGCCGAACGCCATGGAGTCAGTGGGAGGCAAAAAACAAACACTTACACAACAAAACCTGCCAATAAAAGTGTCTCGTGGTGAACTCTTATAACCTGTCTGACGTCACCACGATAGTGAGAAAGCTTTCACACTTGTGGTGCCGTCAGAAAGGTCCTGAGAGTTCACAGCCAATGAACTCACTTTACCTACAGTTGTGCTCAAAAGTTTACATACCCTGGCAGAATTTTTGCTTTCTTGGCCTTTTTTCAGAGAATATGAATGATAACACCAAACCTTTTTCTCCACTCATGGTTGGTTAGTGGTTGGGTGAAGCCATTTATTGTCACACTACTGTGTTTTGTCTTTTTAAATCATAATGACTATTGATCTATCTATCTATCTTATATATATATATATATAATATATATATATATATATGTCACCGACATCTTTATATCTATCTATTCTATATATCTATTCTATCTATTATATTCTAATCTGTCAAGCTGTGATTTTACTGTATGCAGCCGCTGAATTGCCGACTTTTCAAAGGACATTGGTGTGTAAAAATCGGACAGCACTCTCAAGCTGCAATTTTTTTCCAGTCTGATCGTGATCCGATCCGAGCTGGAAAAAAAATGCAGATGAACACACAATGATAGACTAAAGGTACTGCCACACTACACGATCCCTCTAACGATCTTGTTAGCGTCGCATACTAATGAGATCGCTAGCGGGATCGTTTTAATATCGCTAGTAGTGGCCTAATTTAGCGATGTCGTTAAGGACGCTATCGCGGTTAGCGATCTCCTTAACGACTTTAGTGGTACAAAATACTGCTAAATCGTTAAAAAACGGTGCCACACTCAGCGATATATACTTACCAGGGGACGCCGGCGATAAAAATAGGGTCCCGAACGATCGCTGAGATGAACGAGATCACAGCAGGATCTCAGCAGGGACAACGTCGTCGCTAGATGCCACACATAACAACGTCACTAACGAGATCGCTAAATAGTGACGTTTTTTAGCGATCTTGTTAGCGACGTTGTTTAGTGTGGCATACCCTTAACATTGGTCCACATGCAATCCGATTTTTAATCTGATTGCATTAGTCCGATGTCATCACAAGAGGGAATGAGCCCTAATGGGAACCGACATTTCTTCCACTACAGGCAACTCAGCAGATTGAAACCCAATCAGGTGTCTTCAAATCTCCAAGAATTAGGGTCTGATACCACCAAAGAGGCATCAATTTCAGCAGAGTAGAAATAGTATAATGGGGACCGACACATCTTCCACTTCAGCCAACCCAGCACATGGAGACCCAATCAGGAATCGCTACATTTACAAAAATTAGAGCCTGACACCACCAAAGTGGCATCAATTTGACCAGAGTAGAAATACTGTAATAGGAACCGACACCTCTTCCACTGCAGCCAACCCAGCAGATGGACACCCAACCATGAGTGTTCACATTTCCAAAAATTAGTGCTAACATCTGCAGCAGCAACGGCAGGCACAGAAGCCACACTAAAGATATCATAGACTGCAATTACGTGAGATCAATGCAGCACACTAAAAACAACATCACCAAGTCTGCACAGTCTGCGATTGGGGTGCAAAAGTCCTTGGAGATCCATGACTTGTTCATCTTGGTGAAAATTTGGTGGTCTACACTTTCAGGAGACAGCCGGCTGTGCTTATCCATCCGGATACCACCCAGCAGCACTGAAGACACGTTTTGAGAGAATGCTGGCTACTAGGCATGATAAAACCTCTAAAGTGTGACAGGCAAGCTCAGGCCACTCATCCATTTTTGAAGACCAAAATATAAAAAAAAATCCCTGATGGTAGTGATATTGAGTTATAGATACTGATGCACCATCCTCTCCATTCATTCTCCATGTGTCAGACTTGTACTCTGTTTTGCTGGTGCAAAAGCTGGTCTAAAGAATGTGTCAAAGGACTCACAGAAATTGCTTCTTCCACTTATACTGCTGCTGCTGGTAATGTTTTGGCATAGGCGAATTGACATTGGAAGGTTGGAAGTCTAGAGGTGCGATGCACACTGTGTGCCTCACTGCCATCTTGGGGAAAAGCTCTCTTAAAGTTGTGTAAAAGCGTGTTTCGATACTCCAGTATTCGCAGGTCCCGTTCCAGGGCGGAAAGCATCTGGCAAAATGTGCTCTTATAACGTGGATCTATCAGAGTGGAAAGGGAGTGGAGTAGCCCGTCCAGTAACAGAAGTTTTCTAGTTGTGCTTGCATAGGCTATGACGGTGTTGGTTCACTAGTGCTTTCACTAACATTACCACCTACCCTATGTACACCATGACCTTGCTTTTTCCAACTCATATTGTTCAGATTGCGTGGTAGGAGCACACTATTATCAACAAAAGATTAGATTATTTTATTCTGCACCAGCTCTGGACACAGCTAAATTTCAGCGGCACCAAATGACAAGGTGAAATATGGCTTGCTGAATCACATTAGCAACTGAAACAAAAATTTTTTTACTCTGCATACAGTTCAATTTCACAGTCACTAAATTACAAGGTGAGATATGCCTCCCTGAATCACATTAGCAACTGAAAAAAATAGATTTTTAAAGGTCTACTCGTGCATAAAGCACAATAGAAGCAGTGCATAACACACTTCTATGAAATGTGCCCTGCTGTCTTTGTGTCTGGACCTCACTAATGGCACACAAAAAAATCTGCTGGAAGGTCAATTTCACAGCCTTGCAGGACACTAGCTATCTAAACTATACTTACAAATATCCACCTAGCTAGCTAGCTAAAATCTCTCAGAAGCTAGGAACAGTGTCAGGAGAAGCCTCTCTGAGCTGTTATACTGACAAAATGGTGCAAAAACAAGATGTCCGCTCTTTATATAGAGAGGGACATGTGGTTTCAGCAGCCAATGGCGCAAGCCCTTGTATCTGGACTACATGGATGGTTCCTGTGACCTGATTGGCTAGCCGCAATTGGCATCCATAATGTTAGAAAGAAAAAAATACAAGCCACTCTTCTGAGCTCTCCCTATCCCCTCCCCTCATCAAACATGTGCCCCCCCCCGCTGCTCATCATACTCCACCACTTTAGTGGCAACGCAATTATTTTCCCACACTTCTACCAAATTTTACCGATTTTTTTCTGATTCCAAGTAAAAAGTGCTCGTGTTTTCTATCACGAATCCGAATGTGTCATATTTGTGCCAAATTTATGTTTGGCGATTATTTTCCGAACATATTCGCTCATCTCTAGTCTTCACCTTTTTTTGGTGCCGCTCCAGTCCTGTAGCTCTATTTTATAACACCTTCTACTGTATATGATTAAAGTATATGAGTTGTATCTATTACTGTTCTATGTCTATATCTATGGACTAATAGTGCATGTGGAGATGTTTTAATCATATAAAAATAAAGTTGAAGATTTTACACCATTTCTTCTTCTACATTCTGATCATTATCGTCAGTGGCAGCAACATTCATTTCATGCAACTGTGGTTAGCTGGCTTTTTTTCTTTTTCCAATCATTATCAACACTTTGGAGATGGTTGATACAGATTGTGTTATTCCAATTGCTTCTGAGACCAACTATCACTATAGACTAAAGGTACTGCCACACTAAACGTTCCCGCTAACGATCACGATAACGACGCTATCATTGGTGTGATCGTTTTAAGGTCGCTAGTAGCTGCCATACTTGACGATCTCAACGTCGCATCAGCGGTTAGCGATCTTTTTAACGACTTTGGCGGTCGTTGGGATGTGCCACACTGCATGTACTGTGAAATATCACGACCTCGATAGGCGTGACTGAGCACAACCTTTTGCACGCCCCTCATCACAGATTGGTGGTCACTATGTATGTCATAGATATTTATCACAGCTCTCCCGCTTTGTGATTGGATGACCGCGTCATAAAAGACGACGTATCAGCACTCCTCTCCATTGCTCTCAAGCAGAAGCGGTTCTTTCAAATCACCCAGTGTGTCCTGCTAGCCTTGGTAGCTACTGCGATCCAGTTTACGCCACTATTTCGGTTGCTACGTTCTACGTTGGATTTTTTTTGCGATCCAGTCTGTGGCGTATCCTCTGCGATCCAGTTTGTGACGCTAGTTTCCCTATTTTTTTTTTCAGAATCACACAAGTTTTGTAAGGTAGTATTTTTATTGTCACATTTAATTTTTCTTTTGTCTTTAATTTTACCGATCCATTTTAGATCTCTGCTGTTGTTAACCATTGTCGTCCATCATGTTTTTTCATTGTTTTGTTCAGGCACGCCCACCATTTTATGATCCCAGCTCTGTCTATGTTTACTCATGCTGCGCCCACCACCACCATTTTGTGATCCCTGCTGTTTTTTGCGTAATTGTTCATCTAGGTTTTTTATCCCATTGTTTTGTTCGGCCCCCGCCCACGGCCACCATTTTATGATCCCAGCTCTATCTATGTTTACTCCTGCGTCGCCCACAACCACCATTTTGTGATCCCTGCTGTTTTTTGCGTAATTGTTTATCTAGGTTTTTTATCCCATTGTTTTGTTCGGCCCCCACCCACGCCCACCATTTTATGATCCCAGCTCTGTCAATGTTTACTCATGCTGCGCCCACCACCACCATTTTGTGATCCCTGCTGTTTTTTGCGTAATTGTTCATCTAGGTTTTTTATCCCATTGTTTTGTTCGGCCCCCGCCCACGGCCACCATTTTATGATCCCAGCTCTGTCAATGTTTACTCATGCTGCGCCCACCACCACCATTTTGTGATTCCTGCTGTTTTTTGCGTAATTGTTTATATAGGTTTTTTATCCCATTGTTTTGTTCGTCCCCCGCCCACGCCCACCATTTTATGATCCCAGCTCTATCTATATTTACTCCTGCGTCGCCCACAACCACCATTTTGTGATCCCTGCTGTTTTTTGCGTAATTGTTTATCTAGGTTTTTTATCCCATTGTTTTGTTCGGCCCACACCCACGCCCACCATTTTATGATCCCAGCTCTGTCAATGTTTACTCATGCTGCGCCCACCACCACCATTTTGTGATCCCTGCTGTTTTTTGCGTAATTGTTCATCTAGGTTTTTTATCCCATTGTTTTGTTCGGCCCCCACCCACGGCCACCATTTTATGATCACAGCTCTATCTATGTTTACTCATGCTGCGCCCACCACCACCATTTTATGATCCCTGCTGTGTGCAATGTTGTAGACTATGTAAGCATTTTATTTAACCATTCTGCTGTTCTCACATAATCATTTTTTTATTACAGATAGCTGATAAGCAGGAGTTTTTGCGTGATTTTATCGAGCTGTACCGCTCAATGCCGTGCCTCTGGAAAATTAAGTCTGCAGATTACTGTAACCGGTTGAAAAAGAAGGACGCCTACCAAAAACTGGTGGAGCTCTGCAAGAACCGTTACCCAGATGAACCGGCGGATGAGTCAACGGTGAAAAAAACAGATTCAGGCCCTCCGCACGGTTTACAAAAAAGAGCTCAATAAAGTTATAAATTCTACCAAATCTGGAGCGGGGGCCGAAGAAGTTTATGTCCCCCAACTGTGGTACTTTGATCTGTTCGCTTTTACAAGGGACCAAGAAGTACCCAGACAAGGGACATCCATTTTGGATCTAGACCCAGTGATCCAGCCGGACACCCCTGTCATACATGTAAGTACCTTTGTATTACAACACATTTTAATGTACATGCCAAAGTGGACTTAAATTTTAAAAATATTATTGTGAAATGTAGATAAAATGGCAGAATATATCCCTTCATGTACTGATAATTTATCTAGCTCAACGGTTGAGGCCTATCCATTTACAAGTGTCGTTTTCACAATTTTGCTGTTTTTGGGTATAGTGTGAAGATAAATTTCTTTGTCTATACAAGTGTCGTTTTCACATTTTTGCTGTATATGGGTGTTATAGTGTGAAGATTAATTTATTTTTCTTTGTGATTTACCATTTGTTTTTTGTTCATGCAGGACACAGAAGAGGCCGTCTCCACACCTCCAACTGAACAAGACAGCATGCCGTTGATCATAGACGAAGTAGTCGAGCCACCATCATCTCTGCGGAGGCGGCTTTCACTTTCAGGAATGAAAAGGAAGGCTCCCACCTCGGCTCCCACCTCGGCTACTCCTGAATTGGTGGAAATTGCGAAAAAAGTTCTTAAGGCAGAAAAAGAAACTAAAATAACTGGCTTTGCATATTTTGCTAATGAGAAGCTGCCTACTCTGGATCCTGTTCAGCGGCTTCATGCTGAGAGACTGATGTTTGAGGTACTGACTCAAGCGTCTTTTGGAACCCTTGACAACAGATATGTCGTCATGCCAAGACCGCAGTACCCGGACTACTCATGGCCGCACAATCCTGTGCCAAACCCAGTTGGGATAAATCCAAACGCTGGTGCTCCCCCTTATTTTTATTCACCTCAGAGGCAGCGTGGTAATGGCACTGATCCATCTTACCAGCAGTTGTAGTTTTTAAAATGTTTTACAAAAGTTTTTTTTGGTTGTTTTTATATTTTTACATTGATACCTTTTTTAATAAAAAAACTTATTTATCTAATGAATTGTGTTCTTTTCTTATGTGATGTCAACTATTAAAATGTTGTATTTTTATTACAACTACTTGTCACACATGGGGTCATGGGAGTACTAGCTATCATAGGTGTTCCATCATAGGGAAAAAATGAAATGAAAAAAATATCAAAAATTAACATTTTTTTTAAGGCCCTGGTCACACTAGCGCTAAAACCTTATACTAAAAAATAATACACCACACCTGCGTAGATTAACGTAAAATATAAAATATATATTATTGTCATATATATATATATTTTTTTTTAAATAAAGATATAAAATGTAAACAAAAACAAAAAAAAAACATAACAAAATAAAAAATTATAAACTAATTATTAACAAAATAAAAAAAAATTACAAAAAAAATAACTTAATGAGGGCCGCGGTGTCCAGCCGCTGCCCTCTCCAGCATCACCCCGTGTTGATGCAGAGCTCCCATTGCACTTTGCAGCTCTGCCACCGCTGTCTGCATCGCTGCCACAGCGCTGCACATTTTCGCAATCACCCGGCGGTGGACACCAACAGGTCCTGGGCAGTCGGGATTTCTGTGGAGGAAAAGGTAACAGTTAATAGTGAATTCTGTTGCAACATCAACATGTACATGTTATGTTAATTAACACTTACGGTTGTCATCAGACGACCCGCTGACCGCCCACCCAGAACCTGTTGGTCCGCCGGCTAGGGAAACACAGAAAAAAAAATTTATATCACAACAGTCATTACACATAAGACCTTACAAAGTTCTCAAACTTGTCTGAAGCTTATATAATGTGCGTTAATTACCTGATGGGGAGCCTGCATCCGTGTGATGGGATGATGCTGGAGAGAAGACAATGGAAGGTGAGGTGCTTGATGATGACCCCGACTGTGGAGGGTGGGTTGCTGCCAGGGAAGGGGTTGAAGGGTTGGAGAGGTGTGGTGAGGATGGTGGTGGAGGGGTAGCCGGGGAAGGAGATGGAGGTGGAGGGGTAGCTGGGGATGGTGGAGCCGCAGCAGCTTGTGAAGGTGGTGCTGTAAATAAAATATACAATTCAGTCAAATAATTCTTCTACTAACCCCGTTACTGCCAGTACTTCCATCTATGCCTGTAAACACCCTCACGACTGGTACTCCCTTCACTGCCTGCCCTCTCACTGCTGGTACTGCCATCACTACTGATCCTCCGTTACTGCCAGTACTTCCATCCATGCTGTAAACCCCCTCACGACTGGTACTCCTTCACTGCCTGCCTATCACTGCTGGTACTGCCATCACTGCGGGTGCATTGATATAGGTAGATAAGGCTACTTTGACACTTGCGTTTTTTTTGCGCAGCGCAACTTGCGTTATCGGACGCATGCGCAATGTTCCCTATCTTTAACATGGCGGGCGCAGGTCTAGCGCTTGCATGTGTTCATGTGCGTTTGTCGTGCGCTACGCATTTTCCCGGTGTGCGCGCATACGCGCTAGACGCTACATGTTGCATTTTTTTTTCCGGTCAAAAAAAAAAAAAGAGATGATTGAGCCAGAGATGATGGAGACAGAGATGATAGAGCCAGAGATGATGGAGACAGAGATGATAGAAATGTGACACATAGACAACGCATGCGCCAAAACAACCCAAACGCATGCAAAAACGCATGAAATCGCAGACAAATGCTGTTTTTTTTTTGTCGAAATGCGCATGCTGATGCGACTAAATATCGCAGCGTTTATAAGCATTTGCAGGCGTTTTTTTAATGCGCTTCTTGTGCGCTCGAAACGCATCGCTAAAAGACGCAAGTGTGAAAGTAGCCTACCCCACAAAACATAACCTATCCAGATACCCTCATCAATACTCACTCAGAGGCCTGCGGAGCTGGGCCCGGATGCTGGCGACCCTATCGCGTGAGCGATATCGCAGGTCCGCCAGCTTCTTTCTGATCTGTGCTCTTGTACGACACACATTAAATCTCCTCTGCAGGCCCCGCCGGATCCTCTGCAGGCATACCCTTTTGTGGCGCATTGGATGCGCCACAGGTAGCCTGCAGTGGTAGTCCCAGAGGTCCGTCTTCTTTATGAGATAACGGACCTCCTCGTCCGTCCATTTTGGGCCGCGCTGTCTCTGTCTCGCCGCCGCCATTGCCGCCATCACAAACAACAGAGCATTGGGCGACGCCAGCGCCATGACGTCACAGCGTGCGCACGTTACGTGCGGCCGCACTCGCGACGCAAAACGGTTTTGCGATTGAAAATTGACCGCAGCAGCCATACGCCCAGCCAAGCACATATATGAGATGCTGTTGCAATCGCAATACCACTGTTCCAAGCTAGGCGATCACAATGGCGGTGTCATGTCTTTATGGCTGGGGCTCGTGACAATCTTCACCTTGCAAATCACAATAGCTTTTTGCATATCTGTTTGCATATCTGTGTAGCTGCAGTGTGTGAGTAGTCACATTGCGATCACAATGACGTCGCATTTCTTTATGGCTGGGGCTCGCAAATCACCTTGCAAATCACAATAGCTTTTTGCATATCTGTTTGCATATCTGTGTAGCTGGTGTGTGAGTAGTCACATTGCGATCACAATGACGTTGCATTTCTTTATGGCTGGGGCTCGCAAATCACCTTGCAAATCACAATAGCTTTTTGCATATCTGTTTGCATATCTGTGTAGCTGGTGTGTGAGTAGTCACATTGCGATCACAATGACGTCGCATTTCTTTATGGCTGGGGCTCGCGAATCACCTTGCAAATCACAATAGCTTTTTGCATATCTGTTTGCATATCTGTGTAGCTGGTGTGTGAGTAGTCACATTGCGATCATAATAACGTCGCATATCTGTGAATAGCTGTGATTCCCTGGTGAATGTTGACCTTTATCTCCCAAGAATTTTCAAATATATGTATAACAATTTTTTAATCTTTCATATATGACTAAAATATATATATATATATTATATATTTAAACTTTATATATGCAGCTGTTTTGTATTATCTGTTATATATAATTATAATGTTTGAACGCTAGTGAGACCATAGGCCCTTAAAATAATTGAAAATATTTGAAAATTTTTTCTTTATTTTTTTAACAATGAACTCCTATGACTGATGGTACTCCCATGACCACGTGTGTGACAAGTAGATACAATGTAAAACCAAAAATAGACAACAAAAAGCCTTTGAAAAGATTTTAAAAACTGCAGCTGCTGGTAACATGTCTCTTTGCCATCCCCATTACTCCCTCCCCACATCTCACCCATCATTAGCCCTTCTCCCATATTGGTAAAATAATTGAAAAAAACACGAATGCATTTTTAAAATAAAAATAATTTATTATAAAAACATTGTTAAAAAAAGGGTAAAGTAAAACATTCTCAAAATCTAACTAGACCTGATGCTGCCAACTCACTGCACCAGGCCCATTAAAGTATTGGCAGTACTTGTCTCGGTCGGCCTTCGCATTGTCCTTGCTCCTGCCTTGATTGACAGGTTGAAGGCCTGCAATAGCGGGATCATTGTCACGCCATTCTCCAAGCACCACGTCACCATTGCTGTCCGAGTCCATGAAGCCTGGCGGACTGTAAGTACCAGCATCGCGTTTTCTTAGAAAATTGTGCAGCACACAACAGGCCAACACCACCCAGTCTATCGATTCCAGCTTCATGTTGATTGGAGTGTGGAAAACCCTGAAGCGGTTGGCCATTATGCCGAAGGCATTCTCCACAACGCGCCTTGCCCTAGAGAGTCTGTAGTTAAAAATCCGCCTTTCCCCTGTCAAAGTCTTTTGTGGATACGGTTTAACAAGATGCTCATGAAGGGGGAAGGCTTCATCACCCACAAAAACAAAGTTTAGGTTGGCGGTGGTGTCCATGTTGGTTGGCAAGTTAAGTTTATTATTAAACAACCGTTCACCAAAACTTGTGTGCTCCAAAACGCCACCGTCAGAAACCCTTCCATTAATGCCAACATTAATGTCAATAAACTCATAATTGGCATTAACAAGGGCCATGAGGATCGTGCTGAAGTAGCCCTTGTAATTATGAAAAAAGGATCCGCTGTTGGCTGGTTGCGTGATCCGCACATGTTTGCCATCCAAGGCACCACCACAGTTTGGGAACTGCCAAATCCTTTCAAAATCAGAGGCAATAATTTGCCATTCTGCCACTGATTTTGGAAAAGGCATGTAGCTCCGTAAACTGCGGACGATGGCGTTGCATGTCTCCGGAATTAGTTCTCCAAGCAGCGACCGAGAAATTGCAGCAGAATATTGCAAATCCTTCATTGAACGTCCGGTTGCCAGAAATCGCAGCGTTACTGCCAAACGTTCCTCTGCTGAAACAGCTGCACTCATCCGGGTATCCTGCCGTTCAATGAGTGGCCTCACAGCTTCCAGTAGGAGCTTGAATGAATCCTCCGACATCCGTAGATAATTCCGGAAATCCTGTGGATTCTTCTCCTGCAATTCCCTCACTAGATGCATGTGGGAGAATTTGGACCTCTGCTCCAGCCATTCCCTGGTCCACATGCGACGCTTTCGCTTGGAGCGCCTCTCTTCCACCCGTGCCTCTTCTTGACGATCTGCCTCCATTGACAGTGCAACTGCCACAATCATACGCTCCGCGGTGGACAGGTTCATTATGTAACCTGTACGGTAAAGAAGAGAACAGTTAATTACTAATTAATTACTATTAATAAAGTGTTTAAACAAAATAAAATAAAGAATAAAATAAAAAATATATAAAAAAAATAAATTAAACTTTTCAGTTAACATTTAATATACAGTTTACAAACGTCTAAAATGGTGGGGGGTGTAAAAAAAATAAACAGACAAATAAATAATAAAATAAGGTCAGGGGTGTAAAATAAATAAAGCAGACGAAAAAAAAATAAAATAAGGTCAGGGGTGTAAAATAAACAAAGCAGACGGGGAAAAAAAAATAAAATAAGGTCAGGGGTGTAAAATAAATAAAGCAGACAAAAAAAAAAAAATAATTTCAGGGGTGTAAAATAAATAAAACAGACGAAAAAATAATAAAATAAGGTCAGGGGTGTAAAAAAAAATAAAGCAGACGAAAAAATAAAATAAGGTCAGGGGTGTAAAAAAAATAAAGCAGACGAAAAAATAAAAAAAAATAAGGTCAGGGGTGTAAAATAAATAAAGCAGATGAAAAAAAAAAAAGGTCAAAAAACATTATCAAACAACATCACAAACAATATGTACCTTGAATCCAAATATTCCGAAGATCCAAATCAAAATGGGGATGGATAGTGCTCTAGCGGGATCGCAAAACCCACCACTGCGCCACAAACAGGATCGCAAAACTCCAATACACGATACTATCCTCGCAACAACGCACAAAGAGTCACCCACAAAGCGCTCTGGAAACAATGGATGGGGGCTCAGTTATTATAGCTGAGGTGATGTTGTGGTTACCAATCGGAGCTGAAGGGCGTTAACGAAAGAAAACAAAGTCCCGCCTGCGCCGCTGACTAATGCGTCGTCAACGAGGTCGCACATCGTTCACAAAAGGTGCCAGACACAGCGATTCAGGCTCACCAGCGGGACGCCAACGATCAAAATACGGTCCAGAACTCTAGTGAACGATCAGCGAGATCACAGCAGGGGCCACATCGTTGCTACATGCCACACACAACAACGTCACTAACGAGATCGCTAAATAGTGACGTTTTTTAGCGATCTCGTTAGCGTTCTTGTTTAGTGTGGCATACCCTTAAGGCTGCAATCTGTCTACAATTAAGCTAATAGACAATGCATTTTAAGTGTTGTATTTCCCAAAAAATAAAAAAATATTTTCTCTGTAAATTTAGACCTAATCATGGGTAGTGACCAAAAAGTAGACTTCTAAATGCTTAAAGGGAGTTTGTTACCCCCATAATGCATTGTAAATGGGCTTTATAGTGTTGTAGGGGACTTAGCGCTTATAACAACTAAATTAACACTGTCCAGTTACTGGTTCAGTGACTGAAAAAATAACTTTTAATTCATATGCAAATGAGGAGGCTTTGGTGCATTCTTGGCGTGGCCAGTAAATTGGTGCACTGTTGTGGCTTAGCAGACTAATATACACAATCTCTTGTTCTATACATTTGGAGTAGAAATCTTTCCACCTAGACCAATGTAAGACGATAGGACTGACAAATTATAGGTACATATTAACTGTTGACACTAGGTTCTTACAATTTCTTAAACTGAATGTGGAGTCTCCTCAAATTCCAGCTGCGGTTGGACAAATCTAACCCATATCCACTCACCCTGTGCTTTGAAGTTACTAGCTGAAGCCCAATCTTTAGTTTCTCAGTTACGTATCACTGAAAACAAATAGAAGTGAACAGTATGCCTAGGGGTTCATAAGGTTGAAATCTATTAGCTTAGTCTCAAGAAAAACTGGATCCAGTCTGAAATTGTAACATGTACTGAATGTTGACATTAACAAAACAGAAATTATGAAATTAAAGACGCTAGAAAATGCTGAGAAAATATTGTATTAAGTATGTCATCTGAAGATGAAATATTAACCATCTCCATATGTGTTGCCTAGCTTCCTAACAAAGGCATGCACACGTTATTCACATTAACATACCCTGTGCAAACTCCTGCAATCTGTCAGGATTTTTGGGTGCTGGAATATTATTTTATAAAGTTTTCAGATTAATTGGATGCTTGAACAAAATAATTTAGAATGACAGTCTAATTGGAAGAACTTCATATTTCAGTGGCAATATTATCAAAGCAGTTTGTCGTTTTCATTGGAACATGTTTTCCTGAGAAGAATGTGTCATATTACTGAATTAGCCGAAATTAGGATTCATTTGACATCTTTGTGAAAGAAAAGACATTTGCTGCACAAATAAACTTGATTAAAAGAGATTAAGACAGGAAATATATCAAGTTACTTTTTATAATGAACTAGTATTCCCAGCAAATGTATGTGGTCAAATATTAGCTAACAATCTCTTTTAACTAAATATTACAGAAGAGATCACTCAAGCGAGAAGGAACCGTCACTGAAAACACTTTTTAAGTGCAGTTTTGGCTCAGTGCACTGATGTTTTGTGAATTCCCTGTAAAATTCTCCTTGAGTGTGAAATAGCTAATTCATCACACATTTTACTTTACTTGTAATATGAGTGTGCTCTTTGTATAGAACATGATAATACAATCATTTGCAATAGATATTCACAAAACTTTCCAAAAATGACAAAGGATTTTTGGATTTGCCATAATTTGCTCGGTTTTAACTATGCAATACAGCATTACAACATTTAGTTTTAGAAGCAATGTTACAAATAATAGAATACGGGAGATAGCGAAAGAGTATATCAAATTCACATCTTCACATTGGATGTTATTATAGATTTATCACTGCTAACAAAAGCATACAGTTCTGGCAAAAATTAAGAGACCACTGCAAAATTTTCAGTTTGACTGATTTTCTCTTTATAGGTATACTAGCTATGAACCCGTTCTACGCCCGGGTGGCAAGCATTTTTATGGGTATATGGTCTCCCATCCTTGTATGTGCTGCCCCCCTCCTATCCTAGTATGCATGGCACCCCTCATCCCTATCCTGGTATGCATGGTACCCCTCATCCCTATCCTGATATGTATGGTCCCCTCACCCCCCAATCCTGATGTGCATGGTCCTCTCACCCCCCAATCCTGATGTGCATGGTCCTCTCACCCCCCAATCCTGATGTGCATGGTCCTCTCATCCCCAATCCTGATGTGCATGGTCCCCTCACCGCTATTAAACTGCACACATACCCCCCAAAAATCAAACATGTATACTTACCTTTCTTCTCTGTGCTCCAGCGCTGTTCCGTTCTGCTGGACGCCGGGGGAGGAGAGTGGCGCCGGAGTACGCGCATGCCCATACCGCGCGGTCCGGCGCCATATTGCTGAAGACACATTGCAAATGTGTCTTCAGCAATATGGCGCCGGATAGCGCTATGCGCATGCGCGATTCCAAAGCACACTCCTGGTCTCCTGCCCCAGGAGAAGAGAAGCGCCGCGGCAACGCTCCTCCTGGTCAGATAAGTATGTGAGTATGGCGCCGGAGATCGCAGTATTCATTCAGTGTCTACACGTACCACGATCTCCGGAGCCATACAGAGTACTCACCGCTGGATGCCTCAATCTGTCTGGAGCCAGACTGCGCAGGCGTGTCGCGCTTGCGCAGTCTATAAAGGCTTCGGACAGAGTGACGCTCCTAGCGTTATATTATAGATTTTTGAGCAAATGTAAATTGCTCTTTTATTCTATAAACTACTGATAACATGTCTCCGAATTTCCAAGCAATACATTTTGGCTTTATTTTCAGAAAATGAAAAATGGTCAAAATAACAAAAAAATCCACTGCTTGCAGACCTCAAATAATACTAAGAAAACAAGTTCATAATCATTTAGAAACAACAATACTAATGTTGTAACTCAGGAAGAGTTCAGAAATCAATATTTTGTGGAATAACCATGATTTTTAATCACAGCTTTCATGCGTCTTGGCATGTTTTCCACCAGACTTTCACACTGCTTTTGGGTGACCTTATGCCACTCCTGGTACAAAAATGTAAGCAGTTCTTCTTTGTTTGATGGCTTGTGACTATCCATCTTCCTCTTGATTACATTCCAGAGGTTTTCAATGGGGTTCAGGTCTGAAGATTGGGCTGGCAATGACAGGGATTTGATGTGGTGGTCCTTAATTCACACATTGATTAACCTAGCTGTGTGGCATGGCGCATTGCCCTGCTGGAAAAACCAGTCCTCAGAGTTGGGGAACATTGCCTGAGCAGAAGGAATCAACTGTTTTTCCAGGATAACCTTGTATGCGGCTTGATTCATACGTCCTTCACAAATATTAACCTGCCCAATTCCAGCCTTGCAGAAGCTTCCCCATATCATCACCGATCCTCCACCAAATTTCACAGTGGGTGCAAGACACTGTGGCTTGTACGCCTCTCCAGGTCTCTGTCTAACCATTACATGACCAGGTGTTGGGCAAAGCTGAAAATTAGACTCATCAGAGATTACCTTACTCCAATCCTCTATTGTCCAATCCTTATGGTCTTTGGCAAACTTCAGCCTGGCTCTCTGTTAGAACCCTCTTGTTAGATTTTGTTTCTGTTTGCTGGTCACATGACCTTTTTTCCCTATTTAGTCTGGCTCCGCCCTTCTGGCTTTGCTGGACTTCATTGTATTATCTACTCTTAAGCTAGCCGGGTGCTTAGGTGCCTTACTCTGTCAGTTTTGCTTAATCTTAGGATCTCGTAGTAATTTGTTTTCTGTTTAATTTTCCCTGCTACAATTTCTGTTAGGAGGTGTCCACCTTTTCTCCCAGTCCTAGATCTTGTAGGGATTCCTCCCTCGCAACTATAGGTCTTCGTTCAGACTAGCTGAGGACTTTAGCGGGTCTGGTCGCAGGATCAGGTTCCCCGTTACATCGTAGGGATCAAGCTCAGTTTTATTGTAGGGACAGAGTTCCCATCTTTCCTTAGTGCTTGTAACAGTTCATAACAGTAAGTCCCAAGAAATAAAAAAAAAAAAAAAATCTCTAAGGAAAGATTTTCTGTTTTCATCATGGTGTCGGCTCGGGATTTGGCTGAACGCCTGCAGGGTCTCTCTCTGGAGGTGGCTGAAATCCAGCAACACGTGAGTAGTTGTTCTGGAGCACATTTCGTGGAGCCAAAGGTACGTTTGCCTGATTTATTTTTTTGGTGAACAACAAGATTTTTTTTCTTTTAAAAATGCTTGCTTGTTGTATTTTCGTTTGAGACCCAGATCCTCTGGTGATGAATCACAGCGCACAGGGTTTATAATGTCACTTTTGCGCAAAGAACCTCAGGACTGGGCCTTTTCTCTGCAGCCTAGTGATCCATGCTTTGGATCAGTGGATGTTTTTTTTTCTGCTTTGGGGTTGTTGTATGACGATCCGGATCGTGTTTCATCAGCTGAGACAGAGTTGAGACGTTTGAGACAGGGATCGGGTAATGTGGAAAAATATTGTACTCACTTCCGTAGGTGGTCCACTCAGGTGGGCTGGAACGATTCAGCTTTGAAAAGTTTATTTCTTGCAGGATTAAGTGAAAGGGTTAAAGATTTGCTGATTGCTTATCCTATACCTGGTAACTTGCAAGAGGCTATGCAATTGGCCATACGGGTGGATAGGAGACTGCGTGCAAGGGTTAATGAGAGTAAGTCTGCTTTGTCAGCTCCAGGTTTGGAGAAGGAATGTACTGACATTGCAGAGCCGATGGAAATTGTAGCAATGGCACCTCACTCTCGGGAAAAAGAACGCAGATTTGCTCAAGGTTTGTGTTTCTACTGTGGTAAATCTGAGCATTTCATGCGCTGTGCGCTTCGAATGAATAAAGAGAAAAAAAAAATGAGGTCAGTGTCGCCCGCATAGCTTGTTTAAACAATAAAGGTGTCTTTCTTTCTGCTACCACTGGTGTTGAGGAGGAATTAATGGAGTTTCGGGTATTTGTGGATTGTGGTTCAACTCTCAATTGATTGATGGGAAATTTTTGGAAAAACTACAATTAAAACCCAAACTTCTGTCTTCTCCTATTAATGTGGTGTCTGTCGATGGCTCTCCCTTGAAAAATGTTACTCACCATATCTGTGAATTTCCTCTTACTATTAATGGTGTTCATCAAGAGAATTTGGATTTGGTAGTTTTGAATAATTTGCCCTCACCGGTGATTTTGGGGTTACCCTGGTTAAAATTGCACAATCCGGTACTGGATTGGTCTACCAATGAAATTAAGTCCTGGAGTCCTAAGTGTTATGACAAGTGTTGTAACGGGCGTATTGCTGCTGTAGTTAAGGGGGAGTTACCTGTACCTATTCAGGATTATTGGAAAGTTTTTTCTGATAAGGAATCGCAGGTATTGCCTCCTCATAGAGATTATGATTGTGCGATTGAATTTGTCCTGGAGCAACTCTTCCTAAAAGTCGTTTATTTAATTTGACTATTCCTGAGAGAAAGGCTTGGAGGAATACATACAGACAAGCTTGGCCGCCGGTCACATTAGGCCTTCCAAATCTCCTGTGGCGGTTGGATTTTTTTTTGTTAAAAAAAGGACGGCGGTTTACGGCCTTGTCTAGACTTTCGTGAGATTAATAAAATTACTGTACGCAATCCTTACCCACTGCCATTGATTCCTGATTTGTTTAATCAGTTAGTGGGGGCCAAGTGGTTCTCGAAAATTGATCTTCGAGGGGCATACAATTTGTTGCGCATGAAGGAGGGGGATGAATGGAAGACTGCGTTTAACACTCCACTGGGTCATTTTGAGAATCTGGTCATGCCTTTTGGACTTTCCAGTGCTCCGGCATTTTTTCAGAATCTTATTAATGACATCCTTAGACCTTTGATCGGCAGAAGTGTGGTTGTGTATTTGGATGAAATTTTGATTTATTCACCCGGATTTTGGATCTCATTGGAGGAGTGTGCGTGAAGTATACAGTTACTGAGTGATAATTCACTTTTTGCCAAACTAGAAAAATGTGAGTTCGCTGTACAGAGACTAGTTTTTTGGGCTACATTGTCTCCAGTGAAGGTTTTGAGATGGACCCTGTGAAAGTGCAAGCTGTGCAGGATTGGCCTAGACCTATTGGTGTGAAATCAATACAGAGGTTTTTGGGGTTCGCCAATTATTATAGAAAATTCATAAAAAATTTTCAGTGATTGCCAAACCTCTGACCGATCTCACCAGGAAAGGTGCTGATGCGGTTCAGTGGACTACTGAGGCCATTGAGGCTTTTGTGTTGCTAAAGGAGAGGTTCAGCTCTGCTCCCATCCTTACGCAGCCTGATGTGACTAAACTATTTTTGGTTGAGGTTGATGCTTCTTCTGTGGGGGTCGGCGCGGTGTTGTCTCAGGCAAAGACGGATGGAGTACATCCCTGTGCTTTTTTTTCAAAGAAATTTTCTGAGTCTGAACTAAATTATGATATCGGTAATCGGGAATTGTTGGCAATTAAACTCGCATTTGAACACTGGCGTCATTTTTTGGAGGAGCGGAATTTCCCGTTCAAGTCTTCACCGATCATAAAAATCTGATCTACCTTGATGCTGCCAAACGCTTGAATGCCCGTCAGGCTAGGTGGGCACTGTTTTTCTCACGCTTTAATTTTACCGTTACTTACATCCCAGGTACTAAAAATGTTAAAGCTGATGCTTTGTCTCGCAGCTTTTCTTCTATGGTGGGTACTGAGGAGGAGGAAAACATTTTGCAAGAGGGGTTGTTATTGCGGTTTTGGACTCCGTGTTGGAAGATGAGATTCTTAAAGCACAGGAGAATGCCCCATCTAACACGCCGCATGGGAGGTTGTTTGTGCCTGGTACCCTGAGGAGAGATTTGTTTGTTGAATGTCATGACTCTCGGTTGGCAGGTCATCCTGGAATCTCTGAGACCAAGAGACTTGTGGGTCGCAGCTTTTGGTGGCCTGGATGGCAGAAGGAAGTCATTAAGTGGGTGCGTCAATGCACGGTGTGTGCTAGATCTAAGTCTTCTCATACTCCTGCTGCAGGGTTGCTTTGCCCTCTGGAGGTCCCTAGTGCACCTTGGACACATTTGGCTATGGACTTTATTACTGACCTTCCCCCCTCTGAGGGTTTCACTGTCATCTGGGTGGTCGTGGACCGTTTTAGCAAGATGTGTCACTTGGTTCCTTTCATCAAATTGCCCTGCGCTAAGACTCTCGCTAAGCCTTTGTCAAGGAAATAGTCAGACTACATGGTGTTCCTACTGACATTGTTTCTGATAGGGGACCTCAGTTTGTGGCTCGTTTTTGGCGCGCCTTTTGTGACAGGTTGGAGGTTCATTTGTCGTTTTCATCCGGATATCATCCTGAGTCTAATGGCCAGACAGAAAGGAAAAACCAGGATGTTGAGCAGTTCTTGCGTTGTTTTGTGACTGATAATCAAGAGGGGTGGTCTGAGTTTCTGCCACTGCTGAGTTTGCTCTTAACAATCATACATCCGCTTCTGCTGGTTGTTCCGCTTTTTTTTGTTGCACTGGGAGACATCCGTCTTTTGGGTCATTTTCCAAGTTGGGATCGGCTGTACCTGAAGAGGAGAATTTTTCTGGTGTGTTGGAGAGAGTTTGGACTGATGTGCGTGGTAATCTTCAGGAGGCTAACAAAAGATCCAAAGTGTATTTTGATAGAAAACGACAAGAGGTTTTTGTTTGCTATTGGTGACATGGTCTGGTTGTCCTCTAAGAATCTGCGCTTGAGGATTCCGTCTAAGAAATTGGGTCCCAAGTTTGTAGGGCCCTTTAAGGTGCTTCAGGTTATTAACCAATCTGCTGTTAAGTTGGAGCTTCCCACCTCCTGGAAGATTAATCCGGTGTTTCATGTTTCTCTCTTGAAAAAAGCTGAGGTCTCAGATGGAGACGTCTCGGCCACTGTTCCCCTGGGGGTGGGAGGACGGGCAAAAATGAGATTTCCTGCATCCTAAATTCTAGACGGTATAGAGGGGTTTGCAGTACCTCGTCGCTTGGAAGGGTTATGGACCCGAGGATAACTCATGGGTGAGGGCGGATGATGTTTTCTGCGTCTAGACTTATCAGAGCGTTTCACAAGAGGTTTCCGGATAAGCCTAAGTCCTAGGGATCCGGAGGATCCTCTTAGAAGGAGGGTACTGTTAGAACCCTCTTGTTAGATTTTTTTTTCTGTTTGCTGGTCACATTACCTTTTTTCCCTATTTAGTCTGGCTCCGCCCTTCTGGCTTTGCTGGACTTCATTGTATTTCTACTCTTAAGCTAGCCGGGTGCTTAGGTGCCTTACTCTGTCAGTTTTGCTTAATCTTAAGATCTCGTAGTAATTTGTTTTCTGTTTAATTTTCCCTGCTACAATTTCTGTTAGGAGGTGTCCACCTTTTCTCCCAGTCCCTAGATCTTGTAGGGATTCCTCCCTCGCAACTATAGGTCTTCGTTCAGACTAGCTGAGGACTTTAGCGGGTCTGGTCGCAGGATCAGGTTCTCCGTTACATCGTAGGGATCAAGCTCAGTTTTTATGTAGGGACAGAGTTCCATTTTCCTTAGTGCTTGTAGCAGTTTCATAACACTCTCCTTTGCTTCTCATTGATGAAAGGATTTTTTCTAGCTTTACATGACTTGAGCCCTGCCTCTAGGAGCCTGTTATGAACTGTTCTTGCCGTGCACTTCACCCCAGCTACCATTTGCCATTCCTTTTGTAGGTCACTTGATGTCATCCTGCGGTTGCTGAGTGACATTCGAATAAGATGACGGTCATCCCAGTTAGTGGAGAGACGTTTTCGCCCTTTGCCAGTCTGTAGATTTTGTTGTCCCCAATGTCTGCTGGTTGACCTTGTTGTAATGGACTGCTGTCTTAGAAATTTTAAGGATGGAGGCAACATGACGCTCACTGTATCTCTCTGCTAGTAAAGCCAGAATTGAGCCCTTCTTTTCCTCACTGAAGACTTTTCTTTTCAACTCCTTTGGCATGGTTAAAAGTTATTTTTTAATTCCTATTACTTTTGGGATATTACTAGCACTTGTTTTGCCATCCAGCATGTCCTATTGCAAGAAGATGTGAACACCACAGGAGTGTTTTTATACTTTCCTTCGTTAAATAAGATTTGGTTCAGGTGATCACCTAATCAGAAGCACATTAAGTAGAATGAGGTGCACTCTGGTTGGAATTCAACTCACACTGGAATGGAATGGCTGTTAGACATGTAGAGAAGCTGATTTTTATAAAACTGTGCAGTTGTCTCTTATTTTTGCCAGAGCTGTATACATATCTATACATATGTATATATGTATAATATGTACTGTATATATACATGTATATATATGTAACAATATATGTACCGTATTTTTCGGGGCTATAAGACGCACCGGACCATAAGACGCACCCCAAATTTTGGGGTGAAAGTAGCAGAAAAAAAGATTTTTTACAATATGGGGGTCCGTTCTTATTGTCTGAATTTAAGGTACCTGAGCTACAGCGGTGGTACAGCAGGGGATGCGGCAGTGGGTGTGGAGAGGTGCGGTGATGCTGATACTCACCTTCCTTAGGTTGCTCCAGTGGTGTGGCGGTGGCAGAGGTGCGGCGTTAGAGGCGCAGTGGGCGGCGTGCACCTGAGCAGGGTCCCTTCCTCAGGTGAACTCGGCTTCAGGATAATGGCCGCCGCGATCTCTATCTGTGCACTTGCGGCCTCCCGCAGCCATTTCCTGAAGCCACATGAAGCAGAGTACTCTATCTGCGCACGCGCCGCCTCAGGAAGATGGCCGCCACCACCGACAAACCCGGCTCTGCTCTCCTCTCTGCTCTCCATGGACACCGTGCCACGGCGTCACCTCACCTGAGGAAAGGGACCCTGCTCAGGTGCACACCACCCACCACGCCTCTGCAAACGCCGCACCTCTGCCACCGCCACCGCCACAACCACTGCCGCAACCCCCCGGTAAGCCTGCGTTCGGGCTATAAAGACGCACCCCCCATTTTCCCCCCACAATTTTTGGGGAAAAAGTGAGTCTTATAGTCCGAAAAATACAGTATATATATATTTGTGTATATATATTTACAGTACAGACCAAAAGTTTGGACACACCTTCTCATTCAAAGATTTTTCTGTATTTTCATGACTATGAAAATTGTAGAATCACACTGAAGGCATCAAAAACTATGAATTAACACATGTGGGGAAATTATACATTACACTTTTAACAAAAAAGTGTGAAACAACTGAAATATGTCTTAATTTCTACTTTTTTTTTCAAATAGCCACTTTTTGCTTTAATAGCTTTGAAGAAAAAAGGGAAAAAGGATGGATTACTCCATTCCCACGTGCCCATGGAGGGGTGGTATATGGTGGGGGGGGGGTTTTTTTGGGGGTGACACTTTGGGGTTTTTTTAAAAAATTGAACGGTAGCGGCCAGCCCCCCCCAAAACCTTGTTGGGTTGGTCGGTGACTTGGAGGCCAGTTCTGGCGTAGCCCCCCAACACTCTCCCCTTGGAAAAATACCCTTTTTAAACGCCTGGGGTATTTTGGGGTATTGTCCTGTGAAAAAAAAATTGGTCCAACTAAGCGCAAACCGGTGGAATAGCTACCGCGCAAGCTGGGTCCCCAGCTGGTCAGTATGCCTTCAATTTAAATAAACCCCCAAAGGTGTCTCAAAAAAGCCCCCCACTCATCACACCCCCCCCTCCATGTTCCGCGGGAAAACCGGGGCAGTAGAGCCCCCCTTCCCTTTTTTGGTGCAAAGCAGTAATCAAAGCAAAAGGGGCTACTTTAAAGAACCTAGAAATAAACAATTTCAGTTTTTTCCATTTTTTTGAAAGTGTAAGAAATTCCACAGTTTTATTCTTTTTGATCCTTTTCAGGGGTTTTTCTACAATTTTCACAGTCATGAAAATACAAAAAATCATTGAATGAGAGGTGTGTCCAAACTTTTGGCGTACTGTATTATACGTATATTATATTAAGTTTTTTAACATTATATGTGAAAAAATGTGTATATATAAATTTACACATATATTATTCTTTTGCTAGCGTGAACAAAATGTACTGTACAGTATATAATTTTACATACAAAAAAAAAAAATTTATAACCGAGATTTTCAGCACCTTTTTTTGTGCAAAAATGCCCCCGCTTATACACGATCATAGGGCAAAACCAGGGGGGGGGGGATGGGGGAGGAGCCGGGGCTGGGGGATCATACTCACCCCCCGTGCCATCGCTGAACGCCCCCCAATCCGCGTCTCCCCGGCTTCCTGCAGCTTCCCCGGCTTCCTCACCCCCCCGGCTTCCCAGCCTCCATTGATGGTGACGAATACCCCTCATTAAGGTATGTAATATGGCGGACCCCCCCATGGGGTGGTCCATATTCATGGCCTTATTAGCGTATTACGCACCGCTCACGGGAGAGCTGCGGAAGCGGGAGAGCTGCAGGAACCGGGGGGAACGCGGTTCCCCGGGTGGGACGTTCAGCGATGGAAGGGGAGGGTGATTGTGGGGGAGGAGGGGGGGCAGGAGGAGGAAAGGGGGCAGGCGGGGCGGGGGGGGGGACAGAGAGCAGGAGCAAAACGGGGGAGGGGGGGACACGGGCAGGAGGGGGGGGGGAGGGGAGCACGGAGCAGAACGGGGGGGGGGGACGGGGGAGCAGGGAACGGGGGGGTGGCCAGAGGAAAGGGGGAGGGAAGCTGGATGGGGGAGCAGGAGCAGAACGGGGAGGATGGAAAGCACGAAAGGACAGGATAATGGAGCAGGAGGAGGGGGGCCCCCGGGAAATGGGGGCGCACAGACGGATGGGGAGCCAGGCAGGACGGCAAATTTTAAAACCCCCCGGTTATACGCAGCAATAATTTTTCCAAGTTTTTTTCAAAATTGGGGGGGGGGGCTTATACCGGTCGGCTTATAAAAAGTTTACGGTACATACAATGGGAAAATAATATGTAATACTTCAATTTTCCCTTTGCAAAGGTCACTTCACCTGTGGAGACCCCAAAACCCAAAAAAAAAACAGGGAAAACACGTTAAAAGATTTTTAAAAAAATTTAAGCATTTTTTGCAGAAATAAAATTTGGCCACTACCAACCACAAGAATTCTAGCTCTCACAGCCTGGAAATTTTCTTCAGAAAAATTTCCCATCGCACAAAATTGCATATTTTTTTGCACCGTTAAAACTTATTGTATAAAATAAACCCCCAAAAACTTAACAATCCAAATCCAAAACCTTTTCCCCTGGAGACCAAAGAAAAGTTAAGGACACCCCGGACAAAATTGTAGCCTGCACAACTGGGGGGGGTACAGGGGGAAAAGGAAGAGCTTGGGGGGGAAAGGGAACAAAAGTTGGCCAATTTTTAAAGAAGGAAGAAACCAAAAGATGTTTTAACTAGGTCAATGCCCCCAAAGAAAAGGAACCCCACTCAAACATTACTATTTAACACACTACACCATTATGGTTTTAAAAAAAAATGCAGGGGGAAACAAGGGGACCCCCCCCTGTCACACAGTCCAGGCCCA
>JARQOD010000006.1:60169165-60259093 GCA_033576555.1 Oophaga sylvatica | reverse complement strand
CCAATGTAAGACGATAGGACTGACAAATTATAGGTACATATTAACTGTTGACACTAGGTTCTTACAATTTCTTAAACTGAATGTGGAGTCTCCTCAAATTCCAGCTGCGGTTGGACAAATCTAACCCATATCCACTCACCCTGTGCTTTGAAGTTACTAGCTGAAGCCCAATCTTTAGTTTCTCAGTTACGTATCACTGAAAACAAATAGAAGTGAACAGTATGCCTAGGGGTTCATAAGGTTGAAATCTATTAGCTTAGTCTCAAGAAAAACTGGATCCAGTCTGAATTGTAACATGTACTGAATGTTGACATTAACAAAACAGAAATTATGAAATTAAAGACGCTAGAAAATGCTGAGAAAATATTGTATTAAGTATGTCATCTGAAGATGAAATATTAACCATCTCCATATGTGTTGCCTAGCTTCCTAACAAAGGCATGCACACGTTATTCACATTAACATACCCTGTGCAAACTCCTGCAATCTGTCAGGATTTTTGGGTGCTGGAATATTATTTTATAAAGTTTTCAGATTAATTGGATGCTTGAACAAAATAATTTAGAATGACAGTCTAATTGGAAGAACTTCATATTTCAGTGGCAATATTATCAAAGCAGTTTGTCGTTTTCATTGGAACATTGTTTTCCTGAGAAGAATGTGTCATATTACTGAATTAGCCGAAATTAGGATTCATTTGACATCTTTGTGAAAGAAAAGACATTTGCTGCACAAATAAACTTGATTAAAAGAGATTAAGACAGGAAATATATCAAGTTACTTTTTATAATGAACTAGTATTCCCAGCAAATGTATGTGGTCAAATATTAGCTAACAATCTCTTTTAACTAAATATTACAGAAGAGATCACTCAAGCGAGAAGGAACCGTCATGAAAACACTTTTTAAGTGCAGTTTTGGCTCAGTGCACTGATGTTTTGTGAATTCCCTGTAAAATTCTCCTTGAGTGTGAAATAGCTAATTCATCACACATTTTACTTTACTTGTAATATGAGTGTGCTCTTTGTATAGAACATGATAATACAATCATTTGCAATAGATATTCACAAAACTTTCCAAAAATGACAAAGGATTTTTGGATTTGCCATAATTTGCTCGGTTTTAACTATGCAATACAGCATTACAACATTTAGTTTTAGAAGCAATGTTACAAATAATAGAATACGGGAGATAGCGAAAGAGTTATCAAATTCACATCTTCACATTGGATGTTATTATAGATTTATCACTGCTAACAAAAGCATACAGTTCTGGCAAAAATTAAGAGACCACTGCAAAATTTTCAGTTTGACTGATTTTCTCTTTATAGGTATACTAGCTATGAACCCGTTCTACGCCCGGGTGGCAAGCATTTTTATGGGTATATGGTCTCCCATCCTTGTATTGCTGCCCCCCTCCTATCCTAGTATGCATGGCACCCCTCATCCCTATCCTGGTATGCATGGTACCCCTCATCCCTATCCTGATATGTATGGTCCCCTCACCCCCCAATCCTGATGTGCATGGTCCTCTCACCCCCCAATCCTGATGTGCATGGTCCTCTCACCCCCCAATCCTGATGTGCATGGTCCTCTCATCCCCCAATCCTGATGTGCATGGTCCCCTCACCGCTATTAAACTGCACACATACCCCCCAAAAATCAAACATGTATACTTACCTTTCTTCTCTGTGCTCCAGCGCTGTTCCGTTCTGCTGGACACCGGGGGAGGAGAGTGGCGCCGGAGTACGCGCATGCCCATACCGCGCGGTCCGGCGCCATATTGCTGAAGACACATTGCAAATGTGTCTTCAGCAATATGGCGCCGGATAGCGCTATGCGCATGCGCGATTCCAAAGCACACTCCTGGTCTCCTGCCCCAGGAGAAGAGAAGCGCCGCGGCAACGCTCCTCCTGGTCAGATAAGTATGTGAGTATGGCGCCGGAGATCGCAGTATTCATTCAGTGTCTACACGTACCACGATCTCCGGAGCCATACAGAGTACTCACCGCTGGATGCCTCAATCTGTCTGGACCAGACTGCGCAGGCGTGTCGCGCTTGCGCAGTCTATAAAGGCTTCGGACAGAGTGACGCTCCTAGCGTTATATTATAGATTTTTGAGCAAAATGTAAATTGCTCTTTTATTCTATAAACTACTGATAACATGTCTCCGAATTTCCAAGCAATACATTTTGGCTTTATTTTCAGAAAATGAAAAATGGTCAAAATAACAAAAAAATCCACTGCTTGCAGACCTCAAATAATACTAAGAAAACAAGTTCATAATCATTTAGAAACAACAATACTAATGTTGTAACTCAGGAAGAGTTCAGAAATCAATATTTTGTGGAATAACCATGATTTTTAATCACAGCTTTCATGCGTCTTGGCATGTTTTCCACCAGACTTTCACACTGCTTTTGGGTGACCTTATGCCACTCCTGGTACAAAAATGTAAGCAGTTTTCTTTGTTTGATGGCTTGTGACTATCCATCTTCCTCTTGATTACATTCCAGAGGTTTTCAATGGGGTTCAGGTCTGAAGATTGGGCTGGCAATGACAGGGATTTGATGTGGTGGTCCTTAATTCACACATTGATTAACCTAGCTGTGTGGCATGGCGCATTGCCCTGCTGGAAAAACCAGTCCTCAGAGTTGGGGAACATTGCCTGAGCAGAAGGAATCAACTGTTTTTCCAGGATAACCTTGTATGCGGCTTGATTCATAAGTCCTTCACAAAATTAACCTGCCCAATTCCAGCCTTGCAGAAGCTTCCCCATATCATCACCGATCCTCCACCAAATTTCACAGTGGGTGCAAGACACTGTGGCTTGTACGCTCTCCAGGTCTCTGTCTAACCATTACATGACCAGGTGTTGGGCAAAGCTGAAAATTAGACTCATCAGAGATTACCTTACTCCAATCCTCTATTGTCCAATCCTTATGGTCTTTGGCAAACTTCAGCCTGGCTCTCTGTTAGAACCCTCTTGTTAGATTTTGTTTCTGTTTGCTGGTCACATGACCTTTTTTCCCTATTTAGTCTGGCTCCGCCCTTCTGGCTTTGCTGGACTTCATTGTATTATCTACTCTTAAGCTAGCCGGGTGCTTAGGTGCCTTACTCTGTCAGTTTTGCTTAATCTTAGGATCTCGTAGTAATTTGTTTTCTGTTTAATTTTCCCTGCTACAATTTCTGTTAGGAGGTGTCCACCTTTTCTCCCAGTCCCTAGATCTTGTAGGGATTCCTCCCTCGCAACTATAGGTCTTCGTTCAGACTAGCTGAGGACTTTAGCGGGTCTGGTCGCAGGATCAGGTTCCCCGTTACATCGTAGGGATCAAGCTCAGTTTTATTGTAGGGACAGAGTTCCCATCTTTCCTTAGTGCTTGTAACAGTTCATAACAGTAAGTCCAGCCAAGAAATAAAAAAAAAAAAAAATCTCTAAGGAAAGATTTTCTGTTTTCATCATGGTGTCGGCTCGGGATTTGGCTGAACGCCTGCAGGGTCTCTCTCTGGAGGTGGCTGAAATCCAGCAACACGTGAGTAGTTGTTCTGGAGCACATTTCGTGGAGCCAAAGGTACGTTTGCCTGATTTATTTTTGGTGAACAACAAGATTTTTTTTCTTTTAAAAATGCTTGCTTGTTGTATTTTCGTTTGAGACCCAGATCCTCTGGTGATGAATCACAGCGCATAGGGTTTATAATGTCACTTTTGCGCAAAGAACCTCAGGACTGGGCCTTTTCTCTGCAGCCTAGTGATCCATGCTTTGGATCAGTGGATGGTTTTTTTTCTGCTTTGGGGTTGGTGTATGACGATCCGGATCGTGTTTCATCAGCTGAGACAGAGTTGAGACGTTTGAGACAGGGATCGGGTAATGTGGAAAAATATTGTACTCACTTCCGTAGGTGGTCCACTCAGGTGGGCTGGAACGATTCAGCTTTGAAAAGTTTATTTCTTGCAGGATTAAGTGAAAGGGTTAAAGATTTGCTGATTGCTTATCCTATACCTGGTAACTTGCAAGAGGCTATGCAATTGGCCATACGGGTGGATAGGAGACTGCGTGCAAGGGTTAATGAGAGTAAGTCTGCTTTGTCAGCTCCAGGTTTGGAGAAGGAATGTACTGACATTGCAGAGCCGATGGAAATTGGAGCAATGGCACCTCACTCTCGGGAAAAAGAACGCAGATTTGCTCAAGGTTTGTGTTTCTACTGTGGTAAATCTGAGCATTTCATGCGCTGTGCGCTTCGAATGAATAAAGAGAAAAAAAAAATGAGGTCAGTGTCGCCCGCATAGCTTGTTTAAACAATAAAGGTGTCTTTCTTTCTGCTACCACTGGTGTTGAGGAGGAATTAATGGAGTTTCGGGTATTTGTGGATTGTGGTTCAACTCTCAATGTGATTGATGGGAAATTTTTGGAAAAACTAAATTAAAACCCAAACTTCTGTCTTCTCCTATTAATGTGGTGTCTGTCGATGGCTCTCCCTTGAAAAATGTTACTCACCATATCTGTGAATTTCCTCTTACTATTAATGGTGTTCATCAAGAGAATTTGGATTTGGATAGTTTTGAATAATTTGCCCTCACCGGTGATTTTGGGGTTACCCTGGTTAAAATTGCACAATCCGGTACTGGATTGGTCTACCAATGAAATTAAGTCCTGGAGTCCTAAGTGTTATGACAAGTGTTGTAACGGGCGTATTGCTGCTGTAGTTAAGGGGGAGTTACCTGTACCTATTCAGGATTATTGGAAAGTTTTTTCTGATAAGGAATCGCAGGTATTGCCTCCTCATAGAGATTATGATTGTGCGATTGAATTTGTCCCTGGAGCAACTCTTCCTAAAAGTTGTTTATTTAATTTGACTATTCCGAGAGAAAGGCTTGGAGGAATACATACAGACAAGCTTGGCCGCCGGTCACATTAGGCCTTCCAAATCTCCTGTGGTGGTTGGATTTTTTTTTGTTAAAAAAAAGGACGGCGGTTTACGGCCTTGTCTAGACTTTCGTGAGATTAATAAAATTACTGTACGCAATCCTTACCCACTGCCATTGATTCCTGATTTGTTTAATCAGTTAGTGGGGGCCAAGTGGTTCTCGAAAATTGATCTTCGAGGGGCATACAATTTGTTGCGCATGAAGGAGGGGGATGAATGGAAGACTGCGTTTAACACTCCACTGGGTCATTTTGAGAATCTGGTCATGCCTTTTGGACTTTCCAGTGCTCCGGCATTTTTTCAGAATCTTATTAATGACATCCTTAGACCTTTGATCGGCAGAAGTGTGGTTGTGTATTTGGATGAAATTTTGATTTATTCACCGGATTTGGAGTCTCATTGGAGGAGTGTGCGTGAAGTATTACAGTTACTGAGTGATAATTCACTTTTTGCCAAACTAGAAAAATGTGAGTTCGCTGTACAGAGACTTAGTTTTTTGGGCTACATTGTCTCCAGTGAAGGTTTTGAGATGGACCCTATGAAAGTGCAAGCTGTGCAGGATTGGCCTAGACCTATTGGTGTGAAATCAATACAGAGGTTTTTGGGGTTCGCCAATTATTATAGAAAATTCATAAAAAAATTTTCTGTGATTGCCAAACCTCTGACCGATCTCACCAGGAAAGGTGCTGATGCGGTTCAGTGGACTACTGAGGCCATTGAGGCTTTTGTGTTGCTAAAGGAGAGGTTCAGCTCTGCTCCCATCCTTACGCAGCCTGATGTGACTAAACATTTTTGGTTGAGGTTGATGCTTCTTCTGTGGGGGTCGGCGCGGTGTTGTCTCAGGCAAAGACGGATGGAGTACATCCCTGTGCTTTTTTTTCAAAGAAATTTTCTGAGTCTGAACTAAATTATGATATCAGTAATCGGGAATTGTTGGCAATTAAACTCGCATTTGAACACTGGCGTCATTTTTTGGAGGGAGCGGAATTTCCCGTTCAAGTCTTCACCGATCATAAAAATCTGATCTACCTTGATGCTGCCAAACGCTTGAATGCCCGTCAGGCTAGGTGGGCACTGTTTTTCTCACGCTTTAATTTTACCGTTACTTACATCCCAGGTACTAAAAATGTTAAAGCTGATGCTTTGTCTCGCAGCTTTTCTCTATGGTGGGTACTGAGGAGGAGGAAAACATTTTGCAAGAGGGGGTTGTTATTGCGGTTTTGGACTCCGTGTTGGAAGATGAGATTCTTAAAGCACAGGAGAATGCCCCATCTAACACGCCGCATGGGAGGTTGTTTGTGCCTGGTACCCTGAGGAGAGATTTGTTTGTTGAATGTCATGACTCTCGGTTGGCAGGTCATCCTGGAATCTCTGAGACCAAGAGACTTGTGGGTCGCAGCTTTTGGTGGCCTGGATGGCAGAAGGAAGTCATTAAGTGGGTGCGTCAATGCACGGTGTGTGCTAGATCTAAGTCTTCTCATACTCCTGCTGCAGGGTTGCTTTGCCCTCTGGAGGTCCCTAGTGCACCTTGGACACATTTGGCTATGGACTTTATTACTGACCTTCCCCCCTCTGAGGGTTTCACTGTCATCTGGGTGGTCGTGGACCGTTTTAGCAAGATGTGTCACTTGGTTCCTTTCATCAAATTGCCCTGCGCTAAGACTCTCGCTAAGGCCTTTGTCAAGGAAATAGTCAGACTACATGGTGTTCCTACTGACATTGTTTCTGATAGGGGACCTCAGTTTGTGGCTCGTTTTTGGCGCGCCTTTTGTGACAGGTTGGGAGTTCATTTGTCGTTTTCATCCGGATATCATCCTGAGTCTAATGGCCAGACAGAAAGGAAAAACCAGGATGTTGAGCAGTTCTTGCGTTGTTTTGTGACTGATAATCAAGAGGGGTGGTCTGAGTTTCTGCCACTTGCTGAGTTTGCTCTTAACAATCATACATCCGCTTCTGCTGGTTGTTCGCCTTTTTTTTGTTGACTGGGAGACATCCGTCTTTTGGGTCATTTTCCAAGTTGGGATCGGCTGTACCTGAAGAGGAGAATTTTTCTGGTGTGTTGGAGAGAGTTTGGACTGATGTGCGTGGTAATCTTCAGGAGGCTAACAAAAGATCCAAAGTGTATTTTGATAGAAAACGACAAGAGGTTTTGTTTGCTATTGGTGACATGGTCTGGTTGTCCTCTAAGAATCTGCGCTTGAGGATTCCGTCTAAGAAATTGGGTCCCAAGTTTGTAGGGCCCTTTAAGGTGCTTCAGGTTATTAACCAATCTGCTGTTAAGTTGGAGCTTCCCACCTCCTGGAAGATTAATCCGGTGTTTCATGTTTCTCTCTTGAAAAAAGCTGAGGTCTCAGATGGAGACGTCTCGGCCACTGTTCCCCTGGTGGTGGAGGACGGGCAATATGAGATTTCTGCATCCTAAATTCTAGACGGTATAGAGGGGGTTTGCAGTACCTCGTCGCTTGGAAGGGTTATGGACCCGAGGATAACTCATGGGTGAGGGCGGATGATGTTTCTGCGTCTAGACTTGTCAGAGCGTTTCACAAGAGGTTTCCGGATAAGCCTAAGTCCTAGGGGATCCGGAGGATCCTCTTAGAAGGGAGGGTACTGTTAGAACCCTCTTGTTAGATTTTGTTTCTGTTTGCTGGTCACATGACCTTTTTTCCCTATTTAGTCTGGCTCCGCCCTTCTGGCTTTGCTGGACTTCATTGTATTATCTACTCTTAAGCTAGCCGGGTGCTTAGGTGCCTTACTCTGTCAGTTTTGCTTAATCTTAGGATCTCGTAGTAATTTGTTTTCTGTTTAATTTTCCCTGCTACAATTTCTGTTAGGAGGTGTCCACCTTTTCTCCCAGTCCCTAGATCTTGTAGGGATTCCTCCCTCGCAACTATAGGTCTTCGTTCAGACTAGCTGAGGACTTTAGCGGGTCTGGTCGCAGGATCAGGTTCTCCGTTACATCGTAGGGATCAAGTTCAGTTTTATTGTAGGGACAGAGTTCCCATCTTTCCTTAGTGCTTGTAGCAGTTCATAACACTCTCCTTTGCTTCTCATTGATGAAAGGATTTTTTCTAGCTTTACATGACTTGAGCCCTGCCTCTAGGAGCCTGTTATGAACTGTTCTTGCCGTGCACTTCACCCCAGCTACCATTTGCCATTCCTTTTGTAGGTCACTTGATGTCATCCTGCGGTTGCTGAGTGACATTCGAATAAGATGACGGTCATCCCAGTTAGTGGAGAGACGTTTTCGCCCTTTGCCAGTCTGTAGATTTTGTTGTCCCCAATGTCTGCTGGTTGACCTTGTTGTAATGGACTGCTGTCTTAGAAATTTTAAGGATGGAGGCAACATGACGCTCACTGTATCTCTCTGCTAGTAAAGCCAGAATTGAGCCCTTCTTTTCCTCACTGAAGACTTTTCTTTTCAACTCCTTTGGCATGGTTAAAAGTTATTTTTTAATTCCTATTACTTTTGGGATATTACTAGCACTTGTTTTGCCATCCAGCATGTCCTATTGCAAGAAGATTGTGAACACCACAGGAGTGTTTTTATACTTTCCTTCGTTAAATAAGATTTGGTTCAGGTGATCACCTAATCAGAAGCACATTAAGTAGAATGAGGTGCACTCTGGTTGGAATTCAACTCACACTGGAATGGAATGGCTGTTAGACATGTAGAGAAGCTGATTTTTATAAAACTGTGCAGTTGTCTCTTAATTTTTGCCAGAGCTGTATACATATCTATATATATGTATATATGTATAGATATGTACTGTATATATACATGTATATATATGTATACATATATATGTACCGTATTTTTCGGACTATAAGACGCACCGGACCATAAGACGCACCCCAAATTTTGGGGTGAAAGTAGCAGAAAAAAAGATTTTTACAATATGGGGGTCCGTCTTATTGTCTGAATTTTAAGGTACCTGAGCTACAGCGGTGGTACAGCAGGGGATGCGGCAGTGGTGTGGCAGAGGTGCGGTGATGCTGATATCACCTTCCTCAGGTGAGGTGACGCCGCAGCCGGTGTCCAAGGCAAGCAGGAAGCCGGGTTAACCAAAGTTACGGGGTTGGTTGCGCCAGTGGTGTGGCGGTGGCAGAGGTGCGGCGTTAGAGGCGCAGTGGGCGGCGTGCACCTGAGCAGGGTCCCTTCCTCAGGTGAACTCGGCTTCAGGATAATGGCCGCCGCGATCTCTATCTGTGCACGTGCGGCCTCCCGCGGCCATTTTCCTGAAGCCACATGAAGCAGAGTACTCTATCTGCGCACGCGCCGCCTCAGGAAGATGGCCGCCACCACCGACAAACCCGGCTCTGCTCTCCTCTCTGCTCTCCATGGACACCGTGCCACGGCGTCACCTCACCTGAGGAAGGGACCCTGCTCAGGTGCACACCGCCCACCACGCCTCTGCAACGCCGCACCTCTGCCACCGCCACCGCCACACCACTGCCGCAACCCCCCGGTAAGCCTGCGTTCGGGCTATAAGACGCACCCCCCATTTTCCTCACAATTTTTTGGGGAAAAAGTGAGTCTTATAGTCCGAAAAAAACAGTATATATATATTTGTGTATATATATTTACAGTACAGACCAAAAGTTTGGACACACCTTCTCATTCAAAGATTTTTCTGTATTTTCATGACTATGAAAATTGTAGAATCACACTGAAGGCATCAAAACTATGAATTAACACATGTGGAATTATACATTACACTTTACAAAAAAGTGTGAAACAACTGAAAATATGTCTTATATTCTACTTTCTTCAAAGTAGCCACTTTTTGCTTTAATTACTGCTTTGCACGCATAAAAGGTGAACGGATGGACTCTACATGCCTAGTTCCACCGTGAACCATGGAGGAGGTGGTGTGATGGTGTGGGGGTGGTTTGCTGGTGACACTGTTGGGGATTTATTCAAAATTGAAGCGGTGAGCAGTCCAGCTCACCCCAAACCATCTCGATTGGGTTCAGGTCTGGTGACTGTGGAGGCCAGGTCATCTGGCGTAGCACCCCAACACTCTCCTTCTTGGTCAAATAGCCCTTACACAGCCTGGAGGTATGTTTGGGGTCATTGTCCTGTTGAAAAATAAATGATGGTCCAACTAAGCGCAAACCGGATGGAATAGCATACCGCTGCAAGATGCTGTGGTAGCCATGCTGGTTCAGTATGCCTTCAATTTTGAATAAATCCCCAACGGTGTCATCAGCAAAGCACCCCCACATCATCACACCACCTCCTCCATGCTTCACGCTGGGAACCAGGCATGTAGAGTCCATCCGTTCACCTTTTCTGCGTGCAAAGCAGTAATCAAAGCAAAAGGTGGCTACTTTGAAGAACCTAGAATATAAGACATAATTTCAGTTGTTTCACACTTTTTTGTAAAGTGTAATGTATAATTCCACATGTGTTAATTCATAGTTTTGATGCCTTCAGTGTGATTCTACAATTTTCACAGTCATGAAAATACAGAAAAATCATTGAATGAGAAGGTGTGTCCAAACTTTTGGTCTGTACTGTATATATACTGTATATATATATATATGTGTGTATACATATATATGTGTATATATATGTGTATATATATAATTTACACATATATATATACTTTTGCTAGCAGTGATACTATACATGTACTGTACAGTATATACATATACATACTGTATATACTCGTGTATAAGCCGAGATTTTCAGCACCTTTTTTTGTGCTGAAAATGCCCCCTCGGCTTATACACGAGTCATAGGGCAGAAACCAGCGGGGGAGGGGATGCGGCGGCAGGAGCCGGTGGCTGGGACATCATACTCACCCTCCCCGTGCCATCGCTGAACGTTCCTGCAATCCTGCGTTCTACCCGGCTTCCTGCAGCTCTCCCCGGCTTCCTGCAGCTCTCCCCCGGGTTCCTGCAGCTCTCCAGTGCTGACTGGTGACGTAATACCCGCTCATTAAGGTCATGTAATATGGACGCGACGCCAATCCCATGGGCGTGGCCTCCATATTCATGGCCTTATTGAGCGGTATTACGTCACCGCTCAGCGCTGGAGAGCTGCAGGAAGCCGGGGAGAGCTGCAGGAAGCCGGGGAGAACGCAGGATTGCCGGCTGGAACGTTCAGCGATGGCACGGGGAGGGTGAGTATGATGGAGGAGGATGGGGGGAGCATGGAGGAGGACAAGGAGCATGGAGCAGGACGGGGGGGAGGACAGAGAGCATGGAGCAAAACGGGGGAGGACGGAGAGCACGGAGCAGGACGGGGGGGAGGACGGAGAGCACGGAGCAGAACGGGGGGAGGACGGGAGCACGGAGCAGACGGGGGGAGGACGGAGAGCACGGAACAGGACGGGGTGGGCACAGAGGAGAATGGGGGAGTGCAGAGCTGGATGGGGGAGCACGGAGCAGAAAGGGGAGGATGGAAAGCACGATAAGGACAGGATAATGGAGCAGGAGGAGGGGAGCACAGAGGAGAATGGGGGCGCACAGAGCTGGATGGGGGAGCACAGAGCAGGACGGCAACTTATACACCCGGCTTATACGCGAGTCAATAAGTTTTCCAAGTTTTTTGTGGCAAAATTAGGGGGGTCGGCTTATACACGGTCGGCTTATACATGAGTATATACGGTACATACAATGGGGAAAATAAGTATGTAATACATGTCAAGTTTTCCCATTTGCAAAGGTACACTTCACCTGTGAGAGACAAAATCCAAAAATAAAAAACAGGAAATCACGTTATATGATTTTTAAATAATTTAACTGCATTTTATTGCATGAAATAAGTATTTGGCCACCTACCAACCAGCAAGAATTCTAGCTCTCACAGACCTGTGAAATTTTCTTCAAGAAACATTCCTACTCTGCACTAATTAGCTATATTACTTGCACCTGTTAGAACTCGTTATCTGTATAAAATACACCACACACTTAATCAATCACACTCCAACCTCTTGTCATGGGTGCATCGCCACGAAGATCGTCGCGATTGCACATTCTGACTTCTCACAGCTGAGCTGCTGTTTCTTTGTGTTTGGTTATGAGAGAGTTAATTTTACCTAGCTCTTTGCTAAGACTAGGTCCAGCCTCGCCCGGCTGCTTTGGATTATGTTCTAATTAGTTTCCTTTATATTCCTGCCAGTCTGCTTGTTAGATGCCGGTGAAAGCATTCATATAGTTTAGCAGACTGGATCAGTTCTGGGAATACTTAAGCTAAGAGCTCCTTAGTTGTTTTACTCTTACAGCTTATAGTTTATCTCTGAGACCTAAGGTGTTCCTACTGTGTGTGAGTGTTGTATGTAAGACTTTATTTACTTTATTTCTTATCTTTCTTGTATGTCTTTCTGTTCATTAACCGTTACCTGGTCATTCCCTTTGGTGGTAATCAGGGTCCTTCTTAGGACTAGATTACAGTTGGCAGGGATTGATAGGAGACAGGGTTTACGCTGGTGGCCTGGACCTCTGTACCTTTAACAGTACCTCCAGGTAGAGGGATTAGTTAGGACCCCAGTTTAGGGTCAGCATAGACCCCGGTCACCCTCTAGCCGGAGACAGCGTATAACGGATTCCGTTTTGACCCTCTGGACATTCTGTCAGGTAAAATGTATGTTATCATATATCTATGCGCATGTTATATAGTATGTTGCCCTTTTGATATAGATTACTGACATCACATATATATATCTGCTATACAGCGTGACATTTTCACCGGCCCATACTAAAGATTCTCCCCAGCTGTCATGGATCCAGTAGCCCAGCTGGCCCGGCAGTTGCAGGGATTGTCCATGGAGTTGGCAGACATTAAGTCCAAGGTTTTGTCCCCCCCGGAGCAAACCAGATCTGAACCTAAGGTTGCTCTCCCGGACAGGTTCACTGGTGGGCGGGACAAATTTTTTACTTTCCGGGAGGCATGTAAATTGTACTTTCGGCTGCGGCCTCGGTCATCTGGGAGTGAAGAGCAGAGGGTGGGAATTGTTATCTCGCTCTTACAAGGGGATCCTCAATCTTGGGCGTTCTCTATTCCTCCAGGCTCCCCAGATCTCCAGTCAGTGGATCGATTTTTTACTGCCCTGGGTCTGGTATATGATGATCCGGATCGAGTCTCCCTTGCTGAAACAAGGTTACGTAAAATACGGCAAGGAAATCGTCCAGCGGAGGAATATTCTTCTGAGTTCCGTAGATGGGCAACAGATACTCAGTGGAATGACCCGCTCTTAGGAGCCAGTTTTGTCAAGGGTTGTCTGACAAATTAAAAGATGTGTTGGCTCAGTATGATTCTCCTCCATCACTGGAGGCTGCTATGGCCCTCGCTATTCGCATTGATAGACGTCTTCGGGGAAGACGCGAGGTAACTCCGCCCCCCGTGATGACTCCACCTACTACTAAAGTTCCTTATACTGAGGTTCCCCTGGTCTGTTCTGAGGAACCCATGCAGTTGGGAGGGACATCATTTTGTAGGAGGGAATCAGCGGTGCGCCGCAAGACTAGAAGGTGTTTCTTTTGCGGGAGAGAGGGACATTTTGTTGGGGGGTGTCCATCCCGGACCTCTTTGAACCAAGGAGTTAACCTGGGAGTGTGTATTTCGTCCCCAAATCCCTCTCAGTTTCTCGTGCCTGCGGAGGTGGTGATTGGTACTAGAACTGAGAGGATTTCTGTTTTTCTTGATAGTGGGTCCGGGGCTAATCTGGTGGACACTCGGTTTGCCCAGGTGCATGGTATGCAACTGAGTGTATTGGCCAAACCGGTCCCTATACTCTCTATTGATTCTAGACCTCTTGGTCAAGGTAGCTTGGTACAAGCTGTTCATAACATAGATCTTCGAGTAGGGGCAATACATAAAGAGCAATTGTCTTGTTATGTGTTGGAGGGTCTGCCTGCTCCTATTGTGTTGGGACTTCCTTGGTTGGCTAAACATAACCCAGTGATTGATTGGCAATCCAGAAAGATAAGCCAGTGGGGTGAATTTTGCAAGAATAACTGCATGAGCACGGTCATCGGTGCGGTTGTGCCTAGGACTTTGCCTCCTTTTCTGGAGGACTTTTGGGAGAAGTTCTCAGAGGAGGGGTGTAAAGAGTTACCTCCTCATCGCACATATGACTTCTCAATAAAGTTGCTTCCTGATGCCTTATCTCGTACTTTCCCAGGGGTCGGGAAGACGGATGATCCGGTTCCTATTCCTCAGGAGGGAGTTGTAGTGTCAGCTGTATGCTCTGAGCTTGAGGGGGAGGTATTGGGGGCTCAGGGGGACGCCCCTGTGGGACTTCCAGGGAGACTGATAGTTCCAGATCGCTTAAGACTGAAGGTTACGGAGAACCCTTACAAACGGATGGCTGATAGGAGGAGAGTTTCTGGTCTAGATCTGAGGGTGAACGATTTGGTGTGGTTGTCTACCAGGAATATAAAACTTAAAGTTCCCTCCTGGAGGTTGGGTCCCAGATTCATCGGGCCATACAGGATCAGTTCCATAATTAATCCTGTGGCATTTCGTCTGGACCTCCCTCCTACGTTTAAAATTCATAATGTGTTTCACAAGTCATTACTTAAAAAGTATGTGGCACCAGTCATACCGTCACCTCTACCTCCTCCTTCAGTGGTAGTCAATGATAACGTGGAAGTTCATTGTAGGGGGTATGGTCCTGAGGAGAGGACGTGGGTCCCTGCGTCTGATGATAACGCAGATCGATTGGTTCGGACCTTTCACACAATTTACCCGGACAGACCTGGTCATGAGGGTCCGGAGGCCCCTCGTAGAAGGGGGGGTACTGTCATGGGTGCATCGCCACGAAGATCGTCGCGATTGCACATTCTGACTTCTCACAGCTGAGCTGCTGTTTCTTTGTGTTTGGTTATGAGAGAGTTAATTTTACCTAGCTCTTTGCTAAGACTAGGTCCAGCCTCGCCCGGCTGCTTTGGATTATGTTCTAATTAGTTTCCTTTATATTCCTGCCAGTCTGCTTGTTAGATGCCGGTGAAAGCATTCATATAGTTTAGCAGACTGGATCAGTTCTGGGAATACTTAAGCTAAGAGCTCCTTAGTTGTTTTACTCTTACAGCTTATAGTTTATCTCTGAGACCTAAGGTGTTCCTACTGTGTGTGAGTGTTGTATGTAAGACTTTATTTACTTTATTTCTTATCTTTCTTGTATGTCTTTCTGTTCATTAACCGTTACCTGGTCATTCCCTTTGGTGGTAATCAGGGTCCTTCTTAGGACTAGATTACAGTTGGCAGGGATTGATAGGAGACAGGGTTTACGCTGGTGGCCTGGACCTCTGTACCTTTAACAGTACCTCCAGGTAGAGGGATTAGTTAGGACCCCAGTTTAGGGTCAGCATAGACCCCGGTCACCCTCTAGCCGGAGACAGCGTATAACGGATTCCGTTTTGACCCTCTGGACATTCTGTCAGGTAAAATGTATGTTATCATATATCTATGCGCATGTTATATAGTATGTTGCCCTTTTGATATAGATTACTGACATCACATATATATATCTGCTATACAGCGTGACACCTCTCCACCATGGTCAAGACCAAAGAACTGTCTAAGGACACCATGGACAAAATTGTAGACCTGCACAAGGCTGGGATGGGCTACAGGGCAATAGGCAAGCAGCTTGGGGAGAAGGCAACAACTGTTGGCACAATTATTAAAGAATGGAAGAAAACAATATGACTGTTAATCTAGGTCAATGCCCTGAAGAGAAAAGGAACCACAGTCTCAAACATTACTATTAGTAACACACTACACCATTATGGATTAAAATCCTGCAGGGCAAGCAAGGTCACCCTGCTCATGTCAGCACATGTCCAGGCCCATTTGAATTTTGCCAATAACCATCTGAATGATCCAGAGGAGGCATGGGAGAAGGTCATGTAGTTGGATGAGACCAAAATAGATCTTTTTAGTATCAACTCCACTCTCTGTGTTTGGAGGAAGGAGAAGGGTGAGTACAACCCCAAGAACACTGTCCCAACCATGAAGCATGGTGGGGGAAACATCATAATTTGGGGGTGCTTTTCTGCAAAGAGGATAGGACGACTGCACCGTATTGAAGTGAGGATGGATAGGGTCATGTGTCAGGAGATTTTGGCCAACAACCTCCTTCCCTCAGTAAGAACATTGAAGATGGGTTGTAGCTGGTACTTCCAGCATGAAAATGACCTGAAACACATAGCCAGAGCAACTAAGGAGTGACTCCGTAAGAAGCATTTCAAGGTCCTGTAGTGGCCTAGCCAGCCACCAGACCTGAAAAGAATAGAAAGTCTTTGGAGGGAGCCGAAACTCAATGCTGCCTAGTGACAGCCCCGAAACCTGAAAGATCTGAAGAAGATCTGTATGGAGAAGTAGGCCAAAATCCCTGCTGCAATGTGTGCAAACTTGGTCAAGAACTACAGGAAATGTCTGACCTGTGTAATTGCAAACAAAGGTTTCTGTATCAAGTATTAAGTTCTGTTTTTCTGTTGTATCAAATACTTATTTCATGCAATAAAATGCTAATTAATTATGGAAAAATCATAAAATAATACAATGTGGTTTTCTGGATTTTTTTTTAGATTCTGTCTCTCACAGTTGGGCCGGAGTCAGACACAACGTATAAAAAATCGGTCCAATTTTGTCTGCCGAGAATTGCACAAATATTCTCCGTATGGTGATCCATATGTAATCCGTTTTCAATGCGATGCTGTGATTTCCTCATATCTAAGTATCCATGTGACATCCGTATGGCATCCGTATGGCTTTTGATTTCTCACTGCTTTTCCCCTTTGAATTTAATGGCTCAATGGGCTTTAATGAGGAAAATGTGTGCGTATTTCTTGCAAGTCACATTGATGGTCCATGTGGTGTCCATTTTTTTCCTGCACCCATAGACTTGCATTGGCGAGACTCGGCCGATATACGCTGCAAATCGCAGCTTGCTGAGATTTTACTCGCACGTATAAAATGGACGAGAAAAAAACAGATGATGGGAGCTGCCTCATAGATTAACATTGGTGCGAGTGCAATGCGATTTTTTCTCGCATAGCATTCGTCCGTATTCAACAGTAGTGTGACTCTGGCCTTAAAGTGTATGTATAAGTCTAAGGTATAGTCTAAGGTAGGAAAACGTGCAAAATTGGCATTGCGTAAAATACTTATTTTCCCTACTGTATATATACATTTAATTTATTTTTTCCACAGGGCAGAGTTTGGATTTGAACCCCACTCTCCCATGTTGTAGGCTGTGCACTTAACTGTTACAGTATACCCTCAGAAACAGGCCAACTCATAGTGGCAGGATGCAAAATGCAAGCAGGAACAGCGTATACCGAACATCACAACCATGTAGCAGGAATTGTATACAGGAACATCTGCACAGCATATGGACTAAGTCCCCTTAACCCCTTAATGTCCAATGACGTGCACAGTCCGTCATGGCAAGGTGTCAGTTTCGGCACCAGGACGGACTGTGCACGTCATCCCTTTGATCTACCACTGCGTGTAAACACACAGTGGTAGATCAGTGCTGACAGCTGTCACAGACAGGCACAGCAGGGGTGAACTTAGCCTCTGTGCTGCCTGAGGCGAACTGCAAAACGGCGCCTCCCAATTTGAGCGAGGAAGAAAACAGATAGAAAACAGATAGAAAGAACAGAGAGAGAGAGAAAGAACAGAAAGATAGAGTGGAAAGAAAGAGAAAGAAAGAAAGAACAGAGAGAAAGAAAGAACAAAGAGAGAAAGAAAGAGAAAGAAAGAACAGAGATAGAAAGAAAGAGGGAAAGAAAGAACAGAGAGAAAGAAAAAGAACAGAGAGAGAAAGAAAGATGGGAAAGAAAAAAACTACTGAATAATGGCCCCATATACTGCTGCATACAGTATAATAGCCCCACATGATGCTCCATACTGAATAATGGCCCCATATACTGCTGCATACTGTATAATGGCCCCATATACTGCTGCATACAGTATAATAGCACCACATGATGCTCAATACTGAATAATGGCCCCATATACTGCTGCATACTGTATAATGGCCCCATATACTGCTGCATACTGTATAATAGCCCCATATACTGCTGCATACAGTATAATAGCACCACATGATGCTCAATACTGAATAATGGCCCCATATACTGCTGCATACTGTATAATGGCCCCATATACTGCTGCATACAGTATAATAACCCCACATGATGCTCCATACTGAATAATGGCCCCATATACTGCTGCATACTGTATAATGGCCCCATATACTGCTGCATACAGTATAATAGCCCCACATGATGCTCCATACTGAATAATGTCCTTGCATAAAAAAAACTACTCACCTCTGCCCGTTCCAACGCTGATATCGCTTCCTCATCTATCACACACACAGTGTCTCACACACACACACACACACACACACACATACCCACAGCGTCACACACACACAGCAGCTTCACACACACACACACACACACACACACAGCAGCTTCACACACACACAGCAGCTTCACACACACACACACACACACAAACACCAGCTTCACAGGCACAGCGGCCAGACTCGCCTCTCCATGATCCGGCAGCTTCCTGCTCACTTCCTCTCACACATTATGAGTTCTGCTCTGCCGCCCCCTGGCTGCCGCCGCCTGAGATAACAGCTCAACTCGCCTCATTATAGCGGCGCCAGTGGGTGCGGGGACCTTTGCCGTCGGTCCCCGCACCTACAGCGCTGTGCTTGGTCAGTCAATCTGACTGACCAAACACAGCAGCGATCGCGCAGGAGAGGCTGAAATTTCAGCCTCTTCTGCCCGATCAGTGCAGGAGCCGCCGCCCCTGCCGCCCCTGGCTGTTAACCCCCTGTCATGTGTGCATTGCCACGAAGATCGTCGCGGTTGCACATTTTGACTTCTCACAGCTGAGTTGCTGTTTCTTTGTGTTTGGCAGCTTGGGAGTTAATTCTGTCTGTGCTCGGTGCTGGGACTGGGTGCAGTTTCTCTCCGGCTGCAATTGATTATTTGTTGATTGGTTTCCTTTAAATTCCTAGTTGTCTGCTTTGGGAGTTGCCAGTGAAATCCTTCATGCAGACCACAGATAGGAATGAATCTGTATAGACTTAAGTTGAGAGCTCCTTAGCTGTTTTAAGCTCAACTTGCTTAGAGTTTATTTCCCAGACCATTTATGTTCCTTCGGTGTTTGAGTGTGTATGCAAGTGAGTGCTATCCTGTCTGTCTTATATGTCTAATCTGTGTATTTAGCTGAGATCAGCCCATATCCCTTTGGTGGTAATCAGGATCCTTCTTAGGACTGATTACAGGGTTCAGGGTCTGACAGGAGACAGGGTTAGGCTGGAGACTTGGACCTCTGAACCATTATCAGTACCTCCAAGGTAAGGGATTAGTTAGGACCCCAGTGTAGGGTCAGGTTAGACCCCGGTCCTCCTCTTTCCTGTTACAGCTCATCAAGTCCTCAAGATTAACCCTGAGATCAACTATATCGTTCCTGCACATCTAGTCCTCAAGATTAACCCTAAAGCTCTGCAGAGATTGTGTCAGGTAAATCTATTTTATACTTACATTCTGTTGTTGCTAAACTATATGTTGTATAGAGTGTGGTTCCTGTATAAATAGTTTACTGACATTGTATACATATTATTAGACAGCGTGACATTTTCACTGGCCATAAAAAATTATCTCTAGTTACCATGGATCCAGTAGCCCAGCTGGCTCTGCAGTTGCAGGGATTATCCATGGAGCTGACGGACATTAAGTCCAAAGTTTTGTCTCCCCTGGAGCAAACCAGAGTTGAACCTAAGGTAGCTCTTCCAGATAGGTTCACTGGTGGGCGAGACAAATTTTTTACCTTCCGGGAGGCATGTAAATTGTATTTTCGGCTTCGGCCGCGATCATCAGGGAGTGATGAGCAGAGAGTGGGAATTGTTATCTCACTTATTCAAGGGGACCCTCAATCCTGGGCATTTACCCTTCCTCCGGGTTCCCCGGCTCTACAGTCTGTAGATCAATTTTTTACTGCTCTGGGATTGGTATATGATGACCCAGATCGGGTCTCTCTTGCTGAGACCAAATTACGTAAGTTACAGCAGGGAGATCGTCCGGCGGAGGAATTTGCTTCTGAGTTTCGTAGATGGGCCACGGATACTCAGTGGAATGACCCAGCTCTTAGGAGCCAGTTTTGTCATGGGCTTTCTGACAAATTAAAAGACGTTTTGGCCCAGTATGAGTCTCCTCCTTCTCTGGAGGCTGCTATGGCCCTAGCTATCCGTACTGATAGATGGCTTTGGGAGAGGGGTGAGGTAACTCCACTCCCTGTTGTTTCTCCACCCACTACTAAAGTCCCTTATGTTGAGGTTCCCCTTGTCTGTTCGGATGAGCCTATGCAGTTGGGAGGGACATCTTTTCGTAGTAGGGGATTGGCGGCACGCCGCAGGACTAGAAGGTGTTTTTTCTGCGGGAAAGAGGGACATTTTGTTGGAGAATGTCCATCCCGTGTCTTGTTAAGTAAAAAGTCGCCGGAAAACTGCTAATCCCAGGTTGTGTGGTGGACGACAACCTGGGAGTATGTATTTCATCCGCCGGTTCTTCTCAGTTCCTTGTACCAGTGGAGGTGGTGGTTGGTACTAGAGTGAAGAGATTGTCTGTTCTTCTGGATAGTGGTTCTGGGGCTAATCTGGTTGACGCTCAGTTTGCTCAGGCTCAAGGTATGCATCTGAGTGTATTGGTCAAACCGATCCCTATTTTCTCCATCGACGCCAGGCCTCTCGGCCAAGGTAGCTTTGTTCATGAGGTTCATAACATTGACCTTCGGGTAGGGGCAATACATAGGGAACAATTATCTTGTTATGTGTTGGAGGGTCTACCTACTCCCATTGTGTTGGGACTTCCTTGGCTGGTTAAACATAACCCTGTGATTAATTGGCAGTCCAGAGAGATAAGCCAATGGGGTGAGTTTTGCAAAAGCAACTGCATGAACACAGTCATCAGTGCGGTCGTGCCTAGTACATTGCCTCCTTTTTTGGAGGATTTTGGGGATGTTTTCTCTGAGGAGGGGTGTCGGGAGTTGCCTCCTCATCGCGTGTATGACTGCTCTATTAATGTACTTCCTGATGCTAAGTTGCCTAAAGCTAGGTTGTATAATCTTTCTGGTCCTGAAAGACAGGCTATGAAAGATTATATTTCTGAAAGTCTAGCCAAAGGGCATATTAGACCTTCATCTTCCCCTGTGGCCGCGGGGTTCTTCTTTGTGAAGAAAAAAGATGGAGGCCTACGCCCTTGCTTGGATTTCCGCGAACTTAATCGGATTACTGTTCGAGATCCGTATCCACTACCTCTTATTCCTGATCTCTTCAATCAAATTGTTGGCGCCAAATGGTTCTCTAAATTGGATCTCAGGGGGGCGTATAATCTGATTAGGATAAAAGAGGGAGATGAGTGGAAAACGGCATTTAACACGCCGGAGGGACATTATGAAAACCTGGTCATGCCTTTTGGTCTGACTACTGCTCCAGCAGTATTCCAACATTTTGTTAATGACATTTTTCGTCACCTTGTGGGGGTGTTTGTGGTCGTATATTTGGATGACATATTAATTTACTCGCCAGATCTTGTGTCTCACCAGGAGCATGTGAGACAGGTGATGCAGATCTTGCGAGACAATAAACTATACGCCAAACTGGAGAAGTGTGTTTTTGCCGTACAGGAACTTCAGTTTTTGGGTTTTTTGGTGTCAGCCTCCGGTTTCCGGATGGACCCTGAAAAGGTGAGAGCAGTGCTTGAATGGGATCAGCCAGGGGATCTTAAGGCTCTGCAGCGTTTTTTGGGGTTTACTAATTACTACCGGAAATTTATTTGTAATTTCTCGTCTGTCGTCAAACCTCTCACTGACATGACGAGAAAAGGGACGGATTTTTCTAAGTGGTCGGACAAAGCTTGCCAAGCCTTTTCCTCTTTAAAAAGATGTTTTGCTTCGGCACCCGTTCTCATCCAACCAGATGTATCTCAGCCGTTCATTGTGGAGGTGGACGCGTCTGACGTAGGAGTGGGTGCTATATTGTCCCAGGGTCCGTCCCCTGGTAAATGGCATCCGTGCGCTTTCTTTTCTAAGAAATTATCGTCCGCCGAAAGGAATTATGATATCGGCAATAGGGAACTTTTGGCCATTAAATTGGCTTTTGAAGAATGGCGTCACTTTTTGGAGGGGGCAGTCCACCCAGTCACCGTTATTACTGATCACAAGAACCTGCTGTATTTAGAATCCGCTAAGCGTCTGAATTCCAGACAAGCTCGATGGTCGTTGTTTTTTACCAGGTTTAATTTTGTCGTCACTTATCGTCCGGGGTCTAAGAATGTAAAGGCTGATGCCTTGTCTCGCAGTTTCCCAGGGGCCGGGAAAACGGACGACCCGATTCCTATCCTTCAGGAGGGGGTGGTAGTGTCGGCTGTATGTTCTGAGCTTGAGGAGGAGGTGTTAGAGGCTCAGGGGGACGCCCCTGCAGGACCTCCAGGGAGACTGTTTGTCCCGAATCAGTTGAGACTAAAGGTTATTGAGGCACATCATAATTCTGCTTTAGCAGGACATCCAGGGAGTAAGGCTACTTTAGATCTCCTTTCCCGCCGATTTTGGTGGCCTAACGCTAATAAAGATGTTATAACTTTTGTCGCGTCCTGTGGGGTTTGTGCTCGCTCTAAAACCCCTCATACCCGTCCGTCTGGGACCCTTTTACCCTTGAAACTTCCGGAGCGTCCATGGACTCATTTATCTATGGACTTCATTACGGACCTTCCTCCGTCGTCTGGGAATACTGTCATACTGGTGGTTTTGTTGACAGGTTCAGTAAGATGGCACATTTCGTTGCTCTTCCTGCACTCCCTAATGCTAAAACTCTGGCGCAGGTGTTCATTAGGGAGATCGTGAGACTTCATGGGTTGCCTTCTGATGTGGTGTCAGAAAGGGGGTCTCAGTTTGTGTCCAAATTTTGGAGGGCATTTTGTTTACGTCGGGGGATGCAATTGTCGTTTTCCTCGGCTTTTCATCCACAGACCAATGGTCAGACAGAGCGTCTGAATCAGAGTTTAGAGACATATCTCCGGTGTTTTGTATCGGAGAACCAGGAGGACTGGTCTTCTTTCTTGCCTCTGGCAGAGTTCGCTCTTAACAACAGGCGGAGCGAGTCCACTGGTAAGTCCCCGTTTTTTGGGGCATATGGTTTTCATCCCCAGTTTTGTACTTTCAATGGGGGGGGTCCTTCTGGGGTTCCTGAGGAGGAGCGTTTCTCGTCGTCACTTGCTTCTGTGTGGCGAGGTGTATTTAATAATTTGAGTACGATGGGGAACCGTTACAAACGTATGGCTGATAGGAGGAGAGTTTCTGGTCCAGATCTGAATGTGAACGATCTGGTATGGTTGTCTACCAGGAATATAAAACTTAAAGTGCCCTCCTGGAAACTGGGTCCCAGATTCATCGGGCCGTACAGGATCAGTTCCATAATTAATCCTGTGGCATTTCGTCTGGAACTTCCTTCTACGTTTAAAATTCATAATGTGTTCCACAAGTCATTACTTAAAAGGTATGTGGCACCAGTCATACCGTCACCTCTACCTCCTCCTCCAGTGTTGGTCAATGGTAATTTGGAATTTCAAGTATCAAAAATCATTGACTCTCGTCTGAATCGCCGGTCCCTTCAGTACTTGGTGCATTGGAAGGGGTATGGTCCGGAGGAGAGGACGTGGGTCCCTGCGTCTGATGTTAACGCAGATCGTTTGGTTCGGACCTTCCACAGAACTCACCAGGGCAGGCCTGGCCCTGAGGGTCCGGAGGCCCCTCGTAGAAGGGGGGGTACTGTCATGTGTGCATTGCCACGAAGATCGTCGCGGTTGCACATTTTGACTTCTCACAGCTGAGTTGCTGTTTCTTTGTGTTTGGCAGCTTGGGAGTTAATTCTGTCTGTGCTCGGTGCTGGGACTGGGTGCAGTTTCTCCCGGCTGCAATTGATTATTTGTTGATTGGTTTCCTTTAAATTCCTAGTTGTCTGCTTTGGGAGTTGCCAGTGAAATCCTTCATGCAGACCACAGATAGGAATGAATCTGTATAGACTTAAGTTGAGAGCTCCTTAGCTGTTTTAAGCTCAACTTGCTTAGAGTTTATTTCCCAGACCATTTATGTTCCTTCGGTGTTTGAGTGTGTATGCAAGTGAGTGCTATCCTGTCTGTCTTATATGTCTAATCTGTGTATTTAGCTGAGATCAGCCCATATCCCTTTGGTGGTAATCAGGATCCTTCTTAGGACTGATTACAGGGTTCAGGGTCTGACAGGAGACAGGGTTAGGCTGGAGACTTGGACCTCTGAACCATTATCAGTACCTCCAAGGTAAGGGATTAGTTAGGACCCCAGTGTAGGGTCAGGTTAGACCCCGGTCCTCCTCTTTCCTGTTACAGCTCATCAAGTCCTCAAGATTAACCCTGAGAGCAACTATATCGTTCCTGCACATCTAGTCCTCAAGATTAACCCTAAAGCTCTGCAGAGATTGTGTCAGGTAAATCTATTTTTATACTTACATTCTGTTGTTGCTAAACTATATGTTGTATAGAGTGTGGTTCCTGTATAAATAGTTTACTGACATTGTATACATATTATTAGACAGCGTGACACCCCCTGACTGCTGCGATCGAGCGCGATCGCAGCGCTCAGAGGGGGAGGCAGAGGATCGGGAGCTCCCTCTGCCTCAGATCGGCGCCCTGCAATGTATTTGCAGGGCCCGATCTCTGCCTTGATGACCCGGGGGTTGTCATGACAACCTCCGGGTCATGTAGCTACGGAAAGCTGCTGTGATCATAGTCACAGCAGCTTTCACTATAGTTACAATGCATTGCAATGCTGGAGCATTGCAATGCATTGTAACTGCAATAAAAAGTAAAAAAGTGAAAGTCCCATAAAGGGACAAGTAAAAAAAAGCATTTTTTTAAAAAAATTGTAAAAAAAATATTAAAAAATAATTTTAAAAAAATCCCCTAAAAAATACACATTTCATGTAATAAAAAAAAACAAAAAACAAAAAAAATACACATGTTTGGTATCGCCGCGTCCGTAAAAATCCTATCAATAAAAGCGTATCCCTAGTTAACCCCTTCAGTGAAAGTCGTAAAAAAAAAGTAGTAAATTATACTTTTTCCAAGCGGTATCATCACACCGCTTGGAAAAAGTGCAATAATACGCGATCAAAAAGTGGGATATAAATAACCATGGTACCGCTGAAAACGTCATCTTGTCCCGCAAAAAACAAGCTGCTATACAGCATCATCAGCAAAAAAATAAAAAAGTTATCGCTCACGGAATAAACTGATGCAAAAATAATTATTTTTTCTATAAAACTTTTTGTTGTGTAAAAAACGCCAAAACATAAAAAAAATATAAATGAGGTATCGCTGTAATCGTAGTGACCCGAAGAATAAAGCTGCTTTATCAATTTTACCACACGTGGAACGGAGTAAAAAAAAAAAAAAAAACAATTCCTGAATTGCTGGTTTTTGTTCATTCTGCTTCCACAAAAATCGGAATAGGAAGCGTTCAAAAAATGTTATGTGCCCGAATATGGTACCAATAAAAACGTCAACTCGTCCCGCAAAAAATAAGCCCACAGATAACTCTGTCAGCCGAAATATGGAAAAATTATAGCTCTCAAAATACGGGATGCAAAAATTTCTTACAAAAAATTATTCCAAAAAAAAGCGTCTTTTAGAGTGTGACAGAAGCTAAACATGAAAAAAGGGTGTAAATCTGGTATCGCCGTAATCGCACCGATCCGAGGAATAAATTCGCCTAATCACTAATACCGCACGAGGAACGGCGTAAAAAAGAAAAACAATTCTTCACCTTTTGTGGATTTGTTCATTCTGCCTCCCAAAGATCGCAATAAGGCGATCACAGTGGTTCCCCCCCACATATGGGGTATCAGCGTACTCAGGACAAAATGCACTTCAAAATTTTTAAGTCCTATTTCTCCTGTTACCCTTATAAAAATAAAAATTTGGGGCAAAAAGGTCATTTTTGTGGAAAAAAAAAGATTTTTTTATTTTCACAGCTCTATGTTATAAACTTCTGTGAAGCCCTTGGGGGTTCAAAGTGCTGACCACACATCTAGATAAGTTCCTTGGGGGGTCTATTTTGCAAAATGGGGTCATTTGTGGGGGTTTCTACTGTTTAGGCACATCAGGGGCTCTCCAAGCGCGACATGACACCCGCAGACCATTCCATCAAAGTCTGCATTTATAAACGGTGCTCCTTCCCTTCCGAGCTCTGCCATGCATCAAAATAGTGGTTTCCCCCACATATGGGGTATCAGCGTACTCAGGACAAATTGCACAATAGCTTTTGGGGTCCTATTTCTCCTGTTACCTTATAAAATAAAAATTGGGGGAAAAGATTATTTTTGTGGAAAAAATATGATTTTTTTATTTTACGGCTCTACGTTATAAACCTTCTGTGAAGCACTTGGGGGTTCAAAGTGCTCACCACACATCTAGATAAGTTCCTTGGGTGATCTAGTTTCCAAAATGGGTCACTTGTGGGGGGTTTCCTACTGTTTAGGCACATCAGGGCTCTCCAAACGGACATGCACCGCAGACCATTCCATCAAAGTTGCAGTTGAAAAGGCGCTCCCTTCCCTACCGAGCTCTGCCATGCGTCCAAATAGTGGTTTACCCCCACATATGGGGTATCAGCGTACTCAGACAAATTGCACAATAACTTTTGGGGTCCTGTTATCCTTTGGAAAATAAAAATTGGGGGTGGAAGATCATTTTTGTGGAAAAGATATGATTTTTTAATTTTACAGCTCTACGTTATAACCTTCTGTGAAGCCTTGGGGGTTCAAAGTCTCACAACACATTAGATAAGTTCCTTTGGGGGTCTAGTTTCCAAAATGGGGTCACTTGTGGGGGGTTTCCACTGTTTAGGCACACAGGGACTCTCCAAATGCGACATGGCATCCAATCTCAATTCCAGCCAAAAAAGTCAAATGGCGCTGCTTCCCTTCCAAGCTCTGCCATGCACCCAAATAGTGGTTTACCCCCACATATGGGGTATCGGCGTACTCAGATAATTGACAACAATTTTGGGGTTCTTCTTTACCCTTGGAAAATAAAAAATTGGGGTGGAAAGATATTTTTGTGGAAAAGATATGATTTTTTAATTTTACGGCTCTACGTTATAACCTTCTGTGAAGTCCTTGGGGTTCAAAGCTCTCACAACACATTTAGATAAATTCCTTGGGGGGTCTAGTTTCCAAAATGGGGTCACTTGTGGGGGGTTTCCACTATTTAGGCACACAGGGACTCTCCAAATGGCGTCCAATCTCAATTCCAGCCAAAAAAGTCAAATGGCGCTGCTTCCCTTCCGAGCTCTGCCATGCGCCCAAATAGTGGTTTACCCCAACACATGGGGTATCGGTGTACTCAGGAGAAATTGTACAACAAATATTGTGGTTCATTTTCTACTGATACCCTTGATAAAATTTAAAAAAATTGTGTCGAAAGAAAAATTTTGGGAAAAAAAGTTAAATGTTCATTTTTTCCTTCCACATTGCTTCAATTCTTGTGAAGTACCTAAAGGGTTAATAAACTTCTTGAATGTGGCTTTGAACACCTTGAGGGGTGCAGTTTTTAGAATGGTTTCACTTTTGGGTATTTTCTGTCATATTGACCCCTCAAATTAACTTCAAATGTGAGGTGATCCCTAAAAAAATGGTTTTGTAAATTTTGTTGGAAAAATGAGAAATCGCTGGTCAACTTTTAACACTTATAATTTCCTAACAAAAAAAAATGTTGGTTCCAAAATTGTGCTGATGTAAAGTAGACATGTGGGAAATGTTATTTATTAACTATTTTTTGTGACATATCTCTCTGATTTAATGGCATAAAAATTAAAAGTTTGAAAATTGCAAAATTTTCAAAATTTTTGCCATATTTCCGTTTTTTTCAGAAATAAACGCAAGTTATATTGAAGAATTTTACCACTATCATGAAGTACAATATGTTACGAGAAAACATCTCAGAATCGCCAAGATCCGTTGAAGCGTTCCAGAGTTATAAGCACATAAAGAGACAGTGGTCAGAATTGTAAAAATTGGCCTGGTCTTTAACCTACAAAATGGCTTGGTCGTTAAGGGGTTAAGTCCAGGTGGGAGACCCCAGAGAAAGTGGTGGAGAATGAAAGGGCTAAAATCCTGTGGGACTTCAAGATCCAGACGGATAAGCAGGTGTTGGCTAACCAACCAGACATTGTGATAGTAGACAAGGATCAGAAGACAGCAATGATAATAGATGTGGCAGTGACAAGTGACAGCAACATCAGAAAGAAGGAATATGAGAAGCTGGAGAAGTACCAGGGCCTCAAAGAAGAACTAAGGAAGATGTGGAAGGTGAAGGCAACATTGATTCCAGTGGTGATAGGAGCACTTGGAGCAGTGACCCCTAAGTTGGAAAAATGGCTACAACACATCCCAGGAGCAACATCTGAGCTCTCTGGCCAGAAAAGCGCAATGCTGGGAACAACTAAGATTCTGCGCAGAACCCTCAAACTCCCAGACCTCTGTTAGAGGACCCAAGAATGAGAAAGGACTACAAAGACCACCCCCATAGCGGGGTGAGAAGGAAGTATATATATATATATATATATATTATACTGTATATATATGTACATACAGTGGGGAAAAAAAGTATTTAGTCAGCCACCAATTGTGCAAGTTCTCCCACTTAAAAAGATGAGAGAGGCCTGTAATTGATATCATAGGTAGACCACAAAATGAGAAAACAAATCTAAAAAATCACCTTGTCTGATTTGGCAAGATTTATTTTGCAAATTATGGTGGAAAATAAGTATTTGGTCACCTAAAAACATGCAAGATTTCTGGCTCTCACAGACCTGTAACTTCTTCTTTAAGAGGCCTCCACTCATTACTTCTAGTAATGGCACCTTTTTGAACTTGTTATCAGTATAAAGGACACCTGTCCACAACCTCAAACAGTCACACTCCAAACTCCACTATGGTGAAGACCAAAGAGCTGTCGAAGGACACCAGAAACAAAATTGTAGCCCTGCACTAGGCTGGGAAGACTGAATCTGCAATAGGCAAGCAGCTTGGTGTGATGAAATCAACTGTGGGAGCAATAATAAGAAAATGGAAGCCATACAAGACCACTGATAATCTCCCTCGATCTGGGGCTCCACGCAAGATCTCACCCCGTAGTGTCAAAATAATCACAAGAACGGTGAGCAAAAATCCCTGAACCACATGGGGGGACCTAGTAAATGACCTGAATAGAGCTGGGACAACCGTAACAAAGGCTACCATCAGTAACACACTATGCCACCAGGGACTCAGATCCTGCAGTGCCAGACTTGTCCCCCTGCTTAAGCTAGTACATGTCCAGGCCCATCTGAAGTTTGATTATCCAGAAGAGTATTGAGAGAATGTCATATGGTCTCATGAAACTAAAGAAGAACTGTTTAGTAGAAACAAAACTTGTCGTGTTTGGAGGTGACAGAATGCTGAGTTGCATCCAAAGAACACGATGCCTACTGTGAAGCATGGGGGTGGCAACATTATGCTTTGTGGCTGTTTCTCTGCAAAGGAACCAGGATGACTGATCCGTGTACGTGAAAGAATGAATGGGGCCATTTATCGGGAGATTTTGAGTGCAAACCTCCTTCCATCAGCAAGGGCATTGAAGATGAAATGTGGATGGGTCTTTCAGCATGATAATGATCCCAAGCATACCGCCAGGGCAACAAAGGAGTGGCTTCGTAAGAAGCATATGAATATCCTGGAGTGGCCTAGCCAGTCTCCAGATCTCAACCCCATAGAAATCCTTTGGAGAGATTTGAAAGTCCGTGTTGCCGAGCGACAGGCCCAAAACATCACTGCTCTAGAGGTGATATGCATGGAAGAATGGGCCAACATCCTACCAACAGTGTGTACGAACTTGTGAAGACTTACAGAAAATGTTTGACCTTTGTCATTGCCAACAAAGGATTGTAACATTTCCAGGGGATATAGCTCTAGGATCGCTGTCTGGGTAGACAGAACGGCACGAAAACAGTTCATTCAGACAGCAGTTCTGGTGTAAAACTGGCCGCAACCAGCTTTATTAAAGTCCACAGCAAACAGATAAAAAAATAAAGCATAAACAGAAAACCTAGGCTTGTCTAGCCCCTAATTACACATAGATCGATTGCCCTGTCTATCCGGGTCCAGACTCTACCAGTCTGTGCCCAAAACAACACATATGATATATGTTACCAGTATGGAGTTTCACAGATACTCCTCCTTGTGTCTGAAGGCACCTTCCATGTCCAGACTTGAGAGAGATCCACTCCTATTCAGCCGCTATTCACACGGATTCGCACTGAGACTACTCCTGTGTCCGGGGTACTTCCTGCACCCAGACTGAGATAGCTCACACTCCTGGAGACACTTCTTGTGCCTGGACCCCTTGTCCAGATTAAGCATGCTCCCACTCCTGGAGACTGTTTCTTGTGCCGGGACACCTTCCTGTGTCCAGACTAAACTAGCTCTCCGAATGTGTTTCCAGACACCTACTTCTGGTCTCCTAATTAACACCTGAGTAGTTTCAGGCCTGAGCTGCAAGTGTGTAATGAATGTAAGGTGTAGTGACCTTTCTCCACCACTAGGTCTACAAAGCCACACATTTCCCTTATACCTAGGTGAAATGTACACCCCATTCAACACATATTCCCTCACTGTCTCACAGGATATATAACAAAATATTCAGATGATCTTTTGTTAATGACCAAATACTTATTTTCCACCATAATTTGCAAAATAAATCTTGCCAAAATCAGACAAGGTGATTTTCTGGATTTGTTTTCTCATTTTGACTCTCATAGTTGTGGTCTACCTATGATGTCAATTACAGGCCTCTCTCATCTTTTTAAGTGGGAGAACTTGCACAATATGTGGCTGACTAAATACTTTTTTCCCCACTATATATGTATATAAATGTATATATATATATATATATACAAATATATATATTATATATATATATATAACACACCCCATATATACTCATGTATAAGCCGACCAGTGTATAAGCTAACCCACCTAATTTTGCCACAAAAAACTGGGAAAACTTATTGACTAAGCCTAGGGTGGAAAATGATTATGCCCCCATATGCTCCATAGATTATGCCCTCATATGATGCTCCACAGATTATGCCCCCATATGCTGCACAGATTATGCTCATATGCTGCACAGATTATGCCCCATATGCTGCACAGATTATGCCCATATGCTGCACAGATTATGCCCCCATATGCTGCACAGATTATGCCCCCATATGCTGTACAGATTATGCCCCCATATGCTCCACAGATTATGCCCCATATGCTCCACAGATTATGCCCCATATGCTGCACAGATTATGTCCCCATATGCTGCACAGATTATGCCCATATGTTCCACAGATTATGCCCCCATATGCTCCACAGATTATGCATCCATATGCTCCACAGATTATGCCCCATATGTTCCACAGATTAAGCCCCTTATGCTCCACAGATTATGCCCCCATATGTTCCACAGATTATGCCCCCATATACTCCACAGATTATTCCCCATATGCTCCCCAGATTATGCCCCCATATGCTCCCAGATTATGCCCCATATGTTCCACAGATTATGCCCCATATGCTCCACAGATTATGCTCCCATATGTTCCACAGATTATGCCCCATATGTTCCACAGATTATGCCCCATATGCTCCACAGATTATGCCCCATATGCTCCACAGATTATGCCCCATATGTTCCACATATTATGCCCCCATATGCTCCACAGATTATGCCCCATATGCTCCACAGATTATGCCCCATAGTATAGGTCACTTATGCTGCCGCGCTACTGCAAAAGAAAAAAAAAATGACATACTCACCTCTCGTCACTGGGGGCCAGGTGCCGGTGTCTTGAGCAGGCGGTGACACCGGCGTGCTGAGATATTTACCTGTCACCGGACCAGTCCATATGCTGCACAGATTATGCCCATATGCTGCACAGATTATGCCCCCATATGCTGCACAGATTATGCCCCCATATGCTGTACAGATTATGCCCCATAGCTGCACAGATTATGCCCCCATATGCTCCACAGATTACGCCCATATGCTCACAGATTATGTCCCATATGCGCCAGATTATGCCCATATGTTCCACAGATTATGCCCCATATGCTCCACAGATATGCATCCATATGCTCACAGATTATGCCCCATATGTCCACAGATTAGCCCCTTATGCTCCACAGATTATGCCCCATATGTTCCACAGATTAGCCCCTATACTCCACAGATTATCCCCATATGCTCCCAGATTATGCCCCATATGTTCCACAGATTATGCCCATATGCTCCACAGATTATGCCCCATATGCTCCACAGATTATTCCCCCATATGCTCCACAGATTATGCCCACATATGCTCCACAGATTATGCCCCATAGTATAGGTCACTTATGCTGCCGCGCTACTGCAAAAGAAAAAAAAAATGACATACTCACCTCTCGTCACTGGGGGCCAGGTGCGGTGTCTTGAGCAGGCGGTGACACCGGCGTGCTGAGATATTTACCTGTCACCGGACCGGTCCATATGCTGCACAGATTATGCCCATATGCTGCACAGATTATGCCCCATATGCTGCACAGATTATGCCCCCATATGCTGTACAGATTATGCCCCCATATGCTGCACAGATTATGCCCCCATATGCTCCACAGATTACGCCCATATGCTGCACAGATTATGTCCCCATATGCTGCACAGATTATGCCATATGTTCCACAGATTATGCCCCATATGCTCCACAGATTATGCATCCATATGCTCCACAGATTATGCCCCATATGTTCCACAGATTAAGCCCCTTATGCTCCACAGACTATGCCCCATATGTTCCACAGATTATGCCCCATATACTCCACAGATTATTCCCCATATGCTCCCCAGATTATGCCCCCATATGTTCCACAGATTATGCCCCATATGCTCCACAGATTATGCCCATATGCTCCACAGATTATGCTCCATATGTTCCACAGATTATGCCCATATGCTGCACAAATTATGCCCCCATATGCTGTACAGATTATGCCCCCATATGATGCACAGATTATGCCCCCATATGCTCCACAGATTATGCCCATATGCTGCACAGATTATGCCCCATATGCTGTACAGATTATGCCCCATATGCTGCACAGATTATGCCCCCATATGCTCCACAGATTATGCCCCATATGCTGCACAGATTATGCCCCCATATGCTCCACAGATTATGCATCCATATGCTCCACAGATTATGCCTCATATGTTCCACAGATTAAGCCCCTTATGCTCCACAGATTATGCCCCCATATGTTCCACAGATTATGCCCCCATATGCTCCACAGATTATTCCCCCATATGCTCCCAGATTATGCCCCATATGTTCACAGATTATGCCCCCATATGCTCCACAGATTATGCCCTATATGCTCCACAGATTATGCCCCATATGTTCCACAGATTATGCCCCATATGCTCCACAGATTATGCCCCATATGCTCCACAGATTATGCCCCCATATGTTCCACATATTATGACCCATATGCTCCACAGATTATTCCCCCATATGCTCCACAGATTATGCCCCATATGCTCCACAGATTATGCCCCATAGTATAGGTCACTTATGCTGCCGCGCTACTGCAAAAGAAAAAAAAAATTACATACTCACCTCTCGTCACTGGGGGCCAGGTGCCGGTGTCTTGAGCAGGCGGTGACACCGGCGTGCTGAGATATTTACCTGTCACCGGACCGGTCCACCTCGCAGTGAATGATCAGGCAGAGGGCGCGGCGCGCACTAACTATGTCATCGCCCCCTCTGCCTGAACATTCACAGCCAGAGGAGTCAGACAAGGAGGTCGGAGCAGCGCGCAGCGGTGGACCGGGGGACAGGTGAATATCGCTATACTCACCCCCCCTCCGGTGTGTCACTCTCTGCAGCCTCTCCTTTTCTCCCAGCGGTCTCCGCAGCTCCTCCTTCCTATAGCGGTCACATAGTACCGCTCATTAAAGTCATGAATATATGCATATTCATGACTTTAATGAGCTGTATCATGTGACCGCTGCAGGAAGGAGCCGGAGATCGTGGGAGAAGCAGGGGGGCTACAGAGACACGCCGGCGGAGGAATGAGTATGATCCGACACCCCTGCTCCCCCTCCCCCGCGACCCCCCGGTATATGATTCGCGTATAAGCCGAGAGGGGGACTTTCAGCCCTAAAAAATGGGCTGACAATTTCGGCTTATACGCGAGTATATACGGTATATATAAATATATATATATACATATACATATATATACATATACAGTTTTGTGAAAAGTGTTTGCCCCTTCCTGATTTTCTGTTCTTTGACATGTTTGCATACTTAAATGTTTCAGATCACCAAACATATTTTAATATGAGAGAAAGATAACACAAGTAAACACAAAATGCAGTTTTTTAACTGAAGGTTTTTGTTATTAAGGGAAAAAGAAATCCAAATCTACAGGGCTCTGTGTAAAAAAGTGATTGCCCTCTAAACCTAATAATTGATTGGGCCAGCCTTAGCAGCAACAACTGCAATCAAGCATTTGCCATAACTGCCAATGAGTCTTTTACAATGCTCCAGAGGAATTTTGGCCCAATCATCTTTGCAGAATTGTTTTGATTCAGCTACATTGAAGGGTTTCCGAGCATGAACCGCTTTTTTAAGGTCATGCTGCAGCATCTCAATCGGATTATTGATTTTGTTTTTCTTAAGTCAATCAGAGGTGGACTTGCTGATGTGTTTTGGATCATTGTCCTGCTGCATAACCCAAGTGCGCTTCAGAATTTTTTGGTAGACAGCAGAATTCATGGTTCGATTTACCACAGCAAGTTTTCACGGTCCTAAAGCAGCAAAACAGTCCCAGAGCATCAACATTTTTGCCAAGTTTCCATTTTTTTCATAAATAAATGCAATTCATATAGAAGAAATTTTATCACTAACATGAAGTACAATATGTCACAAAAAACATTCTCAGAATCAGTGGAATTCATTGAAGCATTCCAGAGCTATAACCTCATAAAGTAATAGTGGTCAGAATTGCAAAAATCGGCTTGGTCATTAAGGTCAAAATTGGCTCGGTCATTAAGGGGTTTAAAGCTGCATTTTGTGTCTACTTGTGTTATCTTTGTCTAATATTTTAACATTTAAATTTGTTTGGTGAGCTGAAACATGTAAGTGTGACAAACATGCAAAAGAATAGGAAATCAGGAAGGGGGCAAAACCTTTTTCACTTTTTGTACCTCTTTTCCAATTGCTGACCACTGGTAGTATCCTTACAGGCTGAAACAAAGCCCGGCATCTAAGTCCAGTAAGCCCAGGCCCACTTTGTAATTATCCACATGCCCCTGGGCATTCCTAAATTATTGATTGTTTTATACAATAGATGTCAGTTCTGTGCATAGTTAGCTTCCTCCTCTAGGGTAGGTTGAAGAGTTAAATATCTATCTTTCCACAGGAGTACAGGAGTAGCTAAAGGTTTATTGGCCCTGGTTCAAAAGTTTAACTTGGGACCGCTACCACATGCAGATTTTTTTGAAGATTTATTTTTGTATAATTCCAACGTAAAGAGCATGATGTGGATTTGAAAATCCACAACATGTCTACAGTCCCTTTATGTTTTTTTAAAGCTATAAGTGAATTGGTTATGTTGAGAATCCATCCATCTGCTTTGTACTATACTTTGTTGCATAATTTTGTTTATGAAATCCAAATATTGCTAAACTGTGCATTTTGTTGCTTGTAACCAACCTATTGCTTGTGACAACCTCTACATCACACTTTGCTGGGAAATAACAGTAAATTTATTCCCTTTACATTGTAAAGGGTGAAGTTTGGTAAATTGAAGACAATGGAAAATAATGAAGCTCGAGATCTTTGGGGGTTTGTGACACAAGATGGAAGGAACTCTTTGGGGCTGGGTCCCAAACTGGAGGGAAATCTACAGCAAGCAGTTGAAGAGGGCTCTGCTTTGCATGGCCAGGCCCATGACAACCGTGATGACAACCCTGTCTCCTCGTTTTCAGGAATTTCAGTTGTGGAGCTTTCACCAATGAGACACTTTTCACCAAGTGCATAATTAGAAAACGCTCGGTGCCAAAGCAAACTTTTAAATGAATCCCACCTGCAAACATAAGATTGCTTCAACTAGAACACCAAGTGTGCTCTTAACCTTAAGATCGCTGAACATATAATATTTATTTTGATGAAACTGAAATTGTAAAAGGTCGAAAATGCTTTTTTAGTGTTTTATATGTTCTAAAACTTTCAAACATAAGATCTACAATTTATCATATTTAGTTTTAATTAGGGATGAGCAAACTAGAACAATAAAGTTCGACATCCGATACCAAACCCCGAACATGAACTTTTTAATCTACAGTACAGACCAAAAGTTTGGACACACCTTCTCATTCAAAGATTTTTCTGTATTTTCATGACTGTGAAAATTGTAGAATCACATTGAAGGCATCAAAACTATGAATTAACACATGTGGAATTATACATTACACTTTACAAAAAAGTGTGAAACAACTGAAAATATGTCTTATATTCCAGGTTCTTCAAAGTAGCCACCTTTTGCTTTGATTACTACTTTGCACGCAGAAAAGGTGAGAAACCCTTGTGCCTGGATGTTGTGGATGTTTTCTACCCCCTGATCGGCTACCGGAATGTATGTATATTAAGTTAATTTTAAAAAAAAAATTCCCACTCCGCTGTTCCTTTGACCTACTGTATACATTTTCCCTCCCCTCATAAAACATATCCCACACCCCGCTCATCATACAGAACCACTATCGTAGTCAAAGTCCTAACAAAAGCATTAGTGGTAACGCAATCATTTACTGAACTGTGACCGAATTTTGCCAAGTTTGAGCAAGAATGCTCAGGAATGCGACACAAATCTGAATGTGCTATGGTCGTGCTGAATTTGAGATTGGCTAGCGTTTTCCAAACAAGTGCGCTCATTTCTAATCTGGACTTTGATGCCCCACCTCATACTTTGTGACTACTACAACAATTTAATTGAATCAAGAAATCTCCAAACGTGAACAAACGTTGTTTGACTTTTGCAAGACCAGTAGAGAATAAAGAAGCAAAAACCATGGAATTGTACATACTATTGTAGAGTGTAACACTGTTAGTATTACACAACTACTGTAGAGTTAGCATTTCTGTGGAACCCAGCTTTTCTGTTTGCTTTCTGGCCAAAGATGAATAAAATTATATGAAGTGATTACACTGGGCTGTTAAATAGCAAAGCTATTCCACGAAAAATATGAAAATGGAAATTTAGTTTATGAATGTTAAATAAACTATCATCAAACCTGTATGATTTATTTTATTGAGTGATGATAGATCTTAATTCTTTTTATTCAGGGTTGCTTAAATTCTGCCAAGAGTTAACTGAAATGAAAGGCAGTAAATTCTTGCCTCACTCTATTATAAATGTCAGTTTTAGATGGTCAATTTATAAAGCTCAACGAACTTTCCCTTGATTTTGGTGAAAATATCCTTCTTAGATGCCACTGTGGTTTTTAGGTTCTCTGTAAAATATCAACAACACAACTTCACTGCTTAACATATTTTACAATATTTTATGCATTTGCCATGGCAAACAAAAAATAATTCTAGTGTAATGGATAGATTAAGTTTAATCACGCCTGTAAACTATTACTAGACATGAAAATCAAATTTGTCAGAATTTGTGGCTAAATTGAAAACATTTGCAATAGACACGAGTGGATGTTTTGAAATTTGAATTAGACAACTTTGTCAAATTTTCCCCAAATTTTATGCGAATCTCAATACTTGAAAATCCCACTGACCATAAATGTTTACACTTTCTGAAATGGCATTAGATAAGCACTGTCAGCAGGACTATGCTAACTTAATAATGGCATTAGAGAGAAAAAGTTAGCCCTTGCATTTGATAATCTGTACAAGTTGTGTTTTTCAAAAGTTCACACAATAATATCACTAAGATTGTGCAGCAACCACCAAGTCTATGTGCTCTACATGTAATAAGCATCCAACAAGCTAGCTATGGCACTGCCATATGAAGAAAGGAAAATTATACTGTATTAACCAATCCAGTCTGTGTCTGTTTCACTAGGGGAACCTTTCCACCATCCTCCTTAAACACCTTTTTGATGCTACTTTAATAGCATATTCACATTTTTCTTATTTTTTTGGTTGGAGAAAAGACAGATGAATTGGATCTGGTCTCAGTTTTCTCTCTGCTGTGATAGTATTCCTGTATGATTGCTATGATAAACTGCCATCTTAGATGCATCATGAGAGAGGATTTAGTGAGAATTTGAGAACACTATTTTCTTTATTAGAGATCCTAAAGCCCTACCCCCTTGATGTATATATAGCACTATGTTATCTCAAGCACTAGTGGCATCAAATGTCATATGGAAGAAGTGACAACATACTTTATGTTCAGAGGAGAGCTTATGAGCTCTACTAAATAATGCAGCCTCAGACCCTGGAACTTATATTGTGGTATACTGGATTTAATACATATGAATTATAAATAGGGTGTAGATGTAAAGAGACATGAAACAGAAATACTAATGATTTCCAATGTTTTGTAAAGGGAACCTGCCACTAGATATTCCCCATTTAAAGTGCAGCTACCACCATTAGGGCCTTTTGAACAGCAAACTGAAATGTTGTAAAATAGTCGCCAATCTAGCCTGTAAATCCAAAAAAAAAGCTTTTATAATACTCATAGACATAGTAATCTGGTCCAATGGACGTCTCTGGTCTTTATCCGGCACATCCTCTCTTCTTGCGTTCGCCGTTCTGCTAACCTGCTTTGGGTGGATGACACATCCTATGTTATCCACTTAGTGTCCTCATCGCGCTTCTGCACAGGCACACTTCTATCTGCCCTGCCGAAGGCAGCGCACAGCTCTATAATGCATGTGTACCGGCTGTACTTTGAGGTCATTGGCTCTCTTTGGTCTTTCCTGACGCAGGCGCACTATAGTACTTTGCTCTGCTCACGGCAGGGCAGACAAGTACGCCTGCACAGGAGAGTGATGGGGGATACTGTGTGGATGACGTAGGACACATCATCCACAAGAAGCAGGACAGTGATTGCAAGAAGAGAAGAGGCACTGGATCAAATCGTTAAGGGGTTAAAGGGGTTGTCTAGTCTTAGAAAAGTCAACAGTCACTCTATCTGACTACAGTCTGCCGAACTGTGAAAGACTCTGAGTTCAACATCATCCAGTCTTTGTGAGATTACTTGAAGAAACAGAAGGATTTGTGCAAGCCAACATCCACAGTAGATCTGTGATTAGTTCTCCAAGTTGTTCGGAATAATCTTCCTTGTGTTCAAGTGTGCCTAGAATCAGGCTTGGACTGGCCAACACGAGAAAAGGAGAATCCTCCGGTGGGCCCCTGTGCAAGAGTGGGCCACCACCCTCTTATATGAGCAGTACTTGGCACAATATCCATGAATCACTATGTACAGACAAAGGCGCCATCTTATTCATTTAACAATCTACCCAGTTCATTGTTATAGAAATTTGTGATTGAGGAGAATATCACATTTGTATGTAGCTGAAAAGTGGGGCCGTGGAGTTGGTTACTGGTGGGCCCTTGGCACCCCAGTCCGACACTGCCTAGAAGAACTGATGCTGTTTTCAAGGGAAAGTGTGGTCACACCGAATATTGATTTGATTTAGATTTCTATTTTGTTCATTCATGTTGCATCTTGTTAATTGCTAAAAATAAACAATTAAAACTTCTATTTTTGAAAGCATTCTTACTTTGCAGAATTTTTTCCATACCTGTCTAAAACTTTTGCCCTGTATAGTATATCAATACAAAAATCAGATCAAATCAATGATACATCAGATATTTATCACTAACTGTTTATCCCCTTTCTGACATCCGACGTAGTATCCCGTCCAGGTGACCCGGGCCCGTATGACCGTGGACGGGATAGTACGTCATATGCGATCAGACTGCTCACGGGGGGAGCCAGGAGTGGTCACAGATTGCTCCCGCCCGGAACATTAACCCCTGGCACCCTGCGATCAAACATGATCGCAGTGTTCCGGCGGCATAGGAAGCATTGCACAGGGAGGAGGCTCCCTGAGTGCTTTCCCGAGACCCTCAGAACAGCGGATGTGATCATGCTGTTCCTAGGGCCTTCTCTCTGCAGGCCCCAAGATCCAAGATGGCCACGGGGTACTTCCGGGTCCTGCAGGGAGGTGGCTTGTCAGTGCCTGCTGAGAGCAGGTGCCGGCAAGCCTCCTGCAAACTGTCAGATCAGCGATCTGACACTATATAGTGATGTCCCACCCTGGGACAAAGTAAAAAAGTAAAAAAAAGAAAAAATGAACATGTGTAAAAATAATTAAAAAAAAAATCCTAAATAAAAGAAAAAAAATATTCCCCAATAAATTCATTTCTTTATGTAAATATAAAAGCAAACTTATTTAGTATCGCCACGTCCGTAATGACCCGCCCTATAAAACTGTCCCACTAGTTAACCCTTTAGTGAACCCATTAAAAAAAAACAAGGCAAAAAAAACAATGCTTTATCAGCATACCACCAACTAAAAAGTGGAATAACACGCGATCAAAAAGATGGATATAAATAAACATGGTACAGCTGAAAACGTCATCTTGTCTCGCAAAAAACGAGCCGCCATACAGCATCATCAGCGAAAAAATAAAAAAGTGATAGCTCGCAGAATAAAGCGAAGCAAAAATAACTATTTTTTTATATAAAATAGTTTTTATTGTATAAAAGCGCCAAAACATAAAAAAAGATATAAATGAGGTATCGCATAATCATACTAACCCGAAGAATAAAACTGCTTTATCAATTTTACCACACGCGGAACGGTAAAAAGGCCCCCCAAAAGAAATTCATGAATTGCTGGTTTTTGTTCATTCTGCCTTCCAAAAATCATAATAAAAAGCGATCAAAAAATGTCATGTGTCAGAAAATGATTCCAATAAAAACATCAACTCGTCCCGCAAAAAAATAAGACTCTTTGAGCCAAAATATGGAAAAATTATAGCTCTCAAAATGTGGTGATGCAAAAACTATTTTTTGCAATAAAAGCGTCTTTTAGTGTGTGACAGCAGCCAAACGTAAAAACCCGCTATAAATAGTAAATCAAACCCCCCCTTTATCACCCCCTTAGTTAGGGAAAAATAATAAAATTTAAAAAAATGTTTTTATTTCCATTTTCCCATTAGGGTTTGGGTTAGAGTTAGGGTTAGGGCTAGGGTTAGGGTTGGGATTAGAGTTAGGGCTAGGGTTAGGGCTAGGGTCAGGGCTAGGGTTAGGGTTGGGATTAGGGTTAGGAGTGTGTTGAGGTTAGGGTTGGAATTAGACTTGGGGGATTTCCACTGTTTCGGCAGATCAGGGGCTCTCCAAACTGACATGGCATCTGATTTCAATTCCAGCCAATTCTGCATTGAAAAAGTAAAAAGGCGTTCCTTCTCTTCCAAGCGCCAAAACAGTGGTTTACTCCCACATATGGGGTATCAGCGTACTCAGGACAAATTGCACAATAACTCTTGGGGTCTAATATCTTCTGTTACCCTTTGGAAAATAAAAAATTGGAGGCGAAAATATCATTTTTGTGAAAAAAAAATGCTTTTTTATTTTTATGGCTCTACGTTATAAACTTCTGTGATGAACTTAGGGGTTCAAAGTTCTCACCACACATCTAGATAAATTCCTTGGGGGGTCTAGTTTCCAAAATGGGTTCACTTGTGGGGGGGTTCCACTGTTTAGGCACATCAGGGGCTCTCCAAAAGTGACATGGCGTCCGATCTCAATTCCTGCCAATTTTGCGATGAAAAAGTTAAACGGCGCTCCTTCTCTTCCAAGCTCTGCCATGCGCCAAAACAGTGGTTTACTCCCACATATGGGGTATCAGCGTACTCAGGACAAATTGCACAATAACTCTTGGGGTCCAATATCTTCTGTTACCCTTTGGAAAATAAAAAATTGGAGGCGAAAATATCATTTTTGTGAAAAAAAATGCTTTTTTATTTTTATGGCTCTACGTTATAAACTTCTGTGATGAACTTAGGGGTTCAAAGTTCTCACCACACATCTAGATAAGTTCCTTCGGGGGTCTAGTTTCCAAAATGGGTTCACTTGTGGGGGGGGTTCCACTGTTTAGTCACATCAGGGGCTCTCCAAAAGTGACATGGCGTCCGATCTCAATTCCTGCCAATTTTGCGATGAAAAAGTCAAACGGCGCTCCTTCCCTTCCATGCTCTGCCATGCGCCAAAACAGTGGTTTCCCCCACATATGGGGTATCGGCGTACTCAGGACAAATTGCATAATAACTTTTGGGGTCCATGTTCTCCTGTTACCCTTGGGAAAATAAAAAAATTGGACCTGAAATAATTTTTTTGTGAAAAAAAGTCATATGATCATTTTTTTTTAAACATTCAAAAAATTCCTGTGAAGCACCTTAAGGGTTAATAAACTTCTTGTAAAAATCAGAAATCACTGGTTAACTTTTAGCCCTTATAACTTCCTAACAAAAAATTTTTGGTTCCAAAATTGTGCTGATGTAAAGTAGACATGTGGGAAATGTTACTTATTAAGTATTTTGTGTGCCATATCTCTGTGATTTAATGGCATGAAAATTCAAAGTTGAAAAATTGCAAAATTTTCAAAATTTACGCCAAATTTCAGTTTTTTTCAGAAATAAACGCAAGTTATATTAAATAAATTTTACCACTAACATGAAGTACAATATGTCACGAGAAATCATTGTCAGAATCACTGGGATCCATGGAAGCGTTCCAGAGTTACTACCTCATAAAGGGACAGTGGTCAGAATTGCAAAAATTGGCCCGGTCATTAACATGCAAACCACCCTTGGGGGTAAAGGGATTAAAATATTTTATTACAGGAGGATTGAATAAAATTTGGGTTAATTCTTCAAGCAGATCTGTCACCAGATTTCACAATACAGACTCCCTACATAACTAAAATAGATCACTTAGACCTGATGAGGAAGATGTACTTGCATTGAAAATCCATGTTAGAATGGTTGTAAAATTCTAAAATTAATGTAAGAAAAATATTTAGAGTTGAGAGTCCTCAGTGGTTGATACCTTTTAATGGCTAACTGAAAAGATGGTAACAAATTGCAAGCTTTCGAGACTACTCAGGTCTCTTCATCAGGCGAAGACTAATACAAAATCTGAAGAATCACATATTTATACACAAAACAGCACAGAAAATGCAATAGGTAAGACAAGTGACGTGAAGCAGAATAGTCATTATGGCAGAGGGATGAGCATAAATATTGGAACAGTTCATAGATAAGGAGTGTGAAAGTTTTATTACCCTCTAATTGGGAAGATGTAAAGATTTCAAGAGCACAGCTAGTGCTCAGCTCAATTTTTGGCAGGCACTTTCAGAAAGGACTATACAGCCATTTTGAAATGGATTTGCAAAGTAAGTACACCTGCCTGATCAGGTCTAACAGAGCTACCATAAAATGTAATACATTTAATTTGTATTGTGAAATCTGGCGACAGATCTGCTTTAAAAAGAATAAGGTCAGGAAACATTATTTGCCTGCAGATCAGGGGCGAACATACCATTGGTGTAATTGGTACAGCCACAAGGGACTCTTCCCGGTAGTGGGAAGGGTGTCAGGCAGGTTAACTTCTCTGCTCTGTTAACACTTACATTAATTAAATAAACAATTCTCTTTTATACTAGCGTATAAAAAAAATCGTTCTCATTCTCACCCAGGAGAGTGGGACAATTTTTTTCTCACTTATCATCCATGTGCAGTCCATGTGCTGTTCATATGCAAACTGTTTTAAAAAAAAAAAACTTCCAGAGGCTCACACAGGAAGAGCATGTGACTGTATTTCCTGTTTTCCTGTGTCTGTGTATGAGAGAAGCAGCCTGCTGTAGCTGCTGCACAGTTAGAGACACAGAAATGACATATTCCTGACCTATTAAGCTTATCATATATTGTTCCTGAATAAACAAGTTCTGTTGACACACGCTTGGAGAGTATCATGAGTAATCCGCTGCCAACACATTCAATACTATCAAAGGCTTTTGCCACATCCAACAACAACACTCCTCGGCCACCCTCTTCACCAGGAGAAAATTGCAAATTAAGAAAAAACCTCCTCAAATTAATTGCGATAGATTTCGCAGACATAAAGCCAGTCAGGTCCTCACCTACGAGCTGGGAGACAACTTTAATAAGGCGCTTTGCCAAAACTTATCAAAATTTTAATGTCCATCATTAATAAGGAGATCGTCTTGTAAGATTCTGTAAGTAGAGGGTCTTTGCCAGGCTTTGATAGCATCATAATGACTGCCTCTGACATTGATTTAGGGAGTTCTCTCCTCTCCAGTGATTCCTGCAGCACTTAAAGCAGTCTAGACAGGAGGATCTTCTTTTGTCCGTTAAATAATTCACTAGGGAGACCGTCCATCCCCAGGGCCTTATTATTTTGAAATGTATCAAGTGCATCCTCTAACACTTCCAATGTCAAAGGAGCATCTAGAGAAGCTCTCTGGTCTGCCGCTACGGTGGGCAATTGAATGTTATCTAGGTATCAATCTCCTGAATAGATTTAGACAATCTAGAGGAATCCAGTTGGAATACAAGTTATAGTAATCTGAAAGAATCTCATATACATCTGTTACTATGCTACCAATGGACGACATAATAGCTGGGATTGAGCTTGGGTCTTGCTGCGCTTTAGCAATGGTTGCCAAAATATTACCAGAACCCTCCTCTTCATTGTAATAACTCTGTTTTATGGTTCTGGCGCCACACTTGTGCTGACGGTAGTTTTGATCTTGTATAAATGCAGCAAACCATAATGTGCTTCATGGCTATTTTTAAACTTAAAAAATTCTCAAAACTTTGAGATTTGAGATTATGAGGAGGATTTGGCGAGTTTCTGCTCCAAAAACTCAGCTTAAGTTAGCATGTTTTCACACCGATTTTTTTTTTAACTCTCCAAATCCTCCTCAAATACTCAAAACAACCTTTACATTTTTTATGGCTCTTGGGATTGGTTCAGTATGGCAATGTGGTCCTTGGACCAAAAAATGTTGTGCGCTACTGCACTTAGGCCTCATTCAGACATCCATGATTTTTCACGGCCTGGGAGTTTTCATCCAATTTTCATCATAGTTTTGTCAGTGTGTAAGTTTTTATCAGTAGTGTTTCATAAGTCATTACGAAATTATAAATTACATAGGTTCACCCATAAATTGCAATATTAATCACGAACAGCGCATATACTGTTCGTGTGCTCTGTGTGATTTTCATGGAACCATGGGCTTGGATAGTTTATTTTGACCTGTGACGCAGACCAAAAATCAACACGTCTTTGTGATCTTTTTGCGGACACAAGGCCCACAAAGACACATGGACATGTGTGCAGCTCCATAGATCATAACAAATACATGTTCTATCCAAGAAAACATGGATAAAACACGCAAGTAGAAATCGGACATCTGAACTTGTAACATTCTCATCGTGAACTAACATCTATTTTACTCAAAGATTCACAGTAGATATCACTTGAATTTCTGCTGCAGATGTAGAATTTTGTGCTACATTAGTCCATTGACTTTTCCATGCAGAATCCTCAGAAATAAGTAGCATACTACTTTTTACTAATAGTTTTTCTTGCTTGGAAATTTTTTGAAGCATATGAACGATGTTGCAGAAGAACCGCTCACATGAATGGGATTTATAATCTGCTTTGAAATCAAACATATATGAATATACACCAGAAGACAGAAGAAATGATTGGAAGTCCATCCTTTATCTACACAGGAACATTTCCATTACATTGTCATAACTGAATGCACAATACAATCAATTACAGTCCCTGACAGAAGTTATGTCGCTTATCCATGTTATGTAAATCAAAGCTTATAACCTGACATTAAATTCATCCATTGGTTTTATAAATTACTCTTTTGAAAGCTGAAACCCTCCCAAATTTGGTTTAGGTTAAGAAAATAAATTGGCATCAATGCTGAAATATTGATCATTTAATGGACACAGAATTGTCAGATTTTGGCAAGACAAAAGTTTTGTCGCCCACAGAAAGTAATGTGATATTCAAACAAATAATTATCTTAAAATACAAATATATGTTGCATAACATTGGTGAATGAAGTTGTGGTGCTATTAGAGTCATATTTAATATTTTGTGTGACTTCCATGAGCTTGAAGGACTGCATCCATGCGGTTCAACAATGATTCATACAATTTATTAATGAAGTCATCAGGAATAGCAAAGAATGCAGTCTTACATGCCTCTCAGAGTTCATCTAGATTCCTTGGTTTTGTCTGCCAAGCTTCCTCTTTCATCCTACCCCAAACATGCTCAATGATGTTCATGTCTGGTGACTGGGCTGGCCAGTCATTGAGCACCTTGATCTTTTTTGCCTGGAGGAACTTTGTTCTAGAGATGAATGTATGTGATGGAGCACCATCCTGCTGCAAAATTTGACCCCTTTTATGATTTGGAATATAAGAGGTAGCTAATACTCTTGATATTTTAGGCTATTGATATTGCCTTCCACCTTGCAAATGTTTCACACACCTCATACTGAATTTAACCCCAGACCATGATCTTTCCACCACCAAATTTAACTGTTTTCTGAGTGTATTTTGGATCCATATGGGCTCCAGTAGGTCTCCTGCAGTATTTGCGGCGGCTGTGGTGTAATTCTACTGAAGATTCATCAGAGAAATCCACCTTCTGCCACTTTTCCAGCGTCCATCTGTTTAGCAGGCTGTGGGACTTTGCAAATGCCACATGGTTTTTTATTTGCCTTTTGTTTGGTGCTGGCTTCTGGGCACTGAATCGACCATGGAGGCCATTTCAAGACAGAATCCTACAAACTGTTCTACTTGACACAGGGACTTGAGGTGACCCGGCCTGTTGGAGCTCTGCTGCAGTGGAAGAGGGGCTTGCTTTGGATTTTCTAACAAACAAACGTTCCTCCTGAGCAGTTGTCTTGCCGGGTCTGCCGGACCTGGGCTTGTCAAACCCATCTCCAGTCTCTTCAAATCTTTTTTTAATTCTTTGTACTTGACGCTGAGACACACCAAAGGTGCCAGTCACCTCTGCAGTGGATCTGGTCTTCAGCCTCTTGATAATCAAGGATTTGGTCACAGGGTGGATTTTTGGCATGTTGTCAGAGCTCAAGTTGCAGTTCAAGTGAAGGTCTGGGGTGCTGGGTTTCTTTTTATACACACCCACTAATTAACCAATCAATTACTGAGCACTGGTGAGGATGTAAACTAGGATTGGGTGCATTATATGACCAGGTGACAAAACTTTTGTCTTGCCAAAACCTGACCATTCTGTGTTCATCAAATGATCAATATTTCTGCATTGATGCCAATTTATTTTCTTAACCTAAACCAAATTTGGGAGGGTTTCAGCTTTCAAAAGAGTAATTTATAAAACCAATGGATGAATTTAACGTCAGGTTATAAGCTTTGATTTACATAACATGGATAAGCGACATAACTTCTGTCAGGGACTGTAGATCAAAAACAGATTTTATGTACACTGTTTGCAAAATTAATAAGTACAAGGTGTTCAGTGCTCAGTGATATGATCAAGGTATGGAAGGCTGAAATCTGACCACTGACCAAGACTCGTTAAGGGTCAATAATGACTTGTAGGATTGCTGCTTCCAACAGGTGGCGCTATAGAGTTCAAGACCTCTACCTCTCTGAGGGGGCAATTTGCATATTAAATTTCCCATAGGAGCATTGCACAGCGAATAAGCCTCCTTACCTTGGTACGTCAAAGTTGGTATGTCACTCTCCACAAGGAGAAACGTTACCCCTTAGACCTCACTCCAGAGACTCACACGTAGCCAAATCAGTTCTCATACTTTTCACAGATGTGTTGAAATACTCTGAACCACCGTGTCTGCAAATTGAGATTCCAATTCGGCTTTTTTCTGAAGTCATATTGCAAGACTCGTTAAAGGATTGATAGTGACTTGTAGGATTCCTGCTTCCAACAGGTGGTGCTACAGAGTTCAAGTCCTCTTCCTCTCTGGAGAGGAAATTTGCATATTTATTTAATGTAATAATCTAACGTCTTTTAACTTTCTAATACACTTTAATTGAAAAGTATCTACCATCTCTATCTAATTGCTTTATATTTTATTTGAGGTTTGATGATATTTCCTTTGAGAATTCCCAATGCATGATGGGCTACTGCCACAGCTGCGTTCCCCACTCTGAAATGAAGCGTCATCAGCAGCATTCATTTCAGGGCCTTGGCTAGTTTTAGATTTACTAAACATCCATCAGTTGTAAATTCCAACATTTGCTCAGTATGATCTTCCTTCATGATATTTATTTTCAATGCACAGTGACACTGTGTGTCACGATCCATTTTTGGATGTGTGGCAGCTCTGGTTCTACAATGATTTAAATGTAGCTTTTTTCCTTTCAGGCCAGCAGGGGTTAATGTCAGGTTCCCTTGCTGGCAGCTTGCGGCAACTGCAGAGTTGCTAGGTCAGCTGATGTGTGTGGTGACCACTCCCACCATCCTTTAAATAGTCACCTGATGTATCAGCTGACTGTCGGTAATAGAGCAATCTATGTTTACCAAACCTAGAGTAAGGAGCTCTCTGGTTACAGTGGTGAATCTGCTGGTTTCGTGGAGTTCATGGTCCTGGTGCCTTTCTTCTGCTGTGCAGTGCTTTGCAGCAAAGAAAGTTGTTAAGCTAAGTTTTGTGTTTTTACCTTGTCTGTCTCTAGCTTGTCACTATCCCCTGTATTGTACCATCTGCAGTGGTGATGCTAGCACCCTTGCTGGCCAGTGCACTAGCCAGGGCAGTGTGAGGTGACAGTGAAGGACGAGGTTCGTGACGGCAGCGTAGGGAAGGACCCGCTTAGGGCGTTAGGGAAGTGCAGGGACAGTCTCAGTTTGGAGCTCAGGAGGTGACCATCCCTCATTCCCTATCGGTAGGGCCTTCATTTCCCCATTTCCATCCTGTTGAATGTGTGTTGTACCTTCCGCTGTCCGATCCCCTGTTGGGTCATTACATTTTGTGACACTGTGCTCCCTTAACGGCTCTAATGAGAAGTTTTGATTTGGCAAGAGAGCGCACTGCATTGAATAGGAGAGAGAGTGGCTAGCAAGAAGATCAGAGACCAAGCACTTTGACATCTGTTTTGATGGCTATTCTCTGCTCTCCTTGCTTCTCAATGCATTCTCCCCTTTTCACTGCACGCTGACTGTGCCCTCTCTTGCCGAATCAATAATAAAAAAATAATCAAAAATCCAAATTACTTAATAATTGTATAAATCAACTCATAAATGTAAGACTTTAATGAAAGTGCTTGGTTCTCAAGTCAGCTACAAATGGGAATTTCACAGCATAACGCACTTTGGGGAGTCATTTCAATCCTGTCTATGGGACTGCTGTAAACTGTTTTCTAACACGAAAATTCATACATTGCAGTCATTATATCATTATGCGCAACTAAAACACTGTATTGGATAAGTACGGTACTGCCTTTGTTCTAGGGACATTAGCAGTACAGAACAATACAATGAAAAGATCAAAGATAATAATGAATTGTTCACTGAACAGTAATAAAAAAGATCAAACTACTATATATAATAAATAGATTTCTGTAGCATGCACTATATTTATCATTACTTATCTATATGGTGGCACAAAAAAGGAGTTTACCGCTTTATTATTTGCTATGCTTATTATTTGCTTTATTGACTGAAAAGTTCTACATGCTCTGGGAAAGGTTTCTAATAAATTTTAGTTAATCCAGGTGATTTATTATAAGTGACCACCAGAGGGCGACTGCATGTCAACCACATGTTGCTTTTTATGTGAAATGTCCACAAGGTGTCAGTCTTAGTTAACAATATAGGTGCTGAACTAAAGTAGGTAACAAAGATTGATATCACACAGAAGCATTTTATATAAGTATAAGATATTAATGGGTTAATATGCTTTACTTTAAAAATTCAAAGCTATATAGAAAGCTATATATTCTTTTCAATTCATGATAATTATGTATAACTGTTCAATATTGTGATTTTCTTACCATTTAAGATATTAAAAAACAAATGGAGAAAGCTATGCTACATATTTTAAGGAAAAGCCATCATTGTTACTGAGAAGAGAGAACCTCTTTAAAGTACGTAACTTCTAATGGTCAATTTTAATAACATCTTTACTGCACTGTGTTTTGCCATATTCATTTATAAACATTAATTAAGGACAGTGCAGTGGCTCATTCTATGTCCTGCAACCAGCCATCAGTCCAATAGTGATCATTGTTTTATTGGCATATTTTCTGGTGGTGAATGAGTTTAAAGGGAACCTGAAATATGTAATTATATTGTAAAGAGGGGAACAAAAAGTGTGTACATAAACCCTTAAAAACTATAATATATTGTGTAAATCAAGCTTTATTGAATAGCTGAGTAAGAATCATAAAGACAATCATGACTCTGAATAAGTATGTAATCCAAAAAGCTTACAAGAAACAATATAACAATAAACAGACATGTCGTTTCTAATTATTAAATACTCAAATGTTATCTCTGTTAATGCATTTCGTTCATAGATCTCATAAAGGCAATAACGCTTATAAAAAACTTGTGGTATTATATGATCCAAGAGTTTAGGGTCAATGATGGGAGTAAGATAGAGAAAAATACAACAAGGGGAAGAGCTTAAGTGATGGAAGTGAGAGGAAAAGTAAGGAGAAAGATAGAAGGGGACATAGGGAGATAGAAAAGAGGTAGAGTAGAGAAGGGAAAGAGATAGAGATATCAATGTCCGAGACCCCCCCGGGGGCACCCCAGTCCCCCCCTCTGAAACAGAGAGGAAAACATATGAAAAATGGATGACTGAGCTGGGTTGTAAGTTTGACGACAAGTCTTTCCGGGAGCCCACTATTCGTTTCAAAATTATCCAGGGCTACTTCAAAGGTTATTTAAGGTCCAGAGATCCAGGCCTCCAACTCTGGAGACTCCCTAAAAGCCAGCCACGGAATCCAAGTATTATATATTTTATCAGTCTCCTGTGGATTGTTGTATCAGCTGTTCCATACGATATAAATCATTAAGTAAAAACTATAATATATTAATATTGATAAAGAAAAACACCCAATTCCCTACAGTGCAAAATAACTAAACATAAAGAAACAAATTGTCAGTAAAAGTCAGACCACTAATTAGATCTGATAGATGAGGCTATGTATAAAAAGTTATTACTGTCTAGTACAAAAAAGCTTTGTCAATCAGACCGAAAATGTCTGTATTGTCAATTCAATACTAGATAAAAGCAATACGCATACCCAAACAAGTTGGTGAACAAGTCCAGACTAATACTCTTCATGGACTTCCATGACTTCTCTTCAGGATCCCATCTTCAGGACTAGGATGCTTCTCTCCAACAAGCCATACACAGCATAGGACAAAGCAGGCATAGTAGCAGGAACTGGGCATTGGGAAGTCTCTCTAAATTAGTTGAGATCATCTACCACTACTCTGGAGAGTTCAAGGACAAACTGGAGTTCCTATGCCTTGTTGTTGGATTGCAGAGACTTGGAAGTTGCCACCGCCTTGACATTCACTTCACTAGAAACTGAAGATACCTCCTCAGGGTCTGTCTTCAGCCTGGTCTCCAAGACATGTCCACGACGTGGGGAGTTAATTGGGGACAGATCATTGGTACAATCTTCTGGACTGTGTGTGGACATCGCTTATGCTTCCCTTCCTTTGGAGATGTCAGCACACAGTGAATCAGCAACTAGCAGATCCAGTGGAGACAATGACAACACAGATGACTGACATGGATGTATGGCGACCAGACACTTCTTGTGACTCGACTGTCCCCAACTGAACACTTCTCGGTATCTCCAGAGTAGTGTTCTCAGCTCTGGACGACCAAACAGAAGTGGATGGAATGAGCCAGATAGTATTTGGAAGGTGACCCTTTCCATATGTACTACTCCTATCTGGAGCTCTGAAATGACGTGACTGTTTTTTGGTAGGTCTCGTTCTTAACCTGGCAATACTCTCACCAGTTTCTGGAGTGGTCAGATGGGATTCTGACATCAACTGTTCACAACCAGCAGAACCAACTGTCCCCCAGGACCGAAGCTTCCACTTGCCACAGATACCATCACAGTCATTGATGAACAGGAAATGCTTTCGTCAAGGCAAGCCTCTCATACTAGTTCCACACAACCGCAGCGATAACGCAATCCCTTCTCATGACTGAGTTCAATTTGCTGCTCAACCAGCTGTCAACCTTCATGGACTCCACATGGGTAGCTGCCTTAACAGGCTGAGGAACAGGTGGTCTCTGGGAGGACAGAGTCAGATGTGATGGCTTCCTTACACACGTTACTTGTCTGGTTGGCTACTGCAAGCTAGGAAGAGAATTTGTCACAGAAGATTCTGGGTTTGGCTCATTGAAGACCTTTCGGAAGGTCGCATGGAAGGCCTACAGGTCAGAGGTGATAGGACCCGCTCTTTGCCATAAGGTGTTGAGCCATAACAGGGCATCTACTATAGGTAGGACATCAAGACTCCCAACTTGGCTAGATCGGAAGAAAACTGCTCTCAGAAAACTTTATAGTAACACATGCATTGCTCAAGGAACCTGTTGTGTTTTGGTAGCTGAGGAGAGTAAGCAAAAACGGCAATACACCAGAGAGGCTGGAACCTATTGGATTGCAGTAACCTGAACTAACCACACAACTAGAGGTAGCCATGGAGCGTTCCTACGTTGATCCTAGACGCCTCGTCACAGCTTGAGAGATAACTACACCTAAAGGCAGAAAGATGAAAGCTATCTGCCCCGGAACAGATCCCCAAAGAAAATAGGAAGCCCCCAAACATGTAATGGCGGTTAGACAAGAAGAAACACGGACACAGACAGAAAATAGAATGAGCAAACGCTGGGGCCCAATCTGTCTAGACAGAAAAGTACAGGAAAGGATACTCACTGCAATTCAAAAAAAACCCAAAAATACCAACTCTACTGATTGCAAAAACACCTGAGATCACACGACCTCTACCACCTAAATCAGTTCTCTGGTGTAACAAAACTAAGCTGCAGTCACTGAAAAAACAGGAAATAGCAAATGAACAAACAACAGTGGCTCCAGACAAACTGAGAGGAGCACAAGCCCCCGGGAGGGGACCTGGCTGACCTCCACAGAAGTGCAGGGAACAATGCAAAAAGCAAGCACAAAAATAAAGCAGAAAATATCTTATCTGATAGCAGAAGATACAGGCAAGACTCAGCAAGCTTCCAAATGAACCAGGAACCACAGTTGAGACAAGAACAATTGATCACCGGCAACCATCGTGGGAGGGAACCTCCCTTATATCAGACCAGTCCGTGATCCCAGATTGCCATTCCTCGCTGAAAGGTTCAGTACTGTCAGTAACCACCAGAGGGAGCCTCTGCTCAGAAACCATTTTTAGCTCATTCATAACAGGAACCCACAGAACTGCTTTGGATCCACTTAGTACCATGGCAGATGAGACAGGATGGGTTCCATTCTAGAGGCATAAGTTTCAGGTTGCTTAAGCACAGTCGTAGATATTGCAACGTGGGCTGGCGCAACTGATGTCAGGGCTTCCAATCAGGCATCTAGTGTCTGCAGATGGTGCAAAAAGTTTTCCTGGCTTTACCGCTTGTAGCTCAGCTACCGACACAGCTCCAAGTGCAGGGAAGACTGGGGATAGCAAAACAAACTGTTACACCCAGCGGTGGCGCAAGTGGATTTGTGGACCCACTGTGCCACAGTGCCTGGCCTGCCTAGGAAAGGCCACACCAGGACCAGGGGACCATGAGAAATTTCTCACAGTGCTAGCGGTGATCTCAATGAGGTCACCGCAGTTCATTGGGCCGATCATAATGAGCTGCCCGTGGGAACTGCAGTGCTGTGCTCTGACTCTCAGCTCAGCGTTTCCTGGATACCAAGGCAACCAGATGAAACAGAGATGGATTACAGCATGGGACAAATGGATTACTGTTGGACAGGTTAGGAATTTTTAATTTTACACTAATAAATAGGTAAAAGAGGGTGGGGAGTTTGTTTCAAATAAAATAGTCTGTGTCTTTCTTTTATTAAAGGACTTTATTCTGGTTTTGTATTTTTTACAACCCCAATCCTATTACCCCACTTGCCTTCGACCAAGACAAGTGGGAAGAGCAAGGTTAAGTGCCAGAATTGGGCCATCTAATTGTTGTGCCATTTCTGGGGTCGCTGAGGGCTTATGTTATTAGCCTGGGATGGGGACCAATATTAATGGCCCCTTCTCTTGCTATTAATATCAACCCACAGCTGTTTGTTTAGCCTTTGCTGGATAGAATTTATAGGGGACCCTACCTCATATTTTGTCTGGGGTCCCCTGTAAACTAGTAAAGGCTAAGCAAGCAGCTGTTATTATTAATAGCCTGGGAAAATTTAGGGCTAATGGCCCTTTCCCAGATTATTAATATCAGCCCCCAGCGGTCGGCTTTCCCTCTGCTGGTTATGAAAAATATGCAGGAGCACACACCTTTTTTATTATTAATTTAACACATGCTAGACAAAAGGCGGCCTCTGATTACAACTCTCATCAGAGTCCCCTGCTCTCGCTGATCTCAGGGAGAGCAGACGACAATGATAAGAGTTACGTTCAGCACTCTGTGCCTTGTAGGTGTCACTCTGATGACACATGGATGTCAAGGTCTCGAGGTTCCACTCGAAAAATAAAATACGAATGTGAACTTCATCATCTGTGCCTCCCTTCCATTCGTTACATCCATGTCCCTGGGCTGGTGTGGAACAGGAAGCAGGAACAGGGGTCCTAAGTTCCTGTGGCTCAATTGAGGAGCAGCATGCCATAAGTAAGCTATCTGCTGGACTGCCCACAGTGACAGCAAATCCTACTGTGGTATACATAGCCCAGGGCGCGCACTTTTCGGGTGATAAGCTGAAAGGCCTGGATCTGAGCAAAAGAGAAGAAGAAGCCTAGTGAAGAGAAGAAAAAATGGAGTCGGAAGCTGGAGAAGGCCATGTTGTGTTGGTTGCTCCCTCGTTCCTGAAGCCCAAAGTTGCAGTGTCTGAGACTACCCCTGTTTTATTGCCCCTATTTTTGTTTTTGCTCTCGTTGTGCATCCACCTGCTGGATTAAGAAATGTTACAGCCGCTGGATGGTCTTACACCCTCAGTCACGGACTGAATCTAATCCAGGATTGACGTTGTCCCTAAGGGACTGTGTGTGTCCCTGTCTCATGGACAGGAGTGAAGTTGAAAGACTTGTGTCCCCATCCTACACACTGATGGGGGACAATGGACTGTGCCCTTGATAAAAAAAAGACCTACCCTTAAAGGGAAGTACTGAGCTGTTGGCTTGAGGGCCTTTGTTAAGAGGGGCCAAATTAACCTGAAGCATTCATGCCAGGTTAGGAGAAAAATAAAAATGATTCGGATGGTTGTGGTTCCAGGGTCCTAACCGAGTAGCTCTGTTTCTCTGAAGAAAAATACTCCAATTAGGTCTAAATTATGTGCAGGAGGTTAACTGGTTTGGTCTAAGTAATATGCAGGTGTGTGTTGGTGTTTTGCAGGTCCTGGATGGCCGAGGATGCCATCATTAAGTATGGGGGAAATGTAAGATGGACATATTGCCCTTGTTTCGCCCTTGAAGAACAAGTGAAATGTTATGTTATGTAATGGGAATTATGACTTACGTTGATGTTAATTTTGTGTGCTGCCTGGCAGTATGGAAAGTGAAAGTTAACATTTGGGTCTATCCCAGAATGGGAGTTGTTAAGCTGAAGAGCCAGAGACAGTTTCCTGTCAGGAAGTTAGAAAAGGCCCAGAGTGTTTAGAAAGAAGACCTAAGATCTGATGTGAACAGTGCCACATGAAGTGGGTGTTCCTAACAAGCGCAGAGACAGAGACAAAAGATAAAGAGATGCTAGAGAAGAGAACGAGAGAGAAGTGACCAAAAGTAGAGTGATCGATTAGATACGGGTCCTGGGTCCTGGGTCAGGAGGTCTAGCATTACGTCCCAGAGTTTATAACTCATAAAGGCAACAGGTCTATTTGGGACAGAGTACATGAGATGAAACGAGTGGCACGGGTGGGAGTTCCAGAGCATCAGGGACAAATAACATAAGCACTGGCCACACTGGCAACTTAATTAACTTGAGGGGAAAGAATGAGTGGAACCGCGGATTGAGAATAGGACTTTTGCAAACTGAACTGTAGTACTGAGCTGGGCTGTAGTGAAGTAGAGAGGGCCATTTAAGATAGAGGACAAACTTGTAAAGAGGAAGAAATTGAAACTGCGTGTGGAAAATGCTCATCAAGATGTGTTACCTGTTTTACAACTCCGTAATGGATATATGGCGCAACTAAGGATACTGACATTAATATTCATACCCATCCTATATTAAATGCAATTACTACTGCTATTGATACAAAAGGCCTAATTTCATATATATATAAATTTCTGTTATATTCATATCTGAATAAACATCTAAAGGTTAAATAAAAAGTGGAGGAGGATGTAAGTCTCATGTCTGTGGAACAGTTGAATGAGATATTAGAATTAACACCCATTTTATCTTTATCGGAATCGCAGAGGATGTCCCAGATTCTTTTACTCCACAGAGTGCACACAGTGGCATGTAAAAGTTTGGGCACCCCTGGTCAAAATGACTGTTATTGTTAACAGTTAAGCAAGTTGAAGATGAAATTATCTCTAAAAGGCCTAAAGTTAAAGATTACACATTTCCTTTGTATTTAGGCAACAAAAAAATAATAATTTTTGGATATTTTAAAAATTGCAAAAAGGAGAATGGTACAATGCAAAAGTTTTGGCACGCTTGGAGATTTACTTGCCCAGATAACTTTGACCAAGATTTCAGTCCTCCTCCTTGTGCCAAAAACAGCAGCCATGGGTTCTTCTATCAAGCTGCCTAGCACTCTAAAAATAAAAATGGTAGAGGCACACAAAGCAGGAGAATGCTATAAGAAGATAGCAAAGCATTTTCAAGTTGCCCTTTCCTCAGTTTGAAATGTAATTAAGAAATTGCAGTTAACAGGAACAGTGGAGGTCAAGATAAGGTCTGGAAGACCAAGAAAAATTTCAATGAGAGCTGCTAGTAGGATTGCTAGAGAGGCAAAGCAGAACCTCTGCTTGACTGCAAAAGACCTTCAGAAAGATTTAGCAGACTCTGGAGTTGTGTTACATTGTTCTACTGTTCATGGACACCAGCACAAATATGGCCTTCATGGAAAAGTCATCAGAATAAAGCCTCTCCTGCATCCCAATCATAAAATTCAGTGTCAGAAGTATGCAAAAGAACATTCAAACAAGCCTGATGCATTTTGGAAGCAAGTCCTGTTGAGTCAACAGATAAGGTTAAGATAGAACTCTTTGACCGTAATGATCAAAGGTACAGTGTCTACAAGTAGTATTCAACCCCCTGCAGATTTAGCTGGTTTGATAAGATGCAAATAAGTTAGAGCCTTCAAACTGCAAACGAGAGTAGGATTTATTAACAGAAGCATAAATCTTACAAAACAAAAAGTTATGTTGCTCAGTTGAATTTTAATAAATTTTAAACATAAAAGTGTGGGTCAATTATTATACAACCCCTACGTTTAATATTTCGTGGAATAACCCTTGTTTGCAATTACAGCTAATAATCGTCTTTTATAAGACCTGATCAGGCCGGCACAGGTCTGTGGAGTTATCTTGGCCCACTCCTCCATGCAGATCTTCTCCAAGTTATCTAGGTTCTTTGGGTGTCTCATGTGGACTTTAATCTTGAGCTCCTTCCACAAGTTTTCAATTGGGTTAAGGTCAGGAGACTGACTAGGCCACTCCAACACCTTGACTTTTTCCCTCTTGAACCAGGCCTTGGTTTTCTTGGCTGTGTGCTTTGGGTCGTTGTCTTGTTGGAAGATGAAATTACGACCCATCTTAAGATCCTTGATGGAGGAGCGGAGGTTCTTGGCCAAAATCTCCAGGTAGGCCGTGCTATCCATCCTCCCATGGATGCAGACCAGATGGCCAGGCCCCTTGGCTGAGTAACAGCCCCACAGCATGATGCTGCCACAACCATGCTTGACTGTAGGGACGGTATTCTTGGGGTCATATGCAGTGCCATCCAGTCTCCAAACGTCACGTGTGTGGCTGGCACCAAAGATCTCGATCTTGGTCTAATCAGACCATAGAACCTTGAACCAGTCTGTCTCAGAGTCCTCCAAGTGATCATGAGCAAACTGTAGACGAGCCTTGACATGACGCTTTGAAAGTAAAGGTACCTTACGGGCTAGTCTGGAACGGAGACCATTGCGGTGGAGTACGTTACTTATGGTATTGACTGAAACCAATGTCCCCACTGCCATGAGATCTTCCCGGAGCTCCTTCCTTGTTGTCCTTGGGTTAGCCTTGACTCTTCGGACAAGCCTGGCCTCGGCACGGGAGGAAACTTTTAAAGGCTGTCCAGGCCGTGGAAGGCTAACAGTAGTTCCATAAGCCTTCCACTTACGGATGATGCTCCCAACAGTGGAGACAGGTAGGGCCAACTCCTTGGAAAGGGTTTTGTACCCCTTGCCAGCCTTGTGACCCTCCACGATCTTGTCTCTGATGGCCTTGGAATGCTCCTTTGTCTTTCCCATGTTGACCATGTATGAGTGCTGTTCACAAGTTTGGGGAGGGTCTTAAATAGTCAGAAAAGGCTGGCAAAAGAGATCATTAATACACACATGTGAAGCTCATTATTCTTGGTGCCTGAACTACTTCTTAATACTTTAGGGGGACCAAACAGAATTTTTGTGGTTTGAGGGGTTGAATAATAAATGACACTCTGAATTAACTTTTAACGTTTTTTAAAAAAAAAAAAAAAATTAAAACAAAAATTTTTGCTGCAGTGCATTTCCCACTTCCAGGCTGATCTACAGTACAAATGTCACAATGCCAAGTTAATTCCGCATGTGTCAACCAGCTAAATCTGCAGGGGGTTGAATACTACTTGAAGGCACTGTATGTGTGGAGAAAAAAGGGCACAGAATTGCAGGAAAAGAACATCTTGAAACCATTAAGCATGGGTGTAATGTATGTAGTACAGTTCATATAGCGTCTTGTGCTTGGGTGCGATGAAAACACAGGAGTCACAGGTTTGATATAGAAAAGTCCTGTATTACTTCATACAAGTTGGCAGAAATAGTCACACAGTTTGCAGACACAGAAACAGGAGACACAGTAGGCCAGAGTAATCCAAGCTCAGCAATCACTCTCCAATACAGATTCAGGATCTTCTTCTCTGTTACCGTAAGTCCATGCAAACGTGGGTCTTTCAAAGAGCAGGGTTCAGAGTCCACAAGTGCTTCAGAGTTCCTCAGTAGGAATAGCTGGAGTACAAGGTCCAAGGCTTACAGGAGTCAAGTCACAGGTTCACTGCAGGCTAGCTTCTGAAGCACTGATTGCTCAGCTGTGGCTGCTTAAGAAGCAAAGGAGAGAATCAGGGCGGGAACATGCAAGCTGGAAACTCCATTTTGACTGAGGGCAAGATAGCTGCAGCAAGACAGAAAGTAAAATGGCTGACGAACAAACTGAGTTTCAGGAATATATACATAGAACCTTACATTACTCCCCCCTTAAGGACAACCTCCGGATGACCTCAGACCAGGCTTGTGTGGGTACCTCTGATGAAACTGACGGAGCAAGCGAGGAGCATTAACGTTATTGACCGGTTCCCATGAGTTGTCCTCCACTGGGTAGCCCTGCCATTTAATCAGATATTGTAACTGATTTCTATACAACCTGGAATCTAAAATCCTTTCCACCACAAATTCTTCCTGACCATCGACTAGCACTGGGTCAGGGCAAGGAGAGGAACGTCCAGGAAACGTATTGGGTGTCGCAGCCTTTAGTAGGGATACATGAAAGACAGGGTGGATTCTCATAGTTCTGGGCAGTTGAAGACGACAAGCAACGGCACTTATAATTTTACTGATTTTATAGGGTCCAATGTACTTATGTCCCAACTTAGACGATGGAATCCTTAACTTAAGATTTCTGGTTGACAGCCAGACCAAGTCTCCTACCTTGAAAGCTGGTGCAGGTTTACGAAATTTATCTGCTGCTTTCTTGTACCTTTCTTGAGCCGATTCCAGATTTTCCTTTAGAAGATCCATATTCTTCTGTAAAGACGTGATTCTTTCAGCCACTGCTGGTAAAGGCGTTTCTATGGGAAATCGTGGTAGAATGTTAGGATGATAACCTAGATTAGAGTAAAAAGGAGACTGTTTAGTGGAGGCACTCTGAGAGTTGTTATACGAGAACTCAGCTAATGGAAGTAGATCCACCCAATCATCCTGTAGGTGGCAGATAAAGCAGCGGAGATACTGCTCCAGGGTTTGATTGGTTCATTCGGTCTGTCCATTAGTCTGGGGATGAAAAGCAGAAGAAAGGTTTACTTTAATGTCCAATGCTGCACAGAAATTTTGCCAAAACCTAGAAGTGAATTGCACCCCTCGATCCGAAATAACCTCATCCGGTACTCCATGTAAGCGAAACACATCTTTAATCATCAAATCTGATGTCTGTTTTGCAGTGGGTAAGCCGACACAAGGGATAAAATGAGCTGCCTTTGTTAGACGGTCAACCACCACTAGAATGGTGTTCTTCCCTGAGAGGTTGGTAACTCCACAATGAAGTCCATAGAAATGGATCCCCACGGGCGGGACGGGGTGGGAAGAGGCTGTAACAGACCAGTTGGTGAGGAGCGAGGTGTTTTGCATCTTGCACAGACCTCACATGAAGTGACATAATTCAAAACATCCTTCCTGCAAGTGGGCCACCAAAAGAAACGAGAAAGAAATTCCTGTGTCTTTAGAATTCCTCTATGCCCAGCTATCTTGGAATCGTGAATGAGTTGCAATACTCTTAATCTGACTGTTTCAGGAATATACAGACGTTGTCCCTGAATCCACACACCATTCTTAAAGACAAGACTTACGTCCCTTGGAGGTTGTGCCAAAAAGGAATCCGCATGGTATGCTTCCTTGATGTCCTTAAGTAGGTCTTGATTATGAATTACTCCTAGGAATCTAGAGTCAGGAAGAATAGTCTTAGGAGGAGTAATTGGACGTGTCTCTGCTGAGTAAATCCTAGAGAGTGCATCAGCCTTTCCATTGCGCGATCCTGGTCTATAAGAGATGATAAAATTAAATTGGTTTAAGAAAAGATTCCAGCGAGCCTGGCGAGGAGTCAGGCACTTAGCCAACCTGATAAACTCAAGGTTACGATGGTCTGTCAGGACGACTATTTGCTGTGCAGCTCCCTGAAGAAGGTGTCTCCATTCTTTGAAGGCGGCAATAATGGCCAACAACTCTCTATTGCCCACATCGTAGTTCCTCTCAGCCGAAGACAACTGCTGGGAAAAGAAGGCACAGGGATGCAAGACATTCTTCTCACCTGTTCTCTGAGAGAGTATAGCTCCAACGGCACAGTCTGAAGCATCCACCTCTATTATGAAGGCAAGCTCGGGGTTGGGATGTACTAGGATAGGTGCAGTGGTAAATTTATCTTTTAGACGGGAAAATGCTTCCTGGGCTTGGGGAGTCCAGGAAAACCTAGACTCTTTCCGGGTAAGTTGAGTGATAGGTGACACTACCTCAGAGAAATTTCTAATGAAACGTCTATAGAAGTTGGCAAACCCGATGAAGCGCTGTACCTCCTTCACATTTCTAGGACTTGGCCAATCCTTGATGGCTTGGGTTTTGCTTCCATCCATACTAATTCCTTGTGTAGACAGTACATACCCCAGAAATTGAATTTCGGTCCTATGGAATTCACACTTTTCAAGTTTGATGTAAAGATGATTTTGTCTTAGACGTTCCAAGACCATTCTCACATGTCCATGATGTTCCTCTGTGGAGTTAGAAAAAATTAGAATATCATCCAAATAAATTACCACGAATGTATCTAGGAGATCCCTGAAGATGTCATTCACCAAGTGTTGGAAAGTGGCTGGGGCGGTACTCAGACCAAAAGGCATAACTAGATATTCAAAGTGTCCATAGCGTGACCTGAATGCAGTCTTCCATTCATCCCCAAGTCTAATACGGACTAAGTTATAGGCCCCACGAAGATCTAGTTTAGAAAAAATTTTGGCATGTCGCACTCTCTCCAATAACTCAGGGATTAAAGGCAATGGATAACGGTTTCTAATAGTAACCTTATTGAGTTCCCTATAGTCTACGCATGGTCTCAGAGATCCATCTTTCTTCTTTACAAAGAAGATGGGTGCACCTGCAGGAGATGAAGAGGGGCGTATGAAGCCCTTGGCTAGATTTTCATCTATGTAATCCTTTAAAGCCTTTAGCTTGGGCCCCGCCAGGGGGTAGATCTTACCAAAAGGTATCTCTGCTCCAGGCAATAATTCAATTGGACAATCATATGGACGGTGAGGAGGAAGCTGGTCAGCGTTCTTCTTGTCACATAAATCCACATAGTCCTGGTATACAGCTGGTAGTTCAGGGACTGACATGATTCCTTTAGGAACAGAGCAAGCTGAAACTTTTGGACTCATCTGTTTCTCTGGAAAGTGTAATTCCTTGGTCTCCCAGTTAATGGTAGGATTCTGAGCCTGCAGCCATGGTAGCCCTAGAATAATGGGAAAGTGGGGAGAAGAGATAAGCATAAAGGACAGTTTCTCTTGATGATCTTTACCCATAAGAACCCTCAAAGGCTCTGTTTCCTGATCCACTGGTCCAGAGGTCAGCAGGGAGCCATCCACAGTTTCCATCTGTACTGGAGTAGCCTTCTTCACTGAACGTATTCCCTGTTTCAGAGCAAAGGAGACATCCATAAAATTTCCACTTGCCCCTGAGTCGATCATAGCAGAGCTAGACACCCAAGCTGAGTCAACCCAGAGTTTGATGGAAAGAAAGCAATGAGAATTGTTTTTCTTACAACTCAGCTGGGACACCGCTGAGGAAACTTGAAAAATGGCAGCGTTTACACAGTCAACGTCCTCAGAGGTAACGGAGTTTAAGTCCGAGAAATCAAGATCTGTTGCTGCAGATCTCTCTGGAGCCTGAGGCTCGGACCTGACAGATCCCCTCTCGCAACACTCACAATGAATGAGTGCTGCAGTAGTCTTACGAGAACGGCTGGGGCAGTTTATAATCAAGTGCCCTGACTTACCACAATAGAAACATAGATTCTCCTTAAAACGATGTTCCTTGCGTGCATCACTAACCCGTCGTTGTAAAGAGTCTACCTGCATGGGTTCAGGTTCAGGTTCCCGTGTAATCCTACTCAAAGGTTCTTTAGCTGGAGAGGAAGGTAGGAAAAGGTTAGTACGATTGCTTTCGAACCATCTCTCTTGCCTGCGTTCAGTCAGACGAGTATCAATACGGATGCAGTAGTTAATAAAGTCACCTAACGCAGTGGGAGGGTCGGCACGAGCAAGTTCATCCTTAATCAGTGGAGATAACCCCTTTCGAAAAATAGATTTTTTGGCGGAACTGTCCCAGGTGGTATCAAGGGCCCATCTCCTGAAATCCAAGGCATATTCAGCTACCGAGTGCTTACCTTGGCGCAAAGCTAACATGGCTGCTTCAGCTGTTGCACCTCGATTGGGGTCATCAAACACCTGCCCCATGGCTGAAATAAAATCATCAAGGTGATTCAAACAATCATCCTCAGTCTCAATCAGAGGGTTTGCCCACATTAAAGCCTTGTTGGTAAGCAACATAATTATAGTAAGCACCTTAGATCGTTCAGTGGGAAATTGTGAAGCATGTGCAGAAAAAAAAAGATTGCATTGATTAATAAATCCCTGAATTTCTCACGTTCACCGCCAAAACGAAAAGGGGGCAACTTGGGAATCCCAGCACTCGGGGCTACGGCAGGAGCCTGGACTCGCCCCTCTAGAACCTCAATCCTGGCTCGCAAATCCTGGGTAGTCTGTCCAACCACTTGCAAATTGTGATTATTGAGGTCCTGTAGATTTGTAAAACGGGTCTTTATATTCTGCAAATCTGCAAGGATATTATCAGTCACTCCGCAAAGTTCCTTTATGCGGGCCTCCATTTTCCAGATCTTTTAAGACAGGATTACTGGAAGAAGAGGAGAGAAAAAAAACAATAGTGTTCACCTGTGGTAACACTGCAAAGAGAAAAAAAAATTAAGGGAACTGCACACCTGGAATGGTTGTGAGAAGTCACAACCACTATCATCACAGAAAGTTTCAACCAGACATCTGATATCCAGAGTTACAGCAGACAAAAAAGAGAAAAGAAAGGAAAAAAAAAAAAAACAATAGTGTTTACCTGTGGTAACACTGCAAAAAGAAAAAACTTAAGGGAATTGCTCACCTGGAATGGTTGTGAGAAGTCACAACCACTGTCATCACAGAAAGTACAACCGGACGTCTGATATCCACAGTACAGCAGACACAGCCTTCCAGACCCAGCAGACACTAACGTTTTGGCTTCAGAATCTTGTAATGTATGTAGTACAGTTCATATAGCGTCTTGTGCTTGGGTGCGATGAAAACACAGGAGTCACAGGTTTTGATATAGAAAAGTCCTGTATTACTTCATACAAGTTGGCAGAAATAGTCACACAGTTTGCAGACACAGAAACAGGAGACACAGCAGGCCAGAGTAATCCAAGCTCAGCAATCACTCTCCAATACAGATTCAGGATCTTCTTCTCTGTTACCGTAAGTCCATGCAAACGTGGGTCTTTCAAAGAGCAGGGTTCAGAGTCCACAAGTGCTTCAGAGTTCCTCAGTAGGAATAGCTGGAGTACAAGGTCCAAGGCTTACAGGAGTCAAGTCACAGGTTCACTGCAGGCTAGCTTCTGAAGCACTGATTGCTCAGCTGTGGCTGCTTAAGAAGCAAAGGAGAGAATCAGGGCGGGAACATGCAAGCTGGAAACTCCATTTTGACTGAGGGCAAGATAGCTGCAGCAAGACAGAAAGTAAAATGGCTGACGAACAAACTGAGTTTCAGGAATATATACATAGAACCTTACAATGGGGGTCGAGCAATTATGCTTTGGGGTTGTGTTGCAGCCAATAGCACGGGAACATTTTGCGGGTAGAGGAACGAATGGATTCAATAAAATTTTAACATATTCTTGATGCAAAATAACACCATTGGTAAAAAAAGCTAAAGCTGAAAAGAGAAAGGCTCCACAAATGGATAACATTCCTAGACACATGTCAAAATCCACAATAGACAACCTCAAAAGGCGCAAACTGACGATTTAACAATGGCCCTCACAGTCCCCTGATCTGAACATCATTGAAGATCTGTGGCTAGACCTCAAAATAGCAGTGCATGCAAGATGGCGCAGGAATCTCACAGAACTGGAAGAATTTTCCAAGGATGAATGAATGAGAATCCCTTAAACTTTTGTCTAGCTACAAAAAGCATTTATAAGCTGTGATACTTTCAAAAAGGAGTGCTACTAGGTACTAACCATGTAGGGTGCCCAAACTTTTGCATTAGCCCATTTTCTTTTTTGTAATTTTTAAAAAGTAAAATATGAAAATATATATTTTTTTGCCTAAAACACAAAGTAAATGTGTGATTTTTAACTTTAGGCCTTTTAGAGATTATTTCATCTTCAACTTCCTTAACTGTTCACAATAACAGTAATTTTGACCAGGGCTGCCCAAACTTTTACATGCCACTGTAAAACAGCAAACTTTATGTTTAAAATTGGAATACAAAACACAGATACATGTCCAAGATGTGGAATAGATGGGGCACACCTAATGCATATGATGTGGGACTGCATGGGTATAGGGAGATCTTGGAATGCAGTAGCCTCATTGGTGGAGTAAGTTTTTGGGATACATATACAATTAGATGCAAGAATATGTGTTAGGGTTTGAGTTCCCGCTGCTGCACAAGGGGAGTCTCGAACCAGTCCCGCTGCGGTCCCCCATTCATCTCCAACTGCAGTGGAGCCTGCTCAGCAGAGACTTCGGTCCCAGCGTCTTGCCCATTCCAGTACTGTGCAGAGACTTGCTGCTGCCTCTCCTGGATCTGCTATTATAACCAGTGCTGGAGCAACGTCTTTGGGACGAAGTCCTGCGTTTCCCCTTCTGAGCATGCCCAGGGTAAGATCTCTAATTGGAGATCAGGGGTCACATGTTCAGGTACTGCAGCAGCTCCTATTGGTCCGCCAGGAAGGTCCTGAAACTACATGTGTTTGGAACAGTTTCTCATTGGTCCTTGTTTCTGGCAGGTCCTGTAGCTGTTGCTATAAAAGGGTGGCATGGCTGGGCCGCCATGTGCTAATATCAATCATTATATGTTAGCGCCAATGTGGTCATACGTGTGTGTGGTTAGGGCCCGGCTGAAATAAGCCCCTAGAATACCGACTTAATCGGTGAGGAGTTTGGTATGCTAGCTGGTCAGGGTCGGTGTCCTAGATGCCCTAGATTGCCGGCATAACCGGTGAGGAGTTTGATTGCCGTATTCAGGGCCTGGCGTTCAGACGCCTTAGATTGCGGGTGACTCCCGCGAGGACATTAGCGCATGATCATGTTCTATGTTTGCTTAGCTGTTCACTGTGTACCTGGGCGCCTGACAGGACACAGAAGTTTGTCTCAGCGGCTCTGTGATGTAACAGGGTTCGCTTTCAACGCTAGACAGCGCCCTAGCGTGTTTATTTTGCGACTCAGTTGTGTTAAGTGAGTTCGCACACATCGCGGCACTCCTTCTAGCGGCCCTGTGGATTAACAGAGTTCGCACATATTGCCACAGCGCGTTACGGCGTTTATTTTGGCGACTCTGTGGGATAACAGAGCTCGCTTATTGCGCCATTTTACTAGCAGCAGGCTCCGCCTGCACGGTGGACCCCGGGCTGCAAACGCACCTCTCCACATCTTATATTTGGTGCGTTCCCAGACCCTAACATAATATTAGCGCCAGAGTCTGGCTAGTAAAATGGCGGATGAACAGCGTTTACAGCTGTACATCCAGCAGCTGGAGGGTAGGTTGGCTTCTCTTGAGCGCACAAACTCAGCTGTGGATGTTACCGCAGTCGCTGTTCAGGCTGCTAGCGTAGCTGCAGCCAGTTTGTCCTCTGCCACCTCTGTCCCTACATTGTCCCACCTCCCGCTTCCAGACAAGTTTGCTGGTGACAGCAAGCAATGTCGGGGATTCGTAAGTCAGTGCTCCATACACCTCAAGCTTCTGGCTGCACGTTTCCCCACGGATCGGGCACAAGTGGGCTTTGTGATTGCTCTTCCGTCGGCAGAGCGTTGGAGTGGGCAACGCCGCTGTGGGAGCGCGACGACCGTGTGGTGCAGAGCGCTTCTCGTTTTCTGGAGGCTCTGAAAAAGGTTTTTCTAGGACCTCAGGTCACCCACGATATGGCGATCCAACTGCTGGCAAGTACCCAGGGTTCGGCTTTGGTCAGCCATTTTGCTGTCCAATTTCAGACTCTGGCCTCGGAATTAGAGTGGCCAGATAAAGTCCTCATTTCCGTGTTCTGGAGAGGACTGGCGGGTCATGTGAAAGACGCCTTGGCTACCAGGGAGATTCCTGCCACAATGGAGAAGCTTATCGCTATTTCCAACCGCGCCGACCTCCGTTTCCACGAGCGGAGGCTGGAACGTGCCCAGTGTAGGCAGAGTGTCCGGTTGGCTCCTACCTTCGCCACCCCTCTGGAGTCGCCTGTTCAGGTGCCCGACCTTCAGGAGGTTGCTCCTGCAGGATCTAAATCTCGGGTCACTCATCCATCCCCGATTTGTTATATTTGCCAGCAGCAGGGACATTTTGCTAACCGATGTCCACAGTGGCTGAATAAACGGTCGCGCCCAGTAACCGTAGGAACAGGGTCACTGGACGCCATGAGTTTTGCCCCTAAAGTGCTTCTCAAGGGGATAATTACCCACGGTTCTACCACCCTACCCGTCAAGCTGTGTGTGGATTCTGGGGCAGAGGGGAATTTTATGTCGTCCTCCTTTGCTTCTCGCCACACCATGCCTTTGGTGTTGCTGGCTGAACCAGTATCGGTACGGGTGTTGAACAGAGCAATTCTGCCCACACAAATCACCCATCAGTCTGTCCCACTCACCTTGTCTATGTCTCCTTCCCATCAGGAGAATATATCATTTTTTTTCCTCCCTGAGGGTATAGATGATGTTTTGTTGGGATTACCCTGGCTCCGCCACCACTCTCCCCATATTGAGTGGTCTTCAGGGAGAATTCTGGGTTGGGGTAATTTATGTAAAGGCAGATACATTAGGGACAGCGTGCAGGTCAACACCACTGAGATACCCATAGACCTCTCTCCTCTTCCCAAGGTCTTTGGTCTTATGCCGACGTTTTCTCGAAGAAGGCTGCGGAGACTCTTCCGCCTCATCGCCCCTATGACTGTCCTATTGACCTCTTGCCTGGAGCTGAGCCTCCTAGAGGAAGGGTTTATCCCCTCTCTCTTCCTGAGACAGAGGCCATGTCCCAATATATTCATGAGAACTTGGCAAGGGGATTCATTAGGAAGTCGGTGTCACCAGCGGGAGCGGGGATCTTCTTTGTGCAGAAGAAGAACGGAGAATTACGTCCGTGCATTGATTATAGGGGTCTCAACGCTATCACCGTGAAAAATAAGTATCCTTTGCAGCTAATCTCTGAGCTCTTTGACAGGCTTCGGGGAGCAAGGGTATTTACTTAGCTAGACCTGCGGGGTGCGTATAACCTGATTCGCATCCGTGAGGGGGAGGAATGGAAGACGGCATTTAACACCAGGGATGGGCATTATAAATATCTGGTAATGCCCTTTGGGCTCTGTAATGCCCCAGCTGTCTTTCAAGACTTTGTGAACGACATCTTCCGAGATATGTTGACCACCTCGGTGGTAGTCTATCTGGATGACATTCTCATCTTTTATCCAGATATGGCCTCCCACCGGAGAGATGTCTGCAAGGTCTTCGACCTCTTGTGAGCAAATTCCCTATATGCGAAGTTGGAGAAGTGCATGTTTGAGCAGGAGTCTCTACCTTTCCTGGGCTATATCATCTCCGCCCAGGGATTGGCTATGGATCTTACCAAACTACAGGCTGTGATGGATTGGCAAGAACCCCACTCCCTTAAGGCGGTGAAGCGCTTTATGGGGTTCATTAACTACTATCGCCAATTCATTCCCCACTTCTCTACTTTGGTAGCTCCCTTGGTAGCCCTCACCAAGAAGGGAGCTAATCCCAAGTTGTGGTCAGAGGAGGTCACCAAGGCGTTCTACTCCATCAAGACGCATTTCGCCAGTGCTCCCATCTTACATCGCCCCGATGTCGATAAACCGTTTATTTTAGAGGTGGATGCCTCTTCTGTTGGTGCTGGAGCAGTCCTTTTTCAAAAGGATGCCCAGGGTCGGAACATCCCTGCTTCTTCTTTTCCAAGACCTTTACACCAGCAGAGAGGAATTATTCCATCGGGGACAGGGAGTTACTGGCTGTGAAGTTGGCCTTCTCCGAGTGGAGACATCTTCTGGAGGGGGCTCGCTTCCCCTTCCAAGTTTTCACGGACCACAAGAACTTGGTGTATTTGCAGACAGCCCAGCGGCTAAATTCCCATCAGGCCAGATGGTCCTTGTTCTTCTCTCGGTTCCTTTTCACCCTCCATTTCCTCTCCGGTGAGAAGAACATTTGCGCAGACGCTCTATCTCGCTCTGTGGTGTCCTCTGAGGAGGTGGAAGAGGAGCCTCGGCTTATTGTCCCCACAGAGAGCCTAAGAATGGTGGCTCCGGTTTCGCTTGAGTCTGTGCCTCCGGGCAAGACTTTTGTGCCCACCAATTTGCAACCGGAAGTACTCTCTTGGGCACATTCGTCCAGGGTGGGTGGACATTTTGGGACAAAAAGGACTTCTGAGTTGCTGGCGAGGACATACTGGTGGTCGCAGATGGCCCTGATGTCAGGGAATACGTTCAGGCGTGCGTCTCCTGCGCCAAGAAAAGTCCCCTCGATAACGGCCAGCTGGGTTACTTTTCCCTTTACCGGTGGCAGACAGGCCTTGGGAGATGGTCGGGATGGATTTTGTGGTGGGCTAACCCAAGTCTCGGGGCTGCACCATCATCTGGGTGATAACCGACCACTTCTCCAAAATGGTGCACTTAGTGCCGTTACCACGGTTACGGTCTGCACGGGCCTTGGCAGCATTATTCATTAGGCATATTTTCCGCCTACACGGTATGCCAGACAAAATTGTCAGTGATCGAGGTCCCCAGTTTGCGTCTCGGTTCTGGAGAGAGCTGTGTCGTTTACTCAGCATTGAGTTGAATCTCTCCTCTGCATACCATCCCGAGACGAATGGGTTGGTAGAGAGGGCCAACCAGACCTTGGTCACATACTTGCGACATTTTGTCTCTGCCAGGCAGGATGAGTGGGCATCCTTGCTACCTTGGGCTGAGTTCACTCTAAATAATGCTGTGGCTGACTCCACCGGACAGACCCCATTCCTCCTGAACTACAGTCAGCATCCGCGGGTACCAGTGCCCATGCCCATGTCTTCCGCCGATTCCAGGGTGGCAGACTGGGCTGTGGAGGCACGGGACATTTGGGACCGCACCCAGGATGCCATTCAGGCCTCCAAAGAGAGGATGAGGTCTTCGGCCGATGCCCATCGGCGCCCCGCTCCTACATTTGCTCCGGGTGACCTAGTGTGGCTTTCTGCCCGAAACATCAGGCTACGTGTAGAGTCCACCAAGTTGGCACCTCGCTTTTTGGGCCCCTTTAAAGTTCTTAAGGTGGTGTTTACCGCCTAGCCCTTCCGCCTCGCCTTGGTATCACCGACACCTTTCACGTGTCCCTCCTGAAACCCGTGGCCATTTCCCGGTTTTCCGAGTCATCTGCCGGGATGTCGGGTTCATCTACCGACGATCATGAGGTGAACGCCATTGTTGGGTGCAAGGTGGTACGAGGCAAAAAATTTTATTTGGTGGATTGCAGGGGTTATGGACCTGAGGATAGGTCCTGGGAGCCTGCCAAGCATGTTCACACTCCGCAGCTCATCGCTGCCTTTGAGCGCAGCGAGGCCCAAAGAAGGGGGGGCCATGTTAGGGTTCGAGTTCCCGCTGCTGCACAAGGGGAGTCTCGAACCAGTCCCGCTGCGGTCCCCCATTCATCTCCGGCTGCAGTGGAGCCTGCTCAGCAGAGACGTCGGTCCCAGCGTCTTGCCCATTCCAGTACTGTGCAGAGACTTGCTGCTGCCTCTCCTGGATCTGCTATTATAGCCAGTGCTGGAGCAGACGTCTTTGGGACGAAGTCCTGCGTTTCCCCTTCTGAGCATGCCCAGGGTAAGATCTCTCATTGGAGATCAGGGGTCACATGTTCAGGTACTGCAGCAGTTCCTATTGGTTTGCCAGGAAGGTCCTGAAACTACATGTGTTTGGAACAGTTTCTCATTGGTCCTTGTTTCTGGCAGGTCCTGTAGCTGTTGCTATAAAAGGGTGGCATGGCTGGGCCGCCATGCGCTAATATCAATCGTTATATGCTTTGCGCCAGTGTGGTCATGCATGTGTGTGGTTAGGGCCCGGCTGAAATAAGCCCCTAGAATACAGACTTAATCGGTGAGGAGTTTGGTATGCTAGCTGGTCAGGGTCGGTGTCCTAGATGCCCTAGATTGCCGGCATAACCGGTGAGGAGTTTGATTGCCGTATTCAGGGCCTGGCGTTCAGACGCCATAGATTGCGGGTGACTCCCGCGAGGACATTAGCGCATGATCACGTTCATGTTCGCTTAGCTGTTCACTGTGTACCTGGGTGCCTGACAGGACACAGAAGTTTGTCTCAGCGGCTCTGTGACGTAACAGGGTTCGCTTTCAACGCTAGACAGCGCCCTAGCGTGTTTATTTTGCGACTCAGTTGTGTTAAGTGAGTTCGCACACATCGCCATATAGCGCTGCGGCACTCCTTCTAGCGGCTCTGTGGATTAACAGAGTTCGCACATATTGCCACAGCGCGTTACTGCGTTTATTTTGGTGACTCTGCGGGATAACAGAGTTCGCTTATTGCGTCATTTTACTAGCAGCAGGCTCCGCCTGCACGGTGGACCCCGGGCTGCAAACGCACATCTCACATCTTATATTTGGTGCGTTCCGCAGACCCTAACAATATATGTAATTGATCTTTTAGTAGACTGTGTCGATTCAAACTCTCCTATGGCGATAGCCATTTCTAGGGTATTGTTCCAAGCTAGGAAATTATTGGATTTACATTGGCTAGAGTCAGACCAATCATCTCCAGCATTGGATGCATTTAAAGCTAAAATAAAGAAAACTATTTGCTTGGAAAAGGTTAACTACATTAAAAGAAATGCATTAAAAAATTTTGTAAAAATCAGGGAATATTGGCTGACTGCTCCAGGAATTGCCACTGTTGATTTATTTTGGATCACAAATGCTGCTATCAGTGACAGTCTCATAACGTAAATGATGTTTTTGGCTTTGATATAATCTCTATATTGGTTGGGAAACGAAGTCACCATTTCAAAGCTTTGACCTCATAATAAGCAGCTCTTACCTGGATACCCAACCGTTCCATGTGATTTACCTATTGATTGTGTCATTAGACAGCAAATACATGTAATGTGCTACATACTGGTGTTTGCAAACCATTTGTATATAAATTGGGGATTGTTTTCTTTTTATGGTAATATACTGTATTATTCTCTTCATTTCAAAATGTCAACTGTTTGTGATTGGTAATCTGCTTTTTACATTAAAAGAAGATCTCATTTAAGATGTATATCCGTAATCCACTGTATATAATCCCTTCCAAGTTATCAGTGAGTAAAAAGTTTATTTTTTATTGGTGGTCTCCATCGTTGAATTGTCAAACATCTGATCCTGGACCTGGTCAACCGAAGTCATAGATTACATATGGCCTGCAAGGATATAGCACCCCCACAGCACAAGTCCACACACCCAGTCAGGACCCCCACCTTCATGTAACCTGTCGGGGTGTAAAAGAGGTATATCTCGCCCATGGCTACTACCCCACACTATGTTACATGTGTAGATGAGGAACAACTCTATTCTTGTCCATTATATGGCTTGCATCTTGCATTTTCACAAATTATCTCCTCCTCATGCTCTGTATCTAATTTACAATACACTGGGAACTGGAGTGAGAAAGCTAGCTGCTATGATCTCTCTTTTTTATCACACAGATACAAGATGCAGCAGCATGGAGAATATTATACAGCAGTCCTGACATTTCTTGATCTGAGTTAAGTTCTGATGTGAGGTAAAACATTTGTTATAGAGCTCAGCAAAATGTTTCTGTCTCCCTCTGCCTGTTTCCTCTCCCTGCTCCTCACTTCTCCCCTCTCTTGTTTCCATAGAGTATAATGGGATGTGTCACATGACAGCTACAGTCCATCTTGTCTGAGAAAGATGGATTTGAGCTGGATGATACATTCAGAAGACCAAGAGGAAGGAACAAGAGTCTAATAAGTAGGAAAGGAAGCTGATTTCTTCAATAAGCTATATCACAGATACTTATATTCACACGTAATATTGATTCTTGTTAAGTTTATTCAATGTACAGTTCCATTTTAAGAAAATTTGAACTTTCGATTACATCCCTTGGCAGCATGCCAAAGGCAAATGACAAACAGTAGCGAAAATAAGGGAGGGCTGAAAAAATCGCCAATTCCAGCACTTGTCTGAAAACGGCTGAATTTTTTTGGCAATACAAGTGAATATATAAGAAAGAAGACATAGAAAAGCATAGGTCTCTGCACACAAAACAGAAAACCTTTCCAAAACAAAAAAAATGCTTTATATACAGTAAGGGTGCCCTGAGACTTTTTGTATACAAACCCAATGGAAATAAAGCATGCCCCAAGTCAAGGCATGCAAAGGAAAGGCCAGAACAGACAAAACCCACTGTGCAAGCTCAACTCCATTGTAAGTAGAAGGACAAAGTGAAACACAGAGTGGAGCACAAGCCAGAAAAGCCAAAGAGGCATGCCTGTAAGCTAACAGATGCTGTGCGACAGAGCTAGACACCCTGAAAACCCCCCATGGTTAGGCTATGTTCACATGTCCAGTAATGATCCATTGGAATAGATCGAGCAGCAATCCATTGACAAAGAACTTGGATCTATTTTCCACAGACTTCAATGTTAAAAAAAAACGGATCCAGCAGAGATCAATTTTTTTTAAACGGACTTAAAAGTTGTGTCTGCACAACTTTTTTACTAACAGATTTCTGCTGGAGCTATAATAAAAAATCATTACTGGACATCTGAACATGTGAACATATGGCCATTAACATCTAGTACACAGCTAGTGATGGACAAGGGAATGTGAGCCCAGATATGATAACTTCTTTTGAGTGCATTTGTCCTCCTCTGAAGACACACTGAAGGAGAAATGTGTCGGGAAGCACGTAGGGCTTTATAGGACAATATGTCCACTAGGCAAGCTGTGGACCGTTCTTGTAAGGGCAGAAGTCTTTGGAGACCTAAGACTGACTAGTGCTGAATGAGCACAATATGGATATGTATGGACCTCCCTTCTCATCTATAACAGAAGGCTACCTGCTGGGCTGATATATGGCTTAAGGACATCGTCCCCAACAAGAATCCGTTGAGATCGTTCTAGTTTGTATATTTTGTGTTGCGTATTCAGTAGTGATTTAGAGGCACTGATTTTGTTTGATATATTTAATCCCTTAACGACCGCCGATACGCCTTTTAACGGCGGTCATTAAGGGTACTTAAACTACAGCGCCGTTAATTAACTGCGCTGTGGAAAAAGTGAATAACGCCCCCCCAGAGGAGCATTTTCTCCGGGGTCTCGGCTACCGGGGTAGCCGAGACCCCAGAGAACATGAATCGGGTCGGTTTTTACCGACACCGATGTTGCGATCGCCGTTATTAACCCTATAACAGCGATCGCAACAAAAAAAAAAGTTGTGCCGTTTAATTTCTCTGTCCTCTGATGTCATCGGACATCAGAGGACAGAGAAAAAGGGTCCCCGGGACCCCTATGTGGCCCCCGATCCCCTGCATGTGGCCCCCGGCCCCTACATTGTCCCCGGTGCCGCCGCTATGAAGAAAATGGTGGGCGCATGCTCAGTGCGCCCGCCGCTATGTGCTGGGGGGGATGGGCAATATTCTCTGGGGTCTCGGCTACGGTAGCCGAGACCCCAGAGAACATGATCCGGGTCGGTATTCACCGATCCCGGTGTTGCGATCGCCGCTATACAGCTATACAGCGATCGCAAAAAAAAAAAAAAAAAAAAGATTTCTCTCCCCTCTGATGTGATCGCACATCAGAGGGGAGAAAATGAGGGTCCCCAGGTCCCCCTGAACCCCCCTGTACCCTCCCTGGCCTCCGATCCTCCCGGTCTTCTTCCTGGAAAAAAAAAATGGCGGGCGCATGCGCAGTGCGCCCGCTGATCTGCTTGGCGGCAGATTCAAATTTTTTTTCATTCATTCTCCAGAAAGTGCATTTTGATCACTGTGATAAACTATCACAGTGATCAAAATAAAAAAACAGTACATAACCCCCCCATTTATCACCCCCTTAGTTAGGGACATATAATAAAAAATAGAAATTATATTTATTTTCATATTTCCGTTAGGGTTAGGGTTAGCATTAGGGTTAGGGTTAGCATTAGGGTTAGGGTTATAATTAGGGTTAGGGTTAGGCTGGGTTCATACTGTGTTATGGCAGTCCGTTAACGGACTGCATTACACCGCGGTATAACGCGGTGTAACGCAGTCCGTTAACGCTGCCATTCACCCCCATTTGAGGGCGCATCGCGACGCATTCCGTAAAGCGGCATGCGTTCGCGACGTGCCGTCATTCAGTGACGGAGCCTCGGACGCGGCTGCAGCGTCTGGGCTCCGTCACCACTAGCGCAGATGAATCATCTGCTGATTCCTCTGCGCTAGCGGGTATAGCATAACGGCATCGCGTAATGCTATACCGTTACCAGCCCGTCAACGCTATGTGTTGAACGGGCTGGTAAAACGCAAAATGAACCTAGCCTTAGGGTTAGGGTTATAATTAGGGTTAGAATTAGGGTTAGGGTTACAATTAGGGTTAGGGTTAAAATTAGGGTTAGGGTTACAATTAGAGTTAGGGTTACAATTAAGGTTAGGGTTACAATTAGGGTTGGAATTAGGGTTGGGATTTAGGTTAGGATTAGGGTTGGGATTAGGGTTAGGGGTGTGTTGGGGTTAGGGTTGGAGCTAGAATTGAGGGATTTCCACTATTTAGGCACATCAGGGGGTCTCCAAACACGACGTGGCGTTCAAAAAGTCAAATGGCGCTCACTCCCTTCCGAGCCCTGCCGTGCGCCCAAACAGTGGTTTACCCCAACATATGGGGTATCAGCGTACTCAGGGCAAATTGCACACCAATTTTGGGGTTCTAATTTCTCCTGTTACCCTTGGGAAAATAAAAAATAGCGAGCTAAAAAAATCATTTTTGAGGAAAAAAATGATTTTTTATTTTCACAGCTCTGCGTTTATAAATTTCTGTGAAACATTTAGGGGTTCAAAGTGCTCACCACACATCTAGATAAGTTCCTTAAGGGGTCTAGTTTCCAAAATGGGGTCACTTGTGGGGGTTTCCACTGTTTAGACACATCAGGGGGTCTCCAAACATGACGTGGCGTTCAAAAAGTCAAATGGCGCTCCCTCCTTTCCGAGCCCTGCCGTGCGCCCAAACAGTGGTTTACCCCAACATATGGGGTATCAGTGTACTCAGGACAAATTGCACACCAATTTTGCGGTTCTAATTTCTCCTGTTACCCTTGGGAAAATAAAAAATAGCTGGCTAAAAAAATCATTTTTGAGAAAAAAAATGATTTTTCATCTTCACGACTCTGCGTTTATAAATTTCTGTGAAGCACTTGGGGGTTCAAAGTGCTCACCACACATCTAGATAAGCTCCTTTGGGGGTCTAGTTTCCAAAATGGTGTCACTTGCAGGGGGTTTCTACTGTTTAGGCACATCAAGGGCTCTGCAAACACATGACGCCTGCAGAACATTCCATCAAAGTCTGCATTACAAAATGGTGCTCCTTCCCTTCCAAGCAGTCCCATGCACCCAAACAGTGGTTTCACCCCACATATGGGGTATCAGCGTACTCAGGAAAAATTGCACAACCACTTTTTGGGTCCAATTTCTCCTGTTACCCTTGGGAAAATAAAAAAAATAGCAGGCTAAAGAATCATTTTTGAGGAAAAAAATGATTTTTTATTTTCACGGCTCTACGTTTATAAATTTCTGTGAAGCATTTGGGGGTTCAAAGTGCTCACCACACATCTAGATAAGTTCCTTAAGGGGTATAGTTTCCAAAATGGTGTCATTTGTGGGGGGTTTCCACTGTTTAGGCGTATCAGGGGCTCTCCAAACGCGATATGGCGTCCAATTTCAATTCCAGCCAATTTTTGTTTGAAAAAGTCAAACGGCGCTCCTTAACTTCAAAGCCCTGCCGTGCGCCCAAACAGTGGTCCCACCCCACATATGGGGTATTAGCGTACTCAGGACAAATTGGACAACAACTTTTGTGGTCTAATTTCTCCTGTTACCCTTGGGAAAATAAAAAATTGGGGACTAAACGATCAGTTTTGTGGAAAAAATATGACTTTTTATTTTCATGCCCGGGAGTTATAAACTTCTGTGAAGTACTTGGGGGTTCAAAGTGCTCACCACACATCTATATAAGTTCCTTAGGGGGTCTAGTTTCCAAAATGGTGTCACTTGTGGGGGTTTCCACTGTTTAGACACATTAGGGCCTCTGCAAACGCGACATGGCGTCCAGCCAATTCTGAGTTGAAAAAGTCAAACGGCGCTCCTTCCCTTCCAAGCTCTGCCATGCACCCAAACAGTGGTTTAACCCACATATGGGGTATCAGCATGCTCAGGACAAATTGCACAAAAACTTTTGGGGTCTTGTTACCCTTGGGAAAATAAAAATTGGGGTGAACAGATCGTGTTTGTGGAAAAAATAAGATTTTTTATTTTCACGGTTCTATGTTATAAACTTCTGTGAAGCACTTGGAGGTTCAAAGTGCTCACCACACATCTAGATAAGTTCCTTAGGGGGTCTAGTTTCCAAAATGGGGTCACTTGTGGGGGGTTTCCACTGTTTAGACACATCAGGGCCTCTACAAACACGACATGACGTCCAGCCAATTCTGCGCTGAAAAAGTCAAACGGCGCTCCTTCCCTTCCAAGCTCTGCCATGCACCCAAACAGTGGTTTACCCCCACATATGGGGTATCAGCATGCTCAGGACAAATTGCACAAAAACTTTTGGGGTCTTGTTACCCTTGGGAAAATAAAAATTGGGGTGAAAAGATTGTTTTTGTGGAAAAAATATGATTTTTTATTTTCACTGTTCTATGTTATAAACTTCTGTGAAGCACTTGGAGGGTCAAAGTGCTCACCACACATCTAGATAAGTTCCTTAGGGGGTCTAGTTTTCAAAATGGGGTCACTTGTGATGGGTTTCCAAAGTTTAGAGACATCAGGGCCTCTACAAACGCGACATGGCGTCCAGCCAATTCTGCGTTGAAAAAGTCAAATGTCGCTTCTTCCCTTGCGACCTCTGCCGTGCGCCCAAAAATTGGTTTACCCCCACATATGGGGTATCGGCTTATTCAGGAGAAATTGCACAACAAATTTTGTGGTTCATTTTTTCTTTTAACAGTTGTGAAAATAAAAAAATTGGTTCCGAAGTAAAGTTTTTGCAAAAAAAGTTAAATGTTAATTTTTTCCTTCCACATTGCTTCAGTTCCTGTGAAGCACGTAAAGGGTTAATAAACTTCTTGAATGTGATTTTGAGCACCTTGAGGGGTGCAGTTTTTAGAATGGTGTCACTTTTTGGTATTTTCTATCGTATAGACCCCTCAAAGTGACTTCAAATGTGATGTGGTCCCTAAAATAAAAATGGTGTTGTAAAAATGAGAAATCGCTGGTCAAATTTTAACCCTTATAACTTCGTAACAAAAAAAATTTTGTTCCCAAAATTGTGCTGATGTAAAGTAGACATGTGGGAAATGTTATTTATTAAGAAATTTGTGTGACATATCTCTCTGATTTAAGGGCATAAAAATTAAAAATTTAAAAATTTTCGCCATATTTCTGTTTTTTTCATAAATAAACACAAGTCATATCAAAGAAATTTTACCACTAACGTGAAGTACAATATGTCACGAAAAAACAATCTCAGAATCAGCTGGATTCGTTAAAGCGTTCCAGAGTTATAACCTCATAAATTGACAGTGGTCAGAATTGTAAAAATTGGCCCTGTCATTAAGCTGCAAAATGGCTATGTCACTAAGGGGTTAAAAGTGCCCTTTTGTTTGTTGACCATTGTCACATAAGAGAAGAAGGTAAGGGAGTGGAGGAAGGTTGGAGCTGTTCACACTGGTAGTATAGATGAATAAGTTGCTGTGTTCAGAAACCAATGCGTGCCGTACCTGCTGGTGATTGCAGCTGACAGACGAAAAAACGAGGATAGTCTCCGGCACAACCTACTGGATAAAACTGTAAGGTTTTTGAATCAAGTTAAAAGTCCATAAAAGTTAAAAAACCTCAACACCTTAAGCGTTTCTGGTCTACTAAGACGCCTTTAATGATTAAGGGCATCTTAGTATGCCAGAAATACGTAAGGAGTTGAGGTTTTATAACTTTTATGGACTTTTAACTTGATTCAATTTTTATCCAGTTGGTTGGGCCAGAAACTACCCTCCTTTTTTCCATTGTCATGTAAGCGTCTGGTTTTAATAAGAGTCTTTGTAACGCTGGTATTGTCTGTACTTTGTTTTCCAGCGTTACTCAGCATGTCTCTGCTTTAACCCTTTTGCTCCTTTCCCCCTAACCAGCTGGGATACTGTTGTCTGTTACCTGTATGGATGCTGCTCAGTTCCCAGCTCTGCTGCGTAGCCGTACTTGCGTGAGTGTCTCCGCTGCGTTGCATGACCACCCGCATGTGCGGTCCCTGACCTGCTGTAAAAGCCATCCGTAGCTTACAAAGTCCTCTGCAGTGGTGCATGACTTACTACGTGTGTGGCAGCAGCTACTGTCAGGCGCCTGGCCTGCTGTGAAGACCATCCGTAGGTTGCAAAGTCCTCTGCACTGTGCATGACTTGCTACGTGTGTGGCAGCGGCCACTGTCAGGTGTTCCTCTGTGATGAGTTGTCTGGCTCTGCATAGGGGGCGCGGCCCACACCTGTCCTGCTTTTATGAGGATTGGGTGTGTACTAGAATTACTGCTCCAGCCTATCGCTGTGAAGCAGCTCATATATAAAGTTCCCCAGCCCTACTGGGCGTTGCCAGAGCTTCACATTGAATCCACATTGAATTCCTGAACCTAGCTGTATGTGGTTGTGTGTTCAGCTCCTGCTCTGAGTTTGATCAGCTCTGGAGAGCTGATTCCCCTTGTCCTGTCTTGTGTTTCTGCCTGGGGCTGAGTACCCAGATCGCCGTTCCTGGAGGCTGCATATCCAGGCCTGTTCCTGTTGTATCTTGTTTCCTGAATCCCTGATCCTGGATCTAACCCGGTACCTGAATGTCTGAACTGTGTCTTGTGTTTCCGCCTATGCTGGGGGCTGATTACTCAGATCGCCGTTCCTGGAGACTGTATATCCAGGCCTGTTCCTGCTGTGTCTAATTACCTGAACCCCTGATCCTGGATCGCATCCTGTACCTGACTGTCTGAACTGTGTCCTCTGTGTTATGTTCCTGAAATCCTGCTGTGTCCTGAACCCTGTGCCAGTGACTGTGAATCCTTGCTATATAACCTGAGTTCATCTTGGAAGGAGGAGTCCGGTGTGTGCTGAGTTTCTGTTACTCTGTGCTCAGCTTCTGTGCAATTCCTGGCCAGCTCCCGTTGAGCCTGGCAGGGCTTGCACCAGACCGCTGGGGTTCCTTTTCAGGTCGCTGCCAGATGTCCGGATCCTATGCCTGATGACCATGTCCTGATGTCCGATGTCCGATGACCACTTCCAGATGTCCGGATCCTATCCTCCCTGCCTGATGTCCGGAGCCTGCCGATCGTTGCCAGATGTCCGGAGCCTGCCGATCGTTGTCAGATGTCCGGAGTCCGATGTCGATGTCCTGTCCGTGTTCCTGGGATCCAATCCGTGTTCCTGATGTCCTGTCCGTGTTCCTGACTTCCTGAGATCCAATCTGTGTTCCTGATGTCCTGTCCGTGTTCCTGACTCCCTGAGATCCAATCCATGTTCCTGATGTCCTGTCCGTCTTCCTGTGTCCCTGAGATCCAATCCGTGTTCCTGATATCCTGTCTGTGTTCCTGAGATCCAGTCCGTGTTCCTGATGTCCCGATGTCCTGCCGGTTCCTCCTTGGTCTACCCTGTGATGACGTCTGTCCTGGGTCGGTGTCTGATGTTCTCCTGCTGAGCCTGTGCTACGCCTGAGGCCTGAGAGTGAGGCCATACTAGTATGCCCGTGCCAGATAACCCTGGACTGCATCTACCCGTGATGTCCTCCTGCACTCGTCTGTGATCCTGAGTCGTGTACCCTTCTCTGATGTGCGGAATCGGGAGCCCGGTCTTATGTTCTGTTTATGTACTGTGTTTCTTTAAGTAAACTTTATGTTCTTCATACCTGAAGTTGTGTGGTGTTGTCTAGTCCTGCAGGTCGCCATCTTGCCCACATGCTCAGCTGCCACGGATCCCGGTCGCTGCCCTTCCCTAGTCCGGGCAGGCCCGGGTCTCCCTCCGTGGTCCAGTGGGTCCACATTCTCTTACCATCTGGGATGCATGCCTCACGTCGTCGTGGACTGGCGGCGTGGGAGCATTGGCTAGCTAGGCAAGCTATGCCATGTCCCGACACCCCGCAGCTGTGGGAAGTGTTACAGTCTTACTTTACTTCGTTCTCCACCTCTGTGGTGTAATTATAGTCAAATACTGTGACTAGGAAACCATTGGTGTTGTTAGAATTTTTGTGTGTTGGTGACCTTTTTAAAATTGGAATAATTAAAAGTTTTATTTTATTATTATGTGCACTCACCTTGCTATATAATGACATGTGAACTGTCTGTACAAAAAAGGATAAAATCCTACCCTTTTAGGGCAATTGAAGTACCTGTAGTTCGCTAAGTCAATTTGCTGTGAATTTAGTTTTGGTGAAAACTTCAGCGAAGCTTTTGAATTTCAGTTTCAATGTTTTGCTCATCTCTACTACCTGATCATTACACATCTACACCAAATATACACAAAATATTCCATTCAGCACTAGCCAGAAAAAGCTATCAGCAATCTCCTTTACTGATGGAATTATTCTACTCTTCAGGTTTGCAGAAAATGACATATTTTTAAAATGTCTATGTTGGCATTTAACCTGTAAGATACAGAATCATTTCCCATTAAAGCTATATTTTCTACAATGTCCCTATGTCTATATTTGAATCTTGGTTTTCTGCTGTATGTACGGGATAGGGGTTTCACAGTCGTTCTGCACTTACTGTCAGTTGGCCCTTGTTTACTAAGACTGATCCTGAATCTTAAATGGAAATAACTTACATTACTAAGTGGAATATCAATAGTCTTGGCTCATTTTACATCGCCTTTTCCTATAGCTAATGGTTCAGAATGCGTCAAACTATTTGGCGGCCACTCCTGAGTCACTCAGGATAACTCCTTCACTTGACAAAGACAGCAATGATGAATGTTATTTCTGATGCCAAAATATGCTCAGATTTCCCAAGTTCACTCATGAATGAGCAATGAGAGATTCAGTTCTGGTTCACCTTCACTGGTGTGTTTAGCCTTATATCTTTATACATAGTGCTTGATACTTAATGAGAACCTGTCACCATGAAAATCCCATCCAATCTGAAGGTCCTATGTTATAGAGCAGGAGGACCTGAGCAGATTGATATATAATTTTGTAAGAAAAGATTCAGTATACCTTATGTTTTATCCATTTTTACCTTTTCTGGGATTTTCAGTCCAGGGGCGGTCCAATTAGTGATTGACAGCTAGCCTATATGCAGGCTTATGCAAAACAATTGAGTCACCTCAAGAAAACGACTATTAAGCCCAGATATATGAAATTACAAATCTTTATTAAGACACATATGAAAAAGTCACAGACAGTAAGTAACAGATACTGGAGGAGAAATGGAGGTGCAGCAAAGAGCATACCAGAAACATGTCATAGAACACTGACCACGGTACTGCCCAGTAGCAATCCACCATAGGAAAAATATTTCATAACATGGCAAAACAATGGACATATACGATGATTTAAATATAAACCCAGCCAGGAACATGCATAGTAAATACAAATAGCGCTGTATAGAACAATCCCCTAATAGTATATATGTTGGAATATATAGTAGCCGTTCAGTAGTGGAGGCAATGGCCTGTATAAGTGGCATATAGTAAGGGCATAATAGCAAGAGAAGCCAAAGTATATATGCTGGAATATATAGTAGCCGTTCAGTAGTGGAGGCAATGGCCTGTATAAGTGGCATATAGTAAAGGCATAATAGCAAGAGAAGCCACAACCTAGACAAAATCAACCATAACTGAAAACGGCCATAGTTACCTGGAGGTAGGTGGCTGACTGGGGCAGTAAGCGGGTCAGGAGGAAGGCCCGACGCGCGTTTCGGATACACGATCCTTCATCGGGGGCATGTGGAAGCATGGTGCACACGGACTTAAGAATCTTAAAACCGGAAGCAGTTCAGCGGCCGACCCGGAAGTGACGCATCGGTAACCACAGAGACGGCGACGCTAGATGGCGGCGGCGTCAGAGACCCGAGGATCGCCAGGCAACCCAAAGGTATCTAGAGACGCCGCCACACCATAGAGCGCAGCAGCATGTGGCACGGATGCGTCACGGGCAGACACCGAACTACCAATGAATGTATTAACAAAACGGGGTTGTGACTATATATCGGTTACATCTAGATATGCACATATAACCCAGTCATGAGAAAGAGTATACATAAAATATATATATATATATAAACATAGGCGTAATAGGCCACAAAGGGCCACAAGATGCATATCAAATGGCAATAGAAATGCAGACATAAAATATATACATATGTATAGATCAGAAAACCAGATTTGTATAAACATAACCAAACAGTCCCATAACAATAGATAAACAGACAAAACAAAAATGAAAATACAAGAATGAATGAATACATAAAAGTACATAATAATATACGAAAATAAACAAAAATAAGTAAAGAATATCCATAGAAAAATAATAGTAAAGAAAAAATGCAAAAAATACATGAAAAATAATCATAAAATAAAAACAAAAACAAAAAACGTGCAGCAGCTTCATCATCCATATAAAGTAAGGTGAAACATGAAACAGGAAACGATACACCTAAAAGATAAAAACAATATAAAATCAATGACATGTAAATGAAATGCCATGAGGAGCACAAATGCAGAAAAAGCCGGCGATCACAGAAAGGGCACGAAACTCAAATTTTCATTAAGGCACTTGGGCTGCACAGTGTCAAGCATCCAAATCCAACGACTCTCAGTTTGGGCTAAAATTTGCAAAGTTTTGCCACCTCTAATGCCCAAGTCAAGAGCATCAATGCCCCTGACTCTTAGTCCAGTACTATCACATTGATGGTATAATTTAAAGTGACGCGGGAGTGTCTTAAGTGATGCTATGTCCTCTTGTGTGGCTGCTGCTTGAATTCCTAGCACGTGTTCTCTAACTCTAACCTTAAGTTGGCGCGTGGTAAGGCCAACGTAAATAAGAGAGCATGGGCACTTAGCAAAATAAATGACGTTTCTAGTTTCACACGTAATGAATTTACGGATCTGAAATGATCGAGTGCCTGAGGAATTAGAGAAAGTCGTAGTAGTATCAATATTCGTGCATGCCACACAATGGCCACATGGACTGCAACCCTGTCTAGCAGGGCAAGAGTTAGAAAAAATAGGACGAGAATCAGGGGCATGGTGACTCCGAACTAAGTGATCCCGAAGATTACGGCTTCTACGGTAGGTGACAAGTGGCCTATTTGGTAGAATTTTAGCTAGAATAGGATCGGTCATGAGGATAGGCCAAGCTTTTGTAAGAGCTGATCGTAGCCGATTAGTTTGAGAGTGAAACTCAGTTATGAACCTCACGGGTTGAGTGCTATCAATGGTATTGGCTTCCTTATATAGCAAATCACTCCGGGTAGTGTATTTAGCTTTATGGTAGGCTCTTTTTATGGCTCTATTACTATATCCTCGAGCGCATAAACGATCCATAAGCTCACTGGCCTGTCTTTCAAAGTCAAGATCAGAAGAACAGATCCGACGGATACGGGTAAATTGACCCACTGCTACCGCGCGAACCATATGCAGGCTTATATAAAGAAAGCTGCCACTCACTGATAGGAATGTTCACTGGACCAAAAATCCCGGAAAGGGCAGAGGATTAAATTATTAAAACAGGTTATACTGAATAATTTCTCCCAAAATTATATATTAAACTACTCAGCTCCCCATGTCTATAACATCGACTGCATTTTCATGATGACGAGTTCTCTTTAATCTACACTTCTCCACTTTTTATAAAAGAAAATCACATGGAAATATTGTTACAAAAATAAATCTAAAAAGGAATAAAATTCTTCTTCACCTGTAACATTAAAATAGCCTTTTAAGATGATTGCCTAATACTCACTAATGGACCCATGGGAGTAATGGGAAAATAAAAAGTGCTCATCCACCTGTCCTCTCCCTTTCACCTCCTCTCCAACACCGACTACTTACTGCCTATATCCCTAAAACTTTCCCACTGGTTCCCTATAGGGTCGACTTTCCTCCTCCCCCAGTGGCCAGCCTTGCAGCTAACACTGCAGGAACCTGACACAAACAATGACCATAGCGATAAAATACTTTTTATAATATGCACAGATATAACAACACATAACTTTCAGCACCCGCTTGCCACGACGTCTTCATGAGGGGAACATGACTCCTTGCTCACCCTCTTACAATATGGTAATGGTTTAGTCATGTTTTATTTATGCATAGGAGAAGAACGAATCTGAGAATAAGTGAAATACTGCCATTTCTCCAACAGGCTTAATTACTTTATGACGCTATAATGTACAAATATAAAAGAATAGAAGACAATTCACATGATTTCTAAAGGCATTGTACTGCTTTGAGCAAATATGGCTCTAAAATAGGAAATTTGCCCCTTGGCAAGATGCTGGTAGAGCAAATAGTTCATATGGCTCAAATTTGAATAATGCAAATAAAGAAAGCGAGAAAGAAAGCCTGCTTCCTGAACAGTTCATGGTGTTATAGTTCAAATTGTATTAAAATTAATACTTGTATTGTGATGGAAGATTTAACTTCTAGATATGCTGTAAATATTAAAGAGATTGTAACAGACGTTGTAAGAGGAACGGTAACATTACATCCTACTGTTTCAAATAAATTGTTATCACAAGAGTAGTTTTCCATTTTGGCATGACCCAATTCTGTGACATACATATGTCACTTTGCTTCTCTGACATTGTTTCCGTATTTTCGCAAAGAACAGGTCTCATGATATGATCAGATGGCACAGAGGTAGCAGTGGCACCTAGGTACTGGTGCCTATGGGTGGGGGCACTATTACAAATTTTGCATTGGGGTTTAGAATCCTCACTTAGATGTGTGGTCATCTCACCATGGTGGTCCTGACTCCTGACCAATAAGTCAATGTTTTCTAAGTCAGGTGAACTTTCCCATGTGCAAATACTAAGTCACCGTATAGCAGCGTTCGTTCTGGTTTTTGCAGGCGGCGATATTTTCTGTTTACATAACAACACCTGCAGCTCTTCAGGGGCGATCTCCTGACGGATTGTCAAAAATGAACATTGGTTGTCCTGGATTTATAAAGATTTGTGCAGCCCTGTCAATCAACACTGCAGATTATCTCGTGTTTAGTTAACTGGTTACTTCTTGTTTATACAATCACTTTCTATACATTTCTTTCTTCATGAGCCCTGTCATGCTGTAGGGTATTGACACTTGGCAGTCATATCTCCTTGACTGAAAATAAAAGCAAGAGTACATGTTCTTGAATAGACAAGCTTGTGTACAGAAGAGTAAGGCATTTTCTATAGACATGACATGAATATGGTGAAAGAGCACATATGCTTTGTGAATGGAAGAATAAATGGCAAATGTATACTTTGGAGATCAAAGGGATCTCTTCCTTTCTCTATATATACTTTGAGATGTTACATGCATTGGCAGGCACCTTGACAACCACCATCAACCTGCCATAATATGTCCCGCAGTTCATTGGGTCAAGCACTGGGCACATCCCTGTCAGATCATAAACTACATTGTTGTCTTATCTCTGCTGATATTTAAAGTTTTGTGTTAGTGTCTGTTGTTTCCATTAATATTATTACTAATAAGAAAATGAGATTATTTTTAAGCTCAGATAAAATTACTGACTAAATGAAAAACTTTACTGAGACGCTAATTATACTCTAATTCCAATGTGGATTTCCAAAGCAGATATACCAGTCTCATCAAGTGTAAGAAAACTATCCAAAAAATATATGTCCATGAAAGTAAGAAAATGGTGGCACTCACCGTTCCATAAAAAGTTCCTTTATTGTTTCACATTAAAATCTAGATGAAGGAGAGTCTGCGGGATACATGTCGGGCAATGGCCGTTACGCACCTCCATCGCTTCAACGAGTCATGTACAGGACCCACTGAAGCAGCCGTTGTCGGACATGTAACCCACAGACTCTCCTTCATCTAGATTTTAATGTGAAACAATAAAGGAACTTTTTATGGAATTGTGAGTGCCACCATTTTCTTTCTTTCACGGACACTGATTAATTTGTTTTTTCTTGTTGGGCACCCAAGATCTCAGGGGTCCGGTATTATTTGCTTTCCCTTAATTACAAAAGTCTTCGGTCACAGGTGTGATAGCGATGCTGGATTCATTCCTCATACTTTGTCTCTGTTAAAAATATATGTAGTTTGTATTGTGATAGATCCGCTTTAAGGATGAAGCCTGTGGGCTTAACTCTTACACAGTGTGTCCACTAATAAAAATATTTCTACAGTACAATGTACAAGTATATGAATGGACAGTAAATGGATCTTTCTAATGACCTTTTTACACCTAACCCGCAACAATGACAAGGGGGCATCCTATACGCCTAGAGGAAAAGGCTTAATCATTATCAGACTGTGATTCTTTACTGTAAAAGCGGTAAGGTTATTGAACTCTCTACTACAAAATGCTGTATTGGTTGGTTCACTAAAAAAGTACAAGGAGGACCTTGATATAATATTACCGGTTATGAATACTAGACTTTACCATGGGACGTTGATCCAGGGAACTAGTCTGATTGCGGTATGTGGAGTCGGGAAGGAATTTTTACCCTAACATGGGGTAATTGATATCTGCATCATGTTTTTTTTTTGCCTTTAATTGGCTCAACATGTTAGATTACAGTTGGAGCACGATGTACTTGTGTCTTCTTTCAACCTTAATACTGTAAAACTATGAAACTTTGTAGCAAAAAATGATATTAAAGTAAAGCATTAATTCAGAATATAATAAAATATAATAATTTCAATTATAAGACATCCCGGTGCCCATTGTAAAGAGCCAGAAATTACGGTATCTGTGCTGAGAAGTGTGCAATTCCAATTCATTTTTTGCATCCTTACTCTCAATATCAAGACACCCTTGTTTTAAAAAAAAAATGGGTGGAGACATGTTATCATTCATCTTCAATGGACAAGCATTATTCTAAGGAAGTAGGAGCCCACAGTTTTCCTTTTTGAAAAACATAGGTATCTGTAGTATTGTTACCTATGACTAAAGCCATGAGATGGTTGAAAATATGTAAGGTTGGTCTCACATGTCTTTGTTTTTCGGTCTATGTACAGACTACAATGTATGTATTGGCCGTGGGTAGTGTTGAGCGATACTGCTCGATATCTAAAAATATCGTATCGAAATGGTATCGCCGATATCACTAAATATCGTCGATATCCGATTCTGATACCGGAAGTCCCATGTAAGTCTATGGGAAAAAAATATCGCAACTAAAAAAAACCTTTATTTCCTTGTAAACACTAAATATACACACATAGAATACATATATATATATATACATGTCATTGTGACATATATATATATATACATATATGTATAGTTTATACACTTCTACATAGTAAAATATCCTCTGATTCAATTGCCGGGTAAAGCCGGCTTCTGTGAAAAGACAGAAGCACCCGACATGAAATGACACTTGGTGTGCATAGGGTTAACCATGTCTTTTCATGTTGTTTGCAATCTAATTTGCACAAACAATTACATCAGTCTATGTGTGCAAAATTTCACACCTGTAGGGATTAATTAAAGGTGTAAATTCGTTGTAAAAAAAACGGACTTTTTTGCTACGAATTTACACCTTTAATTAACCCCTACAGGTGTGAAATTTTGCACACTTACACTCATGTAATTGTTTGTACAAATCAGATATCAAACTACATGAAAAGACATGGTTAACTCTATGTAAACCAAGTGTCATTTCATGTCGGGTTCTGCATTTTCACAAAAGCCGGCAATTGAATTAGCGGCTATTATACTATGTAGAAGTGTATGAACTATAAATATAAATATATATATATATGTGTCACAAATTTAATGACATGTATATATATATATATGAGGTGTAAAATTGCTGAAAAAAAATGCGTGGGCTCCCGCCCTATTTTCGCAACCAGACAGACAAAGCCAGTGAGTGGGGGCAGATAATAATAGCCCAGAGAGGGACCATTATTTTTGGCCCCCCCCCGGCTACTAACATCTGCCCC
>JARQOD010000006.1:60095753-60169065 GCA_033576555.1 Oophaga sylvatica | reverse complement strand
ACATCGTTTTTTTTCCACCGAAGACAACTGCGGAAAAAAAGGGGCCAGGATGAAAGACTTTCTTCTCACCTTTTTTGGGAAGATTAGCCCCACGCCTCTAACACCACCCTTTTATAGGAAACTCGGGGTTGATTACGGGATAGGTGCAGGGGAAAATTTATTTTTTAAGGGGGGAAAAATTTTTCCTGGCTGGGAGTCCGGGAGAACTTAGACTCTTTCCGGTATTGGGGTTTTGGGACACTCCCTCAAAAAAAAATTTCTAATGAAACTCATAGAAGTTTGCAAACCGATAAGCCTTACCCCTTCAATTCTAACGGGCCAATCATTGAGGTTTGGGTTTTTTATTTCCCTCCATACAAATTTCCCTTGGTAGACTACATACCCCAAAAATAAATTTTGGGTCTTTTAATTCACATTTTTTCAACTTATGTAAAGATGTTTTTTCTTAGACCCCAAACCATTCCACAGTCCTTTAGTTCCTCGGGGAGTGAAAAAAATTAAAAACACCAAAAAAATTTACCACAATGTATCTAGGATCCCTGAAGATGTCTTTCACCAAAGTTTGAAAGTGCTTGGGGGGTACTCAGCCCAAAAGGCTAACCGATATTCAAAGTTCCATACGTGACCTGAATGCATCTTCCATTCATCCCATCTAATACGGGCTAATTAACCCCACAAACATTTTAAAAAAATTTTTCAGTCCACTCCTCCAATAAATCAGGATTTTAAAACAATGATAACGGTTTTTCAATAGAACCTTTTAAGTTCCTAAAAGTCTAAAGATGGTCTCAGGGGTCCCTCTTTCTTCTTACAAAAATATGGGTGCCCGCAAGATAAGACTTGAACCCTTGCTAATTTTTTGCTAGTACTCTTTAAAGCCTTCACTCGGCCCCCCAGGGGGGAAAAAAAAACTTACCAAAAGGTATCTCGCTCCAGGCAAAAATTTAATTGACAATCATATGGACTGGGAAGGGAAGGGGTCACGTTCTTTTTGCACATAAATCCACATAGTCCCGGGAACACTGGGAATTTAACACATGGTTCCTTTGGGAAAAGAGCAAGCGAAATTTTTTTACTCATCTGTTTCTCTAAAAAGTTAATTCCTTTCTCCCTTAATGGGATTTTGAGCCCCGCAGCCATTAAAACCCAAAAATAATGGGAAAGTGAAGAAAGATAACATAAAGGCAGTTTCTCTTGATGATCTTTACCCCAAAAAACCTTAAAGGCTCTTTCCGTCCCTGTCCAAGGTCAGCAGGGGGCCATCCACAGTTTTCCCGTATGGAGCACCTCTTACTGAACGTATTCCCGTTTTTGAGAAAGGAGCACCATTAAAATTTCCACTTGCACCTGAGTCGATCATGGCAGAGCTAGACACCCAGGCTGAGTCAACCCAGAGTTTGATGGAAAGAAAACAGTGAGAATTGTTTTTCTTACAACTCAGCTGGGACACCGCTGAGGAAACTTGAAAGATGGCAGCATTTACACAGTCAACGTCCTCAGAGGTAACGGAGTTTAAGTCCGAGAAATCAAGATCTGTTGCTGCAGCTCTCTCTGGAGCCTGAGGCTCGGACCTGACAGATCCCCTCTCGCAACACTCACAATGAATGAGTGCTGCAGTAGTCTTGCGAGAACGGCTGGGACAGTTAATAATAAAGTGCCCTGACTTACCACAATAAAAACATAGATTCTCCTTAAAACGATGTTCCTTGCGTGCATCACTAACCCGTCGTAGTAAAGAGTCTACCTGCATGGGTTCAGGTTCAGGTTCCCGTGTAATCCTATTCAAAGGTTCCTTAGCTGGAGAGGAAGGTAGGAAAAGGTTAGTACGATTGCTTTCGAACCATCTCTCTTGCCTGCGTTCAGTTAAACGAGTATCAATACGGATGCAGTAGTTAATAAAGTCACCTAACGCAGTGGGAGGGTCGGCACGAGCAAGTTCATCCTTAATTAGTGGGGATAACCCCTTTCGAAAAATAGATTTTTTGGTGGAATTGTCCCAGGTGGTATCAAGGGCCCATCTCCTGAAATCCAAGGCATATTCAGCTACTGAGTGCTTACCTTGGCGCAAAGCTAACATGGCTGCTTCAGCTGTTGCACCTCGATTGGGGTCATCAAACACCTGCCCCATGGCTGAAATAAAATCATCAAGGTGATTCAAACAATCATCCTCAGTCTCAATCAGAGGGTTTGCCCATATCAAAGCCTTGTTGGTAAGCAACATAATTATAGTAAGCACCTTAGATCGTTCAGTAGGAAATTGTGAAGCATGTGCAGAAAAAAAAAGATTACATTGATTAACAAATCCCCTGAATTTTTCACGTTCACCACCAAAACGAAAAGGGGGCAACTTGGGAATCCCAGAACTCGGGGCCACGGCAGGAGCCTGGACTTGCCCCTCCAGAACCTCAATCCTGGCTCGCAAATCCTGAGTAGTCTGTCCAACCACTTGCAAATTGTGATTATTTAGGTCCTGAAGATTTGTAAAACGGGTCTTTAAATTCTGCAAATCTGCAAGGATATTATCAGTCACTCCACAAAGTTCCTTTATGCAGGCCTCCATTTTCCAGATCTTTTAAGACAGGATACTGGAAGAAGAGGAGAGAAAAAAAAACAATAGTGTTCACCTGTGGCAACACTGAAGAAAGAAAAAACTTTAAGGGAACTGCTCACCTGGAATGGTTGTGAGAAGTCACAACCACTATCATCACAGAAAGCTTTCAACCAGACATCTGATATCCAGAGTTTCAGCAGACAAAAAGAGAAGAGAAAAAAAAAAAACAATAGTGTTTACCTGTGATAACACTGCAGAAAAAAAACTTAAGGGAATTGCTCACCTGGAATGGTTGTGAGAAGTCACAACCACTGTCATCACAGAAAGTACAACCGGACATCCGATATCCACAGTACAGCAGACAAGCCTTTCCAGACCCAGCAGACACTAACGTTTGGCTTCAGAATCTTGTAATGTATGTGATACAGTTCATATAGCGTCTTGTGCTTGGGTGCGATGAAAATACTTGAGACACAGGTTGATAAAGAAAGTCTTGTATTGCTTCATACAAATTGGCAAAAATAAACACACAGGTTGCAAACACAGAAGCAGGAGACACAGCAGGCCAGAGTAATCTAAGTTCATCAATAACTCTCCACAACAGATTCAGATCTTCTTCTATGTTACCGCAAGTCCATGCAAACGTGAGGCTTTCAAGAGCAGAGTTCAGAGTCCACAAGTGCTTCAGAGTTTCTCAGTAGAAATGGCTGGAGTACAAGGTCCAAGGCTTCAGGAGTCAGAACACAGGTTCACTGCAGGCTAGATTCTGAAGCACTGATTGCTCAGGTGTGGCTGTTTAAGAAGCAAACGGAGAGAATCAGGGCGGGAACATGCAAGCTGGAAAACTCCATTTTAACTGAGGGCAAGATAGCTGCAGCAAAACAGAAAGCAAAATGGCCGACGAACAAACTGAGTTTCAGAAACAGATACACAGAACCTTACACCAGCTAGCATACCAAACTCCTCACCGATTAAGTCGGTATTCTAGGGGCTTATTTCAGCCGGCCCTAACCACACACATGCATGACCACACTGGCTCTAAGCATATAATGGTTGACACTAGCGCATGGCGGCCCAGGCATGCCACCCTTTTATAATAACAGCTACAGGACCTGCCAGAAACAAGGACCAATGAAACTGTTCCAGAACACCAGTAGTCACAGGACCTTCCTGGCGGACCAATAGGAGCTGCTGCAGTACCTGAGCATGTGACCCCTGATCTCCAATGAGAGATCTCACCCTGGGCATGCTCAGAAGGGGAAAACAAGGACTTTGTCCTAAAGACGTCTGTTCGCCGCTAACCAGTACTGGCCACAATAGCAAAGCCTGGAGATGCAGCAGTAATTCTCTGCACACTGTTAGACTGGGCGAGACGCTGGGACCGACGTCTAAGCTGAGCAGAGTCCACTGCGGCCGGAGACGAATGGGAGACCGCAGCTGGGATAGCTCGAGATTCCCCTTGTGCAGAAGCGGGAACTCGACCTCTAACATTATCCCCCCTCCTAGGGCCCCCCCTTCTCTGGGCCTCACTACACTCAAAGGCAGCGATGAGCTGCGGAGCATGAACATGCTCGGCAGGCTCCCAGGACCTATCCTCAGGCCCATAACCCCTCCAATCCACCAAAAAAATTTTTTTGCCCCGTACCACCTTGCACCCTACAATGGCATTCACCTCGTAGTCATCCGAAGACGAACCCGACGTCTCGGCAGATGACTCAGGCAACCGGGAGATGACCACGGGTTTTAGGAGGGACACATGGAAGGTGTCGGAGATACCAAGGCGAGGCGGAAGGGCCACAGGGGTTCACCTGCTCAAGGACCTTGAAGGGACCCAAATAGCGGGATTCCACCCGTAGCCTGATGTTTCGGGCGGAGAGCCACACTAGGTCGCCAGGAGCAAATGTCGGAGCGGGACGCCGATGGGCATCGGCAGAAGACCTCATCCTCTCCTTGGAAGCCTGAATGGCATCCTGGGTGCGGTCCCATATGTCCCGTGCTTCCACAGCCCAGTCTGCCACCCTGGAGTCGGCGGAAGCCACGGGCATGGGCACCGGTACCCGAGGATGCTGGTCGTAATTTAAGAGGAATGGGGTCTGTCCGGTGGAGTTAGCCACAGCATTGTTTAGCGCGAACTCCGCCCATGGGAGCAAGGATGCCCAGTCATCCTGCCTGGCAGAGACAAAATGTCGCAAGTAGGTGACCAAGGTCTGGTTGGCCCTCTCTACCAACCCATTCGTCTTGGGATGATATGCAGAGGAGAGGTTCAACTCAATGCAGAGTAGATGACACAACTCTCTCCAGAACCGAGACGCAATCTTGTCTGGCATACCGTGTAGACGGAAGATGTGTCTAATAAACAATGCTGCCAAGGCCCGTGCAGAAGGTAACCGTGGTAGCGGCACTAAGTGCACCATTTTGGAGAAGTGGTCGGTGATCACCCAAATGATAGTGCAACCCCGAGACTTGGGTAAGCCCACCACAAAATCCATCCCGACCATCTCTCAGGGCCTGTCTGCCACCGGCAAAGGAAAAAGTAACCCAGCTGGCCGTTGTCGAGGGGACTTGTTCCTGGCGCAGGAGACACACGCCTGAACATACTCCCTGACGTCACGGACCATATGTGGCCACCAGTATGTCCTCGCCAATAACTCAGTTGTCCTCTTTGCCCCAAAGTGTCCACCCATCCTGGACGAGTGTGCCCAAGAGAGTACCTCCGGTCGCAAATTAGTGGGCACAAAAGTCTTGCCCGGAGGCACAGACTCTAGCGAAACCGGGGCTACAGTTCTCAGGCTCTCTTTGGGGACAATAAGCCGAGGCTCCTCATCCTCCTCCTCTGATGACACTAAGGAGCGAGAGAGAGCGCCGGCCCGAACATTCTTCTCACCGGAGAGAAAATGGAGGGTAAAGTGGAACCGGGAGAAGAATAGGGACCAACTGGCCTGGCGAGAATTTAGCCGCTGAGCCGTTTGCAAATATACCAAGTTTTTGTGGTCGGTGAAGTCTTGGAAGGGAAAACGAGCCCCCTCCAGAATATGTCTCCACTCAGAGAAGGCCAACTTCATAGCCAGCAACTCCCTGTCCCCGATGGAATAATTCCTCTCTGCTGGTGTAAAGGTCTTAGAAAAGAAGAAGCAGGGATGCTTCCGACCTTGAGCATCCTTTTGATAAAGGTCTGCTCCAGCACCAACAGAAGAGGTGTCCACCTCTAAAATAAACGGCTTATCAACATCAGGGCGATGTAATATGGGCGCACTGGCAAAATGCGACTTGATGGAAGAGAACGCCTTGGAGACCTCCTCAGACCACAACTTGGGATTTGCTCCCTTCTTGGTGAGGGCTACCAAGGGAGCTACCAAAGTCGAGAAATGGGGAATGAACTGGCGATAATAATTAATGAACCCCATAAAGCGCTGCACCGCTTTAAGAGAATGGGGTTCTTGCCAGTCCATTACAGCCTGTAGTTTGGCAGGATCCATAGCCAATCCCTGGGCAGAGATGATATAGCCCAGGAAAGGTAAGGACTCCTGCTCAAACACACATTTCTCCAGCTTGGCATAGAGGGAGTTTGCCCGTAAGAGGTTGAAGACTTTGTTGACATCCCTCCGGTGAGAGTCTATATCTTGTGAAAAGATGAGAATATCATCCAGATAGACTACTACAGAGGTGGAGAGCATATCCCGGAAGATATCATTGACAAAGTCTTGGAAAACTGCGGGAGCATTACAGAGCCCGAAGGGCATCACCAAGTATTCATAATGCCCATCCCTGGTATTAAAAGCTGTCTTCCACTCGTCCCCCTCACGGATGCGAATTAGGTTATAGGCACCAAGTAGATCAAGCTTGGTAAATACTCTTGCTCCTCGGAGCCTATCAAAGAGCTCAGAGATTAGGGGCAACGGGTACTTATTCTTGACGGTGATCGCGTTAAGACCCCTGTAGTCAATACATGGACGTAATTCTCCGTTCTTCTTTTGCACAAAGAAGAACCCCACCCCTGCTGGTGACACCGACTTCCTAATGAACCCTCTTGCCAGATTCTCCTGAATATACTGGGACATGGCCTCCGTCTCAGGAAGCGAGAGGGGGTAGACTCTCCCCGAGGAGGTTCTGCACCAGGCAAGAGATCAATAGGACAGTCGTAGGGGCGATGAGGTGGAAGAGTCTCCGCCGCCTTCTTGGAGAAAACGTCTGCATATGCCCAATAACACTGAGGAAGAGAAGTGAGATCTTCGGGTATCTCTGTGGTGGTGACCTGAACGCACTCCCTGATACACCTGCCTCTACATGAATCACCCCAACCCAGTATCCTCCCAGAGAACGACTCAATATGGGGAGAGTGGTAACGGAGCCAAGGTACTCCCAGCAACACCTCGTCTATTCCCTCGGGCAGGACAAGAAAAGAAATACTCTCCTGATGGGAAGGGGACATAGATAAAGTGAGAGGGATCGTCTGGTGGGTGATTTGTGAGGGCAGAGTTGATCCATTCACTACTCGCACAGTCACCGGTTTGACGAGCATCACCAGAGGTATAGTGTGGCGGAGAGCAAATGCAGAGGACATGAAATTCCCCTCGGCTCCAGAATCCACACAGAGCTCGGCGGTGAACGTGAATGGACCTACTGTAATTGTTCCCTTAAATGACAACTTGGTGGAAAATGCCGCAGTGTCTAGTGAACCTCCTCCCAAGGTCATTAGACGCGACCGTTTTCCCGACCGCTGTGGACATTTGTTGACATAATGTCCTAACTGCTGGCAGATGTTACAGACCACGGATACTCGAGCAGCCCGGGACTTAGGTCCTGCTCGAGAAACCTCCGTGGCCTCAAGGGAGTCGGGTGCCTGGCTGGAAGATTCTAGAGGTCTGGCAAAGGTGGGCGCCAGCCGAAACCTCTGCCTACACTGGGACCGCTCCAACCTCCGCTCGTGAAAACGGAGGTCGATGCGAGTAGATATGGCGATAAGCTTCTCCAGTGTGGCGGGAATCTCCCTGGTAGCCAAGGCGTCTTTCACATGGCCCGCTAGTCCTCTCCAGAACACGGGAATGAGGACTTTATCCGGCCAGTCCAACTCCGAGGACAGAGTCCGAAATTGGACAGCAAAACAGCTGACCAAGGACGAACCCTGTGAACTTGCCAGAAGTTGGAGCGCCATATCGTGGGTAACCTGAGGTCCTAGAAAGACGTTTTTTAGAGCCTCCAGAAAACGAGGAGCACTCCGCACCACACGGTCGTCACGCTCCCATAGCGGGGTGGCCCACTCCAACGCTCTGCCCGACAGAAGAGATATTACAAAGCCCACTTGTGCCCGATCCGTGGGGAAATGTGCAGCCAGAAGCTTGAGTTGTATAGAGCACTGACTCACGAATCCCCGACATTGCTTGCTGTCACCAGCAAACTTGTCTGGAAGCGGGAGGTGGGATATTGTGGGGGCAGAGGTGGCAGTGGACACACTGGTTGCAGCCACGCTAGCAGCCTGAACAGCGACTGCGGTAACATTCACAGCTGAGGTTGTGCGCTCAAGAGCCGACAACCTACCCTCCAGCTGCTGGATGTCCCGTAGTAGACGCTGGTCATCCGCCATTTTACTAGCCAGACCCTGGCGCGCTAGTGTTATGTTAGGGTCTGCGGAACGCACCAAATATATGATGTGGAGAGGTGCGTTCGCAGCTCGGGGTCCATTGTGCAGGCGGAGCCTGCTGCTAGTAAAATGGCGCAAGAAGCGAACTCTGTTATCCCGCAGAGTCGCCAAAATAAACGCCGTAACGCGCTGTGGCAATATGTGCGAACTCTGTTAATCCACAGAGCCGCTAGGAATGCCGCAGCGCTATATGGCGATGTGTGCAAACTCACTGAACACAACTGAGTCGCAAAATAAACACGCTAGGGCGCTGTCTAGCGTTGAAACCGAACCTTGTTACGTCACAGAGCCGCTGAAACAAACTTCTGTGTCCTGTCAGGCACCCAGGTACACAGTTACCTGCTAAGCGAACATAGAACGTGATCATGCGCTAATGTCCTCACGGGAGTCACCCGCAATCTATGGCATCTGAACGCCAGGCCCTGAATACGGCAATCAAACTCCTCACCGGTTATGCCGGTAAGCTAGGGCATCTAGGACACCGACCCTGACCAGCTAGCATACCAAACTCCTCACCGATTAAGTCGGTATTCTAGGGGCTTATTTCAGCCGGGCCCTAACCACACACATGCATGACCACACTGGCGCTAAGCATATAATGGTTGACACTAGCGCATGGCGGCCCAGGCATGCCACCCTTTTATAGTAACAGCTACAGGACCTGCCAGAAACAAGGACCAATGAAACTGTTCCAGAACACCAGTAGTCACAGGACCTTCCTGGCGGACCAATAGGAGCTGCTGCAGTACCTGAGCATGTGACCCCTGATCTCCAATGAGAGATCTCACCATGGGCATGCTCAGAATGGGAAAACAAGGACTTTGTCCTAAAGACGTCTGCTCGCCGCTAACCAGTACTGGCCACAATAGCAAAGCCTGGAGATGCAGCAGTAATTCTCTGCACACTGTTTGACTGGGCGAGACGCTGGGACCGACGTCTAAGCTGAGCAGAGTCCACTGCAGCCGGAGACGAATGGGAGACCGCAGCTGGGATAGCTAGAGATTCCCCTTGTGCAGAAGCGGGAACTCGACCTCTAACACACATGGCACTTATACTCGATACTGAATAAATCAGGATGTTTTGTAAAATTTGTTTACATTTTTCATCATTTCATCATTAATATGTCTGTCCATCCTCTGATTTCCAAAATTCCACACCTATTCTTTCATGGTGTTGCAATTTCAATGTTGAGGAGTGTCATATAAGTGAGCGTAGACTGTAAAAAATAGAAGTGTCATTTCAGATCATCCCTTATGTGTTAGAAATAAGTACTGCAGGAATCTTTCAGGGCAGACAATCTGTGTTCTTGGCATGGTGTACAGAGTGTGTACTAGTCTGAGTTCCAGGTCAAAGAGCTCTCAATGGTCCAAAAGGGGATGTTCATCACAAAAGAAAATGAGTTAAAACTTTGCCTTTAATTATATAGGATATACAATTAGCAGACTGTGCACATATATAAAAAAAAATATAATTCTAACGCGTTTCAGGTAAAATAAACCCTTAATCATTGTTCTCTGACTTCGTTTTGCTGTCAGTTATGTCTAAAAGAAGTGAGAGTGAAGTGACCCATTGGCTGCAGGGCTCATGTGACATAACAATGAAAAGCAAGCTCTTGTAGACCAGGTGCCAATGTCACATAGCAGGTAAGTATAAGCTGTTTTTATTCTGCGTGAGGGAATGTTGCAATTGAGAAGGACAACCCCTTTAACCACTTAACGACCAGAGGTATTTTAGTTTTTGCGTTTTCATTTTTTGCTCCCCTTCTTCTCAGTGCCATAACTTTTTTATTTTTAGATCAATATGGCCATGTGAGGGTTTGCTTTTTTGCGGGACAAATTGTTCTTTTGAACGACACCATTGGTTTTAACATATCATGTACTGGTAAACAGGAAAAATATTCCAAGTGCGATGAAATTGCAAAAAGAAGTGCAATTTTTTTTTTTTTTTTACCATGTTCACTAAATGCTAAAACTGACCTGCCATTATGATTCTCCAAATCATCACGAGTTCATAGACACCAAAAGGGGTTTGATTTTAACTGTTATATATTTTTTATTATTTTAATATTTTTAAAAACTTTTTTTAACTTTTTTGCATGCTTCAATAGTCTCCATGGTAGACTAGATGCTGCACTACTTCAATCGCCTCTGCTACACACAGGCGATGATCAGATCGCCTGTGTGTAGCAGAAAAGCTCACTTGCTATGAGCGCCGACCACAGGGTGGCACTCATAGCTATCCGGCTTTGACAACCATAGAGGTGTGCAGGATGCAGGAAACCTCTGGTTGTTATGCCGACCCATTAGTGACCCGTGATTATGTGACGGGGTCACCGATGGGCGGGATTTATGACACGCTTCTGGTAAGCGTGAGTTAAATACCGCTGTCAGAATTTGACAGCAGCATTTAACTAGTTAACAGCCACGGTTGGATCGAGATTTCACCCCAGGCTGTTGCGAGCACATGTCAGCTGTATAAATCAGCTGACATGTGCCCAGAAAGGTATGAGCTCAGCGCCGGAACCCGCATCAAACAGGGAAAGCCTGACATAGGCATACTATTACGCTCGATGTCGGAAAGGGCTTAAAGTAGTTATACATATTTCCTTTGAGGGAATTACAGACATATAATTCTGCAAGGGCTACAATTGCATTGGAAGAACATTAGTAGAGAAATGGAAAAGGAAGAGCATGCAAATGTACATCACAATTAAAGCCATTGTCGGCTGTCATAGAGTAAGACTCCCATCACAACTTGTACTGTACATTGAGTCTGCAACTAGAGGTCTAAGTGTTCACTAGAGATGAGCGGATTGATTCATGGAGGATCGAATTACCTGAAATTCATGGTTTCACACAAATTGAGCCATTTTCAGATTCGATTTGCAAAAGATAAACTTGCTGAAGCATCAGAGATCAGGTAAATGCCATTTTGCGTTAAGCCTCCCATAGTGACTTGACATGTTACTGATTATCATACCTGGTACAGTGGTAGTCAGTACATCAGAAATCAGCAGTTCCCAGCAGAGCACAGTTTTTATGGCAGAGACAGTTTCCATCTCCAGAGTCACTAGGGAAGACTCTCTTCTGTACAGTGTAAGCTCTTCTGACCATCTGGGTCCTTTCTCTGCTGTAGAATATAAGCTCTTATGATCAGAGGGTTTCTCTCTCCCTCTCCTCTTCACCATATGTACTTTTCGAGTAATTACAAGCTTTCCAGTATTGAGATTTTTGCTTATTTATTAGCTGCTAATATACACACATGGTTGAAAAACAAGGTCTGACTTTCATTTGTTCTGTTTCATAGATTTTTAATTTATTATTACTTTTGTCAGATTTAAGTTATTTCTGTGACCATTGTGGGTCTTTCTGTCATTAAACGAGGGGTACCAACAATTTTAACCACGTGTGTCATTTTTAGGGAAAATCTGCTAAGTCGTTGAATTCGAATTTCCAAAGATTCACTCATCTCTAGTGTTGACCTGTAAAATATTGCGATGCATTGCTAAAACTGAATGCTACTCAGGCAGTTTCACTTTATGTAGACGGAGGCAATTATAATTCTGTTTTTAAAATCTCTCAATGTATTCCATTTCAACTCAAATATTGCCTAAAAGTACAACTATACAATGTAGTAATCTTAAAGTAACATGAACAAATGTGTCATTGCATTTTACTCTGTAAATAAAATCAATAACATGACAAGACAGTGGGAGACTGGCAAGATGAAATGTGCACTAAAAGAAAGCCTTAAATCTCTGGACAGCTGACAGCTACGCTCTTGACATGCAGGAGACCCTTTAGTTTAATTTTCAAAAATACACTGCAGAATACTGAGCACATCCAAGGTTTCAACATGATTAAATTCAGGGACACACTGTAAATTACACACAAGTAGTATGAAGAGTAAGCATTATAATGAATGCTTACAAAACACGACAAAGCTTAAAGGCGTTGTGCACTACTTGGACAACCCCTTTTCAAATGCAATAGTGTCCAGACTTGGACTGGCCCACAGGGAAACAGGAGAATCCCCCGGTAGGCCCCTGTGAATGAGTGCTGATGAGCAGTGCTATTACAATTCATTCACTATTTGCAGGAAAAGTTTTATCTAATCATTCAGTACACAAGATAGACAATTTAATATTACACAGAAGTGATAAATCTTAAGCTTCCTTGCAGCCTACTCTCAAAGTTACCACACACCAGTCCCTCAAACTCAATGACCACACTCAGACAATTCTCTTCACTCATAAGAATCAGCATATACACTCCTTCTGGTGTTGCAAACTCCTCATCTCGTGAGGGCAGCAAGCTTTGACTATTTGGTAGATACATTAATGGATGAAGAGGAATAGGTCTCTTTGCTTCTCTCTGTCAAGGCAATCAGTATTCTCCATTTTTTTATATTAGTGCTACCTCCATGAAGTTGGGATAAACTCATCTGAGACAAACAACTTTGACAGCAGTACAGTAATAAAGCTCTCTTCAAGCTCTTCTGTGACCCTCTCTAAGTATTTTGGATAGTAGACCTTGTGTAGCTAGTGCTATTCCCTCCTACTTGCAAGCTAACTATCATGCAGGTGGATTACCCGCCAGGGCAGTGGGGTACTCGGTACCAGGCCGCTTCTTAAAGGGGCAGTGTCAAAGCGGCAGTGACCCGGTCCGTGGCCCTGGGCGTCCAATAAAAGGGGTATATTTACAGAAGATAATAGAGTTTGCAATAAGGTGTTCATGACGCCACCTGTGGTTTCTGGTCAGAGGTGACCAGCGCTGCAGTGCAGACTCTCTGGGACAGTTGGTGATGCAGCAGAGTTGGTAAAGCTTCCCACAGGTGAAGCTATGTCCCAGGCAGATGCAATGTAAGATAGATAGTAAAGATGTAGTATTTAGCAAGGGATGTAGCAGTGTTGAGTGGGTGTTGCAGGAAGAACTTGAGAAAACACAGTCAGATGCAGTTTCCAAAGCTTTACTCACAGTTCTGCAGGCAAAGTGTCCAGGGCTCAGGTTACAGATGGTGCTGGAGTCGGTCAGCCTGAAAGCAATTTGGGAATCTCCTTATTTTAGGTGAGTTGTGAGACCTCCTTTCTAGCGCTATTCTCTGAGGTACTTTCTGCTGTAAGCTCTGTTCAAGTTCCTCTCTCTGTGACTTAAGTAGAACTCCACTCTCATGACAGGCAGCTGTAGCCTGCTTCAGGGATCGCTTCACTATGGCGTCTCCGGCTCACACGTGCTGCTGTGTAATCGAGTCTTAGTTTGGGCAGAGAACCTGCTGTCTCCTGCCCTCCGGATTCTGCTGCTGGGGCTTTAGGCTACCCACTCAGCCTCAGACTCCAGGATCCGGTTTCTGGTGCTCAGACCTGGGGGCGAGCTCAGCTTTAGCTTCAGTCCCCCAGCTTGTCTCCAACACGTCCTTCCTCCACCCTTGCTTAGCACTAACTTACTAACTCCTCCCCCAGCCAGAATGTTCCAGAGGAGCTCTCCTGAAATCAGGTGTTAGAGCACCCCCTTCTGGTCTGGAGTAGGAAAAGTGTTGTATGCTGTGTGTTACCTGTTAAAGGGATGCTTCCTTGCTTTCAGGCATGACATCACTCCCCCTGGAGGAAGGCAAGGTCACTGTGGCAACCAAACTCGTGGGGTGCCACACAGGCATACACAGCTTCTCCTACTTTTGCCAAGGCTGCTCCATCTGCATATGTCTGCTGGCATGAATCAAGAATCTTTTTTGCTCTTTGCATCATCTCCAAGGGGCATAGATATGGTTATGATGCTTACCAAATGCCATCTTCTTACCCACTCGTGTAAGGGTAAGGTTGGCCAATGAGTACTATTCCCCCCAGACGACGTTGAGGCAATTATACAGAACTGGGTGAAAGTTTAAGTTTGCCCAGCAATAGTGAAACAGAGACAATTATGTCAGGGTTATCATTATGGCCGGACCACACTGGGGATTGTGGGTTAGGGACAGGAAGAGGAAGTCCAGAGAGTTTAAGTGGAGAAGGGAGGTGAATGTGAAGAGTTTTGGAGAGATCAGAACTAGTGTGAGCTGAGCGGCACAAGGCAGAAAGAATTGTGAAGGAACTTTTGAGTTATCTGAGATCCAGTTCAGCAGGCAAGTGGGTGAAACCCATTAGTGGGAGATGTAAAGGAAGAAATGAGTCCAGTGTTGGCCAGATGTGGGGGAGCCCTATAAAGAAAGGGTGCTGCCCAGCTGAGGACCCCGAAGAGAGAATCGGCTCTAGGGGCTGCCCTTGTAAGGGATCACAGACTGACGTTTGGGTGCAAGGTATATAGCGTAACATATCAACCCGTGTGTCCCTCCACTGGGAAGATGGAGGTTTGTCTCATTTGCTCTGCTTTTTTACCGTCCACATGTAAACTGCCATCACCCTAATAAGAACGTACCTCTGTATGAGACAGAAGAAGTTGTAAAGTGTACTGCCTGCTTCATTGTGTGCTTAAGAGTGTTGCCAAGTAAAGAGTGCCTTGCTTTTAAGAACATACCTGGTTTCCTTGTCTTGAAGTCTACTGACCTGGTGAGGAATGGAATGGCCAGCCTGAAGGTGAAGGTACCAATAGCAACACTGCCAGCATACACACACACACCCAGAATTCTCGTATTTTCTGTAAGAACGTGCTGGGGTGTAGGACACATGAAAATCGCCTATAGTTACTGCCCCGGGCAACCTTTCACATGTCACTAGTAACTTAGTTTATTATTAAAGGACACAATGCACCCTCACTACTATTGAGTGAAGGGGCAGCAAAATAGACAGCTCTATTCTAAATCAAGCTCACAGAAATCTACTCAAACTTGTGCAATAAAAAAGTTCTAATGTTTTGAATGGATTTTCAATTGCAAAACTTTTTGCAACAAATCTGTGAAAATATCCTCATTTTTGCCATATTTGTTATTTATAGTCAATTTTGAGCTCTAAAATCCTGAAAAATATCTAAATGTTTATTGGCTTTAAACTAGTGGAAGATTGTTATAGTTTTCAATAACATTTATACAATGCACAAATATATTAAAACAAATGTTTGTTACGTTTCTTTTTAGCTTAAGGATTATACCTAAGTTTGCATACATCATGTTCATTTTTACAGTGTTCTCAATGAGGATGGATTGTAGGCTACGTAAGGACAGGATGCTGCACATATGTGAAGTATTAACCCAGCAGTTCTAAAACATTTTGTTCTACAAATGGCTCCTAGATTATACTTGTAACATCATGGACAAGGAATTTTTAAACAAGCCTTTTAAATAATTGGCCTTGAGGTGTAGGAAAAATTTGAATGATAAAAAAAAATCAAATATTAGATTTTTTTTATCAAAGTAATCCCTTTTCTTATGTCCTAGTAAGGCATGTGTGCCACATTGGGTCATGCCTGTCTGCCACATTGGATAACTTGCACATGAAATTGTTTTCCAATTGATCCATCTGTTTCCGTGGCTAAAACCCCACTCACCTGTGGTGGGCCAATGGCTGCATGATTTTGGAAGTTTAACTTTTTATCATTGGTCAGATCTGGGGAGGAGGGCAAGGTTTCAGCCACATTAACAGCTAGTTGATCAGTTTCATAGTTGATCAATAGATAAATGTTGGTTGGTTGCTTTATTGATGATAAAATTAGGTAGTATCTGCTAAGTTTATTCATTTGGATTGTTGTAATTATTTTCTATCGGGGTAATTATAATTGGAAAGGTGATCCTGTGAGCCTTGGAGTGAAACAGTTGATCCTTTATGCCTCCATTCAGCAATCTGGGGGACCAACTGGTGTAAGTATATTATAGCTTTGCTTCAAAGTATTTGATATCCTATAGAAGAAAATGTCTAGGATGATTGGTCCAATGTGGTCCCTGCCAGCTTCTCCTGCTCCCAGTAATTACACCCATTGGGAGGATCATATAAAAAGAAAAATATGAAGATTCTTAGCACATATTTTGGCCAATTCATGCATGCCTAGCAGCCAACAATAAGGCGATCTCCGGTTGCTGGGAGCCTATTTAGGGTGAAGTCTGCATTTATGGGTATGTAACAAGGTGGCACAGGGTGGTAGTCATAGCCGAGTCCACTAGGTTACAGTCAGTGAGCACCCCAGCCCCTTGCACATGAATAGGCACTTCCTGCTCCTTTTTGGGGCTGTTAACCCAACCCCCTGGTTAACTCCTGCTATCCCTGACTCTAGCATACAGTTTACACTAGAAAGTAATATAGAATACAGGAACAGTACTCAAGACATTAATAACACCTTAAGACTATGTGCACACGTTCAGGATTTTTTGCTTTTTTTGCATTTTTGCGGCAGTTTTCCGCTGCAAAAACGCTTAAAAAATGCATGCATTAAGCATCCTATTATTAGAATGCATTCCGCAATTTTAGTGCACATGCTGCGTTTTTTTTCCGCAAAAAAACACATCGTGGAAAGAAACGCAGCATGTTCATTCTATTTCCGGAAACGCGCCGATTCCGCTACCATAGGAATGCATTGAACCGCTTACTTTCCGCATGTGGCTATGCCCACCATGCGCAAAGTGAGCGGTTCATGTGCGAATGGTACCCAGGGCCTGGTGGAGAGGAGACTCTCCTCCAGACTCTGGTACCATATACCTGTTAAAATAATAATGAAAATAAAAAATCGTGATATTCTCACCTTCCGGCGGCCCCCGCAGCTTTCCCGCTCCTCAGCGACGCTCCCGGCAACTCACTCTCCCAGGGATGCCTTGCGACAATGACCCCAGATGACGTAGCGGTCTCGCGTGATGCTACGTCATCTGGGGTCATTGTCGCTAGGCATCACTGGGAACGGGAGTTGCTGGAGCATCGCGAGGACCAGCAAAGCTGCGGGGGCCGCTGGAAGGTGAGAATATCACGATTTTTTATTTTTTCTATTATTTTTGACATCATATCTTTTTACTACTGATGCTGCATAGGCGGCATCAATAGTAAAAAGTTTGTCACACTTGTCAAACACTATGTTTGACTCGTGTGACCAACCTGTCAATCAGTTTTCCAAGCGATGATACAGATCGCTTGGAAAACGCTAGCATTCTGAAAGCTAATTACGCTTGCAAAACGCTAGTTTTTGGCGGGAATACGCATACCTATAAAATGCGTATATCCCGCCGCAGGGAGTTGCGGGATTGCTGCGGAAATTTCCGCGGCAATCCCGAACATGTGCACACAGCCTCATACAATAAGAGGGGAATAAGTTCTAGGCAATGATGGAGGAGAGGGCGTCAGATGACGCTCCCTCTCCCATCATTCCCCTCTGCCTCTGACACTGCTGGTGTGCGATGACATCACTTCATCACGCACCCATTGTGTGCTGGGCCCGGGCAGTGCAGCATCTGCACGTGACGGCGGCCACCATAATGGTGGAGCCTGTAGGGGCATTGGGGACCAGGAACAGGTGGCTCCGGAGGGGGGTATTCTCACCTCTCCGCTCCCCTTTAGGAGCTGGTGGGGGGCGTGTGGACTGAGCAGCCCAGGAGGGGGATGCCGCAGTGGTTCAGCCATCTGGAGGTTCCGGGGATGAACATGGAGGTGTACGGTAAATGCAGCAGTGAGGTATGACTCTCCCGTACCCCATGTCCTCGTAGGTCCCCAGGTTCAGGTCATTGTGCTCCTCTGGGCCCCCATACGTGCCTTGTCCCTCCTCCCCTGGTCCCCCAATGCTCCTTATCTCCTATGCCCTGAGTCCTCCTGCACCCCTCATGCATTCCCTGCCCCTTGTGTTATAAGCTCGGTTGCAACAGCTTTATTATATAATGGATTGCAACCAAACCCGGGGTCCGCGATGCAGTTTATGTTCACTGCTGCCGAACACCCCTAGAGTATGAGCATCGAACTGACAACAGAAAACTAACATTAGATCTCGCCTGTGTTACTTCACACCAGGAGAGAGATATTGAATTGGCACTATCTCTGTTAACTTCACAGGAGATTTGCTGTAGGCTGGCGTAAACGTAGCCCTGTTAACTGCACAGAAGCCACTTGCCAGACATTAGGTTTGCACTATGTACTGCAAGCTGGTATAGAAGTAGCCCTGTTGACTGCACAGAAGCTACGTGCCAGCCGCTAGGAAGTGCGTGCGACTAACACCAGGCGTACGTGCTGTCAACCGGTGTGCGACCGGACTGAGCAACTTCAATATTCAGCTGATGGCGATGCCCGCGTGCTGCCTACCGGGGTACGACCAGACTGCGCATCTACCCTGTCCTCGTAATCCCTGTGCTCCCTTCTTCGCTGCTCCCTAGTCTCCCCTCCACCCCCGTCTTTCCCTGTCCCTCTGCTGCCCCGTCTCCCCGTGCGTCCCTATCTACTCTGCTCTCGGAGTCCTCTTGTGTCCTCTTGTGCCTGCCTCCCTTGCCCCTAGAGGGGTATCATATTCTATGGGGGGGTACATTATATTCTATGGGGAGGTGGGCTGTATTATATTCTATGGGGTTAAATTATATTCTATGGGGGTACATTATATTCTATGGGGAGGTGGGCTGGATTATATTCTAGAGGGGACATTATATTCTATGGGGGCTACATTATATTCTATGGGGGGTCTACATTATATTCTGTGGGGAAGTGAACTGTATTATATTCTATGGGGGGCACATTATATTCTATGGGGAGGTGGGCTGTATTATATTATAGGGGGGTACATTATATTCTATAGGAAGGGGGCTGTATTATATTCTATGGGGGTGCATTATATTCTATGGGGAGGGGGGCTGTATTATATTCTATGGGGTGTACATTATATTCTATGGGGAAGTGAGCTGTATTATATTCTGTGGGGGTACATTATATTCTATGTGGAGGTGGGCTGTATTATATTCTATGGGGGCACATTATATTCTACAGGGAGGTGGGCTGTATTATATTCTATGGGGGGCTATATTATATTCTATGAGGGAGGATTGCATCATTCTCTTTGATGGGGATACATTATATTCTTTGGGGAGGTGGACTGTATTATATTCTATGAGGGCTACATTATATTCTATGGGGAGGTGGGCTGTATTATATTCTTAGGGAGTACATTATTTTCTATGGGGAGGTGGGCTGTATTATGTTCTATGGAGGGCTACATTATATTCAATGGGGGGCTGTATTATATTTATTATATTCTATGGGGTGATTGCATCATACTCTATGAGGAGCTACATTATACTACAGTTATATGAAAAAGTTTGGGCACCCCTATTAATCTTAAGCTTAATGTTTTATAAAAAAATTGGTGTTTTTGCAACAGCTATTTCGGTTTGATATATCTAATAACTATTGGACACAGTAATGTTTCTGCCTTGAAATGAGGTTTATTGTATTAGCAGAACATGTGCAATCTGCATCCAAACAAAATTTGACAGGTGCATAAGTATGGGCACCTCACCAGAAAAGTGACAATAATATTTAGTAGATCCTCCTTTTGCAAAAATAACAGCCTCTAGTCGCTTCCTGTAGCTTTTAATGAGTTCCTGGATCCTGGATGAAGGTAATTTTGGCAATTCCTCTTTACAAAACAATTTCAGTTCAGTTAAGTTTGATGGTCGCCGAGCATGGACAGCCCTCTTCAAATGATCCCACAGATGTTCAATGATATTCAGGTCTGGGACTGGGATGGCCATTCCAGAACATTGTAATTGTTCCTCTGCATGAATGCCTGAGTAGATTTGGAGCGGTGTTTTGGATCATTGTCTTGCTGAAAGATCCATCCCCTGCGTAACTTCAACTTTGTCACTGATTCTTGAACATTATTGTCAAGAATCTGCTGATACTGAGTGGAATCCATGCGTCCCTCAACTTTAATAAGATTCCCGGTGACGGCATTGGCCACACAGCCCCAAAGCATGATGGAACCTCCACCAAATTTTACTGTGGGTAGCAAGTGTTTTTCTTGGAATGCTGTGTTTTTTTGACTCCATGCATAACGCCTTTTTGTATGACCAAACAACTCAATCTTGGTTTCATCAGTCCACATGACCTTCTTCCAAAAAGAAATTGGCTTCTCCAAATGTGTTTTTGCATACTTCAGCAGACTCTGTTTGTGTCGTGCTTGCAGAAACGGCTTCATTCGCATCACTACAGCTTCTGCTTGTGCTAAGTGCGTTGTATAGTTGACCGATGCACAGTGACACCATCTGCAGCAAGTTGATGCTGCTGCTCTCTGGAGGTGGTCTGAGGATTGTCCTTGACTGATCTCACCATTCTTCTTCTCTGCCTTTCTGATGTTTTTCTTGGCCTTCCACTTCTGGCCTTAACAAGAACTGTCCCTGTGTTCTTCCATTTCCTTACTATGTTCCTCACAGTGGAAACTGACAGGTTAAATCTCTGAGACAGCTTTTTGTATCCTTCCCCTGAACAGCTATGTTGAATAATCTTTGTTTTCAGATCATTTGACAGTTGTTTTGAGGAGCCCATGATGCCACTCTTCAGAGGAGATTTAAACAGGAGAACAACTTGCAAGTGGCCACTTTAAGTAGCTTTTCTCATGATTGCATACACCTGGCTATGAAGTTCAAAGCTCAATGAGGTTACAAAACCAAAAAAAGTGCTTTAGTAAGTCAGTAAAAAGTAGGTAGGAGTATTTAAAACAGGAAAATGATAAGGGTGGCCATACTTATGCACCTGTCAAATTTTATTTGAATGCAGATTGCACATGTTCTGCTAGTACAGTAAACCTCATTTCAAGGCAGAAACATTACTGTGTCCAATAGTTATTAGATATATCAAACTGAAATAACTGTTGCAAAAACACCAATTTTTATCAAACATTAAGCTTAAGAAGTTAAGATTAATAGTGGTGCCCAAACTTTTTGATATAACTGTATATGAGGGGGCTACATTGTATTCTATGGGGGGCTGCATTTTATTCTATGGGGGGCTAGATTACATTGTATGGGGGCTTCAATATACTCTATGATGGGGCTACATTATATTCTATGGGGGGATGCATTATACTATATGAGGGCTACATTATACTATATAAGGAGGCTGCATTATATTCTATGAAGGGCTGCATTATATTCTGTGGGGGCTACCATATATTTTACGGAGGGGCTGCATTATACTATGAGGGTGGCTGCATTATATTCTATGTGGGTTACATTATATTGTATGGTGGGGCTGCATTATACTCTGTAGGTTGGCTGCATTATACTATATGTGGGCTGCATTATACTGTATTGAGGACTATGGGGAATACATTATACTATATGAAGAGCTATAGGGTGCATTATACTATGGGAAGTGAATTGTACTACATTGATGACTATGGCGGTGAATTATACTATATGGAGCACTATGAGGAGTGTATTATACTATATGGAGGACTGAGGAGTGTATTTTAATATATGAAGGACTATAGGGAGTGTATTATACTATATGGAGGAGTATGTGGAGTGTATTATACTATATGGAGGACTATGGGGCACATTATATTATATGGAGGACTATGGGGTGTTCATTTTACAATATGGAGGACTGTGGTTAACATTATAATATATGGAAGACTATGGGGTATATTATACTATACAAGCAGAATGCTGCATATTCATCGAGTGATTGGATTGTTTGTGCCGGAACAAAAATCATTGTTCTCAGCTGCACGAGAGGTAGATAGAAGCTGATTGAAATAATAAAACTTAACCTTTAATCTAATATTAAAAACACAGAACAAAAGTGCAATTTGTGCTTAAAGTGCATGTGCAAAACAACAGAAAAACCAAACAAACAAGACGTGTCTATATACTAAAAGACAAGAAATCCAATGGTTTACCAGAAACCCTAAAATGGACAGAATGCACCTATATTGACATATTACCCGCACTATTAAATGGGACTGTACCAAAAATAAGTTTCCCTTATGTTGGCGGTATTTGTCAGGAATAATAATAATATGCGGTTTCATATTATGGGCATGATTCAGCACAAAACGACTGAAAATCTCCCTGAAGATTCCTAAAGTGATGAAACGCGTCGGGAGACGCTCCTGGGATAGGGACCGCCTAACATGACATACGTGTATGGAATGGATCTCTCCCAGGCGAAATGAATCATGCCCATAATATGAAACCGCAGATGAGTATCACAAATATTTGATAACCACAGTGGGGGTTAATATTGACTGGGCCCAAGTTACCCTGTTACCCCCCTGATGGGATTGTGTTTATTCTGCTATGAGGAGCATTTATATTTATGGATTCATGTGACAGGAGAAAATATCCTATATAGCTCCAAATTTTGAAGGAGCAATTTATCTATTTCCATAAAAACCAGTGATATAAGAGTGGTATATGTACAACGTGCACACAAGGGGTCATTATACATGAGAGGTTTAAAACGCTTATTTCAATATTAAGGCCCACTTGAAAGAAAGGAATATTATTCCTGACAAATACCGCCAACATAAGGGAAACTTATTTTTGGTACAGTCCCATTTAATAGTGTGGGTAATATGTCAATATAGGTGCATTCTGTCCATTTTAGGGTTTCTGGTAAACCATTGGATTTCTTGTCTTTTAGTATATAGACACGTCTTGTTTGTTTGGTTTTTCTGTTGTTTTGCACATGCACTTTAAGCACAAATTGCACTTTTGTTCTGTGTTTCTAATATTAGATTAAAGGTTAAGTTTTATTATTTCAATCAGCTTCTATCTAGCCCTATTTTGATTGAATACGATTGCCTTTTCTCAGCTGCACACTGCCGGTGTAAACTGTAGATGTGCTGTTGATAACATGATACTGTGTGGGGACAGATTTATCTATTAGTGATTGTTTGGTTCCCATCATTCTTTCTCAGTTGGTGTAAAGAGGCCGAGAAACAAGCGTCGAACGACTTCAATATTGTCGATCACACTCGTTTAGCAGCCTGAACTCAGCACACGTAAATGCAACAGAAATGCTTCTGTGTAATGTGCAATATGTTAGCATTTGGGGCCCCATTTTAAACTTTTGCCTAGGGCCCCGCTTTGCCTAAAACCGGCCCTGCTCCAGATACTACGATTTCCATTCATATTCCAGAGACAGTGATAGGGAATTTAAATTGTCAGCCCTAATGGAGACAGTAATGATAATGTCTGTACAGCGCTGTTTATATTAAGGGCACTATATAAGTGAGTAAAATGAATATCCATTCCAGCTTATGAGACTGTTGATATGTCTATTTTTTATTTTATTTGCAAAGCAATTGTACACAAGAAAAGATGAGACGTCAGATTTTCTTCCATTTAGCAGATCAAACTCACCCATTCACATCAAATGGGTCTATGACAAGAGCAGATAGCACACGAATGCCATCTGTATTGCATCCTGGTGCTGTCCATTTTTTCACTGTCTAATGGGCAGAAGGAACTTGGAAACTTTTTTTGGAATGCAAGAAAAACAAATGAAAAATGGATGGCTAAAATAGATGCAGAGACCAAAATATTTTTCTAGTACGCAAAAAACGGACATTTGAATGAAGCCTAATTTCTCATGAAGACATCCGTGGATCTCGGTCTAATCTCGGAACGCAATGCACGGACTGACCGTGGGTCGCCAGACCGGAGGATTCCAGGTTCATGTATTTCCTTGAGGCTGTCAGGCTCGGGTTGAGAGACCCGAGGTCAGTACGTGCTTGGATCGATTTGCACAGACGTCTGAATAAGCCCTTAGACTCATGCCTCTACTATGTACTTATAAATGGTCATGGCAGACTTTTGTCAAGTCACCAGCTGCCACAGGAAAGCTTTAAAGGGAACCTGTCAGCTCATTTTTCGAATATAAGCTGCAGCCACTGCCATTAGGGGCTTATCTACAGCATTCTGTAATGCTGTAGATAAGTCCCCCGATGTAACCTGAAAGATAAGAAAAACAAGTTAAATTATAACCCAGGGGCAGTCCGGTGCGGTCCGGGTCCGATGGGTGTCACAGGTCCGGTCCAGCGCCTCCCATCTTCATGCGATTATGTCCTTTTCCTTGCTTCTGTAGCAGCTCCTGCGCAGGCGTAATTCTCTGCCCTGTTGAGGGCAGAGCAAAGTACTGCAGTGTGCAGGCGCTGGGAAAGGTCAGAGAGGCCTGGTGTCTGCGCACTGCTGTACTTTACTCTGCCCTCAACAGGGCAAATCAGTACGCCTGCGCAGGAGCCGCAACAGAAGCAAGGAAGAGGATGTCATTGCATGAAGATGGGAGGCGCTGAACCCGGACCTGCAACTCCCATCGGACCGGACTGCCCCCCCAGGTGAGTATAATCTAACTTGTTTTTCTTATCTTTCAGGTTACATCAGGGGCTTATCTACAGCATTATAGAATGCTGTAGATAAGCCCCTAATGGCGGTTGCCGCAGCTTATATGCAAATAATGAGGTGATAGATTCCCTTTAACTATAGTTTCTAAAGCCCCCGTCTCACATAGCGATATCGCTAGCGAGATCGCTGCTGAGTCGCTAGTTTTGTGACGCAGCAGCGAGCTCACCAGCGATATCGCTGTGTGTGACATTCAGCGACGATCAGCCCCCCTGCCGGGTATCGCTGATCGTCGCTGAAATGTCAGGACATTTTTTTGATCGCTGGTCTCCCGCTGACAGGCACGCATCGCTGCGTGTGACAGGCGGGAGACCAGCGATCCGCTGGTAACCAAGGTACACAGCGGGTGTCCAGGCGCAGGGCTCTGCCTAGAAACCCGCTGTGTACCTTGGATACCAGCTCCCTGAAGCGGGGAGCTGGTCTCCCGCTGACAGGCACGCATCGCTGCGTGTGACAGGCGGGAGACCAGCGATCCGCTGGTAACCAAGGTACACAGCGGGTGTCCAGGCGCAGGGCTCTGCCTAGAAACCCGCTGTGTACCTTGGATACCAGCTCCCTGAAGCGGGGAGCTGGTAACCAAGGTACACAGCGGGTTTCCAGGCACCGCGCAGCGCCTGGAAACCCGATGTGTACCTTGGTTACCAGCTCCCTGCATCAGGGCGCTGGTATCCAAGGTACACTGCGGGTAACTAAGCGATGTTACCTGCAGTGTCACTGTGCTGATCGCTGCCTGAGCTGCCTGTTTGGCAGCTCAGCAGCGATAATGTAGCGATACACCAGCGATCCTGATCATTGTCGGGATCGCTGGTGTATCGCTATGTGAGACCCAGCCTTAAAAGGGTGAAATGATCAATTTCTGTGGAATCCTGCAGGCTAAGGCTATGTGCACACACTGAGTATTTGCAGCACGAGTTTTCTATACCAAAAAACAGCAGGAAAAATGTGACAGCAGTAAAAATGTTCCATAACATATGTGTTTTTGGAGTGTTTTTAATTTCATTTTTAAGTGTTATTATTTGCATTTTTACTCTGTTCATTTGAATGGATGAAACACACTGCAAAAATACTAAAAGAATTGACAAGCTACAAATTTGAAAAGACAACAAAAACGCTTTGTGGTTCAAATCCGTAAGGATAAGATAAGCAGCATGTGCATGAGATTTAAGAAATCTCATTCACTTTGCTGGAACTGTAAAGTGCAGCATTTTATACCCAAACGTTTGGGAAAAAACACAGCAAAAGCGCAGTGCGTGAACAAGAGCTAAGCTGATTAAAATGCTTTATATCTGTTTTCTTTATTGGGGGAGTAGCCCAGTTAGTGTCATCATCTGCTAAATGTACTAGATATGTATCTTGTGCAGAAGATGGGCTGTATTATAGTACTCCACACCTAGTTATGTTGCATTTCGGTTAGTTCTTATCAGTGTGTGAGTTGTAGTGCCGTAGGAGCGGCATTCTGCACTTTCTATGAGGCCCATTAAATTTTACGTTCATGACATGCATTGTCCGTCACTTTACGTCTATGATACTTTGTACAGATAACATTATCGGACTTTGAACTGTCTGAATAAACTTTTAGCATGACAGATTAATGTCAATCATGATCGCAGAGATTACTGTCACTTCGGGTCATGTACAATATCAATTATCACTACATCCAATGAAATGTTATGAGATCACACGACAAATTATGGCATGCTACCACCCTTGATCATGCCAACATCTGGCTTTGTAGAAATTCAGAAGCACCATGACATAAAAATGACGTTACAATGAATCCCCTGTTCCCTCTTCATTACTAAGGCCAGGATCTGTGTACGCTGCCTGACATCTTTATTCTCCATAGCAAAGTTATGCTATATTATGAATAATACATTTATTACTTCACTTAATCTCTCCAATAACTTGTTTTAATTTACAACTATTCAGCGGTTAGACAAATATGCAAGAAAATTAGGATTCGTAGGCCGTAGTGAGCAATAGGTTTTAATTATGTAGTGACAGCATTTGTCTTATCACATACAAGGGAGAAAGGCTTTCAGGCTGTTTAATTTATGAACTTCAGAACATTGCTTAGCATTGCCTTTCTGCGTGCGCACCAAATTTATGATGTTAGTAAATTGTGTGCTTTATGCATATCCACTTCAGTGTCGGCAGCTGCCAAGTTCTTATCGAAAGGTGACAGTTCTACTCCATTTGTTTGAATGGCACTTGTCCTGTATGTGAACCTTTTCACACGAAGCATTATAATGGGAAGCAGTTTCTGCAAATCTCAGATAAATGCTATCATTCAATGGGGAGAAATAAGGAAGGATCACTGAGGAGGGCGCTGAAAGCTCTCATTCAATTACCATTGCCAGTTTGTCAGCTGGTCAACCAGTAACAGAGAACTGGGGAATTTAGGAGATGACAGAATGGATCAAATGAGCTTCTGTCTGCATCTGCTTGAAAGGTCATTTCTTAATTGTTTTCTAATGAGAATAGTAAGTTGTGGAAAATTTGATTTAAAAGACAACTTCATGAAAGGAAGAACATTATTGTCATGACCCAGTACAAAAGATATTGGAAAATACTGAGATTTCTCAAAGAGTCAATCAAACATAACTGATTTGTCCATCATCATCCTTTTCATGATCACCGTTGAATCACTGATCCTCCATGGCAGCTTATATCATAACCCAGAACTGTATGAAGTATTCTGCACATGTCAAGATCAGAATTTCTTACTAACTGAGTAGGGGATATATATGAAGGGCTTTACACACTTTAAACACTAGCAGTTGAGTACCAACTATACTCTTATACTTTTATCAGTAGACGTGAATTGACAGAAACTAGATTAGTCCAGTCTACACGTATGGGAAGCGCAAACAAGTGGTCACGTGACACCAAATCACATCAGGTATACCCGGGAATCATGAACACTGTGGAGACACGGGGGGTTAGCGGTGCCTTTGTCTGCTAGCTGAAACCGCATGAATCAGGGATCATCCCACTGAATGCTAACCAAAGGGGCTCTGTTATTTTAGTTTAATGTCTTTGTCTTAACAATCATTTCAAGGTTGCGGTTATCCCGGTTGCTTGTGCACCTTTTTCTACCACACTTTTTCCTTCCACTCAACTTTCCATTAATATGCTTGGATACAGCACTCTGTGAACAGCCAGCTTCTTTAGCAATGACCTTTTGTGGATTACCCTCCTTGTGGAGTGTGTCAATGACTGCCTTCTGGACATCTGTCAAGTCAGCAGTCTTCCCCATGATTGTGGAGCCTACTGAAACAGACTAAGGGACCTTTTTAAACACTTAGGAAACCTTTGCAGGTGTTTTTTGCTAATTATTCTATTTTACTGAGATAATGACTTTTGGGTTTTCATTGGCTGTAAGTCATAATCATCAACATAAATAGAAATAAATACTTGAAATAGATGACTCCGATTGTAATGACTCTATATAATATATGAGTTTTACTTTTTGTATTGAACAGCTGAAATAAGTTAACTTTTTGATGATATTCTAATTTTGTGAGAAGCACCTGTAAGTGATACCACAACAATGGTGAAATGTAAAAAAATGCTGAAGTGGTGCTTTAACTTAATAGAAAAACAACTTTGTTATTTATATGTATTTTTGAATATATGCCTTGTTATTTCCCTTATATTCTAAAGGAGCTTCACAAACATGGAATATCAAATTATAAAATTAAAATTAAATAATAATGTTTTACCCTAAAGTGGTGATTTTAGTAAGTTTGTGTTGACCTCACAGTTTGTGATTGGACCACGGAACCAAAAGCACAGGAATAGCAAAGGATTAAAAAGTGACAATATCAGATTTTGATATCTTAAAACAGTTGGTACATATGAAAAATGACTGCATAAACGGATGGTTTCAGAGATAACACATATTTTTGGCATAATTTGGATGTCTTACGTGTCATATTGCGCTATAGGGCTCAAGTCCTCTTCCTCTCTGAAGAGGCAATTTGCATAATAAATTTCCCAGAAGAGCAATGCACTGTGAATAAACCTCCCTACCTTAGCATGCAGAGCTGGTATGTCAGTCTCCGCAAGTAGAATCGTTACCCCTTAGACCTCAGTCCAGAGCCTCTCACCTTGCCAAATCAGTTCTTACACTTTGTAATGATGAGGGACAATGCCCCGAACGGCCATGTCTGCAAACTGAGATTCTGATTTGACTTTTATTCTATGTCACATTTCAAGGTTCATTAAAGGGTCGATAGTGACTTGTAGGATCGCTGCTTCCAACAGGTGGTGCTATAGAGTTCAAGTCCTCTTCCTCTCTGAAGAGGCAATTTGTGTGTCAATATTAAATGGTTATTCCAATTTTCACAAATGGATATTGTCAGATATTCCTTGCAAATGCAAACTACTTTGCAATTTACTGCTTATTAAAATTTGAAGCCGTTCTTGAGACATTAATGACAAGAAAACTGAAACATCAAGAACTAGTCTGAAGAGGTGCATACCAAAAAACAACTTAGATATCAAAATAGGAAAATGGTTGCACTCAATCGTGTTAAAGCATGTCAATGTGAAATACGTGAAATATGAATAGCAAACTGGCTTTTGAAATTGAGGAAAAATACACATGAGACAGTTCGAACAAAATTTGGCCAAATAATGTGAGCTCATCCACCATCGTCAAGGTAATCTCATGACTCGGATGGGTCCCTGACCTCCCTGTCCAGTATGAACACTTACCTAAGGCTAATATCTGTCACGGAGTGACTGTCACGGTGTGACACAACCCAACAGATGGTCGGTCAGCTAACGGCACAACACACAATGGGGATGGAATTGGTGGAGGAAGGCCCTACCAATAGGGAATAAGGCATGGTCACCACCTGAGCTCAAACCTGAGCCTGTCCCTGCACTCCCATAATGCCCTATGCGGGTCCTTCCCCCCACCGCCATCAGGATACCACGTCCCTAGTTGTCACTTATAACTGCCCTGGCTAGTGCACTGGCTGGCAAGGAGCACTAGCCTCACCTCTGCAGGTAATAAACACAGGGGAAGTGACAGACACCAAAGGGACCTGGTAACAAAAACACCACACTTAGCTTTCTCTGCTGCAATGCATCGCACAGCAGAATGAAGGCACCAGATAAGTGAATTCAGCAGAAGCACCACTGCACCCAGAGAGCTCCTTACTCCAGCTTGGTCACTGTAGATTGCTGCAACACCGACAGTCAGCTGATGCATCAGGTGACTTTTTAAAGGATGGTGGGAGTGGTCACCGCCCACATGCGCTGACCCATCAGCACTGCAATTACACTATCTTGCCAGCAGGGAAAAACTGACATTAAGGCTAAGTGCACACGTTTGCAGAATGTTTGCAGAATATTCCTGAGCAAAACCGGACTTTTTTGCGCGGCAAAAACGCGCGTTTTTTTGCGCGGATTTTGCGCGTTTTTGGTGCGTTTTTTGCGCGGTTTTGATGCGTTTTTACCGCGATTTTTTCCTGAACTTTCTAGGTCAATAATAAAGAGGGAAAAAACGCTAGAAATCCGCAAAATTAATGGACAAACTGCTAGATTTTCCGCGATGCGTTTTTTTTGCGGAAAAAAACGCACCATGTGCACAAAATTTGCGGAATTCATTCTAAATGATAGGATGCTTAATACATGCGTTTTTGACGCGTTTTTTCCCGCGAAAAAACGCGAAAAAAACGCAAATATTCCTGAACGTGTGCACTTAGCCTTAATCCCCACTGGCCTGAAAGGAAAAAAGGTTTAACTTAATTGAACCAGATCTGCCACAAATCCAAAAATGGATCATGACATATCTGCATGTATGGGTTGTTGTGGATTCCTCTCCCAGAAAAGCATACATATATGGGTTGGTCAGACTAGATGTGATTAGATGTAATTACAATAACCACATGGTGAAGGACAAAGTGCTCCGTCAGAAAGCTTAGCTTATAAATGACAAAAAAACTGACTGAAACACCAAGAACTAGTCTGAACAGGTGCATACCAAAAAACAACTTACATATCAAAATAGGAAAATGGATGCACTCAATCGTGTTAAAGCATGTCAATGTGAAATATGTGAAATGTGAATAGCAAAATGGCTTATGAAATTTAGGAAAAATACACATGAGACTCTTCGCACAAAATTTTGCCAAATAATGTGAGCCCATCCACCATCGTCAAGGTAATCTATTGAGATATTAACATTTTTCTTTGTTTTAATAACTCATTCCCTTTGAGATCAGCCATCATTGCTGGACAGCAGAACATGCGAACTGTTACCTCCTAATCCCGACCAATTTCAGCAAAGTACTTACAAGCAACAGTGGTCAGTCTCTTAGGCAATGTGCTGTAAATAATATAAAAGAAAAATTTTAATATATTAAGAATGGGTTGCAAATTTTAGTAATTTAGAATTTGGCAGATTCACTCAAATTAGGACAGGAAATTCAATTTACAAGTATATTTGATGCAAACGGAATGTGCATTGTTATGTGCTGTGGTTCCTCATGACCCAAGAGCATAATACACATAGGTAAGACAAAAATAAACATTTTTAATAATTCAGCCCTCACCTGCCGCACAACCCTGTTATGGTCCGGTAGTCTCCTGCAATCTGGCCTTTTCTTCTGTCCAGTTGAGTGTAATCCTATGGTTCCTGTTATCTTCAACACTAATTGGTTCTGCATCGTCTTAACGTCTCGACACACCTAGTAGGTCTGTTTCCATATCATGACATGTCTCATGACATCATAACGAGAAGGGGCGTAATCAGGAAATAAAAAAGGCAGGAGCCATAGGAAGGCATCACAATGGACAGAAGAATTTGCACCATAATCAAGAATACTGCCGAACTGGAGCATGGAGATGCTGTCAGACAGTTGAGGCCCAGGTATGTATATTGTGAGACAGTGAGGATATGTGGTGAATGGGGTGTACATTTCACCTAGGTTCTTTGCTAACTATAAGGGAAATATGTGGCTTTGTAGACCTGGTGGTAGAGAGAGGTCACTACACCTTGCATTCATTGCACACTTGCAGCTTAAACCTGAAGCCAATCAGCTGTTAATTAGGAAGCCAGAAATAAGTGTCTGTGGACACAGTCAGAGAGCTAGTTTAGCCTGGACACAGGGAGGTGTCCTGGCACAAGAAACAGTCTCCAAGAGTGTTAGAGCTGTCTTCAGCCTGGACACAGAGAGGTGTCCTGGCACAAGGAAGCAGTCTCTGTGAGAATGCATGCGGATAAGCTACTGAAGAGGAGGAGAGCCGTCTCAGTCTGGGTGCAGGAAGGACCCCGGACATAGGAGTGTCTCTGTGAACCTCCATGCTGATGATTACTGAAGAGGAGGGGAGCCGTCTCAGTCTGGGTTAGAGGTACCCCGGACACAAGAGTGTCTCTGTGAACCTCCAGGATGATGACTACTGAATAGGAGTGGATCTCTCTCAAGTCTGGACGTCGGGTGGACCTTCAGACATAAGGAGGAGTATCTGGGAAACTCCATACTGGTAACATATATCATATGTGTTGTTTTGGGCACAGACTGATAGAGTCTGGGTTCCTGATAGAAAGGGACATTACATAAGTGTAATTTAGTGGCTAGACAAGCCTAGGTCTTTTGTTTATGCTTTGTTTTATCTGTGTGCTGTGGACTTTAATAAAACTGGTTGCGGCCAGTTTTTACCATAATTGCTGTCTGAATGAACTGTTTCCGTGCCATTCTGTCTACCCAGACAGCGATCCTAGAGCTAAAACCCCTGAGGGGCTACAATTGGTGGAGAATGCTGGGGCAGCGCAGGGCCTGGTACAGTTAGTGCTGGAGTGTGCATGCAGCACAGTGGCAAGAGACAGCATTAAAGGTGAAGTCTATTGAAATAGCAACAGAGAAAAAAAAAAGTGTGTCAGCAGAAACGTCTATTGGAAGCAGTCTTAAAGAGACAGTAGCCCGAATAGACTTTGCAAAGAAAAAAAAAAAAAAAAAAAGGGTGTTTGCACAGCAGAGCTAAATTTTTCTATGGAAAAGACTGTAGAGTGTGTGTATGTCTTGAGTGAAGACTACCGTTGTGAAGACAGAGAAGTCTGACAGCATGGATGACAGCATGGAGGCGCTGTTTGAACAAATGGCGCAAGTTATTGTGCAACATAAGACTGCTGTGATTGAGACAGATGAGTCCGGCAGTATGGAGGGGTTCGTTGAGTACCTGGTACAGGCCCAGCGGAGCATGGAGCAACAGCGCCTGCAGCACCAGCAGCGCATGCAGGAGCACGGCAGAAATTCCTGCAGCAGCAGCAGGAGAATAACCGGTTGTTGGAGCAGATTGCAGCTCTCCGCACCGCGTCTCAGAGTAATGTTGTGAAGGCACCTGACTTGTCCGATGTAAAGAAGGCGGTAAGACGGTCCCTGGAAAAGATGACACCTCGTGATGATGTGGAGGTATATCTCACTAGGTTTGAGAGACTGGCAGAGAAGGAGAATCTGCCCCTATCTGAGTGGGCCATGATGGTCGCAGCCTATCTGATTGGAGTGCCCCAGGTGGCCTATGCTGACCTGAGCAAGCAGGACAGCGAAGACTATGCCAAGTTGAAGGCAGAGATTCGTACCCGGCTGGGTGTTACGGTGACAGCCCATGCCAGGGGAGTTCATGACTGGAGATACAGTTGGGAGTCTGCAGTCAGCAGGCCTGATTATGGAGTTGAAAAGGTGGTAGTGAACCGCTACACCCGAGCATGTCTTACAGTGAACCGCTACACCCGAGCATGTTCTCCTGAGGTACAGCCGTCTGAGAGGACGTCACTTCAGAGTTCCCGGACGTCAAACTCTCCCGGTAAGAGCGTTCCAGCTGTTGGGGACATGGGTATGCTGATAAGCGGGTTCAGGCCCGAGGGGACATGTGGGTGGAAGAGTGTGATGGACAGTGTTGGAGATGTCGTGAAATTGCAGCCAACTGTCCACTAGAGGGGGAGCCTATGTGCCGTGATGTTGGCAGATCCCTCTCTCTCTGCGCAGAACCTGTGTGTGTGACCACCGCAACCGAAGAGACTGGACCACAGGTGTCCCCGGTGGTTACAAATGGTTGCTCAGCGCAGGCCCTCTTGGACTCAGAGAGTCCAGTGACTTCCGTATGTGACAGCCTGATTGATAGGGACTTCATCCCTGATAAGCACTTGAGTATGGTGTGCATCCATGGAGACACCAAAGTCTACCCAGAGACTGCCGTGGACTTGGTCCCTAAACTCGGGGAGGTTTCATGTGAAGTGGGGGTAGTGAAGAACCTGGTGCACCCGTTGTGTTGTGTAATGACTTTCCCCGGTCTAAGGATCTCTGAGGGAAGGGTGATTCTGATGGACAGTGTGATGAAGCCCCTACTGAGGGTACGCAGTCCCGAGGGGCGGAAAACAATGTTAGTGGGCCGTTTATCTTGTGTGATAGTGATGATGATATTGATAATGATGATGATGCTAATCATAATAGTGATGATACTGATGATGACCGTGATAAAGATGGAGTTTCTTTGCAGGTGATGTTGGGAGACGAGGATGGTGGTTCTCGGGAACCGAGTGTCCCTGACCTGCCTGTGTCCTGTGACAATTTTGGGAGAGAGCCGGTGCGAGACCCCACTCTTGAAACGGCACAGGAAAATGTAGTTGTTCTGAATGGGGTTCCCCAGGAGCCTGGCTCTGAGGAGAGGTTTCCTCATGCTGCCATGAACAATGACCTATTGTTTAGGGACACTGAAGTCCAGGGAGAGGTCGTGAGTCAGCTCCTGGTGCCTGAGCTGTGTGGAGGTATAGTGCTGGGGTTGTCACGTGGTCACATACTTGAGGGACCAGATGGTGAAGTTAATGTTGAGGATAACATGTTAACTAAGGTTCCAGATCAAGATGTGAATGGGAATGAGTTGTATAACCCTGACAGTGAGCAAGATGTGAATGAAAATAAATTGTATACTCCTGAAAGTGAGCAGGATGAGAATGAAAATAAATTGTATGACCCTGACGGTGAGCCGGATGTGAATGAAAGTGAAGTGTCTAGCCCTGAAGGTGAGCCAGATGTGGCTGAGAAAAAGGGGTCAGACAGGGATAGTGGGAGTGATAATGAATCATCTGATGACAATAAAGCAACCAGTGCAAATGAGGAAGGCATGGTAGCAGAAGAGGTTGAGAGTCCTGAGAAGAAGGCTGATGCTGACCTTACAGCCAGACAGAAGATGCCATCTGAGGATGTTTTACAGTTGGAACAAAGAGAGCGACTACTTCCAGCCCAAGAAAGGGAGAGACGAAAGGCTTCCCTGGGGATTGGCAGTAGACGTGCTAAAACAATGAGGGGTAGAGATGACGCTTCTGTTAGCTCACGGCTGAGTGTGAGACCCGGTGGCGGACGAAAAGACAGAGAGTCAGACTCAGAGCTACCAGTAAGCTTGACTGGACGATGGACTCGTGGCCGCAACGACGGTAGGAGTCAGTTCGGGAAAGAAAGGTCGGGTGAGGTGACACCGACACAAGGACAAGGCCAACGTTCTGACCGCTGGGGGGGGAGAGGCCTAACAAAGAGGTGATATTGAATAGTGCCCAAAATCAACTGAGACGGGGTGACTGGCAGAGGCGACCGAGGGGGATCTCTGGTTGGGTGGCAGGTGTTCGACCCCACAAATTTGAACAGAGGGGGCACTGGGTATGGCCCTCAGGATATGCATGGAGGCATGTGATGGATGGACGGTATGTATCGCAGAGGTGGGTGGCCCTGTGATGGAAGCCTGGATATATTTTGGTTCAGCAGATCTACTGCTGAGACTTGTGCTATACATTGGGAGGCTTCCAGGTGACTTGGAGAGCTGGGCGGGTCCAGTCACCTACAAACCCACCCAAGGGGTATGTGTCTAAATACCTAGGATAAAGTTGTATGCAGAGGGGACGGATGGGTAATGCAGCGCTGGCTGGCATCCATTTAATGGATCAGTGTGTATGTTTTGACTGTCCATGTTCCTTCCCCTCAAGCTGACTGGTTACATGACTGTGACATCACACAGTGTGTGTGAGTGTGTGTGTGTGTAAGGGTATAGAAACCCTGCTTAATGGAAAATATAGATGAAGCTAATGATGGTTATACTTCAGGTAAAGATGAAGCTGATGTTGGCTATGACTTGAGCTGTGTTCACTGTCTCTTTAGGTTTGTTGACCAGTCCTCCGGTCTGGATGACCAGCCCTCCGGTCTGGAGAAGAGGGGGGGGATATGTGAGACAGTGAGGATATGTGGTGAATGGGGTGTACATTTCACCTAGGTTCTTTGCTAACTATAAGGGAAATATGTGGCTTTGTAGACCTGGTGGTAGAGAGAGGTCACTACACCTTGCATTCATTGCACACTTGCAGCTTAAACCTGAAGCCAATCAGCTGTTAATTAGGAAGCCAGAAATAGGTGTCTGCGGACACAGTCAGAGAGCTAGTTTAGCCTGGACACAGGGAGGTGTCCTGGCACAAGAAACAGTCTCCAAGAGTGTTAGAGCTGTCTTCAGCCTGGACACAGAGAGGTGTCCTGGCACAAGGAAGCAGTCTCTGTGAGAATGCATGCGGATAAGCTACTGAAGAGGAGGAGAGCCGTCTCAGTCTGGGTGCAGGAAGGACCCCGGACATAGGAGTGTCTCTGTGAACCTCCATGCTGATGATTACTGAAGAGGAGGGGAGCCGTCTCAGTCTGGGTTAGAGGTACCCCGGACACAAGAGTGTCTCTGTGAACCTCCAGGATGATGACTACTGAATAGGAGTGGATCTCTCTCAAGTCTGGATGTCGGGTGGACCTTCAGACATAAGGAGGAGTATCTGGGAAACTCCATACTGGTAACATATATCATATGTGTTGTTTTGGGCACAGACTGATAGAGTCTGGGTTCCTGATAGAAAGGGACATTACATAAGTGTAATTTAGTGGCTAGACAAGCCTAGGTCTTTTGTTTATGCTTTGTTTTATCTGTGTGCTGTGGACTTTAATAAAACTGGTTGCGGCCAGTTTTTACCATAATTGCTGTCTGAATGAACTGTTTCCGTGCCATTCTGTCTACCCAGACAGCGATCCTAGAGCTAAAACCCCCTGAGGGGCTACAAAATATATATATATATATATTTTTTTTTATATTTTTTAAACCCTTCATGGCCCTCTATAATTCAGCAATATAGCGGTTTACTGACCGGCTGTCTTTTAGCTTGATTCGCACAATGTGAATCACCAAAAAATGTAATTTGGGCAAATTTGAATTTGGGGCCAAAATGTTATTAGTTAAATTCAATTTACCCGAAATTGATTTGCTAATCTCTATTTACTATACCTCCCCTTCTCTTTAATGCAGATTAGAAAGCTACTCTTATACAGCGGATCTTGTTCTGGCAGTCCTGGCCCATAAATGCATTACACGGTCTGCCATAAGTGGCTCCCTGGGAATAACAGCTGATTGCTAGAGGTATTGTGTGTTTAATCAATCATAATCGAGAAAAAGTTATTACAATACCTAAACTAGTTTTGACCAATTATAAATATATTTCCTTCAATCTCAGCCAATTGCTTAGTCCCATAAACGTAACAGCAAATGTTAATGATTGTCTTTTATGGGTGAAATGCTGACATTTATTGTTGCATTTACTGTATAAACAGCTTTAATTATTAAAATCCCTATTTCTGTTTGTTTTATGAAATAAAGAACTTATTGCCGTTTTCCACTGGCTTATGATCTTTAGTTTAAATAATTGATAATAATAAATGGGAATAATATATGGTTAATGAATATTAGTAGTCACCAAGGAGTTCTATGTCCATATAATAGCATAAAGCCCAGGCTGAGACTATTTATTTAGGTCATAAAACTCCGAAGTGACATCTTATATTCTTAACATATCCAGCAAAAAAATATTATTTTGCTCCAGCTGAAGCATACCTTTTTTAAGCTTAAAGGGAACTTCAGGTCTACCAACGATCGATTGATCTTTAAAAAAAAGAAGGCCAATACTATTTGCATACAAATTTTTGTGGGGCAATCCTATAAGTGGGACTTTAAAAGGGGTAGAATTTATACAAATCCCTCCCAAAAGTTAGTGCCGCTGTGCACAACTTAGATGTCCCAATTTGTCACATTATTGTCAAAAGTCACATCATGTTTGTGACATTTGACAATGATGTTTGTTTCTTGTGTCTTTGTCTTTTTTCATCTCTCTCTGTCACTTGGTGCATCCAGCTTTACACAGCACACTCCTCAGTGCTTCAGAACGCTCCCTCCCATGTGTCCTAATGACTAGCCCCACTTGTCTAGGCTATCCTCAAGCAAGTCTATGTCTAGATACACTTTATGTCTCTGTGCACTCTTTTGTCCTGTACATTTCCTTGCCTGACTGATTTTATTTACTGTCATCCTCATCTTTGTACCTGCTTGTGTGGTTTTACATCACTAGCTGGTTATAGCAGAGTTCAACTCTCCTACAATCCTCCACAACAGCAACGCAGAGTTGCGTTTGTTGCCAGCTGCTCAAAGACCAGTGATGTGAAACTGCAAATGCAGAAAAAGAATTTTCTGAGTAACTATAACTCAGTGAAGACATTGGAAGATGGGAGAAGCCAAGGGGAGAGTCAGATTAATTGATTGGAGGGGTTCAACAGTATACCTCCCAAGAGGGACAGAGAAATAGGGACCAGAATGTGTGGTGCAAGTTGCGTGCCATGGCAAACTTTAGTCATGCCCTTAACTAAACCTACAGCTACACCAGTTTTCCAATTTACCCTTTCATTCTCACTTGGACACATTAAGAAAAGTTTAGAAAATGATGGATAACCCTTTGAAGGATTTGTTTGCACTACTGCTAAACCTTAAACTTTTTTCTGTGTTGTCAATTATAACAGCAGAACGTAAAGCAGATGGGGACGGATTTGTCATCAAACACACAGCAGAGTCCGACTGTCCCCACTAATTATAATGGACGCCATCAATTTTCTGTGGAGGTGTCCATCATATTTCAAACCTAAGTTCTTATTCCTACCCTTCTCCTCAGTGCTCCTCTCTGCCCTCATGCTGTCTCCTTTGTGAACCTCTGTCCTTGGGCTGCCTCTTCTGTCTTCTCAGGTCTTCTCAGCATTTCTCTCTGCCCTCATGCTGACTCCTCTCTGTCCTCTGACCAAGGCATGTCAGAACTTTGTCACAATTTGCCTTGAACTAATGGAAATGAGGAGAGTCTTAATAGGAATAATTTTAGATTATTATTATTGTGGGGATGCATAATAGTATGTATGCTTTTGTTATTTAAGGGAACTTATCAAGTCGAATAACACTATTAACCTGCACATAACGGGTGATTCTGCAGGTTCATATGAAAGTGCTTGAGAGAAAATGAGAAAATGAGCTTTATTGTTTCCAGGAGCCGCTGACTTTCAGTCATTCTGGTGTGTCGACGTGGCTGAAAGCTAGCGATTCTCTGGAGAAATAAAGATCATTTTATCCCAGGGACCTTAATGTGTCAAACCCATTGATCATGTGACTATCAGGTGTATTAGAATTCTTGGCTGTGCTAAGCTTCTACTCAGCACAAGGTGCTCACTGACTGCTTTGTAGCTGCAGAAGAGAAGACAGATAGTGGTGATAAACCTCTTCTGTCTTCTTCGGGAACACTTCATCTCACCTGTGCAGTGCTGCGCAGTTTGAGCTCAGTAGCTCAGTGCTCATACTGTGCAGCACTACCCTGATAATGGCAGGGTGGGACACTTGGCTCACCGCCGACAGCGACTCAGAGACCAAAATCTGGGATTGTCCCATTTGATCCAGGAAGATTGGGAACTATGGCAACAGTATTAGATGGGAGACCACAGAGGAGGTTGTTGTAGTAGTCTAAGTAAGAGATGATGAGGTTTTGTAATAACATTTTTGATGGAAGGGAGGACCAAGTCGGGAAATGTTTTCAGGATGAGGTGGCAGGAGGTGGTAATGGCTTGGATATATAGTTTGAAGGACAGTGCAAATTCAGGAGTTACACTGAGGCAGCGGACTTGTGAGACGGGAAAGTATGGTATCAATAACTGTGATCGAAAGGTCTGGTAGAAGTGATTAGTAAGATGGAAGAAAGATGAAGAGTTTTGTTTTGTCCATGTTTGCAATAGTTGTAGAGAGTTGGCTCATGCAGCCCGTTTTCTTTGAAAAACAAAGCTCACATTCACACTGGCACAGTGCAGAAGTCCACAGAGAACGAGTCCACAGTACAGAACCTGCAAAGGAGCCTGATAATGGAAAAAGTGCACAAGGTTTCTGCTTCGGATTAAATGGAGACCGTCCTATATCTTCTTTTGTGGTGTGCTGCTGCTCTCAGTGGATTGTCATGCCATGCTGCCAGCCCACCTTCCTCTTTTTGAGGCCGGGTTGTGGTCACTCCCCTTAGACTGAGATTGTAATACCCCTGATGAAAATGTCTCTTGATGTTTATAAATAAATACTTTTTTCCTATAAAAGCAGTGATGTAATTTTTCCATTAATTGGAAGTGTTGGTATCGTCTGTAAATAATAACATAACATGTGAGTTGTGAATGGCTTAGATCGCTACCTATAGTATTTCATTACACGATGATACCATTAAAAGGTTTTCTTGAATGCTGAATTCTTGAGTGCTAGCTTGTACGCAGCATTTCTGAAAGACACACTTCATACACAGCCTATCACTTATTCCATCCTGAGTCTGTCACATTGCCAAGTATCTGTGCCAAAGACCTCTCAGGAACCTGTCAAAGAACCTCAAGCAAATTCCTATGTGTGCAGTACAGAAAAACATTAGCTCTGTCAGCTAGCGAAAGTCAATGAAGGAAACTATTCTATAAATCAAAGCAGGAAAATTATTCCCAACATTTCCACTGATTTCCATTATAAAATGCATTCATTACAACTGCTTATAATTAGGATTAAAACCCCCAAACAGCATTGCTATGTTTTAGTTACATGCTGTACTTTAGCGCCTCTGAATACTAGGCTTCTCCAAATAGGATATATTAATTGGGTGGGGGGTTTTGTAAGAGGGCAGACATAGGATACTATTGCTATTCATGTTTTTTCTGGCCAGCGACTATGACGTGGTATCATTCAACTGTGGTTTCCTTGACTCTGCAACAAATGCTGATTTTTCTGTTCATACAGTAGCCCCATAATAAGCTTAGCCTCATGGGGATCTGCATTTATTTTAATTTTTCCTCTCACATTTTCACATTCACAACATACAATGCACTGCCAGCAACAGGGAAACGTCCACTTTAACCTGACCTGAGAACTCATGTCTGTCTGCCAGACCCTTATTTTTCCTGATGAAAAGGTTTACTTTTATGCAATTACTTGCAAAATGAATGATTTGAAAGTAAGCAATGAGCAAACGAGACCCATACGAGTAGCTATAAGGGACAATGACTTAAAATGAAATTCTCAAAACTAAAAATGAATTTTTAACCAAAATGATAGTAACATAGTAACATTTGTGTTTGTGTACACAGCATAGGCCTGCGTACTTGTTTCCTTAAGATCCGCATAGATCCGCATGCGTCTTGAGTACCTATATTTAACATTGTGTACGCAGGGACAGGCGTTGTATGCGGATGCGTCTCCGTGTGCCGTTTTGACGTGCCCGTTGTGCGCAACATGTACGCAACAGGTACTCAAGACGCATGCGGATCTATGTGGATCTTAAGGAAAGAAGTATGCAGGTCTGCGCTACGCACACAAACGCAAATGTGAACCCAGCTTAACATGGTTAGCAAGGCCGAAAAAAGACATTTGTCCATCCAGTTCAGCCTATATTTTGTTAGAATAAATCCCCAGATCTATGTCCTTCTAAAGAACCTAATAACTGTAAGATACATTATTGTTACGCTCCAGGAAGACATCCAGGCCTCTCTTGAACCCCTAGACTGAGTTTGCCATCACCACCTCCTCAGGCAATGAATTCCAGATTCTCATTGCCCTAACAGTAAAGAATCCTCTTCTATGATGGTTGAAAAACATTCTCTCCTCCAGACGCAGAGAATGCCCCCTTGTGACCATCACCTTCCTTGGCATAAACAGATCCTTGGAGAGATATATGTATTGTCCCCTTATATACTTATACATGGTTATTAGATCGCCCCTCAGTCGTCTTCTTTCTAGACATAATAATCCTAATTTTGCTAATCTCTCTGGGTATTGTAGTTCCCCCATCCCCTTTATTAATTTTGTTGCCCTCCTTTGTACTCGCTCTAGTTCCATTATATCCTTCCTGAGCACCGGTGCCCAAAACTGTACACAGTACTCCATGTGTGGTCTAACCAGGGATTTGTACAGAGGCAGTATCATGTGTATCCAGAACTCTTTTAATGCAATCCATGATCCTGTTTGCCTTGGCAGCTGCTGCCTGGCACTGGCTGCTACAGGTAAGTTTATCATTAACTAAGATCCCTAAGTCCTTCTCCATGTCAGTTTTACCCAGTGGTTTCCCGTTCAGTGCGTAATGGTTATATTGATTCCTTCTTCCCATGTGTACATTTATCATTGTTAAACCCCATCTGCCACCTTTCGGCCTAAGTTTCCAACTTATCCAGATCCATCTGTAGCAGAATACTATCTTCTCTTGTATTGACTGCTTCACATAGTTTTGTATCTCTATCAGCAAATATCGATATTTTACTGTGTAAACCTTTGACCAGATCGTTAATAAATATGTTGAAGAGAATAGGTCCCAACACCGACCCCTGCGGTACCCCACTGGTCTCAGCGACCCAGTTAGAGAATATTCCATTGATAACCACCCTCTGCTTTCTATCACTAAGCCAGTTACTTACCAATTTACACACATTTTCCCCAAACTCAGAATTCTCATTTTGTGTACCAACCTCTTGTGTGGCATGGTATCAAACGCTTTGGAAAAATCAAGATATACCACGTCCAATGACTCACCTTGGTCCAGTCTATAGCTTACCTCTTCATAAAATCTGATTAGATTGGTTTGACAGGAGCGATTACACATAAACCCATGCTGATATGGAGTTAAACAGTTATTCTCATTGAGATAATCCAGAATAACATCCCTCAGAATCCCTTCAAATATTATTAGAGGTTAGACTTGCTGGCCTATAATTTCCAGGTTCACTTTTAGAGCCCTTTTTGAATATGGGTACCACATTTGCTATGCGCCAGTCCTGTGAAACAGACCCCGTCGCTATAGAGTCCCTAAATATAAGAAATAATGGTTTGTCTATTACATCACTTAGTTCTTTTAGTACTCGTCGGTGTATGCCATCCGGACCCGGAGAGTTATCTATTTTAATCTTATTTAGCCGGTTTTGCATCTCTTCTTGTGTTAGATTGGTGACTAGTAGAGTTGAGCGATACTTTCCGATATCCTAAAGTATCGGAATCGGAATGGTATCGCCGATATCACTAAAATATACGGCGATACCCGATACCGATACCGGAAGTCCCATGTAAGTCTATGGGAACAAAATATCGCAACTAAAAAAACCCCATTCTTTCCTTGTAAACACTAAATATACACACATAGAATACATATATATATATATACATGTCATTGTGACATATATATATACATATATGTATAGTTTATACACTTCTACATAGTAAAATATCCTCTCTGATTCAATTGCCGGGTAAAGCCGGCTTCAGTGAAAAGACAGAAGCACCCGACATGAAATGACACTTGGTGTACATAGGGTTAACCATGTCTTTTCATGTCGTTTGCTATCTGATTTGCACAAACAATTAAATCAGTCTATGTGTGCAAAATTTCACACCTGTAGGGGTTAATTAAAGGTGTAAATTCGTTGTAAAAAAAACGGACTTTTTTGCTACGAATTTACACCTTTAATTAACCCCTACAGGTGTGAAATTTTGCACACATAGACTGATTTAATTGTTTGTGCAAATTAGATAGCAAAGGACATGAAAAGACATGGTTAACCCTATGTACACCAAGTGTCATTTCATGTCGGGTTCTGCATTTTCACAAAAGCCGGCAATTGAATTAGCGGCTATTATACTATGTAGAAGTGTATGAACTACAAATATAAATATATATATATATATGTGTCACAAATTCAATGACATGTATATATATATATGAGGTGTAAAATTGCTGAAAAAAAAATGCGTGGGCTCCCGCCCTATTTTCGCAACCAGACAGACAAAGCCAGTGAGTGGGGGCAGATAATAATAGCCCAGAGAGGGACCATTATTTTTGCCCCCCCCCCGGCTACTAACATCTGCCCCCAGACACCCCAGGAAAGACAAATCTATAATTAGATTCGCCCTTTCTGGCACTTTGCCCGTCTATTCCCATTGCCCTGTAGCGGTGGCGAATGGGTTAATATGGGGTTAAAGCCACCTTGCTATTGAAAGGTGACCTTAAGCCAGGTTAATAATTGAGAGCTGTCAATTAGACAACTATCAATTATTAATCCTATTGCATGAAATAAAAATAAAACACACACTTTAATTAAAAATCATTTTAATGAAATAAAGACACATGTTTTTGACCATATTTTATTTTACTGCAAAAACCATTTCCTGTAATAAAAATAAAATAAAAAAGCAAAATTATTCTTACCTATCCCATGCACAGTCAGGTCCCACGGTGTAATCCTTCAGAAAGGGTTAATGTTTACTGCAGGGACCGCAGCTAATGCTGCAGCCTCACAGTAAACCCCAAATGAATGAGTTCCTCTCCTGCCTGACAGGAGAGTAAAGGCTGGGTGTCACATAACGATACACCAGCGATCCCGACAACGATATGCACTTGTCAGGATCGCTGGTGTATCGCTACATGATCGCTGCTGAGCTGCCAAACAGACAGCTCAGGCAGCGATCTGGGACAGCGACACTGCGGGTAACATCGCTTAAGGGCCCGTCTCACATAGCGATATCGCTACCGAGATCGCTGCTGAGTCACAAGTTTTGTGACGCAGCAGCGAGCTCACCAGCGATATCGCTGTGTGTGACATTCAGTGACGATCAGCCCCCCTGTCGGGTATCGCTGATCGTCGCAGAAATGTCAGGACCTTTTTTTGATCGCTTGTTTCCCCTCTGACAGGCACGCATCGCTGCGTGTGACAGGCGGGAGACCAGCGATCCGCTGGTAACCAAGGTACACAGCGGGTTTCCAGGCACCGTGCAGCGCTTGGAAACCCGCTGTGTACCTTGGATACCAGCTCCCTGCATCAGGGCGCTGGTATCCAAGGTACACAGCGGGTTTCTAGGCACAGCCCCGCACCTGGAAACCCGCTGTGTACCTTGGTTACCAGCGGATCGCTGGTCTCCCGCCTGTCACACGCAGCGATGCGTGCCTGTCAGCGGGAAACCAGCGATCAAAAAAAGGTCCTGACATTTCAGCGACGATCAGCGATACCCGGCAGGGGGGCTGATCGTCGCTGAATGTCACACACAGCGATATCGCTGGTGAGCTCGCTGCTGCGTCACAAAACTAGTGACTCAGCAGCGATCTCGGTAGCGATATCGCTATGTGAGACGGGCCCTCAAGTGGAAAGCTTAATTGATTGCTTTCCACTTTCACTTCAGGTCAGCCAGGGACACAATCAGTGACGTCAGAGGGAACTGATTAACAAAAATAGGGGTTCCCTTCGAAAAAAAAATGGCGTGGGGTCCCCCCTGTTTTTGTTAACCAGCCAGATGAAGCAGACCGCTGAGGCCTGGATTTTCAGGCTGTTAAGGAGCCAAGATCCATGGACCTTGCCAGCCTGATAATACTAGGCCACAGCAGTCTGCATATCTTGGCTGATTAACAAAAATAGGGGATCCCCTCGAAAAAAATTGGCGTGGGGTCCCCCCTATTTTTGTTAACCAGCCAGATGAAGCAGACCGCTGAGGCCTGGATTTTCAGGCTGTTAAGGAGCCAAGATCCATGGACCTTGCCAGCCTGATAATACCAGGCCACAGCAGTCTGCATATCTTGGCTGATTAACAAAAATAGGGGATCCCCTCGAAAAAAATTGGCATGGGGTCCCCCCTATTTTTGTTAACCAGCCAGATGAAGCAGACCGCTGAGGCCTGGTTTTTCAGGCTGGTAAGGATCCAATATCCATGGACCTTGCAAGCCTGATAATACCAGGCCACAGCAGTCTGCTTAGCTTGGCTGGTTAACAAAAATAGGGGATCCCCTCGAAAAAAAAAACGGCGTGGGGATCCCCCCTATTTTTGTTAACCAGCCAAGTAAAATGCAGACTGCTGCGGCCTGGTATTAAAAGACTGTCAAGGCCCATGGATTTTGGCCCTCAACAGCCTGATAATACCAGGCTACAGCAGCCCCACATTTGGCGCATCAAAAGATGTGCCAATTGTGGCACTTTACCCGGCTCTTCCCACTTGCCCTGTAGCGGTGGCAAGCGGGGTAATAAGGGGTTAATGTCACCGTTGATTGCACGGTGACAATAAGCCCGGTTAATAATGGAGAGGTGTCAATAAGACACCGATCCATTATTAATCCCAAAGTTATTAAATGCATAAAAAAAAGACAAAGCAAGAAAAAAGTATTTTAATGAAATAAAAGAGACAACACAGTTTTCATTAATTTTATTGTACTCCCATTCCTGCGACGCCATCGATCTCCTGTAAAAAAAGAAAAAAAACAAACCAACAGTATACCACCTGTCCGACGCAGTCCATAACGACAGTCCCACGACGATCCAACTCTGCTACATCGCAATGACAGGCAGAGCCTGTCATCGCGACGCAGCACAGCTGATTACCTGCTTCCCCGGCGGTGACGTCATCGGACTGACTGCTTTACGGCCGGGATTACCCAGCAGTCACTGCAGTTATCGCGAGAAACTGCATGTGACCGCCGGGGAAAGAAGATTGCGGCCATGAAGCAGTCCAGGACGTGACCGCCGGAGATCTTCTGCCAGGTAAGTGCCGCTGACTCCTGACAGACCCGACCGACGGACACTGACAGTGACAGTGACAATCCCGATTCCGGTATCCGATAAGACGAAAATATCGGAACTCGGAATCGGAATTCCGATACAGCCAATATCGGCCGATACCCGATATTTGCAGTATCGGAATGCTCAACCCTATTGGTGACCCTTAATATAGAGTTTTATTTGTCACTTGACTTTTCACTTAGCCTTTTATTTTACACCGTGAATACCGCAGAGAAAAAGGTGTTTAATATATTAGCTTTTTCCGCGTCATCTACAACCATTCTTTCCTCACAATTTTTTAAGGGGCCTACACTTTCACTTTTGATTCTTTTACTATAGATATAGTTGAAGAACAGTTTGGGATTAGTTTTACTCTCCTTAGCAATGTGCTTCTCTGTTTCCTTTTTGGCAGCTTTAATTAGCTTTAATGATGCTACTCTTGTTCACTGGCTGCATATAATATGGCCATCCATACCCATTCAAATAAATGGGATTAAGCTGAATTATCAAACATAGCCCATGGATAAGATTGGTGCTGTTACTTTGAGTCAAATACACCATTTTTTTTTCTCTTTCGGGGAACCCCTCAATTACATCAGAGAGCTATATACAGTACTTACTCTTTTATTCAGTGATCCAGTTATTGAGAATTAGACCAACTCTTGAAGATTGCAAGATCATGGTCATCTGACTAGTCCCCAAAATGAAGCTTTAAACTCATATTACACCAGTTGCCCACTTTAAAAATCCAGTCATTTAGTGTACTGGGGAGTTCTTGACTATTACTGACGAAGGTCCCAGTTGCATTATAATATTATACAATATACTGTAAGTTGTCCTGGCATCAGCTCCCTAACACCAAAGTGCAATTTTTACGTTAACCTCTTGGTTAAAGGGGTTGTCCACTAGTAGAACAACCCCTTCTTACTTTAAATGCTTGGCGCCGATAAAACAAAAAAGCCTATACTCACCTCCTGTTCCTGCGCCGTTCGAGCAGTGTCGGCACTTGTGGTCCCGGAGCCCTCATGCGGTTGTTGTGATACATGAGTCTGGTGCCCAATCCATGCTGGCATCACATGAAGAGGAAGACAGAGATCAGCTGCAACCCTGATTTAAATTTGTTTGAAAGAGGAGACAGTGACCAAGTGCTGATTGGGGTCCAGGCTCACTTGCCACAACAACCACACGAGAGCCCTGGGACCGCAAGTGTCGACATGGGGACATGGACTTCAATAGAATGGAATGGGCGTAAGGTGAGTATCATGGTTGTTTACTATTTTCGGTTTTTTACAGGTAACAAGGGCTTCAATGGAAAAGGTGTAAGGTGAGTATAATTGTTATTTTTAAATAAATTTGTAAAACAGGGCGTGGATTTTTCTTTCAAATAAAGGCCTTTATTTTGAATATTATTTATTTACAATTTAAATATGAGGTTAGTAATGGAGAGGCACCTTATCACCTCTTATAGCAGCCTGTTCCACTCATTGATCACCCTCAATGTCAAAAAGTTTTCTCTATTATCTAATCTGTATCTTCTCCTTTCAGTTTCATTCCATTGCTTCTTATGTTCCCATTTGCAAATGAGAATAAGGATGATCCCTCTACACTGTGACATCTGTTATGTTTAGGTAGCTGAGGAGAAATAGCAAAAACGGTAATACACCAGAGAGGCTGGAACCTATTGGATTGCAGTAACCTGAACTAACCACACTAGAGGTAGCTGTGGAGCGTTCCTACGTTGATCCTAGACGCCTCGTCACAGCCTGAGAGATAACTACAGCTAAAGGCAGAAAGATGAAAGCTATCTGACCCGGAGCAGATCCCCAAAGAAAATAGGAAGCCCCCAAACATGTAATGGCGGTTAGACAAGAAGAAAGCACGGACACAGACAGAAAATAGAATGAGCAAACGCTGGGGCCCAATCTGTCAAGACAGAAAAGTACAGGAAAAAATTCTGACTGCAATCCAAAAAAACCCTAAAAAATACCAACACTTCTGATTGCCAAAAAACCTGAGATCACACAATCTCATCCACCTAAATCAGATCTCTGGTGTAACAAAACCAAGCCGCAGCCACTGAAAAAACAGGAAAAAGCAAATGAACAAGTAACAGTGGCTACAGATAAACTGAGAGGAGCACAGGCCCCAGGAGGGACCCGGCTGAACTCCAAAAGTGCAGAAAACTATGCAAAAAGCAAGCACAAAAAGAAAAGCAAAAATATCTTATCTGAAAGCAGCAGACGCAGGCAAGGCTCCAGCAAACTTCCAAATGAACCAGGAACCACAATTGAGGCAAGAACAATTGATCACCGGCAACCATCATGGGAGGGAACCTCCCTTATATCAGTCCAGTCAGTGATCCCAGATTGCCATTCCTCGCTGGAAGGTTCAGTACTGTCTGTAACCACCAGAGGGAGCCTCTGCTCAGAAACCATCTCTAGCACATTCACAACAGTACTCCCCCTTGACGAGGGGTCACAGAACCCTCACTTGTGCAACCAGGCCGATCAGGATGAGCTCGGTGATAGGCACTGATCAGTCTCCTAGCATGGATGTCCGAAGCAAACACCCAAGAATTGTCCTCCTGACCATAACCTCTCCACTTAACCAAATACTGGAGTTTCCGTCTAGAAAAATGAGAATCCAATATTTTCTCAACCACATACTCCAGATTGCCCTCAACCAAAACAGGGTCAGGAGGCGCAGCCATAGGAACCACTGGCTCGACAAACCTCTTCAATAAGAACTTGTGGAACACGTTATGGATCTTAAATGTCCCTGGAAGAAGCAAACGGAAGGAAACAGGATTAAGAATCTCCATGATCTTATAAGGTCCAATGAACCTAGGCTTAAACTTTGGAGATGCAACCCTCATAGGGATATTTCTTGAGGACAACCAAACCAAGTCCCCCACTTTAAACCGAGGACCATCAGTCCTATGCCGGTTGGCAAATCCGCTGGGCCTTCTCTTGAGAGAGAGACAACCTCTCCACTACCTGGTCCCAAATCTGCTGCATTCGCTCCACAACAGAGTCAACACCCGGACAGACAGAGGCCTCCGCCTGTCCCAAGGAAAATCGAGGGTGAAACCCAGAATTGCAGAAAAATGGAGACATCAAGGTGGCAGAGCTAGCCCTATTATTAAGAGCAAACTCAGCCAAAGGCAGAAAAGAGACCCAGTCATCTTGATCAGCAGACACAAAACATCTCAAATAAGTCTCCAAGGTCTGCTTTGTTCTCTCGGTTTGTCCATTGGTCTGAGGATGAAATGCAGAGGAGAAAGATAATTGAACACCAAGTTTAGAACAAAATGTCCTCCAAAATCTGGAAACAAACTGGACTCCTCTGTCAGACACAATGTTCTCCGGAATGCCATGTAACCGAACCACGTGCTGAAGGAACAAAGGCACCAACTCGGAGGAGGAAGGTAACTTAGGTAATGGCACAAGATGTATCATCTTGGAAAACCTATCACAGATTACCCAGATAACGGTCATTGTATGAGAGACAGGGAGGTCGGAAATAAAATCCATAGAGATTTGGGTCCATGGCCTCTTGGGCACAGGTAATGGCATTAACAAACCACTAGAGCGAGAGCAAGGCTTGGAACGAGAGCAAGTCCCACAGGACTGCACAAAGTCCCTGACATCACGAGACAAAGTAGGCCACCAAAAGGACCGACTCACCAAGTCTTTGGTACCAAAAATCCCGGGATGACAAGCCAACGCGGAACAATGAATCTCAGACATCACACTCTTCTTCCACTGGTCTGGGACAAACAATTTCCCAATAGAGCAGCGCTCAGGTTTATCCTGCTGACACCCTTCCAGAGCCAGTCTCAAATTGGGCGAGATGGCGGAAAGTACTACACCCTCTTTCAAAATAACAGCAGGATCAGATAACTCAGGAGAATCCGCAAAGAAACTCCTCGAGAGGGCATCCGCCTTAACATTCTTAGTGCCAGGAAGAAAAGAAACCACAAAATTAAAACGTGTGAAAAACAAGGCCCACCTGGCCTGTTTAGGATTAAGTCGCTTGGCTGATTCGAGATAAACCAGGTTCTTATGGTCCGTGAGGACCACCACCTGATGTTTGGCTCCTTCCAGCCAATGTCTCCACTCTTCAAAGGCCCACTTCATGGCCAATAACTCCCGATTACCCACGTCATAATTACGTTCAGTTGGAGAAAATTTTCGAGAGAAAAAGGCACAAAGGTTACTCTTAGAGGTCTCTGGATCCCTTTGGGACAAAACGGCACCTGCCCCAATTTCAGAGGCATCAACCTCCACCTGAAATGGCAGAGAAACATCAGGCTGCCGTAGAACAGGAGCAGAAGTGAATCTCTGCTTAAGTTCCTGAAACGCAGAAACTGCCTCAGGAGGCCAATTCACCACATCAGAACCCTTTTTGGTCAAATCAGTCAATGGTTTAACAATACCGGAGAAATTACCAATAAATTTACGATAAAAATTGGCAAAACCCAAAAATCTCTGAAGAGCCTTTAATGAAGTAGGTGGAACCCAATCACAGATGGCCTGAACCTTGACCGGGTCCATTTCAATAACGGAGACAAAATGAATCCCAGAAATGAGACCTTCTGTACGCCAAAAAGACACTTTGATCCCTTCACATACAGTGCATTCTCTCTCAAAATCTGGAACACAGACCGAACATGTTTCACATGAGAGTCCCAGTCATTGGAAAAAATCAAAATATCATCCAAATAAACAATCAGAAATTTATCCACAAAATCCCTGAAAATATCATTCATGAAGGATTGGAAGATGGAAGGAGCATTAGTGATCCCTAAGGGCATCACTAGGTACTCAAAATGCCCCTCTGGGGTATTAAACGCCGTCTTCCATTCATCCCCGTGCTTAATGCGAATAAGGTTATACGCCCCCTGAGGTCAAGCTTGGTAAACCAACTAGCACTTTTCACTCTGGAAAACAGTTCAGAAATCAAGGGTAACGGATATTGATATTTCACAGTGATCTTATTCAGGAGGCGATAATCAATACACGGCCTCAATGAACCATCGTTTTTGGCCACAAAGAAAAAACCGGCGCCCAAGGGTGAAGAGGATGGTCTGATATGACCCTTCTCCAATGACTCCTTGATATAAGATCGCATAGCATCGTGTTCAGGTACAGATAAGTTAAAAAGGCGACCCTTAGGAAATTTACCACCAGGCACTAACTCAATAGCGCAATCGTAGCTTTTGTGAGGGGGTAAGGATGCAGACTTACTTTCACTAAACACATCAGAAAAATCAGTCAAAAAGTCAGGGACATCATGAGACTAGGGAGAGGCAGAAAAAACAGCAGTGTCAGTATTAACACATTGGCAGCCCCAACTGGTCACAGACACAGATTTCCAATCCAAAACAGGATTATGAATCTGTAACCAAGGGAAACCCAGTACAATAATGTCATGCAGATTATGCAACACCAGAAATTTGCAACTCTCCTGATGATCTGGTTCAACCCTCATAATCACCTGAGTAGAAAATTGGGGTTTATTCTCCGCCAAAGGTGTAGAATCAATGCCCAGTAGGGGTATCATGGGAAAGCCACAACATTTGGCAAAGTCAAAATCCATCAGGTTAATAGCTGCTCCTGAATCAACAAAAGCCTGAGCCGAAAATGTGGACATGGAGCAAATCAGGGTAACAGTCAACAGAAATTTAGTCTGAACACTACCCAAGACAACTGAGCGCGCAAAACATCTTCCCGCTTGGGGCAGATGGAAATAGCATGAGAGGCGTCACCACAGTAGAAACATAACCCATTGCGCTTTCGAAATTCATGACGCTGTGCCCCAGAAGTCACTCCATCACACTGCATGGGCTCAGGAGCTGGCCCACAAGGCAACACCATCTCACACATACCTCTGCGCTCACGCAAACGTCTGTCAATTTGAATAGCCAAAGACATAGAATCATTGAGGAAAGAGGGAAAAAAATGCAACAAACAGAAAAAAAAAAATCTCTGACAAACCAGGGGAGGAGTCCCGAGGAGATAATTTGCATATTCCCAGTGCCTTCTGGGATAAGTGAAGAGTCTCCGCGAGCTCAAGGAACACTGGATTTTGGCTGTTGCAGCTGAAAGGAGGACATCAGTAAACCAGGGGAGGAGTCCCGAGGAGATAATTTGCATATTCCCAGTGCCTTCTGGGATAAGTGAAGAGTCTCCGCGAGCTCAAGGAACACTGGATTTTGGCTGTTGCAGCTGAAAGGAGGACATCAGTAAACCAGGGAGGAGTCCTGAGGAGATAATTTGCATATTCCCAGTGCCTTCTGGATAAGTGAAGAGTCTCCGCGAGCTCAAGGAACACTGGATTTTGGCTGTTGCAGCTGAAAGGAGGACATCAGTAAACCAGGGGAGGAGTCCCGAGGAGATAATTTGCATATTCCCAGTGCCTTCTGGGATAAGTGAAGAGTCTCCGCGAGCTCAAGGAACACTGGATTTTGGCTGTTGCAGCTGAAAGGAGGACATCAGTAAACCAGGGAAGGAGTCCCGAGGAGATAATTTGCATATTCCCAGTGCCTTCTGGGATAAGTGAAGAGTCTCCGCGAGCTCAAGGAACACTGGATTTTGGCTGTTGCAGCTGAAAGGAGGACATCAGTAAACCAGGGGAGGAGTCCCGAGGAGATAATTTGCATATTCCCAGTGCCTTCTGGGATAAGTGAAGAGTCTCCGCGAGCTCAAGGAACACTGGATTTTGGCTGTTGCAGCTGAAAGGAGGACATCAGTAAACCAGGGGAGGAGTCCCGAGGAGATAATTTGCATATTCCCAGTGCCTTCTGGGATAAGTGAAGAGTCTCCGCGAGCTCAAGGAACACTGGATTTTGGCTGTTGCAGCTGAAAGGAGGACATCAGTAAACCAGGGGAGGAGTCCCGAGGAGATAATTTGCATATTCCCAGTGCCTTCTGGGATAAGTGAAGAGTCTCCGCGAGCTCAAGGAACACTGGATTTTGGCTGTTGCAGCTGAAAGGAGGACATCAGTAAACCAGGGGAGGAGTCCCGAGGAGATAATTTGCATATTCCCAGTGCCTTCTGGGATAAGTGAAGAGTCTCCGCGAGCTCAAGGAACACTGGATTTTGGCTGTTGCAGCTGAAAGGAGGACATCAGTAAACCAGGGGAGGAGTCCCGAGGAGATAATTTGCATATTCCCAGTGCCTTCTGGGATAAGTGAAGAGTCTCCGCGAGCTCAAGGAACACTGGATTTTGGCTGTTGCAGCTGAAAGGAGGACATCAGTAAACCAGGGGAGGAGTCCGAGGAGTTTTGGCTTATATTTCACCGCTTGATTATCTCTTGAACAATAAGAACATGGAAGAGGCTAGGAGCCATGTGGTGAGCTGCATTTCTTGCTACATGTTCATAGACTTACCAGTGGAAAAGCCAAACTTCACATGCCAGAAATGCAAGCTTGTGTCCCTGTTGGAGGAAAAGTTGCAAAATCTGGAAGAGAGGTTATCTACATTGAAGACCATTAAGGAAGGTGAAGAGTTCTTAGACAGAGCAGAATTATCTCTTTATGGTACAGAAAGAGAAGAAATTCGAAGTGCAACTGAAGAAACAGAGGAATGGAAGCATGTGACCCAGAGAAGCAGGAGGATCAGGAGGCAGTCAGCACCAATTCTGCTCAGGAACCAATACCAGGCTCTTACACAGGAGAAAGATGAAGAAATACATCAGGATAAGACTTTGCCCACAAACAACCTTGTACGCGCTCAGAGTCCTCCTGAATGGAGAAAGAAAACTGTTGTGAAGAAGAAACGGAGAGTTGTTGTCATGGGCGATTCCCTGTTGAGAGGAACAGAGGCCGCTATCTGCAGACCGGATATAACCTCAAGAGAAATGTGCTGTCTTCCAGGTGCAAAAATTAAAGATGTGTCTGACAGGATATCAGGACTCTTCAGACCTAAAGATGACTACCCATTTCTGCTAATACATGTGGGGACAAATGACACCGCTAGAAACGACCTGGAAACCATCTACAGTGACTTTGAAAACTTAGGTAAGAAAGTGAAAGAACTGGGAGCGCAGGTGGTCTTCTCTTCCATCCTCCCAGTGGATGGCCATGGAACAAGGAGGTGGAATAAGATTCTGCAGGTGAACAACTGGCTACGTCGATGGTGCCGTCAGCAAGGATTTGGATTTCTGGATCACGGAGTGAATTACCTATACGATGGACTACTTGCTAGAGATGGGGTGCACCTTACGAAGACTGGAAAACATGTATTTGGAAGTCGCCTTGCTACACTCATCAGGAGAGCTTTAAACTAGAACAATGTGGGAAGGGAAGCAAAACGCCAGCAAAAGCCATACACTTGACAAATACTATTGAGATTTCTGCTATTAGAAGTGAAGGGGAAGAACAAAGACAAAAAAATTTACATAATAAAAATATTGAAGGAAGAGAAACCAATCACAAACTAAAGTGTTTCTATACGAATGCACAAAGCATGGGCAACAAACAAGGAGAACTGGAGCTACTAACGCAGGAGAAGAAATATGATGTCATTGGAATCACTGAGACTTGGTGGGACGATACACATGATTGGAATACAAGGCTAGAAGGATACAACTTATTTGCAAGAAACAGACTTGATAAACGAGGAGGAGGTGTTGCATTGTATGTTAGAAAAGCATATATCTGCACAGAGATTGACGCTTCAGAGACTGGGAGTTCTGTGGAAACTGTTTGGGTAAGAATACAAGGACAGAACAATGGAAAGGACACAATTGTAGGCATTTACTACAGGCCGCCTGTGCAAGCTGAAGATATGGATGAACTCTTTATGCATCAAATGGCCAAGTTCTCCAAAAAATATGACATAGTGGTCATGGGAGATTTCAACTATCCAGACATTTGTTGGGAATCTCTCTCAGGCAAAACTAACAGGTCCAGGAAATTCTTATCCTCTCTTGCTGACAACTTTATCTTCCAAAAGGTAATGGAGAAAACAAGGGGATCTGCTACCTTGGATCTAATCCTCATAAACAGGGAGGAAATGGTGGAGGAGGTAAGAGTGGCTGGGACTCTAGGAGGTAGTGACCATGCTATTTTAGAATTTTGGATAACAAGAGGAGGAAGACCTGTGAAGACTCAGACGTCAAGGTTAGATTTCAGAAAGGCAGATTTTAAGGAACTCAGAAAGAGAATTGGAGGGATCCAATGGCTGGATATCCTTAAGGACAAAAATGTCCAGGAAGGATGGAAAATCTTGAAAAATGAGATTCTCAAAGCACAATCGTTAACAATTCCGAAAAGAGGGAAGAATGGGAAGCATTTAAGGAAACCAGGATGGATGAACATAGAACTTAAACACATGCTAAAAGGGAAGAAAGAAATGTTTATCAAATGGAAAGAGGGAGGCATATCTAAAGAAGAATATAATGCCGTCTGCAGAATCTGCAGGGCACAAATCAGATTACTAAAGCTGACAATGAATTAAGGCTTGCAAGTGACGTCAAAAGCAACAAAAAAGGATTTTGGGGATACGTCAAAAGTAAAAGAAAAGTCAAAGATGCTATAGGATTTTTACAGGATGAAAATGATGAAATGGTAAGTCAGGATGTTGAGAAGGCTGAACTTTTAAATTCCTATTTTGCATCTGTTTTCTCTCAGAAAGGAAATGTAACATCAACTGATCTTCACTGTCCTATTAAAGGAATAGAAGAATCCAGGATATCTATAAACAGAAAGACAGTGAGGAAACACTTAGCTAACATAAATGAATTCAAGTCTCCAGGTCCAGATGAATTACACCCCAGGGTACTGAAGGAGATAGCAGAAGAAATTCTTGAACCACTGTCCATAATCTTTGAAAATTCTTGGAGAACAGGAGAAGTCCCAGAAGACTGGAGAAGAGCAAATGTTGTTCCTATCTTCAAAAAGGGGAAGAAGGTGGACCCAGGGAACTACAGGCCGGTGAGTCTGACTTCTATACCAGGAAAGATCTTTGAACAAATTATTAAAGAACATGTATGCAAGTACCTGGATAAGAATGAAGTGATTAAACAGAGTCAGCATGGGTTTGTAACTAATAAGTCATGTCAGACTAACTTAATTTCCTTCTATGACAGAATCACTGACTGGGTGGATCAGGGAAATGCTGTAGATATAGTATATCTTGACTTCAGCAAAGCATTTGACAAAGTATCTCACACAATCCTTATTGAAAAAATGACTAAGTATGGAATGGACAAGGCAACTGTTAGGTGGATTCATAACTGGCTTAGTGATCGGACCCAAAGAGTGGTTGTAAATGGCTGCACATCCAGTTGGAAGAATGTCTCAAGTGGGGTACCACAAGGCTCTGTTTTGGGCCCTGTATTGTTCAACATCTTTATCAATGATTTAGATGAAGGAATTGAGGGTAAACTGATCAAATTTGCTGATGACACAAAGCTAGGAGGGGTAGCTAATACTAGAGAAGAGAGAGAGAGGATTCAAAAAGATATACATAAACTGGAGCAGTGGGCAGCAACTAACAGAATGGATTTTAACAACGAAAAATGCAAAGTACTACATCTGGGCAATAAAAATGAAAAAAGCATATACAAAATGGGAGGAATAGGGCTAAGTAACAGCACATGTGAAAAAGACTTGGGTATACTAATTGATCACAGACTTAACATGAGTCAACAGTGTGATGCAGCAGCAAAAAAGGCAAATGCAATTCTAGGATGTATCAACAGAAGCATACAGTCTAGATCACGTGAGGTCATTATTGCCCTCTACTCCTCTTTGGTCAGACCTCATCTGGAATACTGTGTCCAGTTTTGGGCACCACATTTTAAAAAAGACATCAACAAACTGGAGCAAGTTCAGAGAAGAGCCACCAGAATGGTGACCGGTCTGCAAACCATGTCCTATGAGGAACGGTTGCAGGATTTGGGAATGTTTAGCTTGCAAAAAAAGAAGACTGAGAGGAGACTTAATAGCTGTCTACAAATATCTCAAGGGCTGTCACATTGTAGAAGGATCATCTTTATTCTCATTTGCACAAGGAAAGACTAGAAGCAATGGGATGAAACTGAATGGGAGGAGACACAGATTAGATATTAGAAAAAACTTTTTGACAGTTAGAGTGATCAATGAGTGGAACAGGCTGCCACGAGAGGTGGTGAGTTCTCCTTCAATGGAAGTCTTCAAACAGAGGCTGGATAGACATCTGTCTGGGATGATTTAGAGAATCCTGCTTTGAGCAGGGGGTTGGACCAGAAGGCCCAGGAGGTCCCTTCCAACTCTACCATTCTATGATTCTATGACAACTCTGACAACTTTTTTCTTTCCACACTATTTTTCCCTTCTGTGAGTACCATACAATTTTAGTTTTTTGGGCCAGTGATACTGTAGCTGAGGAGAAATAGCAAAAACGGTAATACACCAGAGAGGCTGGAACCTATTGGATTGCAGTAACCTGAACTAACCACACAATTAGAGGTAGTAGTGGAGCGTTCCTACGTTGATCCTAGATGCCTCGTCACAGCCTGAGAGATAACTACACCTAAAGGCAGAAAGATGAAAGCTATCTGCCCCGGAGCAGATCCCCAAAGAAAATAGGAAGCCCCCAAACATGTAATGGCGGTTAGACAAGAAGAAAGCACGGACACAGACAGAAAATAGAATGAGCAAACGCTGGGGCCCAATCTGTCTAGACAGAAAAGTACAGGAAAGAATTCTGACTGCAATCCAAAAAAAACCTAAAAAATACCAACACTTCTGATTTCCAAAAAACCTTAGATCACACGATCTCATCCACCTAAATCAGATCTCTGGTGTAACAAAACCAAGCCGCAGCCACTGAAAAAACAGGAAAAAGCAAATGAACAAATAACAGTGGCTACAGATAATCTGAGAGGAGCACAGGCCCCAGAAGGGGACCCGGCTGAACTCCAAAAGTGCAAAAAGCAAGCACAAAAGAAAAGCAAAAATATCTTATCTGAAAGCAGCAGATGCAGGCAAGACTTCAGCAAACTTCCAAATGAACCAGGAACCACAATTGAGGCAAGAACAATTGATCACCGGCAACCATCATGGGAGGTAACCTCCCTTATATCAGTCCAGTCAGTGATCCCAGATTGCCATTCCTCGCTGGAAGGTTCAGTACTGTCTGTAACCACCAGAGGGAGCCTCTGCTCAGAAACCATCTCTAGCACATTCACAACAGACATCTCTACAGATATTTGCAGACAGCTATTAAGTCTCCTCTTAGCCTTCATTTTGCAAGCTAAACATTCTCAGATTTAAGCGTTTCTCGTAGGTTATCGTTTGCAGTTCGCTCATGATCCTGGTAACTCTTCTGTAAAATTGTTCAATTTTTTAAGTCTTTTTTTAAAATGTGGTGCCCAGAACTGGACACAGTATTTCAGATGTGGCATGACCAAGGAGGAGTAGAGGGGGTTAATAACTTAACGCGATCTAGACTGTATGCTTCTCTTAATACATCCTAGAACTGTGTTCGCCTTTTTGCTGCTGCATCACACTGTTGACTCATGTGCAGTCTGTGATCCATTAGTATACCCAAGTCTTTTTCACACGTTCTGTTGCTTAGTTCTATTCCTTCCATTTTGTAAATGTAATTTTTGTTTTTCTTGCCCAGTTGTAGATTTTTCCCCGATAAATGCCATTAGTTGCTGCCCATTGTTCAAGCTTATCTAGATCCTTCTGAATCCTTTCTGTGTCTTCTCTAGTGTTCGCTATCCCTCATAGCTTTGCATTGTCTGCAAATTTGACTAGTTTACCTTTAATTCCCTTATCTAGATCATTTATAAAAATGTTGAACAAAACTGGGGCCATGATAAAGCCTTGTGGTACCACACTTGAAACACTCTTCCAATTGGATGTGCAACCCTTTATTACCACTCTTTGAATATGATCACTGAGCCAATTATGAATCCACCTTACTGTAGCCTTTTCAATCTCATACTTGGTCATTTTTTCAATAAGGACAGTATGATATACTTTAACAAATGCTCTTGCTGAAGTCGAGATATACTATATCTACCGCATTTTCCTGATCCACCCAGTCAGTGATTCCATCATAGAAGGAAATTAGATTAGTCAGGCATGACTTGTTTGCTTCAAACCCATGCTGGCTCCAGTTAATTACTATATTCTAATCCAAGTAGTTACATACATGCTGTTTAATAATTTGTTAAAAGATCTTTCCTGGTATAGAAATAAGGCTCAATGACCTGTAATTTCCTGGCTCCATTTTCTTACCTTTTTAGAAGATAATTCATCTGGACCAGGAGAGTTAAATTAATTTAATTTATGTAAGTGTTCCCTCACCATCTCTCTGTTTATCGATAGTGTGGATTATTTTATTCCTTCGACAGCACAAGGAAGATCAGTTGATGTTACATTTGCTTTCTAAAAGAACACAGAAGCAATATAGAAATTTAAAAGTTCGACCTTCCCAACATAATTTTTGACCACTTCACTCTTTTCATTCTGTAAAAATCCTATAGCGTCTTTGACTTTTCTTTTGCTTTCGACATACAACCAAAATCCTTTTTTATTGATTTTGGTCTCCCTTGCAAGCCTCACTTCATTACTGGCTTTAGCTCTTCTAACGCTTGCCTGCATTCCCTGCAGACAGCATTATATTCCTTTTTAGATTTACCCCCCTCTTTCCATTTAATATAAATTTCTTTTTTACTTTTTAACAAGTGTTTAAGTTCTGCATTCATCCTTCCTGGTCTCTTTAAATACTTCCAATTCTTCCTTCTTTTCAGGATTATTACTGATTGTGCAGTTAGATTTTCATTTAGCAAAATCTCCCATTCTTCATGGACATTTCTGCCCTTTAGAACATCCAGCCATTGGACCTTTTCTTCCCTCTTTCTGAGTCCATTAAAATCTGCCTTTTTGAAGTCCAACCTAAAATTCTGAGTCCTCGCTGCTCTTTCTCCTTTTGTAACCGAAAATTTGAGGATAGCATGATCACTGCCTCCTAAGTTCCCAGCCACCTTTACAACAATTTCCTTCCTGTTGGTAAGAATTAGGTCCAAAATGGCAAATCCTCTTGTTCTCTCTTTTATTTTTTGAAAGATAAAATTGTCAGCGAGAGAAGATAATTTTCTGGACCCTTTATTTTTTCCTGATAGAGATTCCCAGCAACATATTGTTCAAGGCTTCACACTAAGTAATCACGGGAATATAATAGAGATGGTGCAAATCCATTCGCAGAACCAGGTCCATCTGCCATGTCTGTAATCACAGAGTGCTGGAAGGAAGTTTTGAGAACCACATCCTGCTTGACTTCACCAATGGACCAGGTCCTGCAAGCGGACTCGTACCAACTGTAGAATTGTCATGTGTGCATCGCCACGAAGATCGTCGCGGTTGCACATTCTGACTTCTCACAGCTGAGTTGCTGTTTCTTTGTGTTTGGCAGTTAGGGAGTTAATTCTGTCTGTGCTCAGTTCTGGGACTGGGTGCAGTTTCTCCCGGCTGCAATTAATTATTTGTTGATTGGTTTCCTTTAAATCTCTGGTGGTCTGTTTTGGGAGTTGCCAGTGAAATTCTTCATGCAGACCACAGATAGGATTGTATCTGTATAGACTTAAGTTAAAGAGCTCCTTAGTTGTTTTAAGCTCACCTTGCTTAGAGTTTAATATCCCAGATCATTTATGTTCCTTCTGTGTTTGAGTGTGTATGCAAGTCTGTGTTTTCTCCAGTCTGTCTTATATGTCTAATCTGTTTATTTAGCAGAGATCAGCCCATATCCCTTTGGTGGTAATCAGAATCCTTCTTAGGACTGATTACAGGGTTCAGGGACTGATAGGAGACAGGGTTAGGCTGGAGACTTGGACCTCTGAACCATTATCAGTACCTCCAAGGTGAGGGATTAGTTAGGACCCCAGTTTAGGGTCAGGTTAGACCCCGGGTCCTCCTCTTTCCTGTGACAGTGTATCAAGTCCTCAAGATTTACCCTGAGTTCAACGGATATCGTGTCAGGTAAATCTATTCTATATTTACATGCTGATGTTGCAAATCTATATGTTGTATAGAGTGTTGTTCTTTTAAGAATAGTTTACTGACATCGTACACATATCATAAGACCGCGTGACATTTTCACTGGCCCATAAAATTATTCCAGTTGCCATGGAACCAGTAGCCCAGCTGGCTCTGCAGTTGCAGGGATTATCCATGGAGCTGACGGACATTAAGTCCAAAGTTTTGTCTCCCTCGGAGCAAACCAGATTTGAACCTAAAGTAGCTCTCCCGGACAGGTTCACTGGTGGGCGAGACAAATTTTTTACCTTCAGGGAAGCATGTAAATTGTATTTTCGGCTTCGGCCTCGATCATCAGGGAGTGAAGAGCAGAGAGTGGGAATTGTTATCTCGCTCCTACAAGGGGACCCTCAATCCTGGGCATTCTCCCTTCCTCCGGGATCCCCGGCTCTACAGTCTGTAGATCGATTTTTTACTGCCCTGGGTTTGGTATATGATGACCCAGATCGGGTCTCTCTTGCTGAGACAAAATTACGTAAGATACAGCAGGGAGATCGTCCGGCGGAGGAATTTGCTTCTGAGTTCCGTAGATGGGCCACAGATACTCAGTGGAATGACCCAGCTCTTAGGAGCCAGTTTTGTCATGGGCTTTCTGACAAATTAAAGGACGTTTTGGCTCAGTATGATTCTCCTCCATCACTGGAGGCTGCTATGGCCCTAGCTATCCGTACTGATAGACGGCTCCGGGAGAGGTGCGAGGTAACTCCGCCCCCTGTTGTTACTCCACCTACTACTAAAGTCCCTTATGTTGAGGTTCCCCTTGTCTGTTCGGAGGAGCCTATGCAGTTGGGAGGGACATCATTTTGTAGGAGGGGATTGGCGGTACGCCGCAGGACTAGAAGGTGTTTCTTCTGCGGGAAAGAGGGACATTTTGTTGGGGGATGTCCATCCCGTGCCTTGTTGAGCAAAAAGTCCCCGGAAAACTGTTAATCCCAGGTTGTGTGGTGGACGACAACCTGGGAGTATGTATTTCGTCCGCTAGTTCTTCTCAGTTTCTTGTACCAGTGGAGGTGGTGGTTGGTACGAGAGTGGAGAGATTTTCTGTTCTTCTTGATAGTGGGTCCGGGGCTAATCTGGTTGACGCTCAGTTTGCTCAGGCTCAAGGTATGCATCTGAGTGTATTGGTCAAACCGATCCCTATATTCTCCATTGACGCCAGGCCTCTCGGCCAAGGTAGCTTTGTTCATGAGGTTCATAACATTGACCTTCGGGTAGGGGCAATACATAGGGAACTATTATCTTGTTATGTGTTGGAGGGTCTACCTACTCCTATTGTGTTGGGACTTCCTTGGTTGGTTAAACATAACCCTGTGATTAATTGGCAGTCCAGAGAGATAAGCCAATGGGGTGAGTTTTGCAAAAGTAACTGCATGAACACAGTCATCAGTGCGGTCGTGCCTAGTACTTTGCCTCCTTTTTTGGAGGACTTTGGGGATGTGTTCTCTGAGGAGGGGTGTCAGGAGTTGCCTCCTCATCGCGTGTATGACTGCTCTATTAATTTACTTCCTGATGCTAAGTTACCTAAAGCTAGGTTATATAACCTTTCTGGTCCTGAGAGGCAGGCTATGAAAGATTATATTTCGGAAAGTCTGGCCAAAGGGCATATTAGACCTTCATCTTCCCCAGTGGCCGCGGGGTTCTTCTTTGTGAAGAAAAAAGATGGAGGCCTACGCCCTTGCTTGGATTTCCGCGAACTTAATCGGATTACTGTTCGAGATCCGTATCCACTCCCTCTTATTCCTGATCTCTTCAATCAAATTGTTGGCGCCAAATGGTTCTCTAAATTGGATCTCAGGGGGCGTATAATCTGATTAGGATAAAAGAGGGGGATGAGTGGAAAACGGCGTTTAACACGCCGGAGGGACATTATGAGAACCTTGTCATGCCTTTTGGTCTGACTACTGCACCAGCAGTATTCCAACATTTTGTTAATGACATTTTTCGTCATCTGGTGGGGCTGTTTGTGGTCGTATATTTGGATGACATTTTAATTTACTCACCAGATCTTGTGTCTCACCAGGAGCATGTGAGACAGGTGTTGCAGATCTTGCGAGACAATAAACTATACGCCAAACTGGAAAAGTGTGTATTCGCCGTACAGGAACTTCAGTTTTTGGGTTTCTTGGTGTCAGCCTCCGGTTTCCGTATGGACCCTGAAAAGGTGAGAGCAGTGCTTGAATGGGATCAGCCAGAGGATCTTAAGGCTCTGCAGCGTTTTCTGGGGTTTGCTAACTACTACCGGAAATTTATTTGTAATTTCTCATCTGTTGTCAAACCTCTCACTGACATGACAAGAAAAAGGACGGATTTTTCTAAATGGTCGGACAAAGCTTGCCAAGCTTTTTCCTCTTTGAAAAAATGTTTTGCTTCGGCACCCGTTCTCATCCAACCAGATGCATCACAGCCGTTCGTTGTGGAGGTGGACGCGTCTGACGTAGGGGTGGGTGCAATATTGTCCCAGGGTCCGTCCCTGGTAAATGGCATCCGTGCGCTTTCTTTTCTAAAAAATTGTCGTCCGCCGAAAGGAATTATGATATCGGCAATAGGGAACTTTTGGCCATTAAGTTGGCTTTTGAAGAATGGCGTCACTTTTTGGAGGGGGCAGTCCACCCGGTCACCGTCTTTACTGATCACAAGAACCTGCTGTATTTGGAATCTGCTAAGCGTCTGAATTCCAGACAAGCTCGATGGTCGTTGTTTTTTACCAGGTTTAATTTTGTTGTCACTTATCGCCCTGGATCTAAGAATGTTAAGGCGGATGCCTTGTCTCGCAGTTTCCCAGGGGCCGGGAAAATGGATGACCCGATTCCTATCCTTCAGGAGGGGGTGGTAGTGTCGGCTGTATTTTCTGAGCTTGAGGAGGAGGTGTTAGAGGCTCAGGGGGACGCCCCTGCAGGACCTCCAGGGAGACTGTTTGTCCCAAATCAGTTGAGACAAAAGGTTATTGAGGCACATCATAATTCTGCTTTAGCAGGACATCCAGGGAGTAAGGCTACTTTAGATCTCCTTTCTCGCCGGTTTTGGTGGCCTAACGTTAATAAAGATGTTTTAACTTTTGTCGCGTCCTGTGGGGTTTGTGCTCGCTCTAAGACCCCTCATACCCGTCCGTCTGGGACCCTCTTACCCTTGAAACTTCCGGAGCGTCCATGGACTCATTTGTCTATGGACTTCATCACGGACCTTCCTCAGTCGTCAGGGAAGACTGTCATACTGGTGGTTGTTGACAGGTTCAGTAAGATGGCACATTTCATTGCTCTTCCTGCCCTCCCTAATGCTAAAACTCTGGCGCAGGTGTTCATTGGGGAGATTGTGAGACTTCATGGGTTGCCTTCTGATGTGGTGTCAGATAGGGGGTCTCAGTTTGTATCCAAGTTTTGGAGGGCATTTTGTTTACGTCGGGGGATGCAATTGTCATTTTCCTCGGCTTTTCATCCGCAGACCAATGGTCAGACAGAGCGTCTGAATCAAAGCCTAGAGACTTATCTTCGGTGTTTTGTCTCAGAGAACCAGGAGGACTGGTCTTCTTTCTTGCCTCTGGCAGAGTTCGCTCTTAACAACAGGCGGAGCGAGTCCACTGGTAAGTCCCCGTTTTTTGGGGCATATGGTTTTCATCCCCAGTTTTGTACTTTCAATGGGGGGGGCCCTTCTGGGGTTCCTGAGGAGGAGCGTTTCTCGTCGTCACTTGCTTCAGTGTGGAGAGGTGTATTGAATAATCTGAGTGCTATGGGGAACCGTTATAAACGTATGGCTGATAGGAGGAGAGTTTCTGGTCCAGATCTTAATGTGAACGATCTGGTATGGTTGTCTACCAGGAATATAAAACTTAAAGTTCCCTCCTGGAAGCTGGGCCCCAGATTCATCGGGCCGTACAGGATCAGTTCCATAATTAATCCTGTGGCATTTCGTCTGGACCTCCCTCCTACGTTTAAAATCCACAATGTGTTCCACAAGTCATTACTTAAGAGGTACGTGGCACCAGTCATACCATCACCTCTACCTCCTCCTCCAGTGGTGGTCAATGGTAACTTGGAGTTTCAAGTGTCAAAGATCATTGACTCACGTCTGAATCGCCGGTCCCTTCAGTACTTGGTTCATTGGAAGGGGTATGGTCCAGAGGAGAGGACGTGGGTTCCTGCGTCTGACATTAACGCAGATCGTTTGGTGCGGACCTTCCACAGAACTCACCCGGGCAAACCTGGCCCTGAGGGTCCGGAGGCCCCTCGTAGAAGGGGGGGTACTGTCATGTGTGCATCGCCACGAAGATCGTCGCGGTTGCACATTCTGACTTCTCACAGCTGAGTTGCTGTTTCTTTGTGTTTGGCAGTTAGGGAGTTAATTCTGTCTGTGCTCAGTTCTGGGACTGGGTGCAGTTTCTCCCGGCTGCAATTAATTATTTGTTGATTGGTTTCCTTTAAATCTCTGGTGGTCTGTTTTGGGAGTTGCCAGTGAAATTCTTCATGCAGACCACAGATAGGATTGTATCTGTATAGACTTAAGTTAAAGAGCTCCTTAGTTGTTTTAAGCTCACCTTGCTTAGAGTTTAATATCCCAGATCATTTATGTTCCTTCTGTGTTTGAGTGTGTATGCAAGTCTGTGTTTTCTCCAGTCTGTCTTATATGTCTAATCTGTTTATTTAGCAGAGATCAGCCCATATCCCTTTGGTGGTAATCAGAATCCTTCTTAGGACTGATTACAGGGTTCAGGGACTGATAGGAGACAGGGTAAAGGTACTGCCACACTGAGCTATCCCGCTAGCGATCTCGTTAGCGTTGCATACTAATGAGATCGCTAGCGGGATTGTTTCTATATCGCTAAATGCTGCCGCATTTAGCGATATAGTTAACGACGCTATCGCCGTTAGCGATCTTCTTAACGACTTTAGCGGTACAAAAGTACCGCTAAATCGCTAAGAAAAGGTGCCACACAGCGATTAGATACTTACCCAGCGGGAGCGCCGACGAGAAAATAGGGTCCGGAACGATTCCAGCGACGAGCGAGATCACAGCAGGAAGCTCGTCGCTGGAAGCTGCCGCACTGAACAACATCGCTAACGGGATCGCTAAATAGTGACGTTTTTTAGCGATCCCGTTAGCGATATTGTTTAGTGTGGCATACCCTTTAGGCTGGAGACTTGGACCTCTGAACCATTATCAGTACCTCCAAGGTGAGGGATTAGTTAGGACCCCAGTTTAGGGTCAGGTTAGACCCCCGGTCCTCCTCTTTCCTGTGACAGTGTATCAAGTCCTCAAGATTTACCCTGAGTTCAACGGATATCGTGTCAGGTAAATCTATTCTATATTTACATGCTGATGTTGCAAATCTATATGTTGTATAGAGTGTTGTTCTTTTAAGAATAGTTTACTGACATCGTACACATATCATAAGACCGCGTGACAAGAATATAACAAGCTATGGAATGAATAGTTTGACTTTCAGGATTCGCTCACACGTGTGTATAAATCAGACGAGTGCAATGTGAGAATAAAAAGGTATTGCACGTGGACCAATGTTATTCAATAAGACAGTACAGATCTGCGTATATTTTCTGAGCTCTATGTGCAAAGAAATCACAGCATGTTGTGATTTGACTCCAAAATCTGATAGGTGTGAGAAAAAATCAGATAACATATGGACTAGCAGTATGGCATCCGATTTTACGGCTATATTACGATTCTGTATTATAGGAAACTGTAAATGGTCCTGTAAAAGATTAATAGTTGCTGAGTAAGAAAACAATAGCTGCTGACTAAGAAAACTGATTGCATACGGACAGCTCATGGATGACAATGAAGAAAAAATCATACCACTTTAATGGATGAGAATGGCACAGATTTTTAATACGCTATAGTGTGAGCGAACCCTTACAGAAAGGGCCTTAGAAACTTATAGACAAGAACAATTTTGATAGAAAGAATCACACAATCTGGATATATCAGTATCAATCCTTGTGGCCCTACGGATGTACAATGTGGACCTTTTAGACATTTACAAGCTCAATTTGTTTTGGATCGTCAAAAGAGCCATATTACATTTTTTGTGCTTATACTGAGTGTATAAAGAGGACTGGGGATCATATCGGGATTTTTTCCTTTTTTCTGCGTTGTTTTATTCACAATTCCTAACATGCATGCTCCAAAATCAGAAAAATATCTAAATTACAATGACAGTAAATTATTTAATGTTAATCCACATTTCTGGCAGTACTAATATATCATAAATCTGTTTTTTCATCACTTGTAATCATATTTTTTCTTAGGCTTTACAATATGCGTAATACACCTAGTTATAAAGAGAGTAAGTCAGTATTGCTGACCTTTAAATGGGAACATCTGTTGTAGCAGATTGATACTACAGAAGAGTGATCTGAAAGGATTAAAATGACATTGCAGGAAAACACTGATGTAACTATTCAGCATATAGATCTGCACAGGGAAATACATTACCTAATCCTCTGATGTCTTAGATATATCATTATTATGTGACCGTTCTAGCTAAACTCTGCTCCAAACTTTTGATGTATTAAACCTTTGGAAAAAGAATCCTAATTTATTGTCACCATTAAAACGTAACTTTGCTTTGGAGTTATCTTTAGTTTTTACGTGGTTAAACTTACAAAGCTAGAGTAAAAACTAGCAACTATGCCGTTTAGATTTAAAAATCTTCTATGTTCTCAAGAAAATAAGGATTTTTAATCCTAGTGTTCTGCTTCTTGACTAGGTTACTGGACACCTTGTGGTCTGAGAATGTCCGATTAGCTCGGTAAGAAGAACATATCGCTAGCAGGCTATGGTTTAGAACCTGCTCACGAGGCAATGAAGCAGACAGATTGCTGGATTCGACTAGCCTCAGTCACCCTGTGCTTATTTGATGCTACAGAGTCAAATCTGCAAAGGTTGAGAGACGAGCGGTGTGACTATGCCGTTGTTTCGAACTGTCAATCTTCAGGAGCACACCGGCACCCGTACAAAGCAGGGGTGCCGATGTGAAGCAAAAAAGTTGAAAAGTTGAGTCAACCCCTTTAGGCTGAATGACTAGTGAATGATCACTAACATGGGAGCATCTGGTGATCTTATCATATCATAGAAGATGGAGGAGAAGTGGAGGGACAGAATAGCAGAGATGTGAGAGAAGTATCAGAACTGATGAATGTAACCCTTGAGAATTTATTTCTCTGCTGAACAGCAGATACTGTACTGTCAGCTGAGGGTTGACACATGACTGTAGAGAGCCTTAGAGAATAATAAAGCCAGCACTTTGGGACAGAAATAAGAATGGGCCATAGAGATCAAGTATTACAAGTATTGCAAATAAGGAGCGTGCAACTGTGACCAGGCATCTGAGCATGCATAAGCAGATGAAATGTATTGTGCTGCAAAGACCCGCCGTCTCCCAGGGCTGCAATACATGCTGCAGGTCAATTAGAAGCCGGCAGCTAACATCGCGTGCCAGTCATGGGTGGCGCATGGCAGTGACGTCACGCACAGCCCGTGGAGGACAAGGTGAAGTTAGCTGCCAGCCTCTGCGTTGGCTTTGGAAGAGAATCCAGAATCCAGCACGTCCTGGAGGCAGGGGAAGGTAAGGAGAACTGTTTAATTTTTTTTAAATTTCTTGGAGAAGAGCGAGAGAACGAGGGACATTATTATAGAACAGGGACAGGATGGATGATAGTACACCAGGAAGGGGCCCAGCATGTGGGACATTATTACAAGAAGGGGCCAAAGATGGGGGACATTATACCAGGAAAGGGCCCAGGATGGGGGACATTATTAAAGAAAGGGCCCAGGACAGAGGACATTATTACAGGATGGGGACAATTACATGGGGGGCGAATATATCATTATAGGATCTAGAAAGATACAAGGGCCCGTAAATCTGACCAACATGCAGGTTGGGGCTCAAGTCTATCGAACTTTAGTTATGACACTGATTGCACCTTAAACTTACAAGACACTTTAAATAACATTTGAGTTGTTTTTAGGAAGCTCCGGTGTCTTATGGGTGCCTTGTTAGTCACAACAAATGCTCCAGCCATCGAGGATGGCTAGACCCCTGGCTCCACCTCCTGCACCTTTAAACCATGATATTACCGTGAGGATTTTTCTTCAGTTAACAACTTGTCCTTATTTTTTGCATTCTGTTGAACAGTGCTGTGACTGCTTTTTGACTGCTTTTTCTATTTATACTTTGCAGAAAAGTAAAGTTGACTGTTAGGGTGATTCTTTAAGAAGGGTAACTTGCTTCGTTTTCCATTTGGTCTTTAAATTCAGGGACAGATTGGCTCATTAAAGCATCAGAAGATCATCCAACTGACCCCTAATATCTAGCAGAAGACAAGCTGAAGTTTGGAGCCATTTGGAGATTACTTGTAATTGGCTGATTGACACATGCTGCTCTTAACCCCTTAAAGTCCACTGACATGCGCATTTAGGGCTCATAGTCCCAAGCACGGGCTATTCTGGGAGCCTATCTCCTTCGTCCTTGACACTATTGTGGCAGTTGATGGGTTGCATTGCCATATCAGTAATCCCAGGAAACCCAGCCACAGAAGACAGTGATTTTACTTATAAATTGCAATAGATTTTTATTGCAAATTATAGAACATGTGATCTGATGGAATACCTTAGGAGGACTAAAAATATGTAAAATGTAAAAAAATGGTTAAAAAAATATGAACATTTCCAATCTATTAAAATCTAAAATTATATTTATCTTATACGAGTAAACACCGCCAAAAAAATAAAATTGAAACTCCTGAATTTCTCTTTTTTGGTCACTGCAACTCCTTCCAAAAATGCTATAACAAGTGCTAAAACATCATATGTATCCCAAAATGGTATCAATAAAAAACTTCAGCTCGCAAAAAAAAAACCCAAAAAAACACACAGTTCCATTGATGGAAAAATAAACTAGTTACAGGTCTCAGAAATGGTGCCACAAGCCAATTTTGTTTATTTTTTACATATTTCTGACTTTTTTAAACTACTAAAAAATTGTTGTGCACATTTGGTGTCCTCATGTTTATAATACCTGAAAATTCATGTTGTCAGGTCATTTTCAATGCACAAAAGGACACTATAGGAGCAATCCCCTATAAAAAAACAATCAAAGAAAAGAGGGAGACACAAAAGCGCAAATAGGGTCTTATCAAACGTTACACAAAGGTGCCCACCAAGAGAACTACTCACCTGGTGAGAGTGAAGGAAGGACATATATTAATGGCGGCTGCTGCAGATCCACAGGTCAGTGCAAGACCAGATTAAAACATACACTTAGGTAGGAAAAAAGGATCATCCCCGCGCTGCCGCAAGAAGAATTCCAAAAATTGTAGAGGCTTCAACGTGGTTTATTCTACGCGTTTCAGGGTACAGGTGACCCCTTCATCAGGACATACCACAAAATAAATAAATATTTGTTTGTGGTATGTCCTGATGAAGGGGTCACCTGTACCCTGAAACGCGTAGAATAAACCACGTTGAAGCCTCTACAATTTTTGGAATTCTTCTTGCGGCAGCGCGGGGATGATCCTTTTTTCCTACCTAAGTGTATCTATAAAAAACAATGGCAGAATTGCAGATATTTTGTAATTTGAGTATAACCAAAACAAAAAGAAAACTCCTTAAATATAGCTTTTAATTCAGTACGATTAAAATAACCATAATATCCAAATGGGATGGGCTTATGGACATCGTAAAAAATAAGTGCATCATCTTATCGTTACTGGTCTACTGTATTTTGACCATATATTGATCCTATATGGATCTTTGCTTATGCTGGTATCTTACTGTCTGGTGATCTGCTGATCCAAGTGAACACCTACAGTATATACTATTTTATACTGATGATATATTTACAATTGGTTGGCATACTATGATAGCATTCTAAATGTGAACACATTTGCTGCATAGACTAATTAACCCCCATATTTCCCTATGCTGTGTTTGCACTAGCTGATTAGAGGGGGTTTTGGGCTTGGACTTAATGTGTCTGGAATTCCTTTTGGATTTCTTTTGGCAAGAGTCCCCCACAACATCATGTCATTTTCAAGGAATATGTTTTCTTTTTATAATAGTTTGGCATTTTATCCTCAAATCATTGTGCTTTATTGTTACCTTATGCTATTGTGAATGCAATTGTTGATAAATAATTTAGGTGACATTTAGCTATTACTAAGGCTGCACCATTCTCCTAGGGTTCATTTAACCTAGACCAGCTGATTTTTCTGCTTATTCCCACAGCCTATGACATTGTGTATTGCCTAAGGGTCATTTGACCAGACATATTTTATCTTTTTGCACTTCAGCACTTTATTTTGGGGTATTGGTGGTGGTTTTTGAGTAGTAAGTCCTATTAGGGTCATTTAGGAATAGCCTGCGTTTCAGTCATAGAGGTGCGGCTGACGGGGTTTCAGTCACCTCTCAGTACATATAGAGCTGTGACTGTAACAGCACTGACTGACAACTGGCCCAGCACTGCTGGGGAATGGTTGCAGCCTCCGCTCACTATGTACTGAGCAGTCACTGAAGCCGGCCTCTATGACTGAAAGCCTGATGCTGCCGGTAGGAATAAAGTTAATATTCCACCGGTAGCCATGTTTTCAGTGCGATAGCCACACAGTTGAAGAATGCTATTAACTTGCACATTGACCCCATATCTGCAGGTTAATAGCGTTTGGGCACATGACAGGTTCCCTTTAATTATTGAAGTTACTCTACTACTTTATGTTTCGCACAGCATTTTTCCTAGTTATGTCTTATACTAATTTCTAATCACCTTTTGATTTATTCTTTAAGGGATTCCAGAAACGATACTTGACAATAAGGCTTACACTGTATGTACTTACCTTTTTCATTATGGGGCTAGCATAACAGATGACAATAGGAAAAAAAGAGATTAATGGACATTAAAGGGGACATTCGTTATGGATTTGACTTTGGACAAAATCAGAGATCTATATATTGACGCAATTAATTTTCTTTGACATGATGCAACTAATTGCTAAACTGAAAACAAGAAATGATGTGTCCAGTAAATTACATCTGATTCCCAGCATTTGCCTTCAAGTGTCTTTTGATTGAATGGTCCATAAAGCTCTTAGTTCTTAAAACATATGAAAGTGAATTACAAATATACCACAAAAGTCTTAGAAATCTGTATTGAGCTACTCAAATACAATTAATCAGAATTAATTGCTCCTGGGAAATGAACATCTAAAAGTATGAAATTCCATGCAACCTCAGAAACGAGGTCATCCTTTGCCTTCTGTGTACAGAACAATGAGCGCCACCTTCTGAATATATGAATGCATTTCATATGTTCATATACTGCACGTTTAGAAGCACAATAAAAATAAATTATGTTTAAGAAATTACCATGATAGACACCGGCCCTGTAATGCAGGCACAGGGGTAAAGGATAAAGATATTTAGACCATGGGAGGAAAAAATGGAGAGAGATGGCAAAAAGGATAAGAAGATTGGAACTGAGGACTGATGGGAGCATTAAGGTACATTTCAGCCTGGGTAAAACTATTGTTTCTCTTAAGATAATAGTACCCTTCTTCAGTGAAATATCATGGCTGTTGTAGCATCGGGGAAGATGTCAGTTACCAAAATGTTTGTTTCTCTTTCAGCCTATATGAAGTTTATTGTGCCACAACCAAGTTCCTAATTTCAGCAGTGTGTGTGTGGAGCCCAACTGTGCCTGGAATCTTATTTCCCGGAGGGATGCACTGAAGGTAACACCCACAAGAGACCTGATATTCATTCACACATCTTCACCATTCCCTAGAGCCACCAGAGGGAGCCCTTTTGGAGTATATAGGATGGTGAAGTCACAGCAGGGAGCTCAGATTAGATCAGATCTCGGATGAGTTTAGTTCGGAA